>OZ037993.1:17172958-17235458 GCA_964035705.1 Porites rus
TTTAATAAAGGTTGCTTGGGCATTCGGAATTGGGCACTAGGAAGCTATTGTTTGGTGGTCACTTAGGCAAATCGACATATTGTTTCGTATGCTTAAATGCCAAATTGCTAATTCCCAACGCCCAAAGCAACCTTTATTGAATCAACTATTTCACACCCGATGCTTATGGTAATGATTTCCAACCTGACAACCAAAAAACCTAAGATAATAATTAAAGGAGAGACCAAGAATGGATAAAGAAGTCTGGAAAGGAGCGACAAAGTATGGTTAGATGTGCTGCCCTAATTATCATTTTAGCGGTTGATTTGGACTTTTTATTATTTACAGTTAGCAAAGCTACTGTTTGTTTTCAAAATTCAACTTAGTTGGTTTGAAACTCTCGCTCAATAACTATGATTCTTGGTCACGCGTATATAAATTACAAAACCAACCATTATCATTCTCGCAGCCGTCTACATTTACAGCAAGAACCCCAGAAGTGTGACTGCTTTTGATTTATTCACATTCTTTCTTGCATATTTAATCCAATCAGAAGCCAGATGAAAACTGTCCTCGACTTCTGATTGGTTAATGTCTACAAGAAAGAATGTGAATTAATTAAAGGAGGTCACACTTTTGGGCTCCTTGCTTTAACCCTGACAAATGGGATAAGTAGCCGTTCAATTGAGACCGGCCAGCCAGCGAATTGATGGCTGACAATTGCGATACTCTGATATCTGACCGATAAACATCAAATGGCCACTTAACAGAGGTTCGACTGTATTACGGACACAGAGACTTGTAAAAGTACCTGCAGCAGTACAATTTGGTCTGGCAGGAAGCTCGGTTCGAGACCTCGCAATCTCGTCTCCTCTCTCATTTACACAAAAGCAGGCTGTTCCCTGGCATTGTGTGTCCTCGTATGATCCTTCAGGAGTACAGAGTGGTTGGAAGCGACCTTCGAGATATTCTTGTTGACACTGAGTTAAATCAGTACCTATTTTAATTGTGGAGAGAACAATAGCATGCTGTTACAAAAATGTAACCCTTAAGCAAGGTCTTCACAAGAGATGTTTTCTAAAAATACTTTTCAATATAGTATGTAAGAGACAACAACAAATTTACATAGGATGGCACAGGTTTTTTCGTGCGAGTAAGGTAATATAATCGAAGTTCAATCCAACAAAAAACAATTAAAAAAAGGATTTCAAGGAGTTCGTCAAATAGCAAGTTTCTTGTCACCTTAGTTAGGTAACAGTAAAGTAACTAAAAGTCTCTCTTGATTTTCATTATCAAAATTGGCTTACCCATTCCAGAACAGGTGATAAAGTCTTGTGACCTGGTTCCACGTTTTTCCATGCCGGAACTATCAACACACCAGCATTCCCCAGTAAACTCGGAACATTGCACGTCTTCAAAACTGCCATCCTCTTTACAGCGTGGTACAAAACGATCAGGGCTTGCGGGAGCCTGAAGGGCTTTTTCAACTGCTATTTGGCAAGCTGTTTCGTCTGGAACTAAAAAATATATTTAGTATTGACCACGCACTGGTCTTTATATACGAAACCTAAATAGAACTCAGATTCGGCACCGTTTTTCATAGCGCTTAAGTACTGGGGCTGGGGCAATCTTGTTTGGTTTTCTTTCATCTGTGGGGTGCAATCTGGTACAAAATTACCAAAAACGATTTTTTTTACCTTGGTTAACTCCTGGTGGAGCAAGAGAAGCTGCATCTTTTACAGCCCTCTTCACTGAATCCACAGCATCCTGAGGGAAGATATTCTTAGAATCGCTTGCTATGGTCTTAAGTTCTTCAGGGTCAAAATTATTTCCAATGCTAACTGGAATAACTGTCACGCCTTTCTTTGAAAGTCCTTCAACCACATCAGAGAGAGGAAGCGATTTGTTATCCTTTGTTTGAGTGCTGCCAACAAAGACAACAAGTACCTAAAGTAAAAAACGAAAGAAAGCCAAAACCAGTTATAAACAAACTACACAATGAAAATATGTATTCTAGATAAGATGCAGTTTTACCCACGCAGTCTGCGGTTTAAAAACTCTTAAATCATTAATACTCACCCTTGTCCGCTCTCCTTACCCTTGTTGCCTTTTTTTCTAGTCCCTGTTTCGTGCGTTTATTTTATGTCATATAAACGATTACTCTTCGCAAAATTCAGTAAGGACAACAATATGCTGTTCGACTTGCTCACTGGGTTTGATCACTGATACCTTCATAGTTTAAGTAAGCGCATCAAACAACGCTGTGTCTTGGGTGGTAAAAAAAAAAAAACAATCCTTACACCAATAAGCGACCAGAGATATAGCAGCCGCTGTACTAATTTCAACAGAACCAATCAGGAAACGTACAAATGCAACGGACATCTAATTTAACAGGCATTAAATCAAAGTTTAGTCCGATGCATACCAAGCGTAAGCAAGAATTCAGTTTCAGTCTTTCGACACAAAAGAGACCCGTACTTTCCCGCTTCAAGAAAACTGTAAGCAAAAAAACCACAGTGAGTCTGCTCAAATCCTATCTGGTTTAATCAAAAGACTCTGTTTAGCCAACTGGTTAAGGCAATTTCCGGCTCTTAACCTTGACTTTATTTTAATATCGACGGGTAAGAGAAACTGACCTTTGAAACATCCATACTTCCTCCTTTAGTGCTAAACAATTGCAAATCTACAGTTTTGATCCCTGCGCCAAGTCTGGCTGCACCTTGGTCTTGGCGTGTGTTATCCAAAAGCTGTTTAACGGCCTCGGCTGTACGATTTGGACCAGTAAGTGGATCGTCAAAGGTAAAAAGAACTCGACTATTAGGACTGGAAATTGCAGCACCAACACGTGCAAGCTCGTCACTTATGTTAAAACTGTCAACAATCTCCTTTGCCGTGACAATTTGAGCAAGAAAATTTGGTTTGCTAATTTGTCCAGAGCCATCAAAAAGAAAACCCAGTTCCACTGGAACACTGGTGAAGTTGTCTGAAAACAAAGTTGACTGTTAAACTCTATAACACATTGGGCAACTTCAGTATGCAAACAGACAATCGCAAAATTTTTTGGATAGTTTTAGAACTCTTAAATTACTTTCTTCCAAATAAATGGCCATAATAAAGATCAACGGGGTAAACGAAACGAAAATTGTTAAAACAGTGTTTTACCTGCTTTGCCACAATTTGGATCTCCATTCTGTCGGGTGTTGGGAATCTCTCTTCCACTTTCATCAACGCACCAACACACCTGCCCAGCGCCCTGGCACTGCGTCTGCTCGTAGCTTCCATCGGATTTGCACTGAGGAACATAAGCGCCTAACGGAGCGCTGCCAGTTGGACCGAGAACCTGTTGTCGATGCTGCTGACATGGCGTATACCACACTAAAAATATTTTTGCCAATGAAATGGATTTAACCACGTGTCTTTAATCACTTTAAGGCGATTGAATAAAAATTTGTAGGTTACTTGTTATTATAAACAGTGTGATCAGAGACTTAACCAGAAAAACAAATAAATAAAGCTACGAATGGGAAAATACAGACCTTAAACTAAGTATCAACTAGTTGCAAAAATGTTGAGACACCACCGAAAAACCGGCCTTTTTTACTTGAAATCATTGTTAGTTACACGACTGTGAGAAATAGCACTGAGATTTAAACATTAGCAAGGGGGAGGGGGATCACAAGCATACGATCGTGAATGGCCATTTAAGCCCCAATAAGGTACAGTGCCTTTTTCAACTGGTTGGTGGTAGAAAACGGCTTTGTGTGGTTCTCAATCCCAGTTCGAAAAGATTGATATAGGGTTGTTGATAATCTACGTATTAACTGGTCTACTACAATATCACGAGCACCGACATGAGCAAGAAAAAGCAGTAACTTACTAGGTGTCACACAATTTGGCATCTCCCTGCTGTGTGTTTCCGTCAACTCAAGTCCATTTTTGCCCACACACCAGCAGTTACCAGTATGAGCATTGCACTGCACGTCCTCGAAGCTTCCATCTGAATGGCAGTAAGGGACATGATTCCAAAGTGAAAGCTTCCCTCCAGATGACATCTCTACGCGATTTTCGCATGCTGAAAGTGGTGCTGAGGGCAATGAAAGTGACAAATGTTTGTTTCTTATTCTACTTATACTAGGATCCCGTCGAATAATGTACACGCAAATTAGTTGCTTTCCTGTAGGTTTAAAAAAAATGCCATACGAAAACCACTACGCATTGTATTACTATATCGATTGTAGGGGATTAGCTCATGAATAATATTAACAATATGTGGTTTAGTTTTGACGCAAAAACCTTGAATGTCTCACCAAATTAATATGAAACGCTTACCAATTGAAGAACACTTGAGCACGCCAAGAGTTCGCGTTCCAAAAATTTCATCACCATTTTGGTCCACACACCAACATTCACTTGAGGATTTGTCACATTGCACATCACTGTAGGAGCCATTGGGTTTGCACATGATCTGTGGAGTTAGTGAGGATGATAGCTGTGCATCAGATTGCCTCCTCTGGCAGTCAGTAAGGGGCTTCCCTGCAAGTCAATAACAACAGTTGTCGTACCCTAAGAATAACACTACGATAATAAATCAAAACTGATAGAGTTTCTGCATCATGTGAAATCGTTTACGACACAATCACAGCCATAACTTTTGAACTGCATCGAACTAACCTGAATCGTCACAGCTGGGAATCCCATCCCTCAGAGCGTTGACACTAGTGCCTCTTATCTGGTTGCCATTTTCATCAACACAGTAACAAGTGCTCAGGTAGCACTGTACTTTGCTGTAACTCCCATCCGACATACACACTGGAACGGCGCGACCCTTGACTTGATTTCGCCAACTTTCTTGGTACTGCAGCTGACATGATGTCAGAGGGTCTTCTTCAGTGAGAACCAAAAAAAAAATTGTTATAATGTCTCAGGGTGAGCGGAGTTTGTCCATGACGCATGAGTGCGTGCAAACGCTAAGGAGATTGCCACTTATCAGGATCGCCTTAAGAAATTTTTAGTCAAAATTACCCGCAACTTAATTTGCACATGCCATTACAAGGCACGCTGAATGCAACAAAACAGAATTAAGTTCACTTACTTTGACCAGGACACTTGACTACATTCTTAGATCTTGTTCCAGGCAACTCTTCGCCATCTTTATCAACACACCAGCATGTCGAACTTGAGGAATCGCACTGCACGTCTTCATAAGTTCCATCTTTTTTGCATCTTGGGACAAACTGACTGTTATCGACAAGAATTTTCTGGACCTTCTTCTCGCAGTCTGTGAGAACTTTATCTGTAAAAGAGATCAAAGAGAGGAAGATGAATTAATAAGAAATTGTTTCAACAAAACCTTCTGCGCTTGTTTTAACAGCCATGCTTTCTAACCTGGATCTTGGCAGTTGGGCCTCCCTTGACCAATGCTCACTTCAGTACTAGGAAGAGCTATTCCTTTGTTGTTTACGCAATAACAGACTGAGCCGTGGCACTGCACTGATTCAAAATTTCCATCTGACTTACAACGTGGCGTAAAAGCACCAGGTGTCGGTTTGGCTACAGAATCAGCGCGTTGATGTTCACAGTTAGTTGGTGCTACATAATTAAGAAAGAGATAAACAAAACAGGTTAATAAAGAGAGTGGTGTGAAGATAACCTGAAGCTTCGCGACAGCTGTAGCACGAAAAGATAATCGTTTTCGTCGTGGTACCAATTTATACTCTACTACTTCGGCATTTAAGGCACCCCTTCGTCCTTTGTATGTAAGAAATAAAAAAATTCCCCTAGCGAATTTTAATTTGAAATAAAGAGTTGACTTTGACAAAAGCGAAAAGGTGTTAGTCCACCACCCCGGAAAATTATTGAGTCCGTAGCGTTTTGGCCTGTTAAGACTCTTCAAACCTTACCTGGATCGGGACCACACATGACATCGCCATCGGAAATATTTTTCCTGGTGCCATAGATTTCAAAGCCATTCTTGTTAACACAAAAACAGTAAGATTTGTAACATTGTTTGTCGGAGTAGCTGCCATCTGGGTTGCAGCGTGGCAAATGTCTCCCTTTTAACAACCAATTCCTTGACTTTTCTGAATACTCCTTCTGACATGGTGAAGAGTCACTCCCTAATAAAGTGAAAAAATACTTTCGATTACCCTTCACTCGTTAGGAACCATGAATAATCGTTTGGTCCGTCAAGAACTTCGAATTTCTTCGTTTTTAACCCGTGTGGGGGCAAGACTGTAAAAACAGTTACCTATTTCTGGACAGTTTATAGTCCCAGTTGTTCGAGTTCCGGCCACCTCATAACCATTGTGGTCTACACACCAGCACTCCTTGGAGTTATCGTCGCACTGGATTTCTTCGTATTCGCCGTTTGCCTTGCACTTTGCTCCAGATCGCTTTGGCACAACAAACTGCTCATCGCCATTGTTGAATCTTTGGCACACCGTCACTTTAGGTTCTGAGTAGCAAGTCAAAATGCTATGAAAACTAGTCCTTACAAGTAAAAGTACGATGACAACTAGTCTATAAAGGGCCACAATGGTTTTTATTTGAAGGTAATCGAGCCAATTTAATAAAACGCAATTCATGCACAGCAAAAGAAAAAAAGAAAGAATCCCGTTTTACAGACCTTCTTCACAGAGGTTAGCGGACTTTTCTTTGCATGTGATGAGATTTTGGGATGTATGTTATTAAACGCTACGAAAAGTGCATTTCTAAGCACTCACAGATAGGGCATTCTTGTTCACTTAAAACAACTGGAATTCGTAACTTACCCTCCGTCGCCACCTGAGTGACTTTTGGCTCAGCTTCTTCAAGATCGCTATAAGGATTTGTTCTAAAGACATTTCTTACATCACTTGCAACTCTATGTGCTTCAGGAGTGTCTGCTGTAGGACCTGATGTTACGACATACACTTCGACGCCCTTATTCTTCAGTTGCATCAAGGGGAAACTCCACTTGCTCGCAGGCCATTCCCCACTGATAAAGAGAATGGCGATCTGGCAAAGTATAGAAGCGTAGTTGAAATGGTTGGGAGCGATGAACACTCATACTCAGTTGCTGTAAGTATTCCCTAATTATTACCTTTATAAAAAGTCCCAAGAAAGACAGTAATATGTAAGCTTTTAGAAAGATAGAGTCATCAAATTGGGTAATTCGCTATATTTAGTTTCCAGCAGAAGGATCAAAAATGTGAAAAATTAGAATATATATCAGCCAAGAATAATAAAGAAGTTCTGATATTTATATTTACCATATAGGTGAAAAATATTTCCGGTGACTCTTCAAGCGAAAGTGCTGGCTGACTATCACGTTATTATTGGCTACAAAATAACTTAATCTTTTTTTTTTACTCCTTCCTTGACATACCTGTTTGGAGGCCTTTCGAGAGCCATTTCGTGGAACAAAAAGTTCATCGTTCGCTATCTGCAATGCTCGATCCACTTTTCTTTCGGATCCTCCCAACGGAGCTACGCTGTTCACAAGTTGTCGAACAACGTTTGGATTGTAGGGCAGAGAATCAGCAGCGGGGAAGGGCACGGCCACGGACGCTGACGAAGAGTAAGAGATGAAGCCAATGTGTGTGCCACTCTGAGAAATGTCTAAGTTATCACCGATTGCTAAAACGGCAGTCAACATTTTTTGCCAGTTGGCTGCATCTGACGAATCCACTAAGAAACCAACATCTAACGATGGGATACGACCTAAGAAGACAAGGAATAGATTAAAAAGAGTAATCCTGGAATGTGGGTAAGCGATAGATGAGGGCTTCACGCGAGATCTGAACGGGAAAGGACAATGTGAAGCCGTGCTTCAACTACTGAGAAACCCATACAACTCTGAAGCAAACATTTTATCAAGCTTGCGATTTGTGACTTTCTCCTTGATTCGAGTTATTTTGGCTCTCTAAATCGAAGGCAATTTTGTATATAAATGAGAATGATTTTATATCCGACTTAAAGGACACTCATTTAACATTAGTTTATGTTGTCCTTTCGATGTCTTAATCACTGTTTTCTGCGGGGCAGTCTTCCTTTACAATCAAGTGCATTGCGTGAGTCCCTAAGCAGGTAAGAAAATTTTCAACTTACAAACTTACTGGCAAATAATCTAACTTCTTTCAAACTGGCGCTGGATTCAGCGCGGCCACTAAGTTAGGGTATTTAGGGATTTGGTTTCTCCGAGTTTCGAGTGGAGATACTGCTTATTTAACCATTAACCCAAGGGCTGGGCTTACCCAGTATTATAGGTCAAAATAGGTGGAAGCGATATATTCGAGACATCTATGAACAGAACTTTACCTTGACGTATCATGTCAGTAAGTTGAGATGAAACGATGGGCAAACTGGCCACCTCCGTTCTAAAAACATACTCTGGTCTTGAGGCTATAGTTTCTAATTGAGAAGATACGACATCTGGGCCAATCCCAATAGAGTACACATCAACCCCGGCACTTTGCAGTTGAGCTGTTGCATTGGCTAAAGGGGTAGAAAGCATCTGTGTAGTGTCTTGTGGACCAGTAGTGACCAACAGAGCGATCTAAAGATCAAGATTCCATTTCGATTCATTTATCTTCAACACTGCTAGAAGTCCAGTCGAACCTCCCATAAGCGACCACACAAAAATACGAGGAATTAAAGGTCGCTTACGGCAGGTGGTCGCTAACGAGAATCGAACCTTTTCTCTTTCGAGACGGGGTCCGGACACATATATAAATTCCCTACGATTTTCTGAAGTTTAAGTTTTCACATTTCACTCCCTAGGTAAGGCTATTTTTCACACAAAAAGGAAACCTAAAATTTTCGGATTCAAAATGATAAAGAGAGAAATAAGACTGAACATTCTCACTTTCGTAATAGGTTCATTGCCTTTAAAATTTTCGGGAAAGTAATACGGAGGCCCTTGTAATTTCGAAAAGACTCAAGTTTCCCTAGGATGACCTAACAGATACAAATTTTATAGCGCCGCTTAGAATACATTTCGAGATATCTAAAAGTACTCTGGATATCCTATTTGGGAGGAAACTATCGTTGGGTGCCCCTGAGAGTCACCTTTTACTGATGTAACAGTTGAGAAAGACAGTGCTAGTTTATGTACTTAAATTTTTCAGAATTTTGGCGGGTCGGTGTTGTAGTGTAGTGGTATAAAGGGAAAGAGATTAGGATATGAAAGTTCGGGTTCGAGGTCCGAGTTCGACCCAAGGTTGCCATTTTCTTTCTTTGTTATAGAAATACGGCTTCCAGTAACAGGTCAAGACGTTTCTCAGAACCTTAAAAATAGCAGTTATCGTTTGCGAAAGGGACAACTGCGTCGCTTACGAGAGGTGGTCGCACATAGAGGTTCGACTGTAGAGTCTAATGATTTTTTGTCTACAATGGTCAATTGCATTACCTTCTTTGCATCTGGCCTTGAACCGCCTTTCTTTGAGAATAAATCCGTTGCAGCACTCTGTAGCGCCAGATCAATGCGTCTTACCCCTTGTGACTGCGATATTTTGTCAATAAACTTGTTCACTGTATCAGGCGATAGGTTTTCATCCTTGAGCGTGTTGAAGTAAAGGGGAATCGAAGGGTTAGAAGTAAAACGTATTAAGCCAATTCTTGCTCCATCAGATGCCGGAGAGACGCCAAGCCCATTTACAACTCTCTTCAACAACCTAAGCACGGCTGTCCATTCATCTGTTTCCAGGGAAAGGGTTTGGTCAAGAATGATTCCCACATCCAAGGGCCTGACACCTGGTAACAAAATGAAAGCTGTCAGGCTCAGTTGCTGTCTAGGTTGTCAGTTAAATTACCGACCGTTTGGTAGCATGGTCTCCAAGCAAAAGGAGTGGGAGTGACCTTACTGTGCTTACTCAATCGTAATTTCTCGCCTTGTTTCGAAAGCTTTCACAGCAAGGAACCTTAACATGATAAAAGTTCATCAGGAAAAGTCAGATTTTTGATCCAATGTTAGCAAGAAAAGTGGCTGCCTGGGGTTTTACGTTAATCCTCCTTAAATCTCGTCAAAATCTCTCTACCGTGGTTTACATATCCCTAAACAAATAATACTACCAAATTTGCAAGAGCAATATAACACACCACTATTATTCAAGGAGAGATTCGGTATGGCCTTACCAAGCCGTGACGTAGTGCAGTTAGGCCTTCCATTGGATAAAAGGACATTTGTTTCGGACAGCTTATCCCCATTTGCATCCACGCAGAAGCACTCATCGTCTACACATTGTTTGTTTTCAAAACGGCCGTCAGGACTGCAGCGTGGTATGTAGTCCGAACGATCTCTTCCTTGATACTGCCTCTCACATGAAGTCGCCTCCTTTCCTGAAATAAGATTAAATACCCGAAAGCGTGAAATTTTAAAGAATATTTCACCTCGGGGTATTTATGCAAAACATCGTGCTAACATCTAGTCATAAGAATTACAAAATCACCAGCTTAGTGAAAACTGACTATCGATGGTTTAATGATATGTGACAAAAACAACCCGTCTTCTATACCAGAAAAGATATGATAGGGCAAAGTTATATTTAGAATTCAACAGGACGCAGCATAATTCTCTTTGTGAAACTTAATTAAAAGCGTTTCGCAAAATTGTCGCTTACGGTCTGTTAGCAAGTAGCTTGTTAGACCAAACTACTGTTACTCAGTAAGTAGACCGTACCTGCTTGTGGGCAACTCAGATAATTGACTGTCCTTGAACCTGCCATCTCAGAACCAGATTTATCTACACACCAGCACTGCTTAGTCAACGACTTGCACTGCACTTCTTCAAATTTTCCATCAGGTTTGCATTCAGGTCCGGCCATCATTGACGTCTGTGAGCGAATCTGCTGGGCCTGACAAGCAGTGGGTTTTATACCTGGGAAATCATTTGATTACAAGTTATTGGAGACAGCATTTTAGAGTGTAAATATACACAGGAAATAAACGAAAAACACTCAGTCATATGTCTGAGTGATCTCACGATATGCAATAGTGTTGTGCAATCGTTACTTCGTTTTGAAAGAAGGACCTGTAACAGCCATGCGTTTTTATTACATTATGCAGCCTGATGGTATATAGGTGGAAAATGTTGCTAAAAGTCATTGTAACTGTATTGATTTTGACGTTAGAAAAAGTAAACTAACAATTCTGAAAGTAAAATGGCACTGAAACAAATGTTACGAACCCAACTACCTTTTAGAGAATTCCACTTTCAGCTAACATGATTATAGGACACATTTAATGGCTGGTGAAGATCATGAAAAAGACGTTTACCAAAAGATCAAAAAACAGGACCCTAGGTGTCTGGATTTCATATATAATATACCTGTTTCGTCACAGACTGGTCTTCCATATCTCACATTAAGACGAGTGCCGGATATTTCATCGCCGTTTTTGTCGACACAGAAACAGTATGACATGTCACACTGCACCAGGTCAAAACTACCATCCGGTTTACACTGTGGTATCATTGCGTGAGGTTTGTAATGACTGATGGCATGTTGATAACGCCGTTGGCATTCGGACAGCAGTTTCCCCGGTTTAGCTAATAAGAGAAATGAAGTTGGTAAGGAGCATAGAAAATGAGGAGAAATTGAGCGCAGGGATTTCACTGCTGGGGATTATACAGGAACATAGAAAAGAAAAAGGGAGCTCTTATTACTAGCAACACTGGTAAAATATCAATTTAAGTTCAGGGTGCACGAGCAGAAGTCAAATGATGCAGATGTATCACAAATATTGAAGACAATCCACGTAATTAAGTTAAGTATAGACAGAAAAGTCGTGAAGTTTGGAAGAAAAACTGTCCCTTGAGTTTATAAATGTATGATCGAAAAATATCAATGGTGTGTCAATGCATGTGTGTTGCAATATGGAATGATAATGAATTACTCCTTTTTTGTAATAAAGAATACCCTCCGACTCGATTTATTTCCTTATCAGCCGATCAGGCACTTTACATACCTACTGCTGTAGAATTTGACGTTGGTAGAATGTAGTCATCCAACAGATAACTGCTACCACGAGTAAAACGAGTGATATTCTCTAGCTGCTCCCTTTGTGCGCCAGGTTTGATGCCATAAGCATAGATTTCAACTCCAAAGCCGAGGGTCACTGCAAGTTGTGACCATTTTTGACTGTACTGCGATGGCCAGTCGCCAGCTGTAAAGACGACCAGCACCTAAGAAAGCCATAACAATCGAAATTATATGTTTAAAAGAACTTGCAATTATGATGTTCTACACTTACATCTAATATTGGCAGTCACATTACCTGATTGGGGTACACGAGGTTTGCGACACAGTCTAAATCAACATTAAAGTATTCCAATCTGTATGAGCTGAAGGAATCTGAGAAACTTGATTACACGCTGACCAATCAGTATATACTGACTTTCTCACAATTTCGTAATCTTATCATTAACTTCTCGAAAAATCCCAACACAACAAAGCTTACCTAAACATAACATCTCTTACAACCGACACATTGCATCCGAAGTGATACTTTTAACAGGCAGCGACTGAAGATAACTAAGTTGGCTTCAGGATACGCTGTAGCATAATCCTTAGCATTAATTCATAGCATTATTATCCTCATTACTATCATCATAATCATCATCACCATCAACATTAGCATTATTATTATTATTATTATTATTATTATTATTATTATTATTATTATTATTATTATTATTATTATTATTATTATTATTTTCCTCATTAAACACATCCTCTGGTTGGCTTGCTAGAGTCTTCCTCAAACATCAAGTCAACTCCCGTGACCTTATGTGTCTAAGACTTTGGGAAGGATTCTGGCTGGCACGCTCTCTACAATGACATGTGACATCAGTCTCTGCTAATCACTTTTCTATGCCTTTCGAGACAGTTCCTAATGCACCAGTTATGACTGGCACCACAGTTACTCTGGGCAATTTCCAAATCCGTTTCAGCTCCCGCTTCATGTCTTGGTAATTCTCCATTTTGTTTTTCTCTTTGTCTTTCACTCAGGACAAGCAACATCAATAATCAAGAATAATCAGCCACTTCCGTTCTATCTTACCCAACACCACAATGTCAGGCTTGTTGTGTTCAATTTATTATTATTATTATTATTGTTATCATCATCATCATCATCATCATCATCATCATCATCATCATCATCATCATCATCATTATCATCATTATTATTGTTATTGCTGTTATTATTATTATTATTATTATTATTATTATTATTATTAATATTATTATTATTATTATTATTATTATTATTATTATTGTCGTTCATTTTCACCGATATTGTTGACGAGTTGTGAAAATATGAGCAATGTACGCTAAGAAAGGGAAAATGTAGCCGTTCCTACGTAAATACCGATTTTGTTTGCCTTCGCGTTTGTTACAGTAGCTTTTACCTGGCGGGCATCTCTCCTGGCGCCATATTCAGAACCAAACAACTCGGTAACATTTTCTAGACCATAATCAATTCTCCGCTCATCTCCCCCTTGTGGTTTCAAGTCGTCAATCTCCTGCCAAATAAGCTCTTTGGTGTATTCTGGGCTGTTAGACGAAGGGAATGGCCGGTCAATATTACTGGATGACGCGAATGATACAATAGCAACATGATTATTTGTGTATGAAATGTTCCATGTTGAAACATAACCCTTAAGCAAGTCCTGCATTTTGCTCCAGTTGACAGCGGAAGATGAGTCTACTAGTAAGGCAAGGTCCACGGGAGGATCATAGTCTGAGAGAGAAAAACATTCACGTGAGGTACATTTTAACAAAAACACATAACAGAGTACGCTAAGTTGGTTACATTGTTCGTAGTTGCTAGAAAAGGTCAAATTTTAAGTTACCTCCTTGGATAGATTGTGTCAGCTTGGGACTGAGATTGTCCAGATTATCGTATGAGGGAGAAAGGAACCAATATCGTCTCCCAGAAGCAATTTGGTCCATTTGATTGGCGGACGTACGAGGTCCTACGCCCACGGAGAAAATTTCGACACCTCTGTCGACGAGTGACATCAACACTCTTCCTCTATACGATTTGGAGTCCTCATCCTCCTTCCACTGATCGCCAGTTATAACAACAAGGATCTAGAAAAATAACAGAACGAGTAACAATGAATATATCAAGGACTATTGATAAAAGAAGTATAAGCAAGCGCTTATGAGCATACCTTTCTTGCTCCATCTCTCGATCCAGCCCTTGCGCTAAACATGTATCCTGCCATATCCAAGCCTTGGTTCACGTTCCTCTCGTCTCCTCCCAGCTGTGTAATTGTATCAATCAACTGTCCCGCACCAGCCTTGCTATATCCATTTCCACGATGAGTGTTGAAATCGAATCCCAAAGAAGCTTTAGCAGCGTATGACATAAACCCTACATGTCCCTCCTTCTCAGAGATGTCCAAGGAGTCAATGACATTCTTCACGAAGCTCAAAGTCTTGTCCCAGTCGGCTGCGTCAGATGAATCAGCTAAGAATGCAATGTCTACAGGCCGTTTACCGAACCCTGTAAAAGAACATGAAGTAGAAGACTTAAGTAATTAAATCTTGTTAGCTTTAAACAAGCCATTTAAATAAATAAATTCATCCTTTACCCACCGTCCTGGATCATTGTAACCGAATGGCAAAATGGATTTAACTATGCATGGAGTGATGATGTCTCTTGATTAATTATTAGCAGACTTTTTCTACTAACATATAGCCCATATTCGTTGGACAGACGTCCCAGAGGAAGGATTCTCTGCTGTGTTCAACGTATGAACTGCATATTCTTAAGAGTTCCGATGGAACGCGGTTTTTGGTGTTCAAATCGATTCCACAGTTTCAATCGGAAGCGTTCAGTACTACGGAAAGGAGGTTCCAGTTGACTGCGGCTACATTACGCTATTTTTATATATGTGACTTTCAGCTTTTCATACCTTCTTTAATAGCCTTTACCAGTTCGGGTCTTCCTGCATCAGCTTTGTCAAATGAAACTACTCTAAAGATATTTTTGTTGTATGAAATAACATCTTGAAGCTGATCCTGCGATGGTTTCAGGCCAATGGAGAAAGAATACATATCAACTGGGAGATTCTTCAATTTATTCGCATAGGAATTCCACCGAGATTCATACTGAGGATCCCATTCACCTCCTGTTATCAGAACTAACACCTGCAATTGACACATAACACTTGAAAAATCAACTGGGCAAAAACTCGTGCATTGAGCTTGCTTCCAATATCCACACCATCACACACTAAAATAATGTCCTAAATGCTTCATCGGGATACAAATATTGACACTACCACGCCACTGATAATCGAAGCGAAGCAAAAAAAAAAAATACTATTGTAACTAGTTCAAAGCAGGACACACACGGTTTCAGTTCCCCTGCATATTTTCATCTAAAGGATAAAATTAATTCGGCCTATTATGATACCTTTCTAGCAGTTCTCCTCATTCCACCAGCATCACTGAATAAATTCTTAAAAGCCTTGTCAAATGCCAAGTCGACTCTTCTTCCGCTCCCTCCGGCTTGAGGAATTCTGTTTATGAGTTGTCCGACAGCGTCACGAGTGTATGAGGCTCCTTGGAGGGTATTGAATGCAAACGACACCGAAACATCACTGCCAAACGAAACAAACCCAACGTGGGCCCTGTCTTGTGAGATGTCAAACGAGGTTAACATTGATGTGACAAAACGCTGCATTTGTGACCAGTTCACAGTGTCAGACGAGTCTACTAGAAATCCAAGGTCCAGTTCTTGTGGATTCACTAGAAAAGAAAGAGAGAAAATACATAAGTCTTAAAAACCACCACCATAGGCAAAATTAAAACGGCTTCTTATTAAGATCCCAATCGGTATTCAAAGTATTTGTTAAAGCTGCTGCCTTCATAACATTAAATTCAGTATATATTTTGGTTACTTGTTAGTTACTTTATCATGCGCATTTAAAATGCGAAAAGGGTTTCTCGACAGAACAAACATCCCAGTAGTAACTGAAGTTAAGGAAATTTTAGGAAGAATGTATCCGTCATACATGGCTTTTTCCGATGTAGTTCGTCTAACATGCTTCAACAAATCAGGAGAAAGCAGAGAAATAGCATGTTTAGTAACGACTCGAGTGTCGCACAAAATTGTGCTTCAATGCGCAAATTAAAAACGCAGTGAATAACATGTATCACTATGGTAGATACACTCTACTTCTTAAAGATCTTTGTTGACAATTTCGCATCCACCAACCTCCAAATACAATCTGTCTCATCATTTCAGGCATAAAACTGTTCATTTCAAGACCTGCGGAAGCTTCGAACACCTTAGAGGATGTCCACGGTAAATCTCGGAAAAATGACATTGCATCCTGGGGTAAAATGCCTGCAACATACAGGTCGACCCCACGGCCCCTCAGCTGCGCAGCTGCTGATCTCCAGGCTTGACGATAGTAAGCATTCCATAAACCAGCGGACAACACAATAACAATCTGTGAGGAGAGTTTGTTTTCACCATCATTAAAATCTTTCAAAGGAATATGCCTCGGTTTAGAGGAAGAAACTAAAACCTTGAATTTAACTATAAAATTCGTCCTATAAGGGTACAAATAGTCTCGATTAGGATCCTATCAAATCTGCGCAACCCGAGAATCAAATATCACTACGCAACGCAATAAACGAAGCACACTTTACCATGTATATTTTTTCAGTTTCATATTAACATACCTGTCTAGCTCCAGCTCTTGCACCATTTCGAGAGTTAAACAACTCTTCGTTTGCCATCTGTAACGCACGATCAACTCTCACTTCTTCTTTATCTCCTTGCTCCAAGCTGTCAATTAGTTTTTCTACGCCAGCGTTCGTGTAATCAGCATCAAAAGGGAAGGCAATCCTGGCACTATTACTGAAGACAATCATCCCAACATGCGTTTTGTCAGGCGAGATATCAAAGGACCTTGCTACTGCCTTGGCATATCCTATAATGCTATTCCAGTCGCTAGAAGCTGAAGCGGACGCATCAACGATGAAGCCCAAGTCCACTTGATAGTCTACATAGAAACAAAAGAGAATCATCCTAAATACTGGATTTTTTTCGACGAAACTATAGTAAAATTACCAGAAGTCTTTTATTTTAGACCTTGTTTTTATTGACTCATGGGACTTTCCCTCATGTAAAGAAGGGCGTCAAAATATGATCAAAGACAAGAATTAGCAAAGATAACTGGTTTGTCACCCAAAGGTGATCACATTATTCCCCTTGAGTGAGAGTTTCTTTGCGTCTCCTGATTCCTTTCTCTAAAATCTAATAACGGATGACTTAAAGCAAATTGTCGTAACCGTGGATTCAAGATTAAGATGGTGTTATTCTGCCTCCTTATTTTGTCCTTAATAAATAGGATAATTATCCTGTCTGGTTCATGAAGTTGTATATGGGAAAAGTAACTCTTCGGAGAAAAATCAATACCCTTTAAGCATGTTTAATGACGATTACCGGGATCGAAGTGACGCTTAGGAAGCTCACTGAAGCCATACGGGCGAACATTGTCCACATATGAAGCGGTAGCCAACACCTCGTCTTGTTTATAGCGCTGCCCAACCCCTATTGAATACATATCAACACCTTCCTTCTGAAGTCGTCTTGCTGCAGGTGCAATGTTCACATGACTAGGGCCGGATGCCTGAGGTCCAGCCATTATGAGCAACAGGATCTAAGATTGAAAGAATGCATTGGTCATCCTCAGAGCTGTATCCAGAACCAAAAAATTACAACTTAGAAAAATGGCCTGAATCACCAAAGGCTGACTTGAATAACATACCCTCTGAGATCCTGGTCGTACTCCTCCCTTAGAGCTAAAGAGATGGGTCCTAGCAAAGTCGACAGCGCTGTCAATTCTTCGTTCACTACCATGTTGACGGGGAATGGAATTCACCAGTCCCCTTAATCGGTCTTTGTTGATGTTTGGACCCCAAAGGAAGTTGAAGTCAAAATGCAAGTAAGGAACAGAAGCATAACTGACAATCCCGACTCTTGTTCCATAAGGGGCCGATGAAATTTCTTGTAAACGGTCGATAACATTGTGCATATACGACAGGATCTGCTGCCATTCCTGGTCGCTAATGTCAGGTGCAGAGTCAACTAAGAAACCAAAGTCAAGAGGTCTCCTGTGCGCTACGAAAAGAAAAACCATCAAAATAAATCGTCAAAGTTAGTACTAATATAAATTAATCTAAAAATACGTTTTAAGACTTGTTCGAGGAAGAGAAGTGACGGTCAATGAAGCACTTACAAACAATGACCTGCGATGGCGACTTTTAAGCAAGGTATATGATTTTGAAAAAAGTCGTATAGTTAGACGCCAGCTGACTATTACAAAAAGAATTAACCCAGAGCTGAAAACATCAGCTAGCTAGTATGAAGGCTTTAAATTGACAAAAAGGTTGACGGTGAACTAGTTTCACCTCTTAAAACGGGCATTTTAGATATCAAATGGGGCTAAGGTCAAAATGGTCGCACTTGAAACACTCGACCGTGAATGTGGTATAAATTTTTTCCATGTAAGCAAGTTTCCACCAGAAATAGAAGAGTAAAAGGGTAAAACGTAATGACTAAAGGTCTAAAGCACTTTTACTCACGAGGTGGACAGGCAGCAGGTCCCCTGGTTCTTGTGCCATTAATCTCGGCTCCTTGTGGTTCAACACACCAACAGTCTTGTCTGTTACACTGCATTGGTTCATAATTCCCATCTCGGCGACATCTCGGTAAGTAAGCTGAAGGTTGACCACTTCTAACTGATTTCCAGTACTTTTCTTGGCAGGGTTTACGATATCCACCTAAAATTTAACAATTTAAATCATTGCGCGCATTTAAAAATGATTGTCAGTGTCGACGCGGCCAAAAGAGGGGCAAACAAACAAAATCGTTTGTGAAGAACTTGCATGAAACATGTCAGCAGACCACAACTCAGCAAAACTAACTACGAGAGAACGACTAGAGAACTGACAATTTGAATAACAATAGACGACTGTTTAACTGTGACAATAGACGGATCGAAACGCACCAGTTACTGATTACGAGTCTTCATAACCAATAACATCACGGCTTAACTGACAGACGACCAATAACATCGCAACGTAATTGACCGATCAGACCAATAACCAGAGTATAATACCATCAACTGACGTGATACAACTCACTTTGACTCTGAAGATGACTACCGTTCAGGTTGTTGAAACGTCAATCACTGTCAACAACAACAGTCCTATTAAGGACTACGTTTACCCGGACGATCAAACTCAACCTACTTTTGAAATGTACAAATTGACACTAAAATCAAAAGTTAAAAACGACTTACTTGTGTGTGTACATTTGGGTTTGCCAGTCTCTATGTAGGTCCTTGTATTACTGATCTCCTGTCCATTCGTGTTGACACAATAGCAGTATGAACTGAAACATTGTACAGGGCTATACGAGCCATCTGCTCGGCACCAGGGGACAAATCGATTCATAGAATCTCTCCTCAGTGCATCCTGATAAGTTCTTCGGCAGGTTGTCACCGCAGTTCCTATGCAACAACAGCAATCGAGGGTTTTTATGACGGAAACAATTTTGCCCATGTTACAAATTGATGCTCACGCATTAACATGCAGGATATGTTTTAATACACATGCTTGTTCAGCTTTAGGAAAATCGACACAATGAATCGACGCGGCACTTTCTTGTACTGGTTCTGGTTGTTCAAACGCTGGATAGCGCCATCTATCCCATTAGTACACAGTGGATAAGTATTAGAGTAAACAGTTGGTTTATTCATTGGGTAGAGATTTATCCAGCGGATAGTGCTATCCAACTTTTGAAACCGGGCCCTAGTTTAGGGCCACTAACCTAAAGATATTTTTTGTATCCACCATCTAGTATTCGACAGTGGATTCGATTAAGAACTAGCAATAATCCAACACTTTCACCAAAAAAAACGAACAGCAAAACACTTTACAATTCCATGTTTTTGAGGTCGAAGAAACCTAGTAAGCCTAAAGGCCTATGAAGAGTTACCTTTCCGTGGGCATCTTATTACACTGCTGCTTCGTGTGCCAGGAATTTCATCGCCATCCTCATCAACGCACCAACAGACACCGTATTTCTGACATTGTACCTCTTCGTAGCTGCCATCCTTTTTACAGCGATATGAAAAGGTAATAGAACTAGACGAAGGAAGGACTCTTTCTTGAAGAGCACTGATTTGACAAGGAGTTAGAACACCACCTGTGAAAAACACATTTAAATTTTTCATCTATGACATACATAATTCTACCTTTCAGTCACCCAAATGTATCCAGCGCACACGAGCGGGTGTTAGGAATAAAAGAAAATCTATCAAGTCCATCCAATTCTGGCACAGTTTCTGTAAGGCGACGGGATTGTTGTGGATTCATTTAACTGCAAATCCCCGACTACTTTCTCCCCAAGCTTTGAGGGTGTGGCTTCTCTTGTTGAAACAGGAGGTAGAGATGTCATGTATATCACAGGAATATTTTCAACCAAACGGACTAGTGAACGGAGATAATTGGTGTCGAATGTGAGGAAGATCGCAGCAGCCTTAGGATCTGGACTACAATAGGGTTACGAAACTGCAATTAAGCATGGTCCTTCTACACCCACACCAAGGTAAATTGTCTAGTTAAGGAAGAATACGTAGGTTTAGAATATACAGATATTGTATACCATACATCCCTTACCATTCTCTGAGCATTTTGGCACCCCGTTACTGCTATGGACGCGAGTTTTAGTGATCTCTCTTCCACTTGTGTCCACACAAAAGCAGTAAGAATCATAGCACTGTCGCCAGTAGTAGCCACCGTCAGGACGGCACCAGGGGATGTATTGTCCAGATACTGAATTCTTAGAACGTTCAATGTAACGTCTTTGGCAGTCAGTGTAGTTAGGTTGAGTGGCTGTGGAAAAATATAAGATAATATATAGATTTAGCCAGGGCTAAAAGCGAAGCTCTCGATAATATTAAAAGTTTGTTCAAACGAAATATAAAATTGTGTTATGCTAAGCGGCGAAGGCAACGCCGGAGAACAGTGAAAAACAACAATAGGTCTAATTAGCAAAAAGGCAACTTTGCACGTGCAGTACACTTTTTTCGTACATTTCTTTGCCTTTGTTTTGCACGACTACAACGTGAAACTTTCACAAACTTCTTAGACGTTTACACGTTGTTTGGGGGAAATGTCATACGTGCTGTTGTTCACTTTTTTTTCACTGCCGCTCATTTTCACCTTGCATTGGTGCCGCTAGCATTTCTCATTCTGTCATTGCCGCTACAAAATTTTCATGTTGTCCTTCCAAGAAAAAAATGTCTCCTTTGTTTTTTTATCTCTCGCTCCAGATCTCTGTCGCCCTTTTTCTCTTTGAGCTTCGCCGGCCTGCCGCCTACTTTCCCTTTTTCTCCGTTTTTCTCCTGCTCTATTTTCCAAATTTGTGGTCATGACAATTAATCTAAGCTTAATACTTTAGACAACACGGATACAGAAACAATTTCCGCTGTACAAGACGCAGGTGGCTTTGCGATTTCCCGCGAAAATAGTCTCGAGTTGCATTCGGGCTGCCATACCTGTTGATTGAGTTATTTTACATTGATATGCCTGTGGTGCGGAAGGACGGTCGGTGATCGGCGGTCGGTGTACGGTCCCGTCATTACAAAATTTTCTGGGATGGGTATATTTACTTACCCATGGTGCTCCGCTGGCGCGCGCGAGCGCGAGAGCTCCGCTATAAATGTTCTCTTAACTATTGATGTCAAATGCACAAAGTGATTGACTGCAAGTCCTCACATCACAGCTATGTAAAAACTATGAACTCCACAATCATCACCTTATAGTACATATTCGGGCATATAAAGACTCCTGGAGAGTCGATCCAACCAAACAACGCATAGAAATCCATTTTACATCAAGCAATTTATGATCAAACCTGGATCAGGACATTGGAGATTCTTCGTTGTTCTTGTTCCTTGTATTTCGTTTCCATTCTGATCCACACACCAGCAATGCCCGCTACCTCCTTCGCACTGAATACTTTCAAAGGCGCCATCATCTTTGCACCTTGGAATGTACGCTTCAACCTTTGGGTTTTGAACTGCTTTTTTGTATGCCTCTTGACATGGTGTTAGTTTATCTGCCGATAAAGAGAAAATAAGCATAACAAATTAGCAAATACCTCGTGCGGCAATCAAAAGTACCTTTCTTTCCTGAACGCTAAGCATTTTCATCATCATCACGATTAGGTTGGTAAAAGCCGATAAGGCAACACACCAACCACTTACAAAATATGAAAGTAAACATTACATGTAACAAAAAATATAATAAAAATAATTTTTTAAAAGATTAATTAAGGTAGTTCTAAAATTCTTCAAGGGACGAATTACGAGATATTAGTAGCCTCGATTGCATGTTATCTAAGGTTGGTTTCCATATGATCGTGGCGATTATATGGAGACCGAGCCCAGTTAGGTCCCTTTGAATTTCCTTCGCCGACAATGGCTTGAACCACTCACTACTAAAAGGCCTCAGAAAACACTCGACTGGTATTGTGGCTCCTTATTGACTACGCCATCACCATAACAGTATAGCACTGGTATTCACAGAGAGAGTTAAAACGTCTGAATGTGCCATGGGCGCAAAGATGAGACGCTTACATGGTTCTTTGCAGACTGGACGGCCAGTTTCAATGGATGTCCTTGTGCCGGTGACCTCTCCTCCCGTCTCCTTGTCCACACAATAACAAACAGATCCACTGCATTGAACATCAGCGTAACTACCATCCAGGTCGCATCTGGGAACAAAACGCCCAGCAACAGGATTCTTCGTAGCTGCTAAGTATTCTTTCTGGCATTTGGTGGTTTCCTTTTCCTCTGTTGTACAAAAAAAATGGTTGTCAGCAAGTAGCTGAATCATCGACGTATCGAAAAACGTTACACTACGGCTTAAAATAACATAACAAAACAAAACAGTTTATTATCGTGAATTAACAATTTCTTTTCATTTCGCAATAATACTGTCGCAAAGTTTAAACACACGTTTCTAACACCACTTCTTTGTACTTCTCTTGATTTAGCCTCATTTCTTCCTGCACGTTCCAATATCCTACCAAGATGTGGGTGAATGTTCGCTTCAACTACCATACTATTATCTCCGGCATAAAATATTTGCGTGTCATCAGCAAACTAGCTTGACAGGGTGTTGCCCTTAATAGCGCAATGAGGATAACACAAGCAATTTTTTTAATAAAAGCGGTCCTAGCATTGACCCCTGGGAAATTCCATTGGTGATCGACTGTCAAGAGGAGAACGTGACCCCGAGTTTCACGGGTTCTTGACGACCAGATAGGTAATCTTTAAATAAAGTAATTGTGGTAGCATAACGAAAGCTTTTGACAAATCCATAGAAGACCAGCCCAATTATCCTGATAAATTATTGTCCAGCTCTTTTCTCCAGTGTTCGTCAAGGTCAAAACAGCAGTATCGGAGCCATGAAACTTGTGGTAAAGAGGAGCAGAAATGACTTTTCAAGAGCCATTAGCTCCATTTGTTGATATTGAACAAGCTAGCACGTCAATGTTAGGAAACGTTAATAACACCTACTGTAAACTTTCACTGTACCTTTACAAACTTTTCTCTTTAATTCTTCAATAATGGATTTCATTTCCTTGAACGATGACAATAAAATAATTTTCTTAGGATCAGATGCTACAACTTGAAGCTCTGAGACGTTCACGCGTTTCCCAATTCCGATTGCCCAAACATCTACGCCTTTATCCTTCAGAGGCTGAGACGCATTCACCAGAGGAATGTAGGGTCCTTTCTTACCACTCTTCGTTTGCACGCCATCGGTGATTAAAAAAGCAACCTAAAGTGGAATAGGTAAGACAAAAGCATGTTTGTGGTGTGATTTATGATTCTAACTTGCATTCATCAGCGTGGGTCAAATGGCTTGTGTCTATTGGATTGACCATACAACATGGAAAATAGGCCGGTGTATGATGGCCATATCATATACTAAGAAAGCTTTTTCTCTAAGCTAGACTCGGTTGGCCACTTGAGATGACTTTTTTTTATAACGCCGACCGCCTTTTCTAAATGATGCTGGCACCTCAGAGACAAACACTCTCGCCAAGTGAAAGGCCCTATTTACAGATGTAGCTGGAAGTTTCATTTCATAAAACTCAATAAACCTTGTTGCAAAATAATTGCAATAATCTTACTTTTCTTTCGTAATTACGGTGATTAGCGTATTTTTCCCTCGATTACATCTGCAGAACTCAAAAGAACTTTTACCTTGAAAAGAGGCGTTATGTGCAAATTATCACGAACATAAAGGTATAACTAAATTTGCCACCAATTTGGAATAGGGTGTACCGTATTTATTCGATTAACCGCCCTGGGCGCTTATTAAATTTTGGACTTTGAGAGTGGGCGCTTATTCGAAGTGGGCGCTTATTCGAGGCTGGGCGCTTATTAAATTTTCAACATTTTCTGCAAGTGTAGTAACAATAAATGGTAATAACAAAACGCGAAGATGTAACAAAGCAAGGTTTCTGTAAAATACTCTGAAGAAATCTCCGTCTTCGGGGAAGTCTCTTATTAGAACTTATTCAATTTTGGGGGGGTGGGGGGAAAAGTGGGTGGGGTGGGGGTGGGTGCTTTATTGAGTTTGAGTGGGATCAGGAGGGAGGTGGGGGTGGGGTGGGCTCTTATTCGAGGCTGGGCGCTTATTAACTTTTTCTGCCTTTAGGATGGGCGTTTATTCGAGGTGGGCGCTAATTCGAGGTTGGGCGCTTATTCGAATAAATACGGTATAAGAAAAGCAGGGATGTTTGAATAAAAAGTCAACGGAAGCCTAGCATTCAATAAAGGGCTTGAGTAAAGGGCAAAAAACTGTCCAATGCTCTTCCACGTGCTATACCTTTCTTTTAATTGATAAGACACGGCCAAACTCTTCTCGCCAAACTTGGAGTACTCGAGTAATGACGGTTCTAAGAAAACAGCCCAGAGTTATATCAAGCACTGGGTCTCAATAATCATAACTCGACAATACCTTGCGTACTGCCTGCCTCATTCCACCCCTTTCGGTAAATATTTCCTTGTCTGCAAGCAATAGTGCTCTGTCGATGTATGTGTATCCCCTTTGGTGTTTTATTTTGTCCACCTCCTTAATAAGTTCTGCTGAAGTAAGTTTGTCTCCTGTTAAAGTGTTGAATCTGAAATTCACCACTGCACGAGATGAATATGAAATGGAGGCGACGTGAGATCCACTGGCTGTGACGTCGAATGCTTCAATTGAATCCCTGAGAAAGTCAAGTAACAACTTCCAGTTTCTCCGACTGATGCTCCCCGATGAATCAAGCAAAAATGCTACATCTACCACAGCTTTGCATGCTTCTCCTGCGAATGGAAAAGATATAAAAATAAAATTATGCTGAAAAGAGAATGTGAATGAGATGCTTACAATGGAACATTGGAAATATTTCAATGACGTATTTACTTGAGTGCGCCAATCAGGTAAATGTTACCAAGAGACTCAACAAAAGTGTGTTTCAGTGAGCCTATGTTTACACTATACCGAATAGTTTTTCGTGCCGACAAGAAAAGCAATCCGCTGTAGTATGAACACCTATCCGATATGTGACCCTCCACTTAAAAGATCAACGCGACGCTACAGAAATCGCGCCTAAATCATCGTTCATATGTGTGAACAGAAGCACTATCCAGTATCCGGTTGTCGTACCGGCGCAAAAGTTATCAGGTATAGTGAGTGAACAAAGCCTAAAGTTGGAGACAGTTTCTCTACTGACATTTTGAAACCTGATGTAGAGCATGAGGAATTTTATTTCCTCCATGCTATGGTCAGACGTTTTCTCTTTTACAAGACCTTGTGACCTTGTCATCAAAGAATCTGGAGTGAATCTGAAGAAGAATAAATTGACTATTGACTCTGCAAATCACTGCATTTTCTCTCGACAAAATTAATAGCAATTATATGGCCTGACAGACAAACTGCTGGGTACTTGAGCAAGAAGGTAACTTGTAAGCAGACTTTAAGTAAGTTCAGGTAAGGCAACATAGTAGTAACTAGTTATTGACTTCTTCCATAGCTTCTACTTCTTCTACTTCTCTTGAAGTAGCTTTCAATCGCCCGCCCGCATAGCCAGAACAGATGTTTTATTCTTTTTTTCTAGGTCGCCTTTTTCAGTCTTTTTTATTACAGATGCAAAAATTAACTGGCTTACCTTTCATATCTGGTTCCACACATATTCGTCCACATGGCTGCTGGCAACACTTTAACTCTCCATCACAATCATGGTCCACGGAGCATTCTGTACTGCAGTCTGATCTATCTTCAATTGGAGCGGGACAAACACCCATTTTGTCTGATATGAAGGGAGCACATGCAAAATTAAATATCATTATTCCAAGGTTATATTCTGCCTGGGCTAGCTTCACTTGTACTCGCTAATTATATATCAACTCGGCTGAAAAGCTAGGGGCGTCAATTGTAACAGGGGACAGGGAAGTGTTCCTAACTAATTTGCCCTGTCAATATTAAACTGATCACAACGTGGGTAGCTGCTCTAAAAGGTTCCGACAAAAATGGGTATAAGATTTAATGGGACCGAAACCAATTGTGAAATTGCACTCAATTAAGCCATCCTATTTATGAACAGTTCCGACTGCCGATATTACGAGCAACAACAATTTGATGTTAGTCCCCTTCGATTTGCCCTGAGTCATAGGCCAGTTTAAAGAAAAAGCGGTGCTCCTTGATGTTGGGAAAACCATTGTAGATCATTGTAGGCTGGGCATTGTGCTTGCTAAGTGCGGCCGCAGCCATTTACCGCCGTGTCACAGAAATACGGTAGTTAATACGAAAAGAGTCAAAACATGTGTGCAAAATGAATGTGTGGGACTGAGCGGAAAAAAGTCTTAACGAAAACACCAGTGACTACCCTCCGTAATGTTCTGTTTACAACACCTCGGGAAACTGCAACTTGTGTGAAAATCTCACCGGGTAAAACAAGTTTGATGCACTCTTTCCTACAGCTTCCAGAACAGCACTCCACTGTGCAGCACTTTTTTCCGTCCACACAATCATCATTTGACGAACAACCGGAACTGGAGTTGTGATGTGCACATGTGGATGAGGACTTTGTAGCAGGACACACCCTGTTGTCTGGAACATCTATCAGAATAAAAACAGACATATTCATATATATTGAGATATACTTACGGAAAAGACGACGGCAACCGCATTGAAAACGTCAAAAAATACAATTTTAAAAGTGCAGCACACTTTCGGCATTTTAAACACTTTCTTTCAGCCTTATAGGTCTCAGCACATGCGTTCTCACTTATTACTGTATATCTTCAAGTACTTAAACATCACATTGACCCATTTTTTGAGAGTAACCTTTCTTACTGATAGAAAATGCTGTCGTGTAGAAAAAAGAGGATGAAGTGTACATTCAAATTTAAATATACTGCGCGTTTTTCTTTTCAGAAAGTTTTTTAGATGGACAATCTGGGGAATGGAAATGACGTCACGGTGGCTATATTGATGTTCCAAAAAAACAAACAGCGGCCATGTTGGTGTTCCAAACCAATCCTGTGGGAGTTGAACTCTTTTCTAAACAATTCGTTTGTTCCAATAAATTTCCATAGATTTGCATAACTTTGCCGGCCACGTGAGTGAAAACGCTTTATTGGAGATAAGGATAAGTTGGAGGTATACTGTCATACAAATCTCACCTTGTCTCTTGCACATTGATTCACATTTGTCCTTACTGAAAAAGTTGTTTGAATTTCCTTCACATCCAGTGTACAAAAATGGAACACACTCTCCGTTGTTCTTGTTGAAATACCACCGAACCTTGTAATTTGTACAATTTCCGGCTGACAGGGGCTCATCACAAAGGTTTGTCCCTGGAACGGCATATGTGGAAATGTGGGTTTACGCTCAAACGATCCACCAGGGTTCCAACGGGCAGAATTTAAATTAAGTAACCCTGTGAACTTCAAATTTTTTTAATGCGAATGTTTCCTGTCCTTGTTGTGGTTTATTTTACCCTTGGTTCTAATTCTACCTTTTGTTCCTTTACCTTTAAATATCACGATCTATGATAGCTGTTTCTTTGCAGTTCGAATCTACCCTAGGTGCTATTTTTCTTCTGTCCTTTTAAGGTAGGTATAATGTACGAAAATGAGTTTCAAATAGAACCAAACTATTATATAACGCAGACGTCGCCGTTTTAAAGCTCATTCATCGGGTCCTGTCAACTGATCCTAGGAAGAGTACTCGTGGTTATGAAAGGACGAACCTGCCGATATTAAGAGTGAACACTTAGATTGCTTTAACCTCTAGCATTACTTAGCTTACACTAGAGGTGTCGGATCGACATTGATGTACTCTAGTTACTAGTGCATTACTCACGCTGTGGTTTGACGGTTACAGTAACTTGGGCTCGAACGACTTCGCTGCCACCAGTTCCACCTGTTGCCATACACGAGTATACTCCACTATCCTCTCTAGACACACGGTCAATCTGTAGGACGTTTCCGGCTTTGCGCATACGGGATGGTAGTGGATTTGCATTAGGCAGCGTCCAAAGATAAAACAGCACATTTCCATCAAATTGACATGAAATTGAGCCGCTTTTTCCTTCGATGAGTTCCTGATTGGCTCGGTGTTGTGGGCTCACCTTCAACGTCGACTGCGGTGGAGGAACTGAAACTGAAAGTTTCGTTTACACTATCTTAAGCGACAATAGTTTTTGAAAATCTGTGGTGATGTTACTGCGATTTGAAGGACAAAAGGGGCGACATAGCAGAGTATTTCTTTGATACTGTTCTATCGGCTAACTGCCGACAAGTTTGCTTTATTAGTTGAGTACGAGACCTCTGGGCAATGGGGCCATGTTCGATTTACCGCTGAGTTAGCCTACTTGGCAAGCTCAAAAAGGGGAGGGGTAGGGGTGCCCTACTCTTTCGACGTCTGACACCCAGGCTACGGAGAACAAATGCCGGGGTACACGTTCTTACTAAGCATTTAGGAGCACTTCACTAGTCCGGCCTGGTTCTTAAAGGCCTTTTCGTAAAGATTTTTTGGTCAACCTTTAGCTGCTATAGCAATACGGCATACAACTCTACGTACCATGGGCATAAAAATACATCATAAAAGAAATATGTTCAATATATTTGCGCAATCCACAACAAGGGGAGACGGAGTAATTGACCATATTAAATGTGTACAAGGGACCGGGTCGGCGTTGCGTCATTTTCTACTATATGGGGCTGTTTTCTTCGACGAATTTTGACCCAGTTTCAAGCGCAGCCTCGCACAGCTGTAGCGTCCCCAAAACAGACCCATAATGCAGCTCGACACAACAACGACACAGTCTCACACGCGACCAAAAATGACAGTCAAAGATTACCTGTGGTGGGAGGGGGTTGAGACACTGAAGGAGTTGATTGAGGAGATTGCGTGGGAGGTTTAGAGCCACATCGGCCATCTTGTTTCTTGGTCAGTTTTGTATCCCCAATAATGCAAGCTGTTCTCATCAACTCGCAAAGATTCTTATAAGTTATACCATCAGTTCCGCATACACGTTTGACACTTTTATCGATGCACCGTGGAGGGCATAGACATCTGGCCCTGTTGCCATCAACAACACAAACCTCTCCATGAGCACATTTTGCACTTTGGCAAGGGTCTGCGGACAGACCAAAGTAAAGAAATAAATTAGGCATAGAGAAGGCGGCTTATATTGCAGCCTTTAAGAAAGCAAGGCCTTTAGGGAGTACTACGCCAAGGGTTTGAAATTGCAACTATCGGGAGACGTTTTCATTGCTAGTTGAATGGAAAGCGTTCAAAAAATACACTGAATACACTGTTCAACATCTGTAAGTCACAAGCTGTATTAAAATTAGAGCCTCTCTATGGGTATTCCCGACAAAATCGCGGTCGTGGAGATCGCTATTGACGAAACGAAGATTTTCCTTATAGATTATAGCGACGATTCGCCCACTGCAATTCCGATTTGACAACCTTAGTGGCGCGATGATAGAAAAGGAATCTCTCAAAAAGTGTGCTGCACGTTCAGCGTTTTTGTTGTTGTTCCTGTTGTTGTTGTTTGTTTAATAAACCTGTTGAATTTCTTATTTCCTCGTCTCCTTCCTCAACGTCGTGGTTGCTCGGGCACGCAATTGGCGATTACGTTAAAAAACCAACGATTTGATAAAAAGCGCGCGACGAAAATGACGTTTACAGGCACCCACAAAGAGGCTCAAATTAGCGTAGCCTAACGTTGAACCGTGAATCACCGTCCTTTTACAATCTACTCAAGACCGTGGCATTGAGTGTTTGGCACAACGGCCAACCTCCCAAAGAGAAAGCTGGGTATACATTTTCATAATCTACTGAGCCTGGTTTGGGTTTGTCTAAGGCGGAACTGAGCTCGTATTACCTCATCTCAGTGTCGTGAATAACAAAGCAAAGAATAGTACACTGGACCATTTTACAGTTACCTTTGTGTCTGGGTGGAGGTGTTGTACAGTAGGCAATGTCACAAGAATGCAGGCAGCATATGCTTTGTCCAGGACAGATTGTGTCAGAGTTGCATCTTGCACCTTTTCCTGGACATTCCAGTCTCCGCCACCAAATACAAGACTGACCGCCAATGCCTATACTACCGACACCGCCGCCTCCAAAATCTTTAGGAGGTTCATAATAGAGTCCTAAAGAGCAATGGTTTAAAAAACTTTATTGTATTAAGTTATTTGGTTAAACATTTTAAAATATTCCCGTTATCAAGAATATAAGTTTTGTGTGATTTGCTTACAAGTTCACTTGTACGCCAAAAGGTCACGTGAAGGCTATCAGACAGAACAAACAGAAACAGAAACAGAAAACAAAGGAAAGGAAGTGAAGGATCACAGTAGACACTACAGCCAACTGGGCAGATTTAATTTTTAAAAAGTACGTTTTAATTAACCCGCTCAGTTACCCTGCATTTTACGTGCGATTTAGCTGAGCGCGTATCAGGAGATATCGTCAGGCTTCATAAAGTTGTAATTCACCTACACAAACAGGACCAGGCACCCATGGAGTTCTTGGGTAATAGATCAAGGTTTTTTTCAAGGGGCTTAATTTAGGTTCTTTTGTACTTGAAAGACTTTTACCGGGCCGTTATTGCTGGGGTTGTCCCTACTTCAGATAACTTCTCACTGGTCTCCGAGTGTCCCATAAAGAACCATACAACGTAACGATCCCAGACGGCCAAAATTTTTCGAGGACAGTATAAAGCCAAGCTAACATTTTTCACATACATTAAGTTAAAGAAATTATTCTTCATTGGTTTCCAAGAAATGGTGACATGGAATTCCTAATCAAAACGATCTTTCTACAACATTTTCATTTCGTTTTGCACCACTCGACGATGAAATGATAATATAAAATATAATACGTAGGAAATGCACCTATGAAGGGGACCTAGTTTAATGAGATGGTGTTATTTATTGTCAAACTTTTTATGCAAGCAAGAAGAAAAGAAAATTTGCAAAAAATGTGGCGCGAATCAAACGAGCGGTCCCCAGGGTCAGGTCTGTGCGACCGGAGTACCGTTCCATTGAACACGTAGAATTTCCCACATTTCAAACCGGAATTGTAATCGAATGGAAGGCGCCGTAGGGAACGTTAGCTTTCGTAACAAGCGTTTTCGACTGAGTCCGTCGAGAAAATGGGAAGGAGACCGAAACAGGGAAAGAGGGGGAGGAGAGTGGAAAAAAAAAAGCAAGGCTTGCATTCTGAAAAACGCCGTTCTCTCACAAACCCAACGTCTTATCGGCGCGGTTTGGCAGTGTTGATTGTTAAACCTTTAAGCCCCAATAGTGATCAACATTGACCAACATAAATTTTCTCCTAAAAATATCATTACATAATGAAAAGAAAAGGTTGTAAGAATTCATGAAATTCTCATCATAGGGAATATGCTTTGTTCTTTTAACAAATTCTCTTAACTAATTTTAAGGGAAATATATGTAGATCAGTGTAGAGAATTTGTTCGTTGATATTGGGGCTTAAAGCGTTAACCAACCAGTGCAGACTGAATCAAACCAAGTATGTCGAACTGAGCGTGACTCGCATGTTTTCCTTCTCTCCTCTCCCCTTTCCCTGTTTTCCCCTTTTTTTTCGCTCCTGTGCAAACTTTTTAACAAAGACTAAAGCTTCGGTAAAACAGGCAACAAAAGAGTGGAACTTGTTTCGAAACATTGCTGCAAAACTAGCTAAAAAGCGATGTTGCGCGTTGTTAATACTGACTTCTGATTGGACAACATTACGCGGGAGTCACGCCATGCACGGGAGTTACGTCATTTTCTGCAAAACATGTTTGACTTGAACTGGTAAAACAAAAATTTTTTTGCAAAAAGTAAAACTGCTTTCTACTTTCTGCGACAACTTTTCGCAACCTGCAACGACCTGATTAGTCGCAAGACAGGTTAAACCCAAGCCCAGATAGGCTAGACCATAGCTAGCATTTTTTTAGACAGCAACGCAAAGAGATATGTCAAGGCAAGGCACAAGACATTGGACAACCTTTGTTTGCCTGCTAGCAGAGGTCTCTCATTTTTGCCTCGTCGTGAGAGACCTCTGCTAGCAGCGAAAACCTTTGTACAAATGCTTGGTGCTTTTCACCCTGGTCCTATGCATACGTGACTTTTCCAGTATAGGAAGAAGACTGAATCATTCATGACTGGGGTTTTTTATCACTGTTCCTGTGCAATTTGTTTTCTTATAATAATGAATTGATTGTTTCAAATACCGGGAAGATAAAAACATCAGGTCCGAACTTAAGTAATGTTTTAAAATGACTAGACGCGTCTCGAGTCGGGATCTCGGAGTCATATTTCTCTGTATGTATCTCAACAGGCATACATGCTCGGTCTTTTCGAGAATTATGTTACGTTATCTGTTTTTCCGGGAAATAGTCTAAACAGATGACATAACAATCCCGGAAAAGACCGAGCGTACATGCTGAGTCTACCTTTTTGTCGAGGGTCAGGGGTCGAGGGTTCCATGTCGAGGGCGAGGGTGCCATGTCGAGGGTCGAGGGTAACACTTTTTTTTCCAATTTTTTTTTTTTTTTGGAAAAGGTAATAATCGATGCAATCAATGTCATTAAAACAAATAAGGAGAATTTAAAAAACAAATGGCGCGTGAGCATCTTCTAGTTGTTGGGTGGGGGGAGGGGGCTGGAATAGAGAAAAGCTCCGGGACATCCCAATTTGTTTTCGAAGAATTACATTTATAACACCCCGGAAACCCATACCACGAACAGAACACGTTACTTGAGTCACTGAGTGCGTTGAATTATGAATTTCTGGTCCAACCAACAAGAATGGAAGGAAAAAACTCTTATTGCGTTGTAAAATGTGTCATAAAATGTGTCATAAACGATCAATGCAATCGTTGGAGTCTATCTTTTTGCAGAGCTATTAAAATGCGCGAATTCGCATGGAAATCGCCACCCACTAAGGCAGAGGTTTAAAATAGAATAATACCGGGTAGCGACTTTCGGTGAGGTGAACATCGGCATTTGCCGACGCTTTCCCATTAAAATACAATATATCTTTCTAGGCCACAATCTATCAGGGGCACCCAACGAGAATATAATTCAAACCACTTAAAAATAGCATTGTTAAACGTATTTTAGTATTTAATCGGTAGATATAGGCAAATTTTTTTCCCCTAAAAATTTTTCACCTGTTCGGATTTCCTAGCTGAAAGTCTAGTGATCCGAAAATTATAGGGATCAAAACTTACCTTTTCGAAAATTTCAGCCAGAAAAAAGGCTCCCGAAAATTCTAGGTGACCTTTTAAGGGTAAAAATCCGTTAAAAATGGGCAATTATACGATTTTTTAGATGTTCGAAAATCCTAGGAGAGGCAAGCAAGCAAGAAGTTTTACAAAAAATGTTCCGAAAATTCTAGATCTCAAATCGTCTTCCGAACAGATATTTTCCGAAAATTGTCGTTGGGTGCCCCTGATCTATCGGTCATATTTATTTGTTAACGTGGACGTGGTGGACTTGAATAGGAAAAAACAGACGTACGGTCCATGTCTCCCATCATAGTTATTAGAGGAGACTGGTTATGAAAAGCGGCAAACATCAATGATAAAAACAACAGTGCTGCAGTTGATGTTGGAAGCACCCTGAAAGTGCACAATTCTTTGTTTTCTGTTGGCAAATTGTTACGGAATAAATTAATCCAACGTTTTTATTGGTCAATACAATCAAAATGATAGGAATTCTTTTGAACGTTGTGCACTTTCAGGTCCACAAAAACATATAACAAAGGAGTCTGACGGGTGTCATAACCATGACACTCAATTAACTATGCTCCCATTTTACATTTGACACATTTCTACTAAAGATCTGTTGTTTTGCCAAGTTGGACATGAATAGGAAAAAACGGAGTACTGCGACAATGCCGTTTATCTTGAACCGTGAATACAAGTATTTTATTCCCGAAATAAAATCGACTGTGTTGCAAATTCTGTTTAACTGTTTGACATGTTACAATGTCACATAAGGCCATTTCTGTACAATTTTTCGGTCGGTCGGGCAAGAAAAAATGGCATTAGGTTTGTGGAGTGATTTTTGGTTCTGTTTGAGGATATTTTACCTGGTACTTCAATTCAAGATTTCTCTGTGATCTATTTTCCCGTGGTTTCTGATGTAAATTTACTACTTTTAACATCATGCAAGAAACTGGACAGTGTATTCCAAGTCCGTCTTTTGTGGAATTTTTTTTTCTTTAAATATTGATACAGTGTACACTCTTTTTTTCTTTTTTGAAAGTTCGCATAATCGGTCTGCTTCGATCTGATCGCTGTTCGTGAATAAAAGCTCCCCTTTTCGTGCAAAATAGGAAATAATCGCTGAAGCCGTTGTGAAGAAAGTTTTTACGCAGACACCTCTGATTTCTGTTTGAAATGCAAACTAGGGATAAAGATGTGTACAAAATTAGTTTCGCCACATGACTTCCTATTGTCCCAGTGCCACCATCAACTGCGCCGATTCCTTTTGTGTCCCTCAGCGGCGATGAGCGAGGAGAAACGTCTGCCGTTCGCAGGCTTGGTGTTTCAAATTTCTGCAGTGATATACTTTTTAAGCTGCAGAACATAACGTTGGTAATTAAAGGAGTTGTTATTGCGGCGCGACTCGGGCGATAGCTACGCACCTACGTACCTATTGTAGGTAACGATTTCCGGTGTCGGTGATTATCGATGACTTGTATTTTAAAATTTCATGGCGAGTTTCTGCTCCATTGAAAGCACGACAATTCGGTCGCATACAGTGGGATAGCTTAAAAAACAAGAGTCGGTGAAATATCCATATTCAAACTACCCCACTGAACAGCCAAGCAAGGCAGAGAAGAGGCAGACGTGACTGAAATACAAGCCGCGAAGCAGGGGCAACCAACCACGGTTACCTCCTAAATGCATTGAAAACACTTTTTTGCTTATCCAGACTGGCAGAGTACTTTCAAATCTCTAGAAATGCATTCTAAGCGGCGCTATAAAAGTTGTATCTGTTCGGTCGTCCTAGGGCAACCTGAATCTTTTCGAAATCACTTAGGGCCTCGGTATTATTTTCCAGAAAGTTTTAGATGCAATTTTAGGTTTTACGACAGTGAGAATTTTTCTGATTCCTCTCTCCATTGCATTTTCTAATCCGAAAATTTTAGATTTCCTTTTTCAACGAAAAATAGGCTAAGTTGGGTTCTGAAATGTGAAAAACTAAACGTTAGAATGGAACGCCCATCTAGAAATTTTTACCCTTCCTCAAGTAACAGAAAATTGTAGGCAATTTTTGCTTCTCCGAACAGATATTTTACAGAAAACAGTCGTTCGGTGCCCCTGCCTAAGCTCTATGACATTTTTTTAGGCACAACCTGTCTACCTTCAGAGGAAGGGAGAAGGTTCTTTACTTTTAAGTGAATTCGAATTGAATGTCCACGTACTATTTTAATTAAACAACAACAACAACAACAACATCAACGTAACATCACATTTTCTTTATGGATGTCCGGAGCTTTTCTCTATTCCACCCCCCCACCCAACAACTAGAAGATGTTCGCGCGCCATTTGCTTTTTAAATTCTTCTTATTTGTTTTAATAACATTGATTGCATCGATTTTACCTTTTCAGACCACAGACATAACAGACAGACCAAAAAATGCGGGGAGTCATACAAAAAGGTCAAACAAACCGTGATCGAACGAATAAATGGAGATAAAATGTCATAAACAGAAGAAACCTACTGCATGAATGGTCAACGTTCGTAGTGAGAAGCTGAGGGTTTATTACGAGATGACGCTTTTTTAGCTCACTTTCGCCCTTTTCTCTATCTTCCCCTCCCCCTCCCCTTTTTGCGCTTGCCAAGCAGGCCAACTATGGGAAAAATAGGAAATCACTACGGTAACATCGGATAGTGGTAGAAATACGTGGTAAGGATAATACTGAAAATCAAAACAATAGAAAGAATGTTTCTTCGGTATAGAAACACGTCGAAATCATTATTAAACAAGTTTATTATATTTTATTTTATATTTTGGACGATATCTTTCGCATGTTCAATGTTTATCAATAGATGCCGTTCACCCATGCTGAGGAACATGAACATAGTTGCATGACATCTGCCCGGGGGAGGGGGTACTCCCTTATATAAGTGATATGGGTATGCGCTGTCTCAAAGCGCATGCACCGTGCCGGTCTGAAAACGGGTATGGACTTTGCCCATCTTGGTCTGGTAACGGGATTGGTTTTCGAGGTAACTACGAGAGTGTATGAATGCATTTGTCAATTCAATTCCAAATGATTAAAAAAGAAACAGTAATGTAATATGCGATTTCGAAATGGTTTTCAATAATCGTTTTGTTGGCCTCCTAATCTGAGTAATGATGACCAAGAGACTGCCTATTCCAGATCTGAAAACGGCTGTGGATTTTAGAGGCCAGGACTGAAAACGGGAGTGAAAAATGACATTTCTTGGTCAGGATTTGAAAAAGCGAGCGGTACTTCCCCACCAACAATTCATAGGAGTCCCCCCCCCCCCGGGGGGGGGCATCTACTTTTTTTAAAAATCATCCACAGCCGAATTTGTCGAAATTTCATTTACTTTTGTACAACAGTTTCAGTAGTCTGCCCACTGAAATGAATGCTGTTGAAACACCCTGTTCAGTTAGAACACGTAATTCCTTGAACGATTATGTAATCACAAAATTGACTGTGTAGATGAAATTACTTTGGAAGCAGCTTTGGAATTAAAGTAGTAGTGCAGTAAAGTTTCCATATTTTAGCAGTTTATCCGATGTTCAACAAGTAAAGCGATTTTATTATTATTGTTGCTGTTTCAGGTGTAACTCATCGATGATTTTGTTGCCAAATAAAAAAGACTGAAAAATGTAAAGGCCGAAGGCGTGACATGACCTTCCTCAGAAGGATTATTCATGAGAATAATAATCTTCTTTTCTACTATGTAATATAATGTCTCTTCTTCACTCTTTCAATGCCTATAACTGTTTATCACCACGGTCAAAACCCTTACACATTGCGATCACGGTAATTATTTTTTGAGGCGCCCCAAACGGTCTTTTCTGAAGTCTTCCGTGACTGCTGTGTTTCGCATTCATAGCACGGCACGTAACATTTCTCATAAATTCAAATAATCTAAAACATCTGACGAAATGCCTTTGATATCAGATCTGGCCGTTAGTTAAGGCGATAGATAGACGTATTTGTTCGCCTTTTTTTAAAAAAAAGTTTTTGGCTGCGATCACAAATGCTAGAAACACGACATCTGAATTCCATATTACAGTCACAGAGTTGATCAATTTTGTAAAGGTGTCCGTTTATGAGCTATTTTTCGTAATTTCCTACAGTTATAAAGTTGCTGAAACCCCTGCTTTTATAAACTTCAAGCTTTTCAGCATAATCTAATCCGGATCTAAAGTAGAACGTACCCCGGAAATAAGACAAGCAGGCCTTGGTAGGCCTTCATGTAGGAAACAAACAGTGCCCTAACAGTTACAGGTATGCTCCGAAGTTTGAAGAAAACCGCAAACATGACAGTTAAATATATACCCACAGGCAGCCTCAGGATGTTACTAATTAAAACGTCGTGGGCAAACCGTTATGACTTTATAATCAAAAGCACCGTTTTTATTATTTACACCCACCCGTTTGTACCGATTAAGACTCTTTTCCTTGAAAAACGATACGGTCCCACTATTAATCATCAATGTTGATACAGCTTGCTCCAGGGTGGGTCTTCAAAGGTGCGAACAGAATCCCTGCCCCGGGGCAAAGCAAAAATTTCTTTTTCCTTTACAAAGAGATGGTCTTAACAAAGATAAAACCTTCCTGTGGTAATATTAGCAAAAAATATAAAGATCAAAAACTTCATAAGCAAAATCTAAAATAAAATATATCGCCCGTATTGAACACCAGACTGCGGAAGATGAGAGGATCTGTCAAATTTCTCGTCCTTGTGCATACCTCTTTGATGACAAAAGCCGGGGGGGCATGGTTTGAATTGATATGAGTTACTTTCTATTTCAGTGACGGTAGTTTTGGAAATGCAAGGGAGCCTGACACAAGTTCGTGTTTCTGCGGTTGACCTTTTTTTTGGACACAGCTGACCCCTTTTCGGAGTCGTATGTTTACTCCAATTGAAATAATATCGTTCAGTAAAACGTTTTTGTGGCTTCATTATCCGCCCTTCGCCCCATGTGGGCACAAAAAAAGTCACGCGATAAAAAAAACGCTATATATATTTCGTGCATATTTCAAAACAGCACTTTCAAACCTTGGTTCTTTGTTGTCAAAAAACTTAATTTATAGAGAACGTTTTCGCCCCTCTTCGTTCTTTGAGGATTTACGCTTGGTTCCCATGACTTTAATCTCACGTGTCTGTCAACAGAAACTCTACGGAGTCGGGAATCGAGTAAACATTTTTAAAGTGACGAGAATCTCTGGCCGGGACGATAACAGAGAATTCCTGCACTCGGGTAACTGAACTTAAGAACGAATCAATTTACTTTTGTCCCCTAAAATAACGCATTGTATGTACTGCCATGTATGTACTTTTTTTTTTTCAAGATGTCGGCAAGTTGCAACTTCGGTGGTGAAACAAACGATACTCATGGATTAAATGACAACAAAAAGATTTAAATGGCGTTTAAAACGTGATCGAATGTTGAATAAAAATGCCGGAAATAGCCCGCGTTCTGATTTCTCATTTCATGCCATGTTTAAGCGTAAGTGGTTATTAAAGAACAAAATATGAAAATTCCGCGATCCGATAACAATCTTTTCTTTATTAAAACAATCTACCTATTGTTAACAACCTTGGTGGCTTTCTTTTGACTTCAACTCAGAAATTTGCAACGTAAAAAACAAATAGTTTAATCTTTTACGATTGTAAAGAGTAATTTTGGAGACACTTATTTCGCGGGGTGCTCTGTTATTATTCGCGCGAACTGCGATGGTATGTCACGCAACATCCACTGTGTCCCAACAGTTCTCGAACTGATCAAACTGTCCCTGTCCATGTCCTGTATCTTTCAATCTGCGTATTTTTCTTTCTCATTTAAAACACATTGACCATGCTGTGTCTGAGCTGGGTATTTCAATTTTTTTATCCTTATTATTTCATTTTAATATCACATCCCGGCGAGAGAATCACCATGAAGCGACGAAACTGTGGTTACAGTATCATCCGCGTCTGTTAATCTGGTATCACGTAATTATAGGAGAAACAACAACAATATTCTTTTGCTCGAAACTAGGGCCCTTTAGCGGTTGGGGAAAGAATTTTTGGTGTATGAAATAAAACCAAATGTGGTATTCGACCTTACACCTAATGCTTAAAGGTCCGTATCCCATCAGTGAGGATGGTAGAGGTTTATCTTCTGTCAGATATAAATTCTTCAGCATTTATCGGATAATTTTGCATTAAGATGAAGTAACTTGCAGAGGAAAGTATGAAACCGTGCTTACTTCTTCAAATATGTCAAAATGAGCATAAGGAATTTATCACGTACATTTATCGCAAAAACTCGGAAAGCCAGGTTTCCCTGAGTGTTTTTTACTGTTTTCTACTTTAACGATCATAGCGGTACTAAAAATTATCCAATGAACTCCCATAGCTCTTATAAAACTGATCACGGCTCCCAAAACTCGAAACACACGAAAAACTAGCCATGCTGCGATGGTCAAGTATTACGAAAGGCCTAAAGGTTGGTTCCTTCTTAACACAACAATCTTTTTACGTATTTTGTTTCACATACACCGCGTTCGCATAACTTTAAAAACTACTGAGATTAAATCTTCTGCCAACTTACCCGAAACCGCTACAAAGAAGGCGAAGCACACGAACGGCGCCACCAATCGCCTCATTTTCGAGGCAGTAAGTCCGCCAGCAAAACGTACGTTTTCGCCCCGCCGTCTAACAGATGATCAGCGGAGAACTGCACTCAAGAACAGACTAGACAGTATTTTTATATGAGGGCTTATTTCAACGCGCCTAGATCACATTTCATTTTGAGATTTGCGATATGCAAGCTGTCAAGATTTGGAGGGAGAGTAACAAATTTTTAAATTTGTCTCTAAAGAAATTTTTAGTTTTATTTTGGTCGAGATACTACTCCTCATTTTCATTCCCTCTATTCCCACTGTATTAACAAATCTTTCCGCTCTACGCGACTGATGTTACTAGAAGGCCTCACTCTCCACAATAGGATACCATTTCACACACCAAAGTCTAGCCGCACGATTGGGGGACCAACCCCAAAAGGTGCTGACTCATGTGAAATACACTTATTAAAATCTGTGTCCGATCCTAAGTGTTTTTTCAGTGGTATGTAAATCGGGACAAAGATGTGAGAGAAAGGTTATTTTCTGTTGAAATTGCTGTTTTGTTATTACTGTATATTTCACAATCCATATTCATGTTTCAGTCAAATTCGATCAGGTGATTATCTGTTCAGGTAACGTCAGACTTCACAACCAATACAAGTCAATAGTGTCATCTGTCCTTCCGGAACGTAATGCCCGTTGACAAAGAGACATGGATTGTATGCAGCAAAAGAACAATATTATTGTGTCTAAAGGTTGATATTAAAAAGTTTTAGGGGACCAAAGTTTGGGTTACATTGCGTGGGGGAGGGGTGAAAAACCGCTGACTGAAAGTTCTCAATCCTGGGGTTCCTGGGTACTTCTAGGCACAATAGCCCTGTCCGGCTGTATGGGCATCCCCGCGTTTTGGGCGTCCCCATTCCCAAATCGCCAGTGATATGGGCATCCCCTTCTCATATTGCCTTAGCGATTTGAGTTAGGGTTAGGGTGGGGTTAAATCCCAAAACCCTAATGATATGGGCATCCCCTGGGGATGCCCAAAACGGTGGGATGCCCATATGACTCTCTCCGGTGAGCAAACCGTCCCAGACCCCTGTAATTAGCCCAAACCTTGACATGGTTTTCCGCAATCAGTGGGGGTTTTTTTTAATCGGAAGGGATCTCAAAGTCTAAATGGTGCTTATGGGATTAAACAGAATGTTCGTTTTTGCCTACCGAGTTTGCCACCAAGCCAACAAGAACTTCAACTCATCTAACTGAGCTGAAGACCTATACTGAATTCCACTGACAAGATGTGCAAGATGGAAAGTACAACTCGGCATTTCGGACTTCGCCAATTAAAAGTTTCAATGACCGGAAACGTTAATTATGTCACTATGGAGGTGTTGTGTAGGTTTGTACTTTTGTACAAAGATGTAAAAGATTGCGAGTGTCTGCATTTTCGAATCAGCCATCTGAACTTTATAATGTCAGCTGAGAAATGGCTGATTTCTAAACTGTTAGCTGGAAAAACTTGAAAAAACCGTCTGCACAGTGAACTGTTGCTACAACCCGCTCACCTTTGGACGTCAGTTTTCCCAAAAAATCTTTTGAAGCTTGTCGAGCTGTTTTCAAGTCATCATCCGGCCAAAAAACTGGAAGCCAAATTATTAAAACGTTGATTGCGAGCAGAGTCCAAAGAAAACCCTGAGGACCATTTATTTTAGTCAGGGAATCTGAAACGAACGATTTTCAATCGAATTGACAAGTCAAAATTGCAGTTAATCGCGCTAATTTAGCTGTAGTTTGAAAATCTATCTCCCTTGCAAATGTTAGGCATCAAAAGTGTTTACCCCGTTAATGTGCCTAGGTGCGTCCTTGAGAGCTGTTTTGGGTATTTTAAGCGTTTAAGTCTTGCTTTTTATCTTTTGATTCTCATCATAGATAAGCATAGGTGAGGCAAACACAGAAACAATCCTCCAGCGATGAACACAAGTGATGAGCGACCACGCCATCATATAAAGGGTGCAGAAACGCCCCTTTTTCCCTTAATCATCTGACCTAGAGCCGGGTAATTCACTTTCGAGCCTGCGCGGCGCCACGAACATGGCAATCGTTCATAAAAGAGAAAACCCTAACCCTTCCTTTTCTTCCCCCTACCACACCACCCTCAACAGAATAAAATAAAAGGCTTGACGGGCGTAGAAAGTCAAGTGGATGCATTATTTAAATACAAGACACTGATTTTGGCAGGAAACGCAAAATGCACTCACTAGACGGCTTCAATTGTTTTAGGTCCCAAAAACGCTTTACGGCAATTGTGCAATTGCTCGCAATTTGGCATCTCACATGAGCTCTTAGTGCAAATAGCCTATTATTCAAAAGAATTCATTAGTCGTAGTCAGTCCCCTTACGCCGTTATGCAAAGGGACACACCGATCCCAGGCTCTGAACTTTTAGCTTTTTTATATATATATTTATATATATACATATTTTACTCTTCTCAATTGACTTGAAGTTTTAATAAAATCCTTTCAAATTTCTGCAAAATGTCCAGATCGCGCTTTATCGCAATCGTCCCCAAAAAGGGCTTGAGGAATCACAACGACGTAAGCTGTTATCTTAAGGTCGGGCTTTAGCGACTTCTTGATCCTTGCCACCGCTCGCTTTATTAGATTTCACTCACCCTTAAACCTCTTAAACTCGCTCTGCTAATTAAAAAGACACGTTATCTACATCCAGCTTTACAAGATTTTGAAAGTGATATGGCGAGATCGAGCCTCCGTGGGAGTGGTTTGTTTATGAGGGTACAAGGAATGTAAAATAGGTGGTGGGGGAATGAGGCGAGCGAAGACATAGGGATGCTCGTCCTTTCCATTTTCCCATTGTGTGCCACCCAGGTTGGGCGAGATCTTTTCAAAAATCCTCTTCAGCAGCACTTGAGTGAAAGTCACCACTCGCATCTGCGCCATACTTTGACGAAGAAATCTTGTTTCAGTGCCATCCCGCCGAGATAAGAGGTTACAAAGTCACGTACTAGGGTATAAGCATTGAAGCAACACCAAGAAATCCTTCCAGCTTGTTCTCCTCGTTTGTTTGTTTGTTTGTTTGTTTGTTTGTTATTTATTTATTACTTAATGTCTTTAATCTGTGAAACAGAAACAAGTTATGCCAAATACCTCGTACAAGTAAACAATACTGGATAAAAGGCATAATAATGGATAGTAGTCTACTACCTATTTCGAGGAGGTTAGGTAAAATCACTCTCACCATTTATCATTTATTTATTTATTTCTCTATTTATTTCGTTTCTTTATTTATCTTTTAAAATTTAAACTTATTCAACTTGACAAGCTTTAAGCTGGGCAAAATTAAAGGTAAGAACATTACCAAACGTAGAGTTGTTAGTTATTATCGTTCCTGAAATCGTGCGTGGTTTAAGCAGTGGCTTACCTGCATAGCTGGCGGTTTGTTTGAGCCCCGGGGGGGGGGGTCCTCCTTTCATTACCTATACGGGTATGTGCCGCCCAACGGGGTCGTGATTTTGAAGCTCCTGGTTTAGAACGGGGTATCCATTTCAGAGGCGTTTCTAGAACGGAGTATAAAAAATTGTGGATCACGGCTTTATCTTCTGCTTAAAATTGTTGCTGATTATGAAGAATCGTTTATTTGATGCATAAGTCGAGCAAATAAAGAAATATCTTTATAAAAAACAGGGCTATTTCAATTTACAAACTTTCTAGAACGGAGTATAAAAAATTGGCCCATTTCTAGAACAGGGTATCAGTTTTAGGGCGAATTCTAGAACGGGGTATAAAAAATTGGCCCATTTCTAGAACGGGGTATCAATTTTAGGGGAAATTTTTTTTTAGAACGGGGTGCCAATTTGGAGTCCCTGGCGGCACATACCTACCAAAAAAATACCCAAGTGCCCCCCCCCCCCGGGGATTGAGCAGGCCATGCGTGGTTTAATGTCTGTGTGTTGTGTATATTGTTTCTGTGCCTCCAACCCCAGTATTTTAATAAACTGATATAATTTGGCTTCCAAAACGTTTTTACTCTTTATTAAGTTATTTTAGGAAACCAATACCCATTTTCGCTTTCTATTTCATCTTGCCGGCCTGAAATCCCCTTCCTTTGCTTTGTACAAGGTTCAATAAAATTGTTGTTGTTGTTAATGTTGTTGCGATATAAAAATCATAGAAAATGTGCCAAGTAAACCAAGAAAAAAAGATATACCTTTCCACAGTCTCTGGACCGTCACTAGAGACCTTTAGATTCAAAGACGAGAACGACTACGAGTACGAGATTTGACTTAAAGTTTTTTCGCGTGTTCTCAAAATATAGCCTCCCTGGAAAGCTTCATTTTACCATTTTTCACCAGAAAAGTTAGCACTGTCACCTTTAGTGAAGGAGGTTAGACCCTCTCCTGATCGCAAAATGATAAAACTTCTAACATTCAGTGATATCTTGTTTTCCCCTTTTCGACCGTTCTCGCTAAAACTCGTAGCAGAGTGACGACGGCTATCACGTTTTCCCGCCAAAATGATGCTGGTTCACGCCCAAGCCCTACTTAGTACTGAGAAAATCTCGTACTCGTTGTCGTACTCGTCTTAGAACCTAAAGGTCTCTAGTTTTGCCAGGTTGGCAAGAAGAAGTAATGTTGTGCGACAGCAATCAATTTAGGGCACTAATTAGAGAGCTTTAGATTCTAAGACGAGTACGACTACGAGTACGAGATTTTCTCAATACTAAGTAGTGCTTGCGCGTGAACCAGCGACATTTTGGCGGGAAAATGTGGTAGCCGTCGTCATTCTGCTACGAGTTTTAGCGCGAATGTGGTAGTGGCGGGAACAAGTTATCAAATGTTAGAAGTTTTATCATTTTGCGATCGGAAAAGCGCGTAACATCCTCCACTAAAGATAACAATGCTAACTTTTCCAGTGAAAAATGGTAAAATGAAGAATTCCGGGGGGTCTATATTTTGAAAATACGCAAAGAACTTTAATTCAAATCTAGTACTCGTGGTCGTCCTCGTCTTCAAATCTAAAGGTCTCTACTGTCAGACAGGAGGTGCGAGAGGACGTTTTGTTAAACACTACTTGTCCTCCTCAACCTTTTTTTTTTATAGATATATAAAAGGCCTTTTGTGTGTTTTTCCTTTTAAAATAACAAGTTATCAAAGCTGCATGAGAATCATGACAGCTCTTTGTGATCATAAAACTGAACTCCAAACGTCAATTAACCAAGCGGCACCTATTGAATGTTCGTGACAGTATGAGTGGGCGAAATATCACATTATCGGATTATTTCGGATCATATCGTGGTATAAATAGGTTATTAACATAGAGATAATAAAGAACAGATTAAATATGGTCTGATCTTATTCAAAAGGGTTCCTTGATCCCAGGTTTGAACTGCTGCCAAACATTTGAATTGTAAAAGCCTGGCTTACTGTTGCTTAATTGACACGGAAATGAGTAGACATAGCTTCTAGGGGAATGAAAACAGCACTAAACAACTGGACAACGTCATCTATTTTGATAATGAAATAAAAACCTCATTATCACTCGTGTATCGATAAAAAAAAATAAGTGCAAAAAGCGAAGAAAATAGATTAAAAAAGCAAATAGCATACCTGAATTATTTAATTTGCAATATTTTTTAAGCCACTTTTAACAAGATTGTGAGGATCTGCTTATCAAAAAGTCCAAAAAGCAGTAAATGGTCAGCCCAAAATGATGAGACTGGACAAAGCCAAACTTCATCTTATTCATTTTATTGAACTGATTTGACTGATTTCTAGTCACTTAACGTTCCGAAACTACAACTTTATCCCCCACACCTTACGGTCTGTAAAATCGCTCACATTCTTAACGGTACCGCTTTATCAAAGGTCGCTTTTCTCCTTGCGAAAAAAAAAAACTAAATTAAGCCCTCTGCCGACGAGACATGTTCACGACCTAATCTCTACCTCTTTCCTGTTCGAAACCTTTTTAAGGAAAAGTGGGAAATCAAGACCAAAGGCAATCTTTCGTACCGGCTTTTTATGCCACAACTGAAGGTATAATAAAAAAGAGGAATTTACCACCTAGCCAAAACGACAGTTCGGGAAGTATTATTACTCCCTCACTACTCAAAACACCTATTAGATGTTATGTGAACCTATTTTTCTTTTCTTTTTTTTTTTATTGGCATCAGCGGAACATCAAAAACCTGATTTCACCATGGTTATTAAGGTTCCATTTCTGTAACCTAATGTCTCCAAGGAAAAAAAAAATGCGTCTTGCGGGATTCCATAAGGACTCTCATTCCGCCCTTTTCTTTCACTTTGATCTGTCAAATCGTTTCCTTGAATTCCAAAAATGGGTGTTTCAGTTGTTCTACACCACTCAATCTCCATGCAACATATACAAAATAAACATTGATTGCTCTCTTGATTCTGGTCAATGAGTAAAAAACTAGCTAAACTACGGTGTTCGAGGAGTATCACAAATAAAATTTACTATGTCTGATTCTTTTCTTGTCATCTATGAGTTTGATATCTTGTCTATGATTAAAAGGAAAAATCCCTTTCGTTTTTTATTGTGTCATTTTGATTTTAAATTTGTCGCGTTTGATTTCTCCAATAACAATTTTGATTTGCAAAAGTTTGTCGCGTTTGATTTCTCAAATGCATTTTTGATTTCCAAAATTTGACGCGTTTGATTTCTAAAATTTGACGCGTTTGATTTCTCAAATGCATTTTTGATTTCCAAAATTTGACGCGTTTGATTTCTAAAATTTGACGCGTTTGATTTCTCAAATGACACTCTTGATTTCCAAAATTAGACGCGTTTTGATTTCTCAAATGACACTTTTGATTTCGAAAATTTATCGCGTTTGATTTCTCAAATGACACTTTTGATTTCCAGAATTTTTAATTTTGAATTAATTGTTTGCCAGATCACTTGGTCTGATTACCTGGTTTTTTGTTTTGTTTTTTGTTTTAGTTTTTAGACTGAAGAGGATGGGATAACTAAAAAATGGAGTTGCACACTGGGTGTATATTTGAGATCACAAAAAGTGTCCAAAGAAAGTGACAGAAAACATATTTTAAAAAATCAGTTTTTCAGATCTCGGAACATACTGTGCGCGAAAGAGGGAATCGGTCCAAGTAATAAGTTTAAATTCCAAGACCTGGTTAAAGCCCCTTGTAGGACAGACAAATAATTATTTGAGGTACCGGTCTACACGAATTTAGCCTATAAAATGCCTGCTGCTTACGTGGGAACATGCAACGCAGCTGCATGTCCTGCACTTGGACGTTCCATCACCCAAAACGAACCTTTCACAGCCGCCAAATCTGTGAGGCGGGTGGTTGATACAACTTCCTCGAAAAACGCCCTCTCTATATATCTCGTTCTGCCATGATCAGTAGAACTGAATGTCCCCGGCCTTAAATGAAAAATCCTTAAATAACTGTGACCGAGCCCAGGTTTTATGAGCCCACCAGAGTGAGCATTCCGACCCACTGACCCTTGTTTTCACCAAAACCGCTGGATGCTACAATCTGGTTGAGGCTATTATTTCCCCATGAGTGGGGCATTGCACCCACTTAACCTGTTACGTGGGTATATATACTATTTTCGAAATCAGAAACGCCATTTGGGAAATCAAACGACCTGATTTTGGCAATCAAACATTTGTTTAAGATATCGGTTGGGAAAAGATTAACAATCAAACACGCATTTCAGAGAGCATAGTCAACACACTTAGAAAACATAAGCGTTCATTTAGTAATAGAAAACGAGAAATTTTGGAAATCAAACTCGAGTGTCATTTGAGAAATCAAACGCGACAAATTTTGGAAATCAAACGCGACAAATTTTGGAAATCAAAAGTGTCATTTGAGAAATCAAACGCGTCAAATTTTAGAAATCGAACGCGTCAAATTTTGGAAATCAAAAATGCATTTGAGAAATCAAACGCGACAAACTTTGAAAATCAAAATTGTGATTGGAGAAATCAAACGCGACAAATTTAAAATCAAAATTACACAATAAAAACGAAAAGGATTTTTCCTTTTAATCATAGACAAGATATCAAAATCATAGAAGACAAGAAAAGAATCAGACATAGTAAATTTTATTTGTGATACTCCTCGAACACCGTACTAAACAGGGGGTATCATACAATACCATGTGTTCTTTACACCCATTTTATATTTCCACTGCGGTCAAACATACAAACGTTATAAATCATGGAAAAGGAGATTCTACCTGCAGGGAAAAGATTGTATAGATAATACCAAAAATATAGCAATACATTGTTGCGTTTTAAGTTTCCTTATTTGTCGTCTGTTCGACGGATGTACGGTAGTACGCTCTAGAATCCTGGCGAACCCTCGCTTTTTCGAAACAACCGCGGACAACTCAAGCAAAACTGACTTTCGTTCCCTTGTCAAACGCTGAAATTCACTCCCAATTCTTCGAAATTCACGAAAATTTGAGTCAATTTTCTTTCCTTTGGGAGTCTTAAAAAATCGAGATTCCCTGACCTTCTAACAAAACATTCAGCTTTGGTCGATGAAAGAGCTCTGAACAAGGTGCCAGAAGAAATTCCATCTGGTGAAAAGTAATAGCCCAAAATAGCGAAATGTTTTCAAAACGTCAACAGTAATCTCTAGAAATAAACATTACTCTTTATTCTTTTCACATTAAGTGAGTTGTGCATAGACTCTCTCCAGACGCTTTTTCCTTTTTTTTTTTTCTCTCTGTCGCTTTCTTCATCCACCCTTTTGCTTTAGCGGTAAATAAATCTCCTGCGGTTTTTAATTCTTTTGACAAGCGGCCGGGGAGGCTAGTCATTTTGCTGAGAAACTGCCCACCTACCCCTCCCCTAAGCCAAAATTTTGCTCGAAGTGAGAAGGAAGTGTTAATGTTAGTTTAGGGGAGGGGTAGGTGGGTAGTTTCCCGGAGACGTATATTATTTCCGTAAGGGTTTAAGGTATGATAATGAGGGAGACATGGACTGTCCACACCGCAACACCACGGAAAAAATAACAAACGTCGCATCACCGCAAATTTAAATTTTGTCCTTCGATTAATCTAGTTCAAATCTCCATATGATTAGGGATCTCGGATCTCGGAGCTGGTTTAGTGATTAGTAGAGAGTGAGACTTACCCCAACACTCTTTTTTTCACTTACTCTTTTTTTGCGAACTCTATTTTCAGCTATGCAGATAGAAAAATGCTTAATTAGCAGAAACAAAAGAACTCTTGCAAGTCATTCCTAAATATTCACGTTTATTCATTTGATTGCTATATATAATAAAGTATTGGGAAAAGGTACAGTCATTGCCAGGGAAAATCGAGCTGCAATTTGCAAGAAAACGACCTAACAAAGTTCGTGTGTAACTCCAAATCAGGCAATTTTTTCCTATGAAAGAGACGTTTTTGCTTTTATCTCGCTGTTATTTCTTACGCTAATTCAACGTGCAAGGTGAAGAAAGGCGAAGACGTAGACGACTCGTGCCCCAAAAATTTCTTTCACAGCGTGATCTATATCCGGTTCTGTCATCAAGACCTTCTCCGATGAGCGTCTATTATTAAACCTGCGTGGCAGGCGTTCGAAAGGGAAGAGGACGGGAATTTGGGCGCCCCTCTCGTTTCTGTCGCACGTAAAACTCCCTTTCCCCAAACTCCCTTTCCCTTCCCTTTCAAACGCCTGCCACACAGGCTAAGCGTCTATTGGCTAGCAACCTCGGTATTTCATTTTTTCCAAGCTATTTGCTCTAGGGTAGCTGTCATGGTAAACTCTATTGTTTTCGAGACATATCCAAGACCCAGACGATAAAATTTCCCCGAGGTAAGTTACCTAGGTAAAAATCGGTCACACTCAAAAAATCAAGTTTCCCTAGGTAAACTGTCAACAGGTCGTGTTTACCTAGGTAAAAAGACTGTAGTGTGACCACAGCTAAAGTTATGTATACGATATTTTCACCAAGGACGACGTAAAATTTAATGCGATCGGCTTGAGACTGTATTCTTAAAGCTTAAGTACCCGAGGCACCTTTTCAATCTGGCTGTCAAACAATTCGTAGATTCCAAGGTAGCAGACCAGCAGCAAATTCCATCAACCGACACGACTCCAGCCCCCATCCGAGTTGTCATACCATTTAAAGATCAGGTCTCTGCTAATATAGTGAAAAAACGTCTCACAGACCTCAGCTTAAAAATCAAGACCACTATTCAGCCCGTGTTCATCAGCAGAAAACTCAAAAAAGACCTTAAATTTTGAGAAGTCAAGCCAGCCATTGTTAACTAACAATGTTTAGTTTATCAATTTCAATGTAACCTGTGCGATGCAGGATATGTTGGTTACACTCGCGGCCACCTCCACGAACGCGCTGATAGACACAAACAGAAAATCGTCGTCAATTTGTAAACATTATTTTAGCGAACATAACTCGGACGTACCACCTTTTCTTTTAGAACAATTTCACGTGCTCACTAAAGGTTCTAACAAATTTGATTGCCTAATTAAGGAGATGCTCTTTATAAGAAAACTCAAACCATCCCTAAACGTGCAGGCGGACTCGATTAGCGCAGAGGTATTCATTTGAAGAACTTGTGATCCTTTGTTACACGTATGATTGCGAAAAAAATCAACCAGCGGGCTTAAAACTATAAACTTAACGTTTCTTTAATTTGTTCATGATTGTGACTTGCTTGCCGCCACGTTCAGTATAGCCTGCGTGGCAGGCGTTTGAAAGGGAAGGGAAAGGGAGTTTTAGTTGCCGCACCTAAAACTCTCTTTCCCTTCCCTTTCAAACGCCTGCCACGCAGGCTACGTTAAGTACAGTCCACAGATCGACACAAACGAAAAATCATGCAGCTTTGCCTTTGGCACGTTTAGATCTATCGCAGTCAGCTAAAAATTGGTATAAAATTTCACAACACAGTATTAAGGTACCTTTCTCTTTCAGCCTTTTGGTTTTGCTTGTGCTTTCCAATAACAGTAGAAAAGAAAAATCCAACAAACAACAAACTTCAAACTGGTCTGATCGAAGAGGTGGCGAGATTTCACTCAGTGTACGTGATTACTTTAGTGACAGCTGATTGGTACGGTTCTGACAGTTCCTGGCTTATTTCTCAAATAAAGATTATCGAAACCAAACTGTTCTCAGCGAAACTACGAGGACCAAATTAGGCAATAGGAGACTGTGAATTTATTTTTTTTTCTTTGTAGGTAAACTGTTGAACGTAGACGTTTATTTTCATTTGTGAACCAGGAGGACCAGGAAGGTTCAAGAAAAGGTTCACCCCAGGTGCACCTTTTCCAGTCCTATGCCAGGTCAAAAAGCTCGCATAAAATCGCTTCTGATTTTTTAAAGTTCAGCAAAGCGAATGAACAACAGAGAATCAAACATAGCCAGAGGTGTGGCCGTGACCTTGTGGACACCAGATATGCCGATATTATGTCGTCACGTTCAGGTCTATACCCTCGGGAGGCTGTCCATAGACTAGCCTCCCCGCAGACGTCCTTTGGGGTTCGTTCGTCACGCATTCATTTCTACCCCACGGATGGTTTTCCTTACGGATCCTTACGAGCGAGTAGCTCAATTTAATCTGGAAAGGATCTTTATTAAGTTGGATTCCGGATTCCAATCTTTAGTAGGATTCCGAATTCTTAGTGCTGGATTCCGGATTCCAAAGCCCAGGATTCCGGATTCCACGAGCAAAAAATTCCTGGATTCCGGAATACGAGGGTCTCAATGGGGTGGTGGCTTTTACGGTTATCGGCTAAAATTTTGGTTCTTTTACGGGTATCGGTTAATTTTAATCAGTTACGGTTAACAAAAAAGTTAAACATTAATTTCCGTTGTTTCAAAAAGTTAAAAATTAATTAACCTGTATTTTTTGTATCTCTAAATCAAAATAAAGGTCTTCGGATCATCTCGGGATGAAACAAGTTATTCTTTTGAAAAATTTTACCATTTGCTTGATCATACTTTTTATGAAGTATTTCACTTCTAATATTATTTTACACATAGAAATGTCAATAGTCATTTTAAAAATAACCTTTGTGAAAAAGCAAAAGCGGACACGCAAACGCCCAACTCAAGGCCGGGGCGCGGCATTCATTATAACGGAAATGGCCGTTTTCACTAGACCGGATTATTTGTGTGAGACGAGTTATCCGTTTGACGATTCGCGTCAGATAGGTAATACTTCTTAATTTGAAAATGGAATAGTTTTAATTTTGAATGAACAATCCGCCTGACTTTATCCGTCAATTTCGACGGACAGTTTAAAGACGGGATTATCAGTTTCAGATAGCCTATGTACAGCCGCCCTCTCCCCTCAGAAAAAATCAGAGAAGGGGTGTCTGTGGGGAGGGCGCGACTGTACACAGGCTAGACTCAGACGGATAATCCATTACTAGCTCTAGCGTGAAAACGGCCAACAACCAAATTGCCGTGTCTAGTGTTTTTAACGTCTTTTACGGAACGACCGTCTGCCGTTGCCTTGTCCGTAGGCCTCATTATTCCGCGCGGCTAATGCGTTTCGGGTCACGTGGTCCTAGCGAGTTCGCGGCGGAAATGCCTTGACCGAGATTGCGTGGGAAGACGCCGTACAGAGACTAGGCATGGCAATGTCTACCGTAGCGTCAGAGAAAAACAGGGAAATGTTGTTTATCGGCAACGTGTTTTACAAACAGAGACATCTGTGCGTGTTGTTTCACTAGTGTTTCGAGGGCACGACCTCCTGAAAATCGCAAATATTAATCCCTAGCAAGAAGCCACACTTTCGCTATGGAAAAAATTAGTTCCCCGAGAGAGTGGCGGAAATGGAGCCTACGTCTTGGTCGACACCTAAAAGGCGCTTCGTCTATCGTGGGTACGGAGTCACACTAGCCGGGAAATAAAAAACGCAACCATAAGTGAGTTTAGTACCTCCCTTAAAAGTAGCAAATCTAGGGAGCAGTTTCTTTTACGGTTAACTCTTTTTTACTCTGTTTACGGCTAACGGTTAAAATTTTTCAATTTTTACGGCTATCGACTAAATTTTTGGCCGTTTTACGCCTATCGGTTAACCCCATTGAGACCCTCGAATACGGATTCCCTTACATGAGGCGATGATGATGCAAAAAGCATTTGTGACAATTTACAAATGAACATTCTAGTTTTAACTAAACTTACAACCGCTATTTATAGCATTTTAATGGTTTAAACAGATTCATCACAACACAGACTTAAAAAAACAACTTTTTTATAGCATTTTGATGGCTAAAAATAAAAGAGAAATAAAGATGAAGAAAGTTTTCCCTTCCTTCGGGTGCGTTTGGGGGGGGGGGGGGGGGGGCGGGGAACAGGAGTATTAAGGAACTCCCCTCGCAAATCGCAAATGAAGTCGTGATTTTGGGTGTACTTATCCAAAATAGCCTCCCAGGCAAAAAGGGGATTCGTATTGCAACAGTTGCTATCCTCGTTTACTTCTACAAAGACAAGCCATTGCTCTTCCTGATCTTGTAAAAGGTAAATGTGAAAATTTGCAAAAGAAATTAATGGCTTAAAGCAGCTTCATGAAAACGCATACTGACAAATTAAAATTGCTTTTTATTACATTTTAAGGGCTTAAACAGCCTCATCCAAACGCAGACTTACAAAACCGCCTTTTATGACATTTTAATTAATGGCTTCAGCGGTTTAATCAAAACGCTTTTATACCGTCGTCAGCTGACATTCCCATTCTGTTGCTAGATTACTCCATTATGTCTCTTGGGGGTGGTTAATCCCATGCGTAGAGGAACTCCCCTGGAAAACGGAGAAGTGATACTGGGCCTCCTTATCTTAAATAGCCTCCCAGGTAATAATCAGTTCAATTAACTCTAACACTGAGTCCAATTGTGTGAAAATGGATAACACTGAATTTTTCAACTGATTTCGATTCCTGTGATTTGACAACAAATGTTCTATAACATGGTATTTAGCATGGTCATTCAGAAATCATAGTCTATTAATTGTCCGTCTTATAAATAGTACGATGACAAGTCGACGAGCCCGTTTATCAAAAACCTAATCTAGGATCGTGTAGAAAAATTTAAGACTACTCCTTATGCACGTAAACAACCATCGTTAGACCTGATTGAAAACAACTTTATGAAACATACCTGATACCTTAACAGCACCTTAATTGACTCTGGTTGACTTGCAGCGTACTTAAATTTGTTTCGCTTTGTGGTTAGTTTAACTCCAAGGTTTTTCTTTAACAAACAAAAAAATCGACTCTTTTGCAGCTTCAGTTGAAGATTCATTGGAAGAGATCTAAACACTGGAAATTTTATACCGAAGTGGCCTGCAGGGGCCTTTTTCTCGAAAGTCCTGGAAGGCTGTTTTATGTTCATCGTGTTTGCATTCAAAATCAAAGTTTCAATAGTTTTGAATATGAAGTTATCAATTAACGAAGCAAAATTGACTGGTTTGTGAGATAGTAACTGTGCTACGATTCAGCAGATTTTGGTTTTAAAATTATCCTTCGGGCCCGAAAAGTTTCCGGGACTTTCGAGAAACGGGCCCCAGGTCTTGATAAAAGCTAGAATAGAATCGATAGCGGTTGACTTAAACTTAAAATGTCGCGCAACGTTTGAATTTTGACAATCAGTTTAATGGGAAACATTGCTTTAAGACTTTCTCCCGGACACCTCCTACCTGAACCTGACGGGAATTGCTGGTCGTTTCGCTTAGGGTAGGAATTGCAGATTTTTTGTTCGTCCGTCGTTGTCGACGATGACAAGGAACATCACGAGGAGAGTGATTCAGTGCGGAAGGCTCTGCCGCATTTCGGACAATACTTTCGACTTCAGCAGCCTACTTCGTTTCCTCTGTCTACCCTGTGAGCGTTTCCCCTCCGCTAATTCGACGCAGAAAGGTTTTTTGGGGGAGGTGTGTGTCAGGCATTCTGACATGATGACCAGCCCACCAATTCTGGGCTCTTCTTTTTTCTCAAATTGGTCCCCTTTTAGGAGTCTTTCCCAACCCCTACCCCAGGGCTTTTCCCTGTTAACCCTTATACCCCCAATCTCTAAATCTCCAAATTGATGTTGGACCTCTTAGGACTTGGAGGGTTAAGCGACCAAATTATGTGTTACATTAAGCGACTGTCACTGATTTTCTTAAAAACGTTGGAGATATCAGCATAATGAAAAACCTCATATTTACATAGAGAAACAACACAATTTTAAAATCTTTCCTAACTTCGTCAAAAAAGCCTTCCTGCTTCCACTCATAAAGAGACAGGAGCCTCGAAACTTCAGGACACTTATGTGGTTTAAAAACTCGTCCTCATACTCGATCTGTCGCCCTACATAAGGTAATCCAGCTGGGCTCCTGGTAATCCAAGAGAGTCTTGGATTCTGGATTCCACGCTATGGATTTCGTATTCCAGCTACTGGATTCCTCACTTTCCGGGTTCCTCGTAAGTGGAACCTGGATTCCATTTTCTAATAGTTTGCGGGATTCCGGATTACCTGAGCTGAATTCCGAATTCCAAAGCCCAGGATTTCGGATTCTTCAAACAAACATTTTCCGAAGTCCGGAAACCGGTTTACGTCATATGGAGCGAGATGTAGTGCTCGATGCCAAATATTAAGGTTACCAGTAGCCTTGTGAGGCCCTTTTCTTGAATAACCGTCTTTTTCAGAAGCTGAAAACAGCAACAAAGCAGGGTGTCACCCGTGCATTTATGTTTTAATTCTTGGCTGGTTCCACAACATTACAATGAAACAAGAACATTACCGGAATCTACATTAACATACCAGAAATCCCAATTAAAATACCAGTTAAAAAGATAGACTAATTATTTCTATTACTACTTATTCTAAGATCTGTTTTAGGGTTACAGCCACTCTATACCAAACTTGTTCCCAGGGTCCTCTCCTACTCGGCCCCTGGAGGACGAATACGAGAGAACCCTGGGAACGAGGTTGACCATCATGGCTCCGTCAATCCTAGTTCCCTATAAACTGAAATTTTCATACCATTCCCCACCGTTCTGAAAACTTTTAAGTCTCTTAGCATGAAACTGGACTTAACGGATAACTTAAGACACAAAGCTAAGTCTAAGAAAAAATTCTACAGTACAAATCCTATCTACACTATACTGTTGCACAGGTTAAATTTAACTTGAAATTATTGCCAAAACACTACAAAGAATTCTTGTTTTTGTGTAACGGTTCATTGCGGCACATGGACCAAGAATAAAAACTTATTAAAATAGAATTGAGTTCAGTGGTGCAATCTAACAATGTTATGACTCTGACTCGTTACTGTCGTTTCTTAAAGTGGGGATACGCAACATAAGATCAAATTTTACAAGTGAAAATTGTACCATAGGGACTGGAAGAAAGCGATATTTTTAGACGTAACTGTCTTCATCTACAAAATCAGAAAATCGTTTGTTAACAAAATAGCAAGGGCAATGCAGTCCAGAGAAGGAAGAGTAGCTTTAAGAGACGCCATAGATACAAAAGCTACCGTAAAACGTGCAACAAAAACGTGCACCTTGCTTTGCAGCATTGCTGCTAACGAGTTGAAAAACTAAGTTCACCGTTTAGCCACCCACGTTCAAACCTGTCTTGCAACAAATCAGGTTTTTGCAAGTTGCGTGAATTCTGACTTCCGATTGGATAAAATTACGCGGGAGTCACGCCATAAAAGGGATTTACGTCTCTTTCTGCAAAACAAGTTTGCCTCAGGCCGGTAAAACGCGCAACATAAACAGATTTTGATGCAAAAAGCAGAACTACTCTCTACTTTCTGCAACAATTGTTTTCAACCTGCAACAAGACATTTTGCAAGAAAGGTTTGATTCGTGGGTGGTAAAACGGGCAACCCCGCCATTCAGCTCGTTTAGCAGCGTTTTTGTTGCCGGTTTTATAGTACCTTAACCTTATCTGTAGGTCACAACAGGCTCATATATTTTTCTAGAGTTTGTGGATGAGTTCCGTTGGTTCTCTCATCTCAACTAAAGATGCTAGTACTGTTAGTTACAATATAGTACAGTGTAAGCTGAATTAGTTTTCAAAGTATCCACCTTCTTTAAGAACGACAGAAGAATCAGATTAAGTCCTTTATAAGGCTCCCTTATTAATTGTCATTAAGTGAACGGTAGTATTCAGATAGCACGTTCCACGCTTTTGGCGCCATAAACCCGTCCGGAGGAACTTCACCAGATCGTGCTAAACCGCGCATGCGTGTGCCAGAAATAAAATCAAACTCCTCTTTCTTTGCAGGATCAAAGAATTCCATCTTTCTGTCCTTAGTGTTGTACGCTGCCACGCGGAATGGTACTATCTCAAGCTGAGTTAAACCTGGTGACATAGTCAACACCTAGTAAAGAAAAAGATTATCTAGGGTTAAAACCATATGCACTAACTAACACCTCCCCAGGCGGAGACTTGGTCATGGATTTACACAATGCGTTTTTTAACCTCCATCAACCCTTTTACTCCGGATAGAGGCCAAAATGAAGATTTAAACAAAAAAATCCAAATTTGTTTTTGTTAAATCGTAAGATTTAAATAGCAGTATGCAAAACTTTTGCCGAGAAGGTTTCATTTGGATGGTAACACCATAGGATTTCGGCCGCAGACGTTAAAGTTACAACTTCATTGTAAAAAAAAAGGACCATGTGAAAGTACTGCTGAAGAGGTTTCATTTGAATGGAAACACCATAGGATTTCATCGACGGATGCAAAAGTTATTATGACAAATCGTCTCACCATAACTTGATCTATGCGGACACACTTCTGGCCCCAAACGTGTTCGCATACCTTAGGTGTGGCTATAAATTGTCCTGACTTATCCCCTCTACAAGTATCGGTGTTTTACATACCAAATCCACAAACGCAATTTCTTCATACACCTTCTTTGACATTTTTAATACCATGAAACCTGTATTACGCAGACCGCATAATAAGCGGGCACCCTGCATTGAGCGGATATTAGAGTCAGAAAGCCCCTAGCCTGCGTGGCCGGCGTTAAATAGAGGAAGGGGGAAGGTGAAATTCGTGGGTGCAAAGAATAGGAAGCCTCCCCGCACGCCGGAATTCCCCGTCCCCCTTTCCTTAATCCTGTTAACGCCTGCGACGCAAGCTAGAAAGCCCCTGTTTCATTCTTCCATATTTTTGATCAAACGAACCGGTATTATTACAGGTTTCACTGTAGAGTGTTATTCAAATTTAAACAACACAATTCAAAACATCTTGAATGTCACCGTAGAAGTGACGGCTCTGTAAAGTAGTTATTGGAATGTTTTAGTACAGACAGGAAAACGAAACAGCTTTAAGCTCAGACCATTCCACTTACGACGCTAAGTCAGTCTGTAAACGGCGACAAGGCCTCTCTCTCCTTTCACATCCAAGTTACGTCAATTCCAGAACAATAATCTGCTTCGCTTTACACGTTTAGTTGGTAAAAGTATGGAGTTCTTTTCACACCTTAAGCATGTTTGGCAACTTCTAAAGTTGCCCGAGTCAAAACAAAAATTACTAAAATGTACATTTTAAAACCTACCTTTCTACCGTGAGTATGTTCATAAAGGTCCCTTTTTGGAGGATCAGGATGGGGCATTCCAGCTGGGTCCCGTCCTACAATAAAGAAATTTGCTCCCGCTGCCACACGTGCTTTAGCGTGCCATTGAACCTGTCAAGAGTAAAACAAGGGTTTAATACAGCGATTCACACTTGCATGACGCTTCACTTTGTCCTTTGTTAGAACAGACGATTAGAGATCAAATAAACCAATAGGAACACGACGAAAGCAGAACGAGTAAGAACAAAGAACAAGTCTCCATAGAATGCACAGATTTTGCTTTACTTCCGGTTGGTTTACATACTCCAGCCAATCAAAAAGGGCAGCAATAAAAGACACGAATTAACTTCTTCCAAATATAGGAAAAAACACGGAAAAAACAACAACAACAAAGTTAGGACCAGTATCAGTAAACAGCGAGTCAATTGCAAGCCTGAGCTGACTAAGAGTTTGTCAAAAAGCCCTTTGAGAAAAATGTGCTTTTAGGTTACACGAATACAAGGCAAAATTCCAATGTAAGGAGTAGTAATAGCCGTAGTTTTAACAAAGTGAGGCGAAGCTTTCTCGTAAAATAATAAATTAGCGCTGGAAACGTTAATGCTTGAAGTGAAGTACCCTAAGGAACTTTGGCTATCGCATCAGATTCCTTTCAGTGCTCTTGCATTACAAAACATAAAATCAATGATAACGAACCTCTGTTGGACCTGCGTACATCATAGGTGAAGGGAAAATAGCAATAACTGTGTGTTCAGGATCCAGTACTTTTTCCTCCATAACCGCGTGATGTTGCTTCATTCTGACGTGTAAAGGAACATCGTCCTGTTTAGTCCACCCTCCCAGGGGATGCAGTAACAAAACAGGCCTCTTAAATCCCCTGTCAAGTAACTTCTGTCTGGTGTCCTGTTAGGAAGAGATTAATTCAAATTATCTCACTCTATTTTGCTTGTATTTAATTTCGCCTAAACTTTGATGGTAGAGTCACTTTTCTTGAGGATTCATTTCGTGATTTTTTTAAACATGGACTCAAATGGTAATAAATTCCCTGACACATCGTCGAATTTAAACCCAAATTAAAAATAACTTTCGTTAGTTACCAACAAAAAGAGTTCAATGTGAAAACCATCAGCTTCCTCCTCCATTACATTTTACAAGCGCAATTCGTGTAAATGACTAATTTTATACCCTTCGCCTAAATTTTATATTTGTTCCATCTACGGGAGCAAATGAACCTACTTTAAAGACTCCTGCCAACATTAGTGGCTTCATAGCCCAACTGTAACCATGCACGAAGTAGCTACGTACCTGCATTAACAACGCATGTCCATTGTGAACTGGATTTCGAAGTTGGAAAGCAAACACGGCATCAGCCTCTCGTCGTCGGAATTCAGCCCGAAGTTCATTCGGGGTCTTTCGGTAGCTGTCGAGTCCATCATTCCATTTAATTCTTTCCAAGGCTTCCAGGTCCCCTCCAACTAACCAATCTCCTGATTCATGTATCATCTGCGAACAAAATAGTTTCTTTTCTTAACCAGTCGCCCGCAACAGATTTGCTCTGGTTGATCTATTTACGATCATTTCTGTCTGCGTGTGACTTTTTCTCCACGAAAAAGATTTTAAAAATAGAGTGGAACCTCGATGTAACGATCCCCTATATAACAACGTCCTTGGTATAACGAACGATTTTCTTTTACCCAATATAGCAAAATATATGAAAAAGAACCTCGATACAACGAACAAATATTTCCAGTCCCTTTACCCCTCGTTATATCGAGGTTCTCACTGTAATTTGCAACATCACGTAAACATCTATCCTCTCACAAAGTAAGGTACGTAAAAGCAAACAAAGAAACAAACAAATAAACTACTATGACTCCTTCATCCCGGTCATTTTAGCTCGAAAACAATGTTTGATTTCTCATAGTTAACATCCGCAGGTTGGAAATAACCGTTATTCATTGAGTAGAAATGAAACGTTGCTGCTGCTCTTGGCTTAAGGCTTAAGCCATGTTTACATTTGAGAATTGACGCCCAGTAATCGTAATCATAAGTCGTTTCAACTTCGGATTTTTTTATTTCTCATCCTGTGATATTATTTCTTTTTTAACCGGGTATCAAGCATTTCGTTTTGAATGTTTCCGCCGTTACCTTGATATAAGGATGTCCAGTGTTCGTTGTTCCAAATTGTCGGGCGCATCGTTCCTCTTTACGGTGTTCATAAAACTCAGGATCTCGCATGATAGCAACTGGTTTTCCCCGAAAGCGAAGGGCAAACGCTTTCTCCTTCACCAGTCTCTCTTTGTCAGCAGTTTCAACAGGAAGCACAATGGGAATGGACTGATTAACCACGCCCTCTGCGATTGAAACAGTGTAATTATCAAATATACCCCTATCCGATCCTTGCTAAGTTCTAATCAGACAAAATACACCACCGGTTTAAAGCCTCAGCAGTTTACGAGTGTTAAGGTCGGAACGCACTTAGCCTGCGTAGCAAGCGTTTCCGTGCGGTTTCGGAACAAAAAGCGAGGAACGAGAGTCAAAGACAGCGCTCTTGTTTCATTTCTCGCGCGGCCAAAACCGAAAATCCCGTTCCTCTGTCTTTCTTTGCTCTGAAACCAAACGGAAAAGCTTGCTGTGCAGGCTAGAACGCACTGGGCAAAAAGTTGCTGTGACAAGTCGCGGCGGCACGTTGCTGTGATAAGTTGCCTTGTGCAAATGGAAATTTGTCGCCGCAACAAGTGGTCACAAGTAACGCAAAATCAAATGAATTTGAATTTGTGCGAATCGTTGCGGCAACAAAATTCTGTTGCGTAAACAAAGACTTCAGTACACACGAAACAATTTACCGCTGAAACGGGTCGCGCAACATGTCGCCCGACCTGTGCACAAGGAGTGATCTGTCACCAAGACGTGTTGCAGCAACATGTCAGCTATAATGTGTTGCGACCCTAAGGGAAAACGTACTGTTTGACAAGAGAACAAAATGCGGACTCTCCAAATATATTGGGACTGCACTTCCGAATCAAGTTGTACAACAGTAAACTGAAAAAACCGCAAAATTCAAGAAAGGAAACTTAAAAGCCATTTCAAACATAGGGGTCTAAACACCACATCAATTACTCATTTGCCCATTTGAAGCTGTATAAACACGTTGTGTGAGAAAAATTTGCTTTCTTATACGACAGGAACGAAAGGGAATGTGCTTGGGCAAATGAGACAATACAGACAATACAAAAATAACACGATCAGATTATGGCACGAGACCGTATCTCACAAAAATGCGTTTGAACGGTTCTTTCTGAACATATTTTCCTTTCCTATTTTCCTCGGCAAATTGCGAGTATAAGAGAAAACGTACCATCTAACAAGAGACCAAAATGCTGACTCTGCAAATACTCCAGTTCCTTCATGAAACCCTTGAGAGGCGTCGCCCATCCCTCGGAGAGAACCTGAACCCACTGGAGATCCACCTAAGAAAAAAAAAAGCAAAACAAAATTCAGAAAACTTGCAAAAGTGATTTTTATATTGTTTTAGCTT
>OZ037993.1:17240458-17287958 GCA_964035705.1 Porites rus
TAGTTCCAGACTAGGCTCATACACCCTCATAGGACCCTAACACGTAGCAATGCCACGTAGGTCAGCATGGCCAAAATTTGAATAAATTTTTTCCCGCTATGAACCTCTAATTACCAAGAATAAGATACACGTAATTCCTTGTTCTTTCAATTTAGAAATGTGTTTTTCGTAAGTAAGGTGGAGGAAATTAAACTACAAAACTGATTTAAGCGGACTGACGAATTTTTAAAACCAAGTTTCGCTTTTTTTTAATATTATTCAATGTTCACTCACTGAGCAAAATCGCAAAAACAAGACTGTACTAGAAAGCAATTAAACCATATTTAATTTGTTACAGTTGAGAAAGGTCGCGCGCTTCACGAATTCATCGGTGTAAAATCACTGGGCCGTAGACCCTGTAGGCTTCAACCGAGTTTAAAGTGTTAATATTATTTGCTTGCTACGAACCGATTGAGAAAAAGAATCAATGCAATATCGAACTATTTGCAAAGGCACTGACAGAGAACGTTTGTTTGTATAACGTGAGGTTTTCTTCGTGGAAAAAAAAAATCTGTGAAAGGGGTCGCAAAATGGAGATAATGAGCCTTTCTTAGGAAATGTGAAAGCTGGATTGCGAGTGCAAATTGTCGATGAGACCTGTGAATCGCTTTTTCCTTATTCAAAGTTTGGTTATGGTGCAATAAAATGAGGCAGTTATCGTTGTCTTGATAATGTAAACGAACAGACATCAAGGGTTTGCTCAGCAAATTCATTAACTTTTTTGAAAAGCGATCGAGATGTTTTCGACACTTCATGATTCACAAGAAACGCACTTTTAGGAAAAGTTATACGGCTCTACGATAAGAGTCAAACCACAGCTCAAAAGTATAAGCGAAGGAGCAACTTTTAAACAAGTCAAAAAAGCCAAAAAGACTCGAGCAACATCTAAAATAAGGAAAATTATAGATAATGATGAAATTATGCACTGTACCCGCTCATAAGGGCTGATGAAGGCGGTGAGACAGATCATTCCTGAGTCGGCAAATAACTTGGCCACTTCGCTCACACGACGAATATTTTCTTCACGATCTTCTGGTGTGAATCCCAGGTTACGATTCAGTCCTGTTCGCATGTTGTCTCCGTCAAGAGTGTACGAAGGAATTCCTTGACGACAAAGATAATCTTCTAGGGCCATACTTAAAGTAGTTTTACCGGCGCCAGATAGACCTGTAAAGATATATGAACTTGCTTTACTAAATTTTTTCTTGAAATCATCATTAACACACAAGACAGAGGTTTCATGCCTGACAAATTCTAACTAAAAAATTACAGGGTACGATTTTGTTCACTTAAAACAACGTCTTGTTTGAACTTCACTACGAAAAGAAAAAACTACATAAACTTCATCGCGGGAATGATAAATTGTAACAGAATAGGGAGACGACTTTAAAGGGTCAAACATTAATAGAACTGATGAGTGCTGTTCGTCTTACACATTAAACGAGTATGTGTCCAGGAAATTACCACAACTGTAAACAACGTTTACACCAAGAGCACAGGAGATGAGAATTCAGTGTGATCACTCAAATATCAAGCTAAAAAAGTAGTCAACTTTGGCTGCTCCGTTTTCTCTTTCATAGACTTTGACTGTGTGTGTTATCTACGTTACAAGTATGATCATATTAGAATTTACTTACCTGTAAACCAAACTGTACATCCTCGGAAACCTCCCCTCGTACCTACAACCTGACCCCTCTTATCTCGGGTCACATTGTGCTCCTTGTAGAAGACATTCGTAGCTTTAACAACATTCTGAAAGAAAAACGAGAAACAAAATATAAAACTTTTCTCCTGATTACAAGAAGCGTGGCAGGTTTAAACTTAACTCGTCCCGCGTATATTCGGCTTAATGTCAAAGCAATCCAACGAATATATATAGACGCAGCCTTACCGAGGCCCAAAGTTTGTGATTAACGGCGCGGGCCATTTCTTAAAACTTCGTCGATTTCTAATATGCGTACTGCTGCAGTCTTTGAAGAACAGTTTCAACTACAAGAATTGTGTATGTTTTTTATTATTTAAGTCCTGGTTGACGTGCAAATATGGTTGTGTTGGAAACGTACGCTTTGTCAAAAAATGTGCCACGAAAAAGCTGAAAGTGCTAAAGATTATTACTTGTACCATGAACACAACCTAAAAGTCAAAAGCGTTGAATAATCACATAAACAAATAAAACTATTGATAGTTGCCTAAAGTTTGACAGTTTTCTCTCTAGCGGGCGAATTTTGAATTGAAAAATATAAACTATAAATAAACCAGTTGAATTTACAAATACACATAAATTAATTTTGTAACTGCAGTTTAGCTGTACGTATTCGATCATATATTGTATTACTCACGCACGAAGTCACAGGGGAAGCAAAATAGCAAAATTCGCTTTATCTTCTTAAGATATGGCAAGCCCTGACAAAACGCCAAAGAAAAACCCTTTTGAGAGGTACGGGGAGGACATGATCACAGGCTACAAAAGACTGGTGATTTTTTCACGTTGCTGTGCGCGTCTGTTTAGTCGGCTACGTGGAATCCGCCAGAAACATAAGACTGAAATGGAAAGGGTATTTCGTTGCCTGTGAACAGGCTCTCTGTTTGGGGAAAAAAATAGCGAGGAAAGGGAAGTTCCGCGCTCGACCAAAGGCCTGTTCAAAGGCTAGTTATTTCGTCTCGCGTGAAGAGTGAATGGCGCGACAATTTTGGAAGGTGTTTTCCTCTCCCACTCTACCGCGTCCGATTTCAGTCCCCCTGTCCTCTTTTGTTTCTTCACGTTTGCAGCCACGCAGGCATGGATTCATTGACACAATATTCAGAAAGGTCGAAGAACGACAGGCGCAATGAATGCCGGGGTGGAAACGGGATGAATTCATCTGTAACATATGCGCATGGCCGTCGTATTTGCCCACTGGACTCTTTGTTTTGAGGTTGAAAACAATAAATTCCAACGACTATTATTTATTTCATTTGAGTTCTGCAGGTCGCGTCAATTACATGCACACGGCACCAGACGACTTTAAACTGTTATTGGTGTTATCTTGGTTATTTCTATTGATATGTTAAAGGAAAAAAAAACTTTGACTAAATTCTATGCAATTGTTATTTTTTTTTAATAAACAGAAAAACGAAAGAAATAATTAATAATAAACTGACCCGGTTTGGGCCCGCTTGCTCCTCGAAACCGGCGAAGCGCCCCCAATAACGCCACCCGGATCAAAAGTTACCCCTGGGACATTACGGTGGTAAGCGCGGCACGCTTCCTGAAACCCTCAAGAGACAAACGATGAAAAAATATCACTTCCTTTCAAGCACAAAACGTTAGTCCATTTCTTTGTATAAAAACCCACCGTCTCAGCGAGAAGTGTGAAAAGGTAAAACCGATGCAGTACGGTATTTCCGGTTGACTTTTCTTTAAAAATTCTACACCCACCCTTAAACAAATTCCAATACTTCGACAGTCTTTAGCCACTAATCAGGCCATTTTCGAGTTCCACCGGGCCTCTGTATGAAAACGAGGTTAAGTACTCAGCCTTTCATATGGAAATGATTTTTCATTCTCGTGCAAATAACACTCATTTTCACAAGGAAGGTTGTGCACTTGGCCCCACTTTGGAAGCGAGGGTTTTTGGAACTCGGAAGCGGCCTAATCCGGCTCTTCACAAGGTGGACTTGCTGCCTGCAAGCAAAGGGAGAGTGGGCATTATGCTCTTGGCAATCAATCAGTACAGTATTTCAGGAGCTTTTGAACATCGGACAAGTCCTCACAGCAAAGTTGACTTTGGTTCGTAAAAAGGAACAAAATCAGGAGACAAAATCTGTTCTAGAAAAGATTTTAAAAATGCCAAATTGAAGGAAAAAAATGAAATGACATTCCTTTAAATTGTCAGAATTTATAACTTTAAAATGAGATCAATCGTGGTATTTAGCGCTTCTTAAAAACAGTCCGCAGGATTAAATGACCCTAGTAAAAAAGGAAACTTATTCCTTTTTGGGAATTAGAAGAAAGAACAAAGTAATCAGAGGTAAAAAAAAGTAGGTGATAAACATCAACGAAACACTATCGAAAGAAGTAAATATTGTGGATTTGAGATGAAAGTGTGGCAAATTATAAATAAAATGAACAAAATACCATAGTGGACTCAAGAAGAATCGAGACAACTTGTTCGTCGATGCTTTGAGATGCTGCGTTTCCAACAACGTCTCCAAAACAGTTAAATTACGATTTGGTATCACCTGTTTGTTCGCTTTTTTTTCTTTTCTCTTCCCCTTTTTTTCACGAATTCGTTTTTGAATTACGCAAGCGATGCTGCCCTTACAGGAATGAAACACGACCTCAAAATTGGACCTCACAGGTTGTAATACGATCTACAGAGCAAAAGGCATTCTTTGGGCTAGTCACGCACAGTCACGTACTCTTAGATATACTTATAAAAGCCCACTTGAAGCTGCTCATTTTTCTAATAAAAATACACTTAATAATTAGTACAACATGTAAATTGCCTAGGGTCGAAAATGTTTTTTGAATGGGCACAGTCGTTACCTAATGTTTCACGGAGTTGATAAGGGCCTAAAACAGTTCAACGAATAGGCCCTACGCCTTCACTCAGTGCTTCACTGAAATTTCTGACCCATTTGACGTGATTACCATTTACAGATTACTGAATTCTACATTCATTAGGTGGGGCCAGAAAGTAAAGGTTCTGTGGGAAAGTTTGTAAAACAAAACAAAAGAAAAATAGAAGACAAATGAAGGTGGTGGTGGTGGAGAAGGGGGCACGGCCCTTTTGCTCCCCGCCCCAAAAACTGTATGAGCACTTTGTCAAATGCAGCTGTTGTTGGTAAAATCCATTCAACCGTAAAACCAGAAATTCCTTTGTCTCGTAGAAGCAGTTAAAACTAAGAAACAAAGGAAAATCTGAATCAAACTCAGTCGAGTCCTGTGGGGGGTGAGGGGGGGGGGGGGTGGTACTCAACAAAGTTTTATAGTCAAGTTAAGCTGTGTGGCTGACACTTGCCAGCTGGTGCAGTTTTCATAAATTCGGCTAGATATAAAAGTAGACATTTACAGAGGGGACGCTCAATCCCCAGGGGGAAACTCGGCCTAATATAAAAGAGACTAAGACGCTGGCCAGGAAGTTAGAATTACACCCCTTCAGCTGACCAATCTGTGCATGGCTTGGACTTAATTAATTGACCTCAAATGATACCATACTCTAATGTCAGAAGGCTCCCTAAGGAACAAATTCTTTGTTCTTTTTCATCTGACGCCAAAGCAAACGTTTGATGATTCTTGTACTTAGATCAGAACTTGCTGCACTTAGTCTATCAGAACCACAATATCAGACACCGCACAGACAGTTTGAATAAGCTGGCTGGAGTTAGCAAAATGCCTTTCTCTTCTTAATAGTTAGTGAGCAATATTATTATTCTGAGTCTTTTGCTCTTGTGTGTTAAAACTGCGGACAACACTGGCCTGGAACAAAAACTAGACTATGACCAGTTTCTCTTTTTTCTTTGTCTGTCGAGCTAAACGCATAACACACAAAAGTGACCACCCACGTGGCTGAAGGCAATCTGAGGAAGAAGGGGGACTGCTGGCAGTCTACAAAAATGAACAATAATAACCTAAACCAAACAATGTGCTTACTGAAAAACTGACTGACATGTATTTGACTAGCTCAGATGAACAGATACTGAAATGAAAAGAAAAGAAAGATTGAAAAAGAAATTATCAAACTCATTTTAGACAGTTTTGATACAACCTATACTTTTCTCTTACTGCACACTGGTAAATAAAAGACAACCAATTAAATTCACACAGTCAATACCAAATTACGGTGCACTAACCATTAATTTAGTCAACATTCAGAGTCCTTATAAAATGAGTGATAGTGAGATGATACATCACTCTAAATGATGTGGACGAAATGCTATGTCAAGATAATAGCCATGGCATGTAAATTGGCCATTTCTTTGGGAGGAAAAATTTTAGCATGTAAACCTACTTCACAGCATTTGGGTTGTTGAGAAGTATTGCCTGTACCCTAACATTTGATTGAGATTTCAAGAAGAATGAATCACCTTTGGAGGGTTTACAGGCTAGTTGAAAGAAATCATAACTCCATAAAGTTACTTTTCAATTTTCTTAAAAAACGTGAAATTGCTTAATTTTTAGGTGAACATAAATAATTTTAGAAACTATTTGTGACGCATAAAAAGTCTCAATATTTTTTGTGAAAGGATTTTACAAAGGGGTATAGAGGACCCTCTTACTATTTAAATGCACCCTCTATGGTAGATCTTTAGCGTCTCTAGTAAAATCTATGTCCCTGCATTGTACAGTTAGGAGAGACAGGGTCAGTGAATGATACACTTCATTTACATCCTTGGGTTGGATTGCAACTACAATGTAACTCTTGGCACTTCATATTACACACAATGACAGGGCTTCTGATATTTCGCACGGTCATGGAGCCATGAATTTCAGGTAAGTCTGCGAAATCCCGTGAAATTCACAAAAACACGCAAAATACAATGAAATTTGCTAGGAATCTTATCCAATACATGTCGATACAACATGTTTGAAACTTATCTTGGCTATTGGGGCTGTTTAATTGCCGTAAACTAGCAAATTCATCTTGAAACTTCATCACCACAACAAGTGAACAACGTCCCATGTTGTGAAAAATTTGTCACTAGTCAAGATGTTAAAAGCTTTGCCATTGGCTCATTTCTCAAGCGCTTTGTTGTTAAAATAGCAAATGATTATCTCTGTTAAAAAACATTAAACACACCCATCAAATCAGCCCAAAATCGATCGATTTCTAACAAAATTTGCCCAGAAAATTCCCACGAAATTGGCCATTTTTTACCAATTGTTTTTTGGTGAAGTTAGCTTGAGAATTTCCATGAAATTCCCACAAAATCAGTCGAATTTTCTGTAAATTTGTCTCTGAAAATCCCGCGAAATTTGACTTTTTTTCCACAACTTATCTGAAGCTCTGACATCACCACATGGTTGACAAAATTTACATGCACATAGTACTTAAGGGCTAAGAGGCACTGTGATATCTATCATAAAGGGCATGAGCCTCATTAGTGTGGTTGCTATAGGTCAAATGAGGATATTTTTGTCCAATCCTTCCTTCTAAAACTGAAACCTGAATTGTTTAGAGAATATGGCCAGACTATTACAATCTTCAGTTTCAGTTTTGATCCTTGCCAGGGAAATATAAAGAGGAAAGCATTTAATATGTAAATGATTGTCATGTTTATGGATATGTTAGCATGAAAATAACATGTAGCAGAAAGTTTGTAACCAAACAAGGCCACCTCCAGCCTTGCTTCTAATTTCAAAGGCCATGACACTGAGCACACACAGTGTAACTGTAAAATAAAAATTACCTGTGAGCAAGCTGGATTTGATTCAGGCCTATTTTAATCCTTTCTATTTTGGATCACATCAATATGATAATTGTGTGTAATGATAACTACTAATGATGTTTGAAAAAAACTGCAAAAAGTGAGAATAATAAACTGAATGATTTTTTGACTACCAATAACTACCAAAAAAATAAAACCCATAAGATTATAGTCAAAAAATGACTGTTTCTTTAAGTACAATCTCTTTCAATACAATGGACACTTAAGGGTTAAAAAAATACCACACATTCTAAATTTATACTGGTCATTATCTTAAATTAGAAGATTGTTTTTAACAAAATATATGGTTCTTTTAAATTCATTCTTGATTATCAGGGGTTTGGAGTTGGTCATTGCTTTGACTTTATAATTGTCCCTTTCCCTATCAACAATCTGATCCTTAAAGTAAATACTTAAAAGCATGTATTCGAAGAAATATGACTGTGCTTTTTTTAAATATCAAGACGGTTTAGCATCAGTTTAATTCTTAATGTTTACATGGTATTGTTGTAAAAGATTAATTGTCCTCACACCTACTCAAGATATTAAAAAGTTTCCTGACACCCACTACAGATATTTCCTCTGTAATGATCCATTGCAACAGAATTGTCACCAAACATATATATTCTGACTGTCATAAAATCATTACTGGCTCTTGAAAAAGATAGTTTTTGATTAAATTATGCACTTCTTAAAAAGGCAAGAGTGACGAGTGTGGTAATTTAAAGACAGTCTCGTTCATGTACAGTGTTTATAAGACATCTATATACAGGAAATCACTTGATGAGGCAATATATATTTATACTTATGGTCGAGCAAACAAATTACATGTTTCCCTCAGCATTTTAAAATTAAAATTAAGTGGCACTGGACCAGCTGTAGACGGGCTGTTCGGAGGATTAACTAAATCCTGGCAAAGGCAATGATCAATTTTGATCACTCGAATATCAGTCTTTGAAATGGCTTGCATTACTATCGCAAAGGGAAATTATAAAAAACTATCTAAAGATATGTTTAGCTGAAGAGTCTAGAATGGGAACTAAAAGATCAAGTAACCCATAGAAATAGTAAAATTTTACCGCGTCATCGTGCTCGATTGAATAGATTTTTCCGCGGCATTTGATAGAAAAAAAAACAGGAGCAAGGACAAACGCTACTTCCTTTCCAGAACATATGCAGTAAAAAATCTAGACGGCTCTTTCAGCCTTAATTTCCGTCGAACAATCGAGAAATGTTGAACAATATCAGCACAGTTCAATCAGGTTCAATGAAGCTCAAAGAAGTATGCAAACCTTCTGTGGTGCTTCCCTCGCAAAAACATTCATACCAAAGCGAAAAAATTAAAGGCTGTTACATAGTTCGGAATAGATTTTGTAGCAAATAAACGTTCTATTAACTCTACATCAAGGAAAAAGGTTTAAGAGAAGCACATAAACAATTGCAAAGCAAAACAAGTAAACGGGGCTTTCTGCAGATCGATTGATCCACCTCGACAACTTCTAGGAATTCACAATGGCAAGACGAAATTAAACCCTAATGGTGAATAGAAATGGGAAAAAAATGGAAAGCAGTACTTACTGCTTGAGTATCTCGAAATCCTGAGTTGCTACACTGGGCCATATTCAAATACTGAACAACAACGAAAATCTGCTTGCAACAGTCGCACCGATCTTATGCTGAGATTGTAACCGGAAGTGACGTTGCATGCGACAACCTGCAACCCGCGTTCGCGCGTGGAGAGGAAGTGATTTTCACTTTCCGGAGCTAGCCGGTGACTAAATTACAGGAGCCGAGTCGCTAAATAATTTATGCCAGTTGGTATCTCATCACATGTATTGGCCTATGGATTGCGTCCCACTTTTCGGCGACCTCGATCGAAGGAAAATAGTGGTTTTACAAAAACTCTATCCCAAAGCTTATGAGCGGAAAAGGAAACTCTGAACCTCAAATGGGATGGGTGACGAATAACCTGTAACCTGCGATCAGGCGATTTTTTTTTTCGCCTGATCGCAGATTAAATAGCCTGGGACCAGGCTTCGAAGTGAGGGAAAAGGTGAAACAGTGAAGAGGGTCGGGAGAGCCAAGTGGTGCTTACCGACTGTATCTTTTTCTCCCTCGCCGAATGTTTTCGCCGTTTCCCGCCAAGCTGTCAAGGTTGCTAAGAACAGAAAAATCCGGACAAGAAAGCATCAACCTGCCCATGTTAGTATGGATACTGATCAAGATTTTAAATCTAAGTTTTTTACCACATGCGTACTTTGTTTCATCATGTTTGTTACCGCAGTGCAGTTTGTGTTTTATTTTTACTGAAGTCAAATGGCCGAAGAATAAGAGTATAATGGTTTATTAATCTAGGGTTGTGGAAGACAGAGAATATTTATGGCTCAGTCAATTTCAAGCGTGCGGCAGCCCTTGCCCAGCCCTCTCGGGCATTTGTCGGGCATTTGTCATTTCGTTTTCGAAAGCTGCAAATGCTACACGGTGGGGCCGGGCGTTCACACAAAAAACCCCGCGGTGAGGCTTAAAAACAGGTTACAAATGCCCTACTCCGGGACAACAAATTGTATTTTCCAGTAAATAAGCTGCAAATACCACTGATTAGGGAACTTAAGCAAAGACGTTTTTCAGGGACGCACGTCAACCGGAAGTGAGCCTTTCTCCCTTTTTATATACCTTGACGCTAACAAATTTGTATTGCTAAGTTTCTTTTCTCTTATGAAGAGGATTTATCCGAGAGTTTCAAACAAACCACTGCCCAATAATGCAAAAGGTCCACTTCCGGTTGTCGTCCGTCGCTCAACAACGCTGTTGCTTAAGCTCCCTATTTATGTTCTCGTCACGGAATCGTTTCGCCAGCATATTTTAATTAAAATTGTCGCATTGATCGTACAATACACAAAGTTTTGTATATTCAGTATACTAGCTTTCAAATATCTCACAGAGTTTTTCTAGGTCTTTCTGCCTCAACCATTCGCGCACAAAGAAAGTGTCTTCTTCCTTAAGGCTGGTTTTCACTAGCAAAGGGGTCGGAGTCGAAATCAGAAGCGTAGAGCTTATGATCTAGTAAAAACAGAAAAAAGAGCAGTGCTACTGGCATAATATGCTACTTTTCCTAGCACAATCTATAAAAGCCTAATGGCAGGAAGCAATTTCTTAGATGGATGCAAAAATACTGTGGGGTATTGGGTAGGGTAGTGCAGATGGAGCGAAAACCACATATATCATTTTATCTTTTATTCAGTTATATAAATATCTAAAGCTATCCAAATACGTGTCTTTTTTAATGAAATGTTGAAAAGGGAAGGACTTTAACCGCTTCTAGAAGAATTGACAAATGCCCAACCCCCGGACAGAGGTTTTCTGACAAATCCCCAACGCCGGGAAGGACAAGATGACAAATCCCCGACTAGCCTGTTCCAGGCGTTCAGATAGTGGGGAGCGGTGCGAAGTAAAAAGGAGCGCGAAAAAATAAAAACGACGGAGGGGGAGAGGTGAGAGAGGGAACCCGCACCTCTCTCCCCAGTCCCCCTCTACTTTTCATCGCTTTCTTTACTCTGCGCCGCTCTCCACTATCTGAACGCTTGGAACAGGCAAGGAACAGGCTAATCCCCGACAAATGCCCCAGGGTGCATGGGCACGCTTGGAATTGACTTAGAACCCACACGTGGCTAACCCGTGGCAGGCGCTTGGAGGTAGTGGGCGAAAGAGAGAACGGGCGCGCGCGATGGAGACACTCGAGAGGTGCGCTCCCTCTCCCCTCGCGTGTCTCCTTCTCGCGCGCGCGTTTTTTCTTGTGCCCACTACAGTCGACTCCCGATAACTCGAACCCTCGCTAACTCGCACCTCGCGCTAACTCGAACCAAAATCGATTTCCCCTGGATTTCCGTCATACATTCACTGTAATTTTACCCTCAGTAACTCGAACCCTCGATAACTCGAACTCCCGCTAACTTGAACCAATTTTCGCCTTCCCGTCAGGTCATTTTCTATATAATTTTACCCTCGATAACTCGAACCATGTTTTGAGCCCTTAAAAAGTCGGGAAAAAAGCCGTCTACTGGCGTCCGAAACATTGAATTACACATTACTAGTGGAGGCTGATGTTGATTGTCACAGGCTAACGTAAAGCAGCTTTTCTTCTCAAAACAGTAAAACGCATGCTCTATTTAGGCTATGTTTTGTTACGTTACGTTGTGATTTATAATCTAGAAGTATCTTTTAATATTTACTTGACATTTCTACAATTAGATGTGATTAAGATGTTCACTGTGCAGTAAAAACTGTTTTTTACCCTACGGCTCGGCTATTTTCTTCGAACTCCCTATAACTCGAACTCCCGATAGCTCGAACCTTTTTCGATTTCCTTTGAAGGTTCGAGTTATCGGGAGTCGACTGTACTTCCAAGCGCTTGCTACGCGATCTAGAATTGACTGAGCCATTACGTCATAGATTCCTTTTGAAAGTCATGTAATGTCAGGAGTACTTGAGTATATTGAGCTAGATTTTCTGGCCAAAACCTCTTGAATTCTTGAGGTTGAGGTTTTTAAAAACAATTTTACGGTGTTGAGAGATTCAAGAAGGGCACCGGTAAGTGCAGTGAACTCACGGTGAATTGTATCAACTGTATCTACTGTTTTTAAAAAAAGATAATCCGGCTGGGGTAGCCAAAGTTAATTATCAACCTTGTTCCCGCGGTTCTGTCCTACCCGTCCCTGAGGAGCGAGAGAGAGACGGGTTCATCTCTTGACGGATAGGAGAGAGAACCTGGGAACGAGGTTGGTTAATTTTTTACCTGTCAGGAAAAATATGAAACGGCAAACTGATCCTTACGGCAAGGCGATGAAGAAATAAACAAAAGAATAAAACAAAAAATACATATTTAAACAAATTGTCCAATATTTCGGTTTGAAAATAAACCTTCTGCAGGGGCTAAAAGAAAAATGGAAAAATATGAAACGGCAAACTGATCCTTACGGCAAGGCGATGAAGAAATAAACAAAAGAATAAAACAAAAAATACATATTTAAACAAATTGTCCAATATTTCGGTTTGAAAATAAACCTTCTGCAGGGGCTAAAAGAAAAATGGAAATAAAATTAAAAGTTCGTTACAAATAAGAATTTGAAAAAGTGACAATAAAAACAATGGATTGTTAGTGGTATAGGAGACTCGGTGGTATCATATATCAGTGAGCTTATCAAATGCGGTAATATATAATAGATAAGGCAATGACTCTTGAACCTCATGGCGTAAACCGCCGTGACGAATTTCTGTAACTCACATCCTTAGTATTTTTCCTTTCCAGTTTTTGTGTTGTACGTCAGTTCCGCCTCTCCCTTTTAAGCAATTTTTATTGCGACATTCTCCATCTACACAATATTGTGATTCCTACATAACTCAGTAACATCTGTAAACCTGAAGGCTCTGAATCAGCTTTGCAGTAGTCTTTGGACTTCTCGTTTTTGGTTCTTTATATTTTGGCTGATTCGATCTCTTTTCTAGAGATCCAACCGTTTACAACTAGCAGGATCTTCGTCCACGGTTTTTGCCAGGGTTTTTATAGTCTGCTACACAGCCGTTTTTAGTGTCGTCACGCAACGTTCACAGCGGTCCGAGCGCGAGAAAAGCGCTATCGTGGAGGCCAGGTGGGTGGTACGGGTGGATGGAGGGTATCTAAGGTGATGGTTGAGCATTTGTTAAATTCAATTTTGACGGACCGCTTTACAAAAAAGAAAAACCAGATCCTAACAAAGGATCTAATCAGCTATAAGTGGACATTTATAGAACAAAAGAAGCAAGGATGATTTTACAGTCTGGAATTATGTTCTTCTACCAATATTTCGGAAGGCATGGCCTTCCTTCTTCAGGGTCTTACATAGTAAGTTTAAGCTAAGACGTTACAATTTAAAATAAAGAATAGCGTCCAATATGATACTAAAATGATGAAACTTTGAATATGAAAAAAGTGAATGTGAAAAAAGCCTTTGAATTTGTGACATGAAAGAAATTTGAAATGTAAAATAGTAATAATAATAATAATAATAATAATAATAATAATAATAATAATAATAATAATAATAATAAGCTTTATTTAGGGTAAAAAAGAGGGTAAAACACTTAACAGTTGTCCTAAGGCACTGATGACTCTGTGGCCCCTAGCATAAATCAATGATTAAAAACGAAAGAAATAGGGAATGTATTACATTTCCTGTGTCTAATTGATACCTAACGGTTTAAGAGTCTTGCCTCTCTCGATGAGATATGCTTCTCTAGCTAGCGGGAGCCCATCAAATTTGATGGGCTCCTGTCCCCTAGCTATTCGTACACTGTCTCTGTAGCTGGCTTGCATTCACCGCTCTGGCCCTGTTCTGTTTTCAATTTTTTTTCGCTAGATAAACGCACGAAAATTGTAATATTTTACTTCTACGCCTCTCTACTATTATCCTATCTTAGGGCTAGCATGCGAGCAAGCTCTCCATTTTGGCGAGTCGCGAGAAGTCACGCGAGAACAGCACGCGAACGGAGAGGTTAGTGCGAGTGCGCCCCTCGCTGCTCGCTCGTTTGCCATTTCACACCCGAGCTGATCGGTGGGATATATGATCATGTGATAACGATCGCGTTCGATGATTGGTTACTTTGACGTTGCTTGTATTTACACGCAAATTTAAGCGAAACAACTTCGATGAATATATGAGTGGAGGAGGTTTTGTCGAATACTGTGGGTTTTCTCGCGGTAATTTAGAAACAAGTGATATGGGAACAGCTGGTACCGTTTATTAGAAGCAACAAGAGAAGGTACACTGAAGTGAAGAAAACTGGGAGTGAAGGTTTTATTTCGTTAGCGTGAGTCAGGCGAACCGCGGATTGAACAGGTAGCTGCTAAATCTGTGATAAGGTTGAGTTTTTTCTAGGAAATGTTCATTGCTATTCATTATTGACTTTCCTAACGCTGTAGCCATTAAGAGGCTTTTTCAACAAGGTATATTATGAACGAATATTGTGCCTTAGATCATAACAATTTGTCTGAGTAATTTACTATTCGTTATTTTCTAAGTCACGCCGATTGAGGCACTGTTGCCATAAACAGTCAAGATTGTAAGAAGGAAATCATGTCTCGCATGCTGAATACCTTGCTGGTTTTGTTTGCCATGGAATTGCCGAAGGCGTTGTGTTGTTTACCAACACAGAAAGCGAGCTTCTTGTTTTCAATTTACCGAATTACCATTATTTTTTTAGGCTGATCACAAAACATCAGCTTTCATCACAACAATCCCGGGCTGTTCGTTCAAGGATCATGCCAGTTTCAAATAGTTCTGGAGAAACATGCAATGGGTTCGTATCATAAGCATCCACCTGGATTTAGCGCATATGAAAAGTCCTGTCCATCATGAAAAGTGGCACCTTAGTTGATTATTAAGTATGAAGAATTTTTCGCGAAGTGGCTTTCAACGTTCATGATTGCAGTTGTTTGGTCGATTTCTTTTCCGTTTATTTTACAAGGACAAAGTGAAACTCTATATGTAAGGTTGATAGGTCGGATCTATGAGTCAGAGAGACAGTGGTGTTAATCGACAACACAGTTTGGAAACTGGTCTTACTCAGGCAATTCGTCCAATGCTAATATGCGCCTCGGAATCAAGTGTTTCCGTGAAAAACCAGCAGGTATGATCAATAGCTTAATGTAAGCTTGTGATAAGTTTTTTTAACCTCTGCTCACAAACTTAGCTTATGCTTACATTACTGTAGTCAAATAAATTATTATACTGTAGTTGCTGCAGTTAGACCTAATCCCTAGTACCTAGCCATAATCTACCTAGTTTAACAGTAATTCTTTCATGGTTAATTATTAAATAAGCCGATTCTTTTCACACAATAACAAGAAAATTCTGTTGAAATATTACATCCTCAAATAATAAGCATGTCCAATTGTTTTGTTTAGTGTTCTCTTCTAAAATGCTTTTGTACTTTAAGACCAGTTATTTATATAGGCCGATCTGTGGGTGAATTTTTCTATTAGAGTTTAAGACCCAAGAAAAATGAGTTGAACACAAAAGATAATTTCTCTGTCTACAATATAATACAGGAAGTGACTAAAAGGTCTCAAATATGGCGAAGAAACACGGGTATGCTTGTGAATAAACCAAATTTTTATATGAAATTGTCCGTCTTTGAGTGGTGTTCAGCTGATAAATACTGAAGACTTAAGAGAAAGATGGAGTGTATGTTATCAGTACATTCAGTGATCAATATGGTATACTATGTATAATCTGTATTATGTACAAGACGCTGTCATTTGAGGAATGTGTCTGAATGACACATCTCTGAGGATGTCTGTGGAGGGGCAATATTCATTCAGTTCTGATCTCTTGCATGTATTACCTTTCGAGGTTACGCTTCTTTTTGGCATGCTTTAAGCAGTTATGAAGTTGTGCACATGGCTTGTTAGTCCCATACTCTGTGTGTCTGCACCATCTTTCGAGACATAAACAAACACACAACGCGACTGACAAGCCTTCAATTGACTTTGTAAATACTAAATACTAAAATACTAAATACTAAAAGCCATGCCAACAAGAAACCTTTGCTTCCAGGGTAGCATTTATCGGTACAGTAAAAAGTGCTGATATAGCGTATTCTCAAGCAAATGCTAATACAACACACCTTTGAATCCCAGGCCTGTTAAAGCGTAAAATTCCTTTCAAATTATGGCATTTTAATTGGTGTAAATGGTTGAGAGACCCAAAAAAATGTGAGTGTTCTGAATCACCTCAAACTTTGACTTTGACAAACATTTAAGTGAAATTGAAGTTGCCCTTTGGGAGCACACAAAGACTGAGACTTTCAACTTTTTTCCTGGGGACATTGGTCTTGGTACTGTACATAGGAATTGAAAATCCATGATTCATCAAGAACAAACTGTAGCTAAAGAATGACTGCCATAAAATTATAGAACTGAGATAAAGCCATTCATGAACTTCCAGATTTAGTTTTGGCAACATGTAATGTAAATCTAATATCAGAATTTGTGGGTGAAATCCTTTGATGCAACCATTCAAATGAAGGCTCTTTAGCGGTACATTTGTATCGCACAGTACTACTATTCTGCTTTTCAATATTTTACAACAAAAAAATGGCGTCTCGCTAGAATTTTGATATTTGGCACTCTTGAGAGTTAAAGGTCAAGTACTTTAACTTTCAAAAGAAATTTATTGATGGCTGATTATTGATCCACATCTTCTGTGAACAGGGTCGTTCAATAATTCATAACTCTGATCTTGTTTATTTTAGCTACTTGTAAACCCTTGCAATTAAAGTTTCCTTTCAGACTGTGATGCCAGAAAATATATGGCCATCATCTAAATTACCCCTTATTAATTTACAAAGTTACACTGTAGGTGTTATTTATAGTTAACAAAATGTCACCTGCTTGGCTGAATAATTAATTGTTATGGACTAATAATCTTGGTGTAGTATGCACACACTTGATATAAGGTTATTTGAAATGATTTGTTTTCTTAAGGGTTCGGATCAGCTCTCTGTACCCCAGACTACAGAATCAAGAATGGCAAAAATGAAAAAGAAAATTAGCTCTCCTCTTTTGAAGAGAAGAAACCTGAGTGATGGTGAGATATTCCTATTCCATATTTAGCTACAGCATAATTCATAATATTATTACTTAAAGAGCAGATTTTAATGCTGGGAAGAATTTAAGCAATTTCTAGCTACATTTGCTGTGAATGATTGCTTTTGGTATCACTCTCCAAAACTCTGCTCATGACTTAAATGAATGAACAGGCCAATGCCATTGCTGGGAAAGATCATTCACTGTAGATCAAGAATTAAAGGTGCTTTGTAATGCGGGTATGGCTATGTTATCTGTATGCACATACATATCATTATGTTTGAACTGTAAATGAACTGAGAAGGAATTAGGTTTTCATAATTTATTATTATTTCGCTGTCATATTCACGTGTGTTATTATTCATTTTATGAGGTCTTTTTTGACACAGTGCTGTGTGGATCCCTGTATAAGGCACATATGTGTTGGCTATTTTCCTGTTATCCTATAGAGGTCAATAGTATTATGTTTTATAGTATTGGCTACAGAGTAATGTGATTTATAACTCCTTGGCTTTTCTACTTGACAGTACTCCAAGGTCAACTTTTTTCAAAGTTTCCTGTTGTCAACCTAAAATCATAAAAAGAGTGGTCTCTAGGAATAAAAATTAAATGTTGATTGCTGGAAAGAAAAGTAACTTTACATGAGAGGTTTGAAATAATAAAAAAAAAAGTGCCCAACTGTATCACAATTGAATCTGGAGGTACATGTGACATCTCAAACCCCAACAATCCTGGGTTAACCAACTGCCTTGCTTAAGTGGAAGGTGGGCGCCTGGGATACCCAGGGGCTTCCACTGTGGCCAGCCAGCCCCTAGATAGAAAACTGCCCCCATGGCTGGCAAATCTCCCCAACCCAGCCATGAGCCCCCATTCCAGGCACCCGTCACACTGATGAAATAGTGGAAGGAAGAAAAATAGGGATGGGAAGGGGGGAAGACGCTAAATGAACCGCTCCAAGGACCACTGCACAAACGCTCGACGAAGAACTCGCAGATCCTAGCCGTGTACAAAGCTACCACAAACCATGTGAGCCTGCACTTATGGGATTGACCGCTGGATGCCCGCTACGCTCGTGGGCCGCTTGACCGCTAAGCTTGTGGACCGCTTGACCGCTTAACTTGTGGACCACTAAACTTGTGGACTGCTTAACTGCTAAGCTTGTGAACCGCTTGACCGCTACGCTTGTGAACTGCTTGACCGCTAAGCTTATGAACCGCTTGACCACTAAGCTTGTGGACTGCTTGACCGCTAAGCACTTGGTGGTTAACTTAGTTAAATTACATTTAACCAAATTTAAAAAGGCTAACAATAAGCAAAACAGACAGTAAATGATTATTTTACCCAAAATTAAATGTTGGTGAACACTACATTGTAGAATGATAAAACACTGTTCACCAAATTGGCAAGTTCAATGCAATATTTTGGTTGTGGAAATTATTTTCTACTCACCTTGCTAACCAAAACAGTTGAGCTTTAATTTGATCGCTGCTTGAGTGCAGTCTTCTCTCTAGTCCTCTCTAGCTTACTGCTAGTTATATCTGTTAATAGTCACCAAGTTAAAGACAGAAATGTCATAATAAGTCGTGATTTTTTTACTGTGGTGCTTTTCTCAACCCACCATTACAAATGGGTACAAAGTACACCATTCACTGTACCTGCACTTCACAAGGTTACTTGTACGATCATTAGAAGCTGAAAGGGTGCGTTGAAAAAGGCCCTAAGCTACATGTTATGTAGAAAGGGACTTTTGAACTCATGTCAGACATTCCTTTTGTTTCACAAACAAATGCGACACAATTTGGGACAAGAGCTTTTCAGAATTCACTTAGGGCTTTTTTCTAGGCACCTCCTCATTATTTCAAATTACTGCAGTATTTTGGGAAGGAAATCTTGTCTTAAGTACTGTAAAATTAATTTTATTGCCAGTTTAAGTGGGTGGAACTGGATTACAAGAGTAGTTGCTCAAAGTGCCTTCAGTGATACTCAAGTGGTGTTGGGTGAAGAAATGAATTTTACTGAAGCAAAAGGGAACTATCAAGAAGGCAAATTACATAAAAGATGATCATCTCTCATTCACAGCTTAATGACACTGAATTTTTTCTATACTAAATTTAAATTATGCTGTTACTTGTTATTGTTGAAGGTGTGGCGGTGGTGGGTAACAAGACATTTGGAGTTTCTATTGATGACTTACTAAGAAGGTCTGATGGATGCGAAGTGCCGACAGTTGTGACAACCATTGTAGAATTCCTTGAAAAGCATGGTTAGTGACACAATTTGGTTTTGGAAATAAGTTTCAGTGGTAAAACACCATTTTCTAATTAACTTCTAGAGCTGTGAATTAGAGTAAGGGGAAGCAGGAGAAAATAACAATAAATCTGAGATTCCAAATATTATACATATTAAATATGAATATTATATATTATTTTATATTAAATATTATTGATCCTGGCATTGTGTTTAATTGAATTTATCCGTTGCGTAGATTGAAAACTTGACAGATATTGTACATGTTTATAATTCTAGACAGAAGCAGTTAGAGATACAGTGAGACCTGTGAAAACTGGGTCCCCTTTTAAGTCGGCACCTAATATTATGCAAATAGGAACACCGGTGAAACAAACTGTATTTAAAAGAGATTTGTTAGGGACCCAGAGGTGTCTGCTTAAAGCTGTAGGTTTCATTGTAACCTCAAAATATTTACATCAGCACCTCTGCCCAGGAAGGGTACAGAACGAAGCTTAATTAGTTCTATTTGGATGCATACCATTTCTGTAACAATTGCACGTCAATGTACATAAAGATGGCAAAAGTTTCAAGAAATAAGATTCAGTGTATTTATTTGCATATATTTTTAGAAAGATGCTACCCCTTCCCCCTCCCCCCCACCCCACCCTTGTTATTTCTCTTGCACCCAGTCTGTATATGAATATTCTTGATTAAGAGCAACTTTCTCTGGATGGCCAAACAATGGAAAAAAATGCCCTAGCTGCTGCACCCGTACCAGGTAAACAATAATTGACTTGACTGACTACTTCAATGGTATCTGATCATAGCTGAATCTTGCAGTGAATGACAATTGTTTGCTTTTTTTAGGTTTGAGCCATGAAGGAATATTTCGCATAAGCGGTAACTACAAAGTGGTTGAATCTCTTAAGGCAACATTTGATAAGGGTAAAGTTATTTAATGATCTTAAAGTTTAATGCCAACCATTTGAATTTTGATCAGTCAGGGCTGTCACCAAGATTTCTCCTTTCATCTGCAGTAAGTAGGCAGGAAATTGATCAGCATGGAAGCTCTTTTATTTCTACTTTTGTTTTGTTTCCTGTGAAAGTAGCCAGGGATCATGCACATAGTAGCTGTTGGAGATCCCTGGTCCCCAGCCCTTACTGACAGCCTTGATCAAGAAAATGTACTGTAACTGCATTTTTGAAGATGTCTTTTATGTACTACAACTGCATATACCGGGCTGAAATAACTTTAAATATAAAGGAACTGGTGATTGATGTTGATGTTAAGATAAATGATTTATTGCCCTTTTGTTCAAAGTTTCCTTCATGGCTGTTGAGTGCCAAAATGACTTTGTTCATGTTGGTTCTTCCAGGTCTCTTTACAGCAGAGAGGGCCCTGGGGCTCCCTAAGTGAAACTGTTGAAAAATTATTGGTTGTCAAGTTTCGTTTAAAATGTAATGTGGTTTAGATATTTCTACTGAATAATTCCTTCAGAAACAAAACTGTAGTCATGATAATTTGAAGGGGACAGACAGCAAATTTGTTGTTGTTGCTGGAAATATCTGGATGTTGCAATGGTTCATCAATAGGATGTGAACAATGACTTTGTGTGCAATTACAACACAATATTATTGTTTTGGCTTCTTTGATACTGAGCTCAGTTTATCAATAAATTGCCAAATGCTACATAGCGATTTCAGAAGGCAATTTTTTGCTCCTGTTTACTGAGTCTTGGTTTTACTCAAGAGAATTTACTGGACAGAAAGATGTGTCAAAGTGGTTCTGAAACTGTTTATAAATGCCTTAAATCTAGATGGTGAAGCTGACTTGGAACAAGTTGGGGATGTCATGGCTGTAGCTGGTCTACTTAAACTTTTCTTGGTAAGCCTGTAAACAACAACTTTTGTTTGGTTGCATACAAAAGTATACAATTAAAAAGGTGATAAACGTTTTTAGAATGCGCAGGTAAAAAAGGAACAAAATTAATTCTAAACAGTCAATCCTGGACATGCAAAATGTGGCCACCCATGGCAGGAAGGTCACTAAGATTTCAAGTTGCCGAATATATGCAATTAGTAGGTGTGGGCCGGAACTGAACAGCCAGGGAGTTTGGGAGTTGGTTTCATTTTGCTTTTGTTCCCTATGAAAGTAGTAGGGGGTCATGCTCAAAGTAGCCATGGCAAATTCCTGGCCCCTGGCCCCTGGCCCCTATTGACAGCCTTGTGACATGGAAAGTGGCCAATAGACTACTGAAGGTGGCAGTCTGGTTGTTTTTGGGAGAATGGGGTTGATTTGAGAATTAAAGAAATAAGCCAAGGGTGGAAAAGGTACTGTAGTACATAAACCAGTTAGTTCATTAATGAGCTCAGGGGCGCTTTGTTGTGGCGGGCAACAATGTCGTAGTCTACTTTATTATTGCTCCCTTCATACATGTATTTTAATTTTCAACAACTGCCAAATCCAATATTTTCCAATAAATTGTTCATAATTTGAAAAATCTTCCCCAATTTCTATTCATTTGAAACGTTAGAAAAATCAACCAAAAACTCCCAAACATGTACAGTCGAACCTCTCGGTACGGACACCTCTCTAATATGGACACCTCTATTATGGACAGTTTCCAATGTTCCGACAGCATTCTCATATATTTTCTTTAAAAGAAAAACCTCTGTAACACGGACCCTCTCTAATACGGACAACGGACACTAAATCTAGGCCCCAGAGAGTAAATTCATATAAACTTCACCTCTTTATTACGGACACTGTGGTGATCTGGTGAATCCTGAATCGCGATCTGGTGAATCTGCACAGGGTGAATCCCTTACAGTCTGGCTGATGAGCTATGCAAGGTGATATAAAGCCCAGTTGCTCTACACTAAACAACAATTTGTGAAAGGTGTACAGAGGAACATAACCAACATTTTGAAGGCTTCAATAACCACAGATAGCATAAAGATCTTTTCTATTACCTTTAGTACTCTAGTTGCTGTTTACTGGACTTACAAAACAGTAAAAGAGGCTTTCAGAATTGTGCTTTACATTACCACTTTTTACATGCAGCATTGCACCACAGCTTGTTTTGTTTAAAACAGTAATTTTTCTGTAGCTGAGAAGTACAATGTTGTATGCTGTGGAAAGACGTTGTCTTTGTACTGTGAGTTAATAACTTTAAATGCTGTTTAAAGATGAGTGTGAGCCTGGTTTTAGCTAGGGAACACTTAAAACTGTAAGTGGAGTAATAAAAGTGATGTCATCATAGCGACCTCTTTCATATAGACACCTCTCTAATACAGACACTTTGCTCTGTCCCTTCGGTGTCCATATTAAAGAGGACCTTCGACTGTATTGAACGAATGACTCTGATCCTTTTTAGCCATTTTTGGTTTCAGTGACGAAGTTCTAAGATAAATTTGCAAGTTCACGGCAAGTAAATAGGCCTAATAGCTGAAATAAGTTTCAAATATGTTGTACAGACATGTATTTGATAAGATTTCTACCAAATTTCGCGGTATTTTTCGTGTTTTTGTGAATTTCGCGGGATTTTGCGGATTTACCGGAATTTCACGGCTCCGCGACTGCGCAAAATATCAGAAGCCCTGACCAAGGGATTGATTTATTTCCTGGACTTTGGCAAGTAGCCATTTCATTAAGGGTTAATGCTCAATCATTGTTTAATACAGATGAAGACTATCCTTTTTAATGTATATTTTTTGGGTCCACACAGAGAGAATTGCCAGATCCTCTGATCCCTCAGAATCTGACTGCAGAATTTATTAAAATTCATCAAGGTAGGTGTACTTATTGTATTTTTTAATGATAGTGTAGAATAATGATGATTGATATAACATGTACTAGATTGACCACTACAGTATGTCTATCAGATTAGCTGTAGCTGGACATTAGACAAATAAAAGGTTGCTGTACTGTGACGTTTAATGTCTTTTTTTCTCAATCTATAAGAATTATCTGAAAATCAATTGGTGAGTTTATTTTGTGGATTACTACTTGATTATTAGTGTAGACTTCCCCATAGTCATTTAGAAGGTAATTCAACTAGTACATTTGTAGTATTTGTGAAGTTTTAATTTTGACTTAAAATTCATAACCTTGATGTGATACTCGCCTGAGAAAACAGGCGAGATTTTGTGACACCACCAATGGTTTCCCGTGAAATGACATCTGACAAATGAGCACAGAAATTCCATACTCATGATGTGTCACTACCCAGATCTTGGTAGTCCTTCTGATTGGTTGAAGCAGTACCCAGATCTGGGTAGTGACACATCATCAGTATGGAATTTCTGCGCTCACTTCTCAGACGTCATTTCACTGGAAAACCGTTGGTGGCGTTGTGAAATGTTGTCTGTTTTCTCAGGCTAATTTGTGATACAAGTTATTGACTTTTTTCTGCTGAGAGTCTTACATGTAAATGCTTTTTTTGCAGCCCAAAAAGGTGTCAGTGGTTCTCTATCAGAGATGAAGTCCCTGCTTGAGCAGCTTCCATCATCTAATTATCAGTTACTAAAATACCTGTGCAAGTTCCTTGTGAGGGTGTCTATGAATGAAGGTACAATTAATATTCTTTTAAGCCTCTTAAAATTTCAAGCATGTAGGGATGATCCATACATTGCGCATACAGGTGTGTCATTTGCTTCCTTGACTTTCATACCATCCTGCAACATGTGAATCCTAAAAATTCCACAGGCAAAGCTAGAAATTCCAGAGGCACATGTATGTTTAAATCAGCCCTAACCTGTCTCCCAAATTGTTTTCACATAGACGGTTACATGTAGCAATAATCAATACCAATAAACATAAGGTTTTCCTTTTTCTGTTGTATGTTACTTGTATATGTTGTTCTTTGTAAATGTCTACACCAGTTTATTGCAGGTGGCAGTGACCAAATTTAAAGCCCAAGCTCCTTTGGTCACTGTGCACATTTTACCTAACCTTTCATGGTTTACATAATTTGTTGATTTTAGTATAGGTATTTGCTATGTCTTGCTTTTGTAATGTATTGTAATCTACCAGTATATGTAGTAACCTCTTGTAACAGAGAAACTTGACTGGATAACAATAGGAGAGGGTTAGGGAAGGAAGCTCTTCACATGACAGTCCTTCTGATATGCAGATGACTGTTATGTTTCTGATTTTATTCGGGCTTCACATACATTGTAGGTGATTGTTTTAGGAATGTAGACCAACAGTTGCGCTAGGCCGTCCTCTGCTGCTATCAGTTAATTATACACTATAGTTTTTTGAAACAAACATCCACTGAAAACTGTCAGTAGGATTACTGTGCATTAACTTATGTGAAGAGCAACAGTGCTGATTTGTTAATTCTTTTTTTGTTAGAAAATAACAAAATGAGCTCCATGGCATTGTCCATAATATTTGGACCCAATTTCTTCAGGTAAACTCATTATAGACTGACCTCTCTTAACAGACACACTGCGTTTAGTAAGCACACCAAGAGAAAATTCCATTTGAAGTCTTAACTTTCAAAACACCTTTTCTGTATTTCCTGTGTGCACTTATGCTTTCCAAGGCTGTCTGCTCAAGAGATCTTCAATTGTGGCCCTGAGCATGCATGATGATAGTGAATAATATGCTAACCATTGAAACCCATTAATTCAATGCAATCACCCAAGGCTATGAGAATCTTGCTTCAAACAGGGTGGCTGAAAGGCAGGGTTCTTTTGTAAGATTGGACTGGATGCCACTGTTTCCGAGCAATGATTTCCCTACAATTTTTCTTGGAGAACAACTTGTTGATGGAATCATTGATTGTCATGTTGGCCATATTTGTGTACTAAAATGATGAATTACTGGCTGTAACAATTGATGTTCCAAGAAACTAATATAGCAACAGACCACTTCTAAAGCATGAAAATCCACTATGAGATGGGCTTTAATTAACATCCCAAAGATAGGCTGGGTATTTTCCATGCCTTCTTACATTGTGCATGGTATTCCCTCCTCTCTGTATGTCTGTGACATGAATGACTTGACAGTAATGGTGGAACAATTATCAGAAATTCTTTAAATGTGGTTTTGATAGAAGATGTTAAATATTGAAAACTGAATAAATATACACTGTATTATTATTTTGCAGGTGTAAAGATGGAATAGAAGGTCTAAGAGAACAAGGTCATACAAATGCAATCGTTTGCAAGTTTATACAAGAATTTGACACTTTATTTGAGGTTTGCTGCTAATGTTATTTCTTGTTCATTGTCTTGGTATTATCTTACATTGTACCATTATTCTGAAAAGCCTTCTTCCCCTCTCCCCTGCTGTAGGGTCCTAAACTATGGAAGTGATGGCAACAGCAACATTTCATAAAAGCAATTGGTTAAATAAGCAAAACAATAAGCTCTGCACTTATATCATGCTTTTTCTGTCAATTCGACACATTGCTGTCCCTGCTCAACTACAATGTGAAATGAACAAATTTTTAGTTCTCTTTAGGATGTGAATTCATGCACTCTGATTAGTTATTATGCTTCACAATGAAATATTATTTTTGTATTTTTAGGTGTCTCCTTATGCTACTACTGAGATATTCAGGGTTCAAGAGGCCAAGTAAGTGGGACTCTTTTTTTTTTTACTTATCAGCACAGATTACATGGTATAATTTTGTGCATGAATATCCTTTAGACAAATCTTGATCGATTTTTTTAACCAAATATTGCAGGGGATAATCACTCCATGAGATTAATAAATGAATATTTATTAATTTTTATTTTAGCCTTGCATTATATCTATTAGTCACCCTGAAAACCATTAAAATAATTATTAACCAACTGCCTCGCTTAAGTGGAAGGTGGGTGCCCGGGATACCCAGGGGCTTCCACTGTGGCCAGCCAGCCCCTAGATAGAAAAACTGCCCCCATGGCTGGCAAATCCCCGCAACCCAGCCATGAGCCCCCATTCCAGGCACCCGTCACACTGATCAAACAGTGGAAGGAAGAAAAATAGGGATGGGAGGGGGGGGGAAGACGCTAAATGAACCGCTCCACAGACCACTGCACAAACGCTCGATGAAGAACTCGCAGATCCTAGCCGTGTACAAAGCTACCACAAACCATGTGAGCCTGCACTTATGGGATTGACCGCTGGATGCCCGCTACGCTCGTGGGCCGCTTGCCAGCTAAGCTTGTGGACCGCTTGACCGCTTAACCTGTGGACCGCTAAACTTGAGGACCGCTTAACTACTAAGCTTGTGAACCGCTTGACCGCTATGCTTGTGAACCGCTTGACCGCTACGCTTGTGAACCGCCTGACCGCTAAGCTTATGAACCGCTTGACCGCTAAGCTCGTGGTGGTTAACTTAGTTAAATTACATTTAACCAAATTTAACCAACTGCCTCGCTTAAGTGGAAGGTGGGTGCCCGGGATACCCAGGGGCTTCCACTGTGGCCAGCCAGCCCCTAGATAGAAAAACTGCCCCCATGGCTGGCAAATCCCCGCAACCCAGCCATGAGCCCCCATTCCAAGCCGAAGGGACTCTCCGAGCTGACGCAGCCAGATCGGAGAGGGAAAGAGGGGCTCAGGGCTGGGGGAAGCCCTGGCCCCGAACTACCCAAGTCCCGAGGCACCCTACAAGGACAACTAGGAAACGAGAAAGATATGCAAGAAAATACCTGTCAAGTGAGAAGGCTTGCTACCCCCACAATAGTACTGACGGGAGTGTGAATATAGATCTGATATGCGTCGCTGGACCATCTGCCAAGTGTCTTGATGAGGTGATCTGGTAGGCCACGAGAGGCTGCTGAAGTCGCAGCGCCAATGCGGAAGCTATGACCGGTGTAGCAACCAGGGACCCCAGCAGCGGAGAAGATAGATTGAATACTGGATGTCAGCCATTGGCGATGTAGAGGGGTGCCATCAGAAAGAAGGAAGAGTGGGCCAGGAGTTGAGCCACGGGTGTGTAGATACTGGGTAAGGGCACATACAGGGCAGAGATCACGTTTACCAGCACCAATGTAAATATGGCAACCTTGGCGAAAGGGGTCCGTCTTAGAGCACTTAATATGAACCCTGAAGCTGCTTGGATTGACTAGGGAATCTGCTTGGACATCACTGACAGCAAGGTGGATGTCAGGATTGAAGGGAGAGTTGACAGTGAACTCACCAGCGCGTAAGAAACCAAAAAACCCGAGACAGCAGGCAGCCCAAAGCATTGTATGGTTGTAGTCAGAGAAGTTCAAGGACTGGAAGATAATGTGCATCAGCTCGATTGTGATGGGTTGGCGCTGATGCTTATTTGAGCCTTGGTGACGTTTGATACCCCGCAAAACACGCTGTAACCGAAGGCAACCAACCAGCGGAGAAGGATGACCCTCGTCAATGTGAAGGGACCGAATTGCTGAAAGGTAAACCTTTATGGATGAATGGTGTAGAGTATCAGCAAGATGACAGCAGAAACGGATGAGCACGTCTTCACTGGCTGGAAGAGCTGATCCGGAAGGAGATAGGCTATTGTCCTGAGCACAGAAGTCCAAGAAGCGGCGTTGGGCAGAAGCATAGACTTTCCTAGTGGAGGGGGCAAGACCCTGAGTCAAATAGAAGTGGTATTTATCTGACAGCGAAGATCCAAGTCCGAGAGGAGCTGCTGCGGAATCTGGGTTGGAATGGAGTCTGCATGAGGAGCTAGCCGGCAAAAACGCTGAAACTGAAAGCGAGACAGGGAGTCAGCAATGGGGTTAGACTTCCCTCTAACTGGGGAGGCAGTGAACGAGAAGGAGTGACGAGCTGCCAACAGGGACAGATAGCGAACCAAGGACATGATGGTAGGGGCTCTTGAAGTGCCGGACCGCAAAATGTCCACCACTGAGCGGTTATCTGATAGGAAGTTGACCCGTTTGGAGGCCCACTGGGGACCCCAGAGGTAAGCTGCCACGACGATAGGGAAAAGTTCCTTGTACTCGATAGACTGAGAGACCTGTGATGGGAGCCATGCACCTGAAAACCAGTGACCCTGGAAGACTGCTCCATAACCAAGAGCCCCAGAGGCATCTGAAGAGACCTCGAAGTCAGGAAGTGGAGCCCACTGGGGGTACTGAAGAAAGCTGCAACCATTCCAAGACTGGAAAAACTCTTGCCACCAGGCTAGGTCAAGAAAGAACTCTTGATTGAGACGAATCGGGTGGTCATCGCGTTGAAAGGCACATAGCAGGTTGATCATTCGGCGCAAGAATGAGCGACCTTGGGGTACGACTTTGCAGGCATGCTGAAGGTGACCTATCAGGGACTCCAGTTCCTTGCGTTTGCACCAACACTTTTGTGACCAATCCTCCAACAAGGCAGTTATCCTATCAAATTTGTCCTGAGGAAGGCGTGCCAGCAGATTAAGGGAGTCCAGTTCAATGCCCAGGATGGTTAGGCACGTCGACGGCCCTTCTAGTTTGTCTGGATGGAGGGGGATGCCAAGCTTAGAAAAACAGTCAATTGACCTGTCCAGATTATGTTGACAAACAGAGGAGCGGGGAGGGCCAAGGGTGTGGAAGTCATCAAGGTAATGCATCAGGAAGGTGACATCGTAGTTTTGCTTGGCCACCCACTCCACTAAATCTGCTATACATGTGAAGATATAAGGAGCTGACCTGACACCAAAAGGCAGGACCATATCAACATAAAAGGCACCACGCCATTTCATACCCAGCAACTGGCGATCTTCTGTATGAACTGGCACAATACGGTATGCATTTTGCACGTCAAATTTTGCCATGAGGGAACCCCGCCCCAGCTGCATTATGCCTGCAATAATGTCATCTACCTTCATGTACTGCAGAGAATAATCCTCGCCCGCAATTCCGTCGTTGACACTGTGGCCCGCAGGGCTAGACAGGTCTAGGATAAGACGCCATTTGCCAGGTTGGTGGCGCTTGGGGATGACCCCGAAACGACTCACATGGAGGACAGGGAGGGGAGGCTGGGAGAAGGGGCCCGCCACCCTGCCTGACTGAACTTCCGATTGCAAGTAATTGTCAATGACCTGAGCGTTCAGGAGTGCTGAAGCCATATTCCCTGTTGCCGACTTCAGGGAAGTACTGTAATTGAAGCCTAGGTGAAAACCATCGCGAAGGCCTTGGACCACGTATGCAACTTTGTCTGGGTTAGGATGATGACAGAGTTCATACTGGAATCTATCCACATTAATGGGAGTAAGCTGAGAAACTGGTCGTAGGGGACAAACAGCTTGAGAACACAACGAAGAACCGGAACTTGGCAGACCCTGCTGCTGAGAAGGTAAAACAAAAGGAGAACGCAACCTTAACGCTGAAAAGTTACCATGAGAACCAACGTGAACAGAAACAAAACTATTTACAGCTGAATTGGCTAGAGGTGGCCTAGCGACGGCGGAGACCCCCCTTTGATTGAGAAGGGGAGCGGGACCGTTCTCTCCGCGCGGACCGGTGAGGGCAGTGGATGCGGGGGTGGTCCCCATGGCATGATTCACAGGAGTGGCGAAACCGGCAGCGACCAAAGGGCCAGCGACAGCTCCCGTCGTTCCAGGAGTGGCAATACTGGCTGGACCGGGGATTGCCTGAAGACCCAAGAGGCTCCGACAGTGACGAGGCAGAGGAGGTTGAGGAGCCTGAAGCAGTTGAAGTGGTAACTGGAGACCTGGTGTGAAAGTTGTAGAGGTCTGGGTGCATGCGAGACCAGTCGGTTAAACCTGAGGCTGCGGCTTCTTTTCGGAAGGCGATGTCGTAGTGGAGCCACGATTTGTCAGAAAAACGCCTTGCTGTCTGGATGATGAGTAATTTGTACTGATTTAAATCTTTCCAGCGAGAGGGGAAGGTGTGGCAAAGAATCATAGAAAAGATTGTGAAGGCTTCAATCCAGGTGATGATATCTGCTATTTCAATGACCCGTTTCTTCGACCCTGATACCACCAGTTTTCCCTCCAAAAAAGCTTGGGGTTCGATTTCTTGAGCTCTGATGTTGTCCGGAAGGAGGTTGGCCAAGTCTACAAAAAGCCCTCCGGTAATTTTTGAAACAAGCTTATAGGGGACTGGAGCATAGCCAGGACCCACCACAAATGCTTTGCTAAGGTTTGGGAACGTAGAGGACTCGGTTCCGGTCGCGCCACCACAAGAGCCCCCAACCACTACAGGCAAGTTAGCGGAGGATGTGGCGGGAAGAGAGGAGACTACCGAAGGACCGCCAAATGAGCTGTACGTTGAAATAAATGAGGGCACAACAAGCGTACCTGAAGACTGGGAGGTAGAGCCAGGGGTACTGGAGCTGGAGGATGCCGTAGACTGCGTAGAAGTCGAAGTCGAGGAGAGAGGAACAGACGTCGTGGCCGTGTTGGAGTTCCCGCCACTTGAATCTCGAAGGGAAGATAGCAACGGAGGGAGCGATTCCGCGAGAGCTCTTGAAATTGCCTGTGCTAGCGCGTTGGTGTCCGGCAGGGAAACAGGTTGACTTGGCGGAGAAGCGGGGGTGTTAACTGTAGGAGCTGGGGTAGGACCGCTAGAAGAAGGCGAAGACGCGGTAACCGGGGAAGACATAGTTGACAAGCTGTTGTTCTTGGTACGCATCCTGAACGAACGTGACGACCCGCACGCTTTGAAACGTAAATGAAAGAAAAAGGATACAAGAAAAAGCACGCTGTAGGACTGCCGCTCCAAAGATCGCTAACAAAGGCGGAAGACGCTAAATGAACCGCTCCACAGACCACTGCACAAACGCTCGATGAAGAACTCGCAGATCCTAGCCGTGTACAAAGCTACCACAAACCATGTGAGCCTGCACTTATGGGATTGACCGCTGGATGCCCGCTACGCTCGTGGGCCGCTTGCCAGCTAAGCTTGTGGACCGCTAGACCGCTTAACCTGTGGACCGCTAAACTTGAGGACCGCTCAACTACTAAGCTTGTGAACCGCTTGACCGCTATGCTTGTGAACCGCTTGACCGCTACGCTTGTGAACTGCCTGACCGCTAAGCTTATGAACCGCTTGACCGCTAAGCTCGTGGTGGTTAACTTAGTTAAATTACATTTAACCAAATTAAATGTTATGTAAATATTTTAGTACATGGTGTAGAAAGTGTAATGATGATCAGAACTTTTTGCTATTCTAGGTCAAATGATTCTGTACTACAGTTGGCAAGAAAATATCATAAAGTAAGAGGATATGCTTGTAAAGAAAGAGCATATTTATAAAACAATAGAAAATATGTGTGGACACTTGAATTGTACGTTGCTTAATTAATCTCCAGTTGAGTTGCCAAAATGATGCGATCATTAAGGACAAGTACCTGTTTTTGATTAGAATTAAGCTTTTGAACAGTTTCCTTTTCCATGGAACTACCAGCTGTGTGGATGTAATATATCAAGCATGAGATGCAGTGTTTCATCACCAGATGAAGCACCAAGAAGAGAGTTGAAAATACGATGTGCAATGGGGTATTTTTGAGGAACTTCGAGGTGTTTCATCTGGCGATGAAACACTCTGTTGAATGCTTGATATTACTTCTCAAACAAAATGATTTTAGAAGGAAAAATTAAGGATGCAAAATGAGCAGTTTTTCATCTGATTTCCATCAACTCACTAAACACTAATTTGTTTTAAATTTTCTTTATGAATTGTTAATGAGTTTGAGAAGTACATGTAATGCATGAATACGCTGGTATCTTCTTGTACCTCACCCTCCCCCCCCCCCCCCCTCTCAAGCACCTACATAATTTATTGTGAAGGAGAAGATACAGTGTGATTTGGAGTTTAAAATATTTGCAAATTGTTCTTTTTTTTTTGCATTATTTTATCGACAATTTTTTATTGTTATCCCACAGGTGGGGAATGATAAACCAGAAAGTTCAGCCAGTGATGAAGAATCCTCTCATTTAACTGGTGACAAAGACAAAACTGACCATAAAGATGATGGTCCTACTTATGCTACAGTCAAGAAACCAAAAAAATCCTTACATGTTTCAACAAAGTGAGTAAAAAGTTTTTGTGATTACCATTTTGGTATAATAAATTATGACTGCAGAATGTAAAATTGATGACAATCCATGTACTTTTCAGACACTTTTTTAGACACTTGTAAGAGGAATCTTTTACCAATATTAGAGTCAATTATTTCCTACTCTGTTATTGAAGGCACATTATTTTTTAAGTTTCCAAGCAAGGAAAACAGCATTTCCATAGTTTTAAACCCTCTCCTACACAGTCTTGTTACTGACATTTGTGAGCCAAAAGCGTAATTCAAAGTATTTTTCTATACACTCTCTTTTTTCTATAAGAAGATATTTTATAAGAATATTGAGGCTGAATTTGCAAAATTTTAAGAATATTTTAAGAATAAACCTGAGGCTGAGATTTCGAAAAGTATGATTTTTTTGAGTGATGAAAATCTAAAAAATGTGTTTTTAACTTAACCGTTACAATTATTATTGCTTCCTCCCATGGCAAAACTACCCAACAAAATAAAGAAATCTGCATTGGTTATAGCCAAATGTTCAGTGCAAATGACAGTTCGATGAACAGGACATGAAATACATATCTTAGTATACAGCTAAAAAGAAAAGATGAACAAACCGCAAAAAGGATATGATAAAATAATTCTTTCTTTTTCCAAAAAAAAAAGAATGCAACAGTTGAAGGTTACCAAGCATGTAATATTTGATGAACAATCCTATGGCTGTTGGCTTTCAAAGAATATTCAGGATTACACACTGTAAGCTTGCTGTTGGGTGCTTTGTAGAAACAGTGCTATATGAGTTATTACATCACGTAAATTATCATTAATAATATCTTAGTAATTATTAACCCTCAAAGTCTTTCACCTCTCCATTTGGAAGGTAGAAAGGTCACACATCTGTATTAGTACATTGTACATGTGTCTCCGGAGTGAGAACGGAGAAAATTGTGTTCATTGCTTTTTATCTCAGTCATCATGAATTTCCTTCTCACAAATACTATCCTATGATATTTGCATTTGTCAAGGTGATATTGGGACTTGCCTCAGTAAAGCATGAACAAGTAGCTACAATGTATATGACTATTCCTAATTGACACTGAAATGTTCAGCATGCTTCAATGATCTCAATATTTCCAATGCAAATTCAGATAGGATTGCAAGTAGAAAAAGCTGCTTTAGGGGCATTTTACTTTTCTGCAATACGGTTTGAAGAGTTTGTGTCACAAATATTAGTAACAGTGGACTCGCTCTTCAAGAATCAATAATTGTACTACATATTATGCTGTCTTGCTCCTTTGAATGTGTGGAGTATATTGAGTCTATGCAAAAATAACAGCAATTATTTTCGTGTTGTCATCAAAACTAACATATTGTAATTTAAGAGAGACATTTACATAGCTTTAATGGTCCAATACTATCAAAAAACAAATCGATTGAGACTTGAGCATCATGTTTGATTCAAGGTACGTTTTTGCAATACCAAGGAATATCTCTCTGGCAGTCTTGTTTAGCTATCTATTACATGTATGTTAATTCAAACCTCAAACCTACATTATTTTACAATTAACATTGGTTGAAGACAAAAAACCAGTTCATTATTGTTGGGAAAAATAGGTGATGCCAGTCATCCTCAACTTTAGTATTAGTAAACTGTGAAAGGTTTGAACCCAGGAGTCATTTCATAAGTAGGTATATTTGACTGATTTTAACAGTGTGGTGTACTTGAATTATCAGTGAGAAAACATTTCCCATTAACACAGTATAAAATCATTATTTTTCCTCTCTGCTGCACCAAGAGCGACTTATAACTCTTATAACTTTTCTGTAAAGGACTTGTACAAAAATATGTTTTGACTTTCCTTGTGTGGTATTTACATTATCCACCTGTAGGTCCTGGCATGATGTATTTCTTGTTTGCATTTAAGTGCATGTTTTGCTATAATAATGAACTATAGAAAAGAAGCAGATGGCCCGGGACGTTTGAGTAATCATGCAAATTTAGCTCTTATTCCAGACACAATGTCTAGGGGTTTAATTTTTAAAAGGAAGCTCCATCTATTGTAGCAGGACATGATAGTTTTTGTTTTCTACAAAAAACAATTGAATGTTTGTGCATATAGTCAATATTTTGTTATTTTAAAAAGCTACATGGGCTTTTGTGTCATTCTATTCATGCTCAATTATGAATTATATACCAAAATTAATAATCCCTGACCAGTATTTTCTTAAATAATTAAAATGGACATATTTCTAAAATTAATATTCACTGCACCCAGCAGGTGTTATCGTGGAATTGCCTATTATAATTACTATTTTCTAGATGTATATGGCATTCATTTATTTCACTACTTTCCATACGTCGACAATTATTTTTAATATGTTGTCATGTTCTGTCTAGTGTTTCTTCCTCCACGGAAGATTCGGGCATGTACGTCAGGTCTGTCTCTCCATCATGGAACACTCAACACAGGTAAGCTTGAACTGACATATAAACCTTAATTTTTATTTTCCTTAGGTTTTATTTAATTTGTGGGATTTGGAATTATTTTTTTGCAAGGAAACTGCGCTGCTTATTGTTGTGTATGTTTGTTGGGTGGGCAAAGTAGACTACACAGATAATCTCATTTTCTCCCGTCTCTGCAATTCTTCACGTTTAAATTTGTTGACAGTCTTTCATTTACAGTTTTTCCTTTTACTTATTATTCTTGCTCTGAAGGCTAGAATCTTTGTGGGATTTAAACTTAACTAATTTTACGCCCTGCTGTTGTGAACAATGAAAGATGTTCACCACAATGAAAATATTTTAATAAGTCATCATGCTGAAGAAGTTTGTTTCAAAAATATCTTGGGTTAGATTAATTTTCGAGCAAGTGTGTTGATTTTCAGTGGACGAAAATCTTGTACCAGAATAATTTAAAGCATATTGCATTCTTTCTTCCATTTCTCAAAGGCTAAAAATGTACTAAATCATCTGTAGTAACACCAAAGAAAATTTTTCATGGAAGTCCAAGAAAATGAATGTCAAATTTCACAAGAATTTTGATTACACAGGTAAAATTCTGAAAATTTCATGTGTAATTTTAAAAACATTTGACATTCTTTTTCTCGTGCTCCCCTAGGAAATTTTTTTTGGTGTCGCTACAGGTGATTTACTACATTTTTAGCCCTTGAAAAATGTAGAAAGAATGCAATATGCTTTAAATTATTCTGGTACAAGATTTTCGTCCACTGAAAATCAAAATTACTCGATGTCCTGGTGGATTCCATCTTAAGTATTTTTCTTGATCAAAATCAACTACAAAATTATTCTTGTCTCAATAGTGACTCTGGTCTTGCTCAAGAATCTCCAAAGACCCCTGAAGGCAAGGAGTAAGTGATTAAATGGTAGATAATTATGACAATTTATTGTACAAAAAAATGTTATTTTATTCAAATTAATCACAAAATCAGCAAGTACAATAATTTATTATTGTCTTTTGCTCATGTATAGAAACCATTTTGTGACTCTAACTTCCTAGACTGTTCACAGTCCTCTATTTTTCCGTAAGATCATGGAGATTGAGCACTTTGTGTTACAGGCTGCCATCTTGCATGAGTGTCAAAACTACTTAGGGGACAGGGGTGGTTTGGCCCTCCTCCTACTAAAGCTATAATTCCCCCACTCCCGCCCAGTCAGTACATTTGTAAATCAAGATGACGGCCATTAAAGGTAAGACGCGCTGTATCTCGACGATCTCATGAAAAAATAGAGTACTGTGAACAGTCTACTAACTTCCCTTCCCATCATCTCATTTTACTGAAGATGTACAAGGTACCTTGTTTAACGGCACCCTTTAGCTTGTAGCATAGCATTGTTTCACACGTTAAAGGTTACATATTGTTGTTAATATTGCAGGATTGTCCAAAAGGTGATCAATGATACTATCAAAGAGCACCTGTTTGGTCCTGACCTTACGTCTACTGATGATAATAGTCCACACTCACCAGAATCTGGTGATGAAGGTACACTTAAGTACACACCTTTTTCCTTTTTCTTGTTTGTATCTTGGGGAAGGTACTGCCATACATGGGCTAAATGATTATGTGCAGCTACAAAGGGTATGGTTTTCAAGGAGTTAAGTCTAGGATAGGGTCTAGACACCAGGCTCCTGTTGTTCAAAAGATGGGTAAGGCTATCCATTGGATAAATATCCATCCATTCGATAGTGCAATTGTTTGTCTTACTGCTTATCCACTGGATAGTGATTTTATCCGGTGGATTGCTCTATCCAGCGTTTGAACAGCTGGAATAGACTGGCCTGGCTAGACAGTCCTGATTAATAGTGAAATTCTCTTTATGGCTGCACTTGCTTCAGTTTGCTCAGCCAGTCCTGACTAATGGTAAGCACCTTTAGTTTTTGCCCAGAAATGTCGCCTTATTAAAAATAGCTTTTCAACTCTCTGGGAGGTCTTAGAAATTTCAACAACTAATGTAACAGGTAGCAGAGCAAGCTAAAGTAGATGAAAGTTTAAATCATTATAGTAAGCAATCAGATGATATTAAGATTAAGTAGATGTTGATTCAGAACAGAATACCTACCAGAGCTTCGGCAGGTGTCCAGTTTTATTGAACGGCGAGCATGGGGTTATGAGCTCATGTTGAAGGCAGCTGTTCCTTGCCCACAAGGTTTTGTGTCTGTGAGACTGGAGACAAACAAACTGTATTCCTTTGAACTAGGTCCACCACTGCCCAGCCGTAACTATGGTGAAGACGAAACTGGTAAACAGAGAAGGAGGAGAAGAAGAAATAATAAGAATCAGAAACAAGAGTCAGGTTTGTGTGCTGAGATTGTTGTTCACCTGAAATAAGATACAGTTGTAGACCTAACCTGAATCAGTTTCTTGACTGACTTTGTGTAAGATAACGTAGTACGTGTAATTCTCAAATGAAACAGTGGTGCTGCATTGATGGGAAGTGGGGGAGGGGGAGAGAATAAAATACAAAAACTTAGTTTTACATTCATCTAATTGCAATGACGTTGTCATAGAAAAGTGAAAAAAGACAGATTGCCAAAATAGACATGCTCACTGCAATTAGGGATCTGGCCCCAGTTGTACAAACTTTGGATAGCTTTATCCACTAAATAAATCACTATCTAGTGGGTATGTTTTGTCTTTCACTGGATAGAGGTTTTATCTGGTGGATGATGTCATCCACCTTTTGAACAGAAGGACCTGGTCTGATGAAAGGATTGAGCATAAAATGTCTTTAAGGCTGGCTAATTTACTGCCTGTTCCAGGCATTGAGACAGTGGAGTGCATTGAGGAGGATGAGAGGGAGAAAGGAGGGAAAGCTTTCCTTTGCTCTCACTTCCTACCCCCCACCCCCTTGCTGATTTTCCTGCTCATGTGCCATCCCCACAATTTGAACGCCTGGAACAGGCTGGCAATTTACCTACTCTTAATTCAGTTGAAGTCAAACTGAAGTTTACTATAATGCAAAAGTTTTTTCAGGATTTTTTATTATCAAAATGCCCAAATGTAATTAATAAGAGTTGTTAAAGCAATTTTTTCGTCACTAGTATAAGATTGAAAAACTGATATGTCGAGCAAGAGGCCTTTGTCAAAATGAATTTTTCTTTAAGATACGGTGATCCATTTTGCTATGACGAACTTAGTTTGAGCATTATCGTTTTGCATTGTTCTCACAGATACCAGTGCTGTGGTGGAGAAAAATGAACGGGAAAAGAACCTCATAAACACAGTCGAGTTTCTTGAAACAGAAGGGCATGTCAAAGCAAGACAACTGGATAAAAAAGAAGTCACAAAACCTGTTAAGAAAAGACCCAAATCTGAGGGATATGAACTATTTGAAAGGGAACCCTATGTTATTGGTGTAGTAAGTGTCTTGCCTCCATTACCGAATGGTGTAGCTGCCAATAATTGTTTATTGATTGGACAATGACAAAACAAACTTTTTTCATCTTCGGCAGTGTTGAGATCCTACTTGCGGTCCCACATGGTGACCGTACGTATAACATATGTCCAACATAGTGAGCTAATTGGACGTGTGTTCTTTCATAACAGAAAATTATTCCTAGCCTTGCAGTGGGGAAGAGCTAGGCTTTGGAAGTTTTGAAAGGAGTCCTTGCACTAAGAAGGCGCACCGTTACAACCCTTAATCGGAAGCATAATCGAAATACCTTCAACCGCTTTAAGAACTCTAACGTAACAGTTACAATGAGCACTACTGACAGTTTTATTTAGGCAAATGTTCCTTGATCTCTACGTAGGAAGCATAATTCACCAATGTACATGTATTTTCTGTAAAGTCCCTGTAGAAATCATTTTCCCCTTGCAGTGGGGAAGAGCTAGGCTTTGGAAGTTTTGAAAGGAGTTCTTGCACTAAGAAGGCGCACCTTTACAACCCTTAATCGGTAGCATGATCGAAATACCTTCAACCGCTTTAAGAACTCTAACGTAACAGTTACAATGAGCACTACTGACAGTTTTATTTAGGCAAATGTTCCTTGATCTCTATGTAGGAAGCACAATTCAACAATGTACACGTACTTTCTGTAAAGTCCCTGTATAAATCATTTTCATTTGAATTTATTGACTCTTTTGTGTAGTTGGAGAGAAAGTGAAGTAGTCAATTTGCTAGCCAACACACCTATCTCTCTGTTGATTGCTACATTTGTAAGTTGAATTGTATTTCCCTCAAAAGGACAATAACAGTAACAACATACTCAGTTCAACCTTTCCTGGGACCAAGGGGAGAGCCTTTCAACATAAACAAGATGAAATAGTAATGGTAAGTTCATAACCCGAAAGCCCTTCCAATTAAGAGTAAAGTACTTGAAATCATCTCAGTATCTGCTTACACATTCTGCTTACTGTTGTCTGTCCATTACCTCTAATGCTATGAAAACTAACATTACTGATCTAAAAAGCGGACGTATCTTTGGTAATCATTCCTATGATTATTCTCATTACCGTGAAGTTTGAATGATTCAGGAGTAATATTGTATTGGGGGAAATAGTGGTTGGTAATTGCTAGAGTTCCTATTCACTCGCACCTTTGGATAGGCACAGGTTTATCCCGAGTTGAATGGAGAGGAAACCTAGGCATTATTATGCTTATTATCTCTGTGTTTAAAACAACTGTTAGGCTAACCTTTTCACCCAGTCAAGATGCAATGAATTTAGCGTTTGACATTTTTTGCTTAGGATGATAAAGGATCATATGAGGAGATATTGACTACCAGTAGTGGAAAAGATGCACTGTCCATGGTGAAGAGGAACTCTGAAATACTTGGTTCTTTAACCCATGGGCGAGTACCTCCGCCCAAGAACAGGCGTAGACCAAGCTTAAAGAAGCGAAAAGAAACAAGAGAGAGTTTTACACGTGAACAAGAGTTTGACAAGGTACATTGCTTGTTTGGCCTTAACATGAATATGAAGTTTAAGCAGCGTCGTTTTTAAGCGACGCTCTTCAACCGGAAGTGGACTTATTGCACCCCTGAGCCGTGATTTTCAACACATGTTTGGGCAAGACATCACTATCCCTTTAAACCCTAAGATCTAAATTTGAATTCATACATGTATTTGTTGCCCCTATTCATTTCCTACAGAAGAAGTGGGGAGAAGTTGATAAAATATCAGGCAAATTCATGTCCGTAATTCTCATGACCACTATTTTTTACAGAGCATTGATATTACAAGGAGAAATTTGATGCTGATCATTCTTAGGACTTAAAGGGCTATAAGAGTAAAGGCACGAAGTAATGCAGTCTTGGTAGCTTTGAGGCATATGAAAGGGAAAAAGGCTCACTTCCGGTTGATGTGCGTCGCTCAAATACGTCATTGCTTAAACTTCCCGATATTATGGTATGCAATAACTTAAAAAGCCACGAACAGTGGTTTCCCTAGAGTGAGCTGATGTGGGCGAATCTGGACTCGTCGAGATCGATGAGTCTATTGGCGCTTGTGACTGGGTCCGTGTTGAGTCGACCTGCACTACGGTGCTCTTTTGGGGGCGGAGTTTGTTCTAGTGTCCTGCGCAACTTCGTAATAGTCCACTTCCGAATTCGTCGCGGCCGCTGAAGACTTATTTATTCAGGGTTAGCCTCGACCTAAAGTAAAATATTTACAAGCGAGAAAGTGCCTAAATTTTAGTTCAAAACAATAGATACATTTGTAAACAGGTCTTCTTCTGACTGGAATTTGTGAATATGTTTACCGTAGGTCGAGGCTAACCCTGTATAAATGAGTCTTCAGTGCTTCTATTTAGTAGACCATTGCCACCCAAAATAGTTCCATAGTGCATTTCGACACAACATTGACCCAGTCTCGCGCCTACCCAAAGAAAATAGCCAATAAGGAGAGGGATTGTTCCAAAGGGAGGGTCAATTGTAGTTAGAGGAACTATAAATTAATGGGTATCTTCATAATACAGACACGTCTGTTCCAGACACCTGCATGATATGGAAACCTCCGTAACAGATGCTTTCTATCTTCCATCTATCAGTGTAGGTGGGTAAATCGTAAGCCTACCTTCGTGTGGAACATGCTAACGTTCCTGTGACGTTTTTAGGTGAAGCAAACCAAACCTTTAGTACACCCATTAGTCGATGAAGCAAAATCCAAAGGTAAGGTGAGGACTACACCGCCCAAATCACCCAGATCAGGACGATCACCAAGAATGCAGCCTTCAGCTTCGTCACCCAGGCAAGAGGTAAGGGCCAGCCCACTCAGTCCTTCGAGTTCCACAAAACGAATAGTTTGTAATGTGATAAGGCTTGGAAAGCACAATCAATCAACGCCATAATCAGCTCGACATACTTTTATGAGTAATCTTTGTGGTGAATGTAACGGCCTACAAATGTAAAACGCGGGTTAGTCTGCCGACAAGAGGGAGACAGAGAAAGAGAAGAAAAAGTGTTAAGCAAGACGTACCAATATTACACCTCTTTTGTGTATTACCATGCGAAATAATTAAATTGTGTGTATCCACTGCGATTGTAATATCTTTAACCCTTTCACTGCCAAATGTGGCCAAAGGCAAATTTCGACCAATTTTCCAAATTTCATTTTCAAATAGCACCATATGAAAGTACAGGCAGAGAGCTTTCATTTGAATGGTCACATCATAGGATTTCGTCTGCAGACTCAAAAGTTAGACTCGCCTTACAAAACTCCATCAAACACTCTGGCAGTGAAGGGGTTAAGATGCTGATCATTTCATTAGTGTCCGATGTTCTCTGTCAACAGGGTGACGTAGACCAGGTTGATTCATCACCTCTTAGACCCAGAAAAGATGTCCTCACTAAACAATATAAGAAAAAACACCACGGCTCTCCTATTGTCCCTCCTCTGGAACTCTACAAACTACAGCAGCAGGATTCACTGCCGGATTACGCACAGCTGTCTCCACGAGAGCGATACGACGGCCTCAGCACCGAAGAAGCACTCTTGTCCCCACGCACTCGGCCCCTTACTGTTGATACCCGGACGATACCTCACGAGTGTCCCCCATCTCCACCTCATCAACAAGTTGAACATTCGTGGTTTGAAAGGAGGTTAGTGTTGACCCTTTTAGCTTGTTTTATTTTCTCAATGCAGGTCATGTGATAATACTCTAGAGAACCGTTTTTTCAAATTCCGTCTTATTCACGTACATATCTACGCATAATTTATGAAAACAAGCTAAAGAAGTCTATTAACCCTTTAAGCCCTAGGAGTGTTCAGCGTCAAATTTCTCCTTGTAATATCACCGCTTTATAAAACAGATTGGCCATGAGAATTGTAGACGTGATCACACAAGATGAATCTAATTGATACTTCAAAAAATTCTCCCAACTACTTCTATTGAAAACGTATAGGGATAACAAATGAGAATTTGAATTTTGATATTAGGGTTCAAAGGGTTAAACTCTTACTGACTGGTTCCGAGGGAGACAGTTTTGTTTCCGGGAAATATTCATCGGGTAGATATGTTGTGGTTCAATTTTATCCTTGGCTTTAATTTTGTTTCCCCTTTGTTTTAAACTCGTTATCATACATTACCATACCCCAAAACAAAAGGGAATAAAATTTAAACCAAGGATAAAACTGAAACACAACATATACATCCACCAATCATCCTGCGGTGCCGCTTGGCTGGTTTCTTGAGAAGAGCTTGTTGCACAGTTAAATAGTTAAGATTCAACGAAGGGATGTTATTTATTTTCAGCATGAGTAGGCTAATCAATACTCTTTTTAATTCCATATGTTGTCCGTTGTGGTTCATATTTATGAACAATAAACCAGAAAAAGAGAAATATAACATTATGTGAATGGCAGTACCCTGAGCAACAGAAAATGCTTTTGCGACAAGCATTGTAATTCTGTTCTTATTTAGCAATCTAATTATGAATCATTTAACTTTTATGAAATGAAAAAAAAATCGCTTTTTTCAGGGTATCGGGGTCTCCTAAAGAAGAATTAACAATCAAGCAACTTACCAAAGCAATCAGTCAACTTAAGAAGAGAATCCGGGAGTTTGAGGATACATTCGAGGAAGAGCACTTGCGAAGGCCGTCACAGAGCGACAAAGCACCTATCAAAAAGTTTGTAACGGAATTAGGCCGTGCGCGGAAACAACTCAAGGAACTAAAAGAACGAGCGAAGGACGAAGCTGGGCGACTCAATGAGACTGTTCCACCAATGGGCAGCCAAGGCATGAAGAGCAGTAGCAGTGAACCACTCCTTACTACCACCCCGGTCAGTATCGAGCACTCACTTGAGAGCTCACTAAAGCGACTGAAGGAGAAGAGAGAGGATGATGGTAGACCCGAGGAGGTGGAACTGATGGGCAGGGAACAGTTACAGGAGGAGAAGCTGGCCGTACAAAAGGCATTGCTTCAGCATGAGAGCGTGTTTGGTCGGCCTAGTACTAAAGGAGACAAGGATCTCATGAGACCTTTATATGACAGGTAACTAAAGGACGTTTTTCCTAGATCACTAAATTTTAGCTGTTGTGTTTTTTTTTTCTTTGACAAATCATCGTGTTTTCACCATTTCAAGTTTGCCCTTGAAATCTATCGGTTGAGAAGAAAAAAAAGGCAACGCAATTCTAGAAAGCAACAAAGCGTTGAAAAATTATTGGCTTAGTCGTGTGTTGTGATATACTACCTATTTTGTTAGTCATTACTCACACTAAAATTGAAGACTTGCTTTGTGGGCGATTTTATATGCTTCTTCTTGTTCTGTACTCCACTATTTCCCCCAGGTCTATAAATAAGATGACTTAGGTTTTTATGATGCTTTAGTATCCCATTATCTTTTAACTGGATTTATTTCCCTAATGTTTGCATTTTTTGCTCGTAGATACCGCAATATCAAACGTAAACTTGCGATGTCTTCGTCCGAATCGCCAGTGAAAGTCGTAGGAAATCGTCCCCGTACTAGTTCAGTGGACCGACTGGTGTCAGATCTGGCTCCTATTCACGAAGACACACCCCTACATTCGCCCAGTGGTGGTTCCCCTTCCAGAATGACTCAATCACTTCCTATCACTGGCAGGGTAAGCTCTCATCTCTAGGTTCGTAGATTAACTGTTAGGCCTAGACCAAACGTCGAACATTTTATGAGATCAACCAAACTCCAATTTGGGTACACCTAACTTAAGTTAAGATCGTCTTTTGGGTCAGACGTCGAACTTAGGACGCGTCAAACCAATGAACTGAATCAGACCAAAAAGCAATTTTAGCCGACCAGCGGGTGTTCAGTAACAAATTTTTTATTTATTAGTGCAGTTCGTCTCATGTGAAGATCGACGTTTGTCCCCGGAAAACGTTTCTGAAGCTTACGTTTTATCCGTCTGATGCAGACGGATAGAACGTTTTCAGACGAGCTTAACTGAGCCAGACGTCGACCTTTTCATGAATTTAACTCACTAGGTTTGGTTCGTCTCATGAAAGGTTCGACATTCGGCCTTGTCCTTGGTGTTCTGACGGAAATGTTGAGTGATCAGGAAACTCTTTGGCAAGAATATGGGTGCATCGTGTACTCTATAGGTTTTAACCTTGGCTTGTTTATTTACAATCAGGGTAATTGCTTCTCGTCTTGCTGGAGAGACAAAACTAAGAGAAAACTCGGCAACATAGTTACATGGTGTCTTCGATAGTTTTGTTTGATGCTTAAATTGTTTTGTGTCTCAGGGGTCACCCAGAAGTCGTAAAGCACAGGAGGCATCCTTCATGGACACATTAGATGGAGATGATGATGGACTGGGGGACACAATACAGGATACCATGACTATTAGTGATGCTGCTCAGCTCAGAGAGGACGCCAAGTTTCATGAGATGACTCAGTATGTGTGCCTTCTCAAGTACAAATCATGATTCTATAGGGTTTTTTTTGTTCCCCTAACAGGTTAACAGGGAGGTTTAGCAACAACGATGGCGACCGCAACAAGAACGTGAAAAAACAGCAACTTCGCACGTGCATCACGCTTTTTTTGTACATTTCTTTGCCGTCACTGCACGACTACGACGTGAAAATGCCTAATTTCACGTTTTATAGGGGACGTAAACAAGCCAAGACAAATTTTTCTTTCTCTTTCTCAACGTACGTGCGGTCCGTAAGAAATCAACTCCAGGGAAAATCGCCTATCTTTGACATTTTTAACGAATTGGAATAAACGCGACAAAGTTTGAGCGAAAAGCCACAAGGGCGTTTTAATATAAGAGCATTTCTTTCAACTTGAAATGTAAAACTGACGCTTTTCTAGGTTAAATTTTCGCCGCTGTCTCGAATGCTGGTGAGACAACCTGTTAGTGGTCAGTCGTAGGTGGGTGGTATTGTAAGTTTGTAAAGTTATTAAGAAGCGAATTAGTTCTAGGTGAACTAACTTTGCTTCAGTCTAGGTGACTGCAAACTTTTCGAAAGATTTTGGTTATTCTCTTTTTTCCATCTCGCTAGCCGGATACTAGCCTGTGTACAGACGCCCCCTCCTCTGAGGGGAGGGGGCATCTGTACACAGGCTAACAAGATACCATTTTACTGTTTATATAGTATTAATATTACATTCAGTTGATAGAGCTTGCAAATATTGTTTTGCCTTTTTAGAGATGAGTTAAGTGAACAGTTAGAACTGAAACGTAAAGAGAAAAAGAAACTAAGGAAGAAGCTAAAGAAATTTGAAGACGAATTCTTCGAGAAAGCAGGCCGGTAGGTGACTTGTTTTTGGGTAGAGCGTTACGTATCTGTTTATCCCTTTTTTCCTGTGTGTTCCCCCTTCAATCAACACCCCCTTTTCCCTCACACAACCAACATGGGAAGAGCACCACATCTCCATTAAGCTGTGTTGGTCTCTCGCTTGTTTCCCGGGTCACAGACCCCCGTATCGTCAACCCCGCTTTACGGACACTGTTTATTTGCACTCTGTCTATGACTGAATATCTTACCAAAGAAAGCCTATCAGAAACGGCAAATAACCTTTAAAAGGTTCCGTCTAATATTCAGTCCATCTGGCTGAGCCGCAACTAAAACCGTTTCTACAGAGTTAAGTCACAGATTCTATTGTCGTGTTTCAAGAACAATACTAAAAGGTAGAATATGATAAAAATCTTAAAGGTGCTTCGGGATGAACTTGTTACAGCTACAGTCAAGAAATAAAACAACCTTTTTTGTTGAAAATGTTTGCTTTCGTGTTTTTATTGATAAGCTATGTGTCCGTGACGCTTTTTCTTAGAGCCCGCTTAATACGGATAATAAGTATAATAAGGACACTATGGCATGTCCCCTTGATGTCTGTATTAACCGGGTTCCACTGTACAGAGTTCTTTAATTAAGCTTTATTTACAATGCTTTTCAGGCGAATTCAAAGAGAAGACAGGGGTGACATGGAGCCTGATTATCACGAGTATAAGGTACGTTATTTCTATTACGGTACAAAATATTCGCCATAAAGACTGTTAGTAACGTGTTTACTTTACTGTTCTATCATTGAAGCTAGTAGAACTTTGTTAAGCGAGTACTGGTCTCTACAAGAGCGCTTACCAAAAGTCAGGACTGGCCGGCGGGCCGGACGGGTGATTTTGAAAATATAATTTTTATCTTTTCACGAAATATTTGGGGAAACCTATAGTCTGCGAGCAGTCTCTCTTTTTCTTCAGATTTAGAGAGGGGAGTGCACGCGCGCACAGCCTCCTCCTTCAGTCACACGCGTGGTCTTTTTCGTGTCTCGCGCGTTTTGCTCAACAGACTATAAGATAAAAGGGAGACCGCTCGAAGTTTAGTCCTGATCAATACTGGAATTCTACTCACGGCGGGACTAGTCTGACCTGGCTTTTTCTAACAAATTGTAACCTTGAAAGGGAACATGATCTTCGCAGAAGAATAAATGACCTATGCGGTTCAAAAAGAATCTGAAAAATTCGGGATGGCCGGGAATGGAACCCTGACCTTTTGCCATAACCGGACGCTCTATCCATTGAGCTAATCAAGCCAACTGAAGAGCTGGCCATTGTGAGTTCGTAATGTACCCGATGGTGGAAATGAAACAAACTGAAATGTATGAAAATGAATCATATTTTATATGAATGATAATTGTAAGCCTATTACATTTTACAGTAAACACCCGCATATAAGAACTTATGATTTCGGGGTTCAGGCTGATCTAGTTCTTATTGATCTGGTGCTTAGTGAGAAATCAGCTTGAAGATGTTCTTTATATGTTCTTAAACTTTGTTTCATAAATAAAAAATAGTAATAAATTCAGATAGTTTATTACATGTATTTGACATTTATATGCCTCAGCTAGTTCCAGCGTAACATGATCCTCTGGAGCATTAAATCCTAAAGACACCCGGGCAACTGCTGTAGTTGTGTCATTTTCTAGTAGCAACCATTATAGTTACATTGCTTTCTTGTTCCAACACCCTCCCCCTCATTATATAAGAACATGTTTTATTTGCCAGGCTGAACTGGTTCTTATATATATGGTGCTTTATGGGCCAAATTTCAGCCTCATGTTCTTGATCCATTTGTTCTTATATGCGGGTGTTTACTGTAGTGGTTGGCACAAATGTTTACATTGTTACGGTTTCTTTGCAGCACATCAAGCACCAGTTAAAGCTTATAGAAGCTTTGTTAAACAAACGAAGAGTCATTAACACGTTATAAACCGCAGATCTACCAAGATTTAAGATTGTATATACTATTGCCTTTATTTGTTAAAAATAAGTCATTATTGTATGTTGAATTTTGTATAGAGTTTTACCAGAGATAAA
>OZ037993.1:17292958-17462958 GCA_964035705.1 Porites rus
AGTTTGAGGTAAATAACTAAATACTTTGGGGGATTTTAGCCGGTAGACATGAACCTGGACGATGTATTAAGGGGGGGAATTTTTTGACTGTTCGGTAGGGTTAACAAGGCCTACATTGTTAGGAAGCTGTACGCTTTAAGTTTATTGGCATCAGGAAGTTATGAAACCATGCCAAAAATCCCTATGCAGTAAATATCTTACCGGCTGTTGAACATTGGTACTTTGTGATACGTATCATATTGTTTTCTGTAAGGTTAAAATTAAGTATGATTTGGAAGAAAATGGAAGTTATAAAGGTTTACCCGGATGGTTTACAAGTACGTTTGTGTATTGGCCTGTTCTGTGGACTGTAGAACAGTTTCACATTTTCACTTCTGTACTTGGCTAGCGCGCTACCACTTGCTTGCCTGTGCAACCTGTGGTACATATAAACGATGTCACGCACTTGAAAGAAATGGATAATTGTGGGGCATTAAGGGCATTTTTGTTGAAGGTGATTATTTTTGAGAGGCTGAAAAAGAGTTTGTGTTAAACTTTGACAGAGTCAAAGTCATCTATACCCAAGTAGAGGACCTGTGGAGCTATGGAAAAATGGTCAAATTTAAATTGCTTTTAATGGAAATACACTTAGCTGCTATATCTAGATTACATACACTCCACTGGGAGTTGTATTTCTCCCACCTCACCATCCATGTCACTTATCACAATTAAATGTTCACGTCAGATTTGATTTTTCTGTGGATGATGCAACAACTATGATGAAAGTTATCTATGCATTTGTGTAGTAGTTTTTTGGAGGTCCACATACTAGTGGTGCAGTCCTGTGATGGTCCTGTAAGTGTCTTATCTCAGCGTGTTGTTGATTAGCTCAGGGCTGTCAACCGCCCACGTCATCAAACATTGAGAATTAATAGGGAAGAAATGATAGATGATGTCATATCACACGACAAATGACGACGTCATTTGTGCCAAAAATGTACGTTGATTCCGGTCAACGTATAGCACATAAACAGTTCATATTTAGCCACATTATTGCTTAAATTACAGTGGCATACCAGAATTTATTGGGAAATGTTCCATGTTTTTGGTAGCTCAAACAATGCAAATATTTGAAATTTTATGGTCGGAAAGTCGATTCTACAAGAAATAGCAACCTGGGGATTATCGGGAGATATCAAGACTCTAATCTGGAGACTGGGAGATACGGTCCAAAATCTGGAGTCTTGCAGATTATCTGGGAGAGTTGACAGCACTGTTATCTGTGGGTATCCTGTGATTCACATGTCACTCTTTTTGCAGAATAGAGATGTTTGTACATTGACATGTTTTTTGATGCCATTAATTATCTACTGCTTACCTTTAATAGCTGGTGATGGAACATGGAAGAGAAAGGAAGATGTCGAAGGACGGGTGGGTAGAAGAAAGATGTCTTGGGTCTGGGAGTTTTGGAACTGTTATGCTGTATGAAAACAAGGTGACCATATAATATTTTATTTATCAATTATGTCCGTAGCATAAGAGCAGTTTTACTTGGGTATGTGCCACTGCCCTCTCAGAGCCCCTACCCCATTAAAGTCATTTTTTGGTGGCCAAATATAAATCCCATCTTACATAGTTTGCACCTTTAGTGGGCAAATCTAATTTTCATGATCCCAACATAATCTCTTTCTATCTTAGTCACTGTATTTACCTTATCAATCCTCGAAATAGTTCATCCCAAAACTAATTGACCCATTTTTTTAAATTGAATGAAGAACACTTTTATTTTCACCTGGCCTACTGTACAATTAAAATTCCGGTACGTTTGCCGACCCAGATGTGAAGAACTTTAAAAAAATCCAAACATGTGCAACCTTATTACAGTAGTAACTATTGAAAATGCAGCCCATTATAGTCAATCCAGTCATGAAAATGTGATCCCATCCAGTGGCACATCCCCATTATTTTCTTATAAGGAAGTACCCCCTCCCCACAGCATTGTGGACACCAGCAGATATATAGAAGTATATTTGGGCCACCTAAGTTTGCAGGCCACTGCAATCTGTGCGTGATCCATGCTCTTCTTAATTTATAAACCTTGGCTTTCTGAGGAATGAACATGCCACTTGAGTCATCATCATCATTGTACGTCCTATAGAGCAGTTCTTCCTGTGGGCCCAGTGTTGTATATGGTTTAAACAGCATTTAAGGAGTAGACTTTTTTAAAGAATAACGCTGTCATGTTTATTCACCATCATTAGGCTTTGATTTCATTACAGAAAGTGTTGGTCAAAGACATTTAAATAAGGATTTACTGCTTCAGGTCTCCAGATCAAAACTAACAGTCATGACTTGTATGTCTTGAGAACCTAATTCTAATAAAACATGAGCAACTATGCTCTTTACATTTTCCCACTTAGCAATTTACATTATTGTTGTTTTCGGAAATGCTTCAGCCTATTGCATGTTTCCTACAGGTTTTGATTTGTTAGTTTTGTCATTTTAGATTACCAAGGAACAGGTTGCACTGAAGCGATGTCGTTTGGACCTGAATTCTCGGAACAGAAAACGCTGGCAGCAGGAAGTGGACATTATGAAGAGGCTTGATCATGCTAACCTTGTGTCAGCGAGAGATGTACCACCACCACTGGATGTTAAAGATGATGAGCTTCCTCTACTGGCCATGGAATTCTGTTCTGGAGGAGATCTCAGAAAGGTGAAATTTAAAATTAGTTTTTCCCAAGTTTTCAAATACAAGTTTTAAGCAAGCGATGTTTTGTGGATCTAGGAATTTGGTGGTAGTTGGCCAATTTATATAGAACTTTCTTTGCTATAGTGTCTAAACCACCATGCCACACGTTTTGAGATCTGACAGTCCTTATTTACAACTAGAACACTTAAATGCCAGTAAATACACCCGAGAGAACTGATTAAAACAAATATAAAAACCCAAACCCAAGTGGGTAGTGAAACATGTGAAGGTTATGTGGTTATGTGGAATAAGATAAAAAGGATTTACAGAGCAGGTTAGCTGTTTTTAGTCGGATGTTTAGAGGCATGGTGTGGTATATGAGGACGGTGTCCGAATGTCAGTCGCCTAATGCTTTTATGAGCTGTATGAGAATGCTGGACTGGTATAAGCAAAGGATACCCCGTCTCTACAAACCGAGTGTCCCATGCATTTATAACAAAGGATTGAGACTACGAGAGCAAGATGACCCCTGAGTTTGCAGAGAAATTGATTAGATAAGTAAAAGCCCGCAAGCTTGGGGTGCATGGGGGCTTCAACCCAGTTGAAGGCTTGACTGTCTGGGGCAGGGGGTGTAAAACTAAAGGCGTGAAGAATAGCGGCAGTAGGGGATAACTTGCTACAGGGAATACAAGGAAGAGGGATTTCAACCACCTGTTCACAAAACTGAACAGTCTTCCTCCAGCGAATGACAATGAGGGTACCCCAGGGAAAAAACCTAAAATCTGCTTTAATTGGTGAGCTGGTTGCTAGAATCTAACTTACTCCAGGGATGTAGGAAGCAAGAGAGCCTTGTGGGACATGCCATAAAATGTGACAATATAAATCACCCAAAAGGAGGAATCAAGGCTTAACTTAAAATTTAAAGTTGTATGAATCTGCAACAAAATGGCAGCAGTAATAACGGTCCCACTTCCGTAATCTGCTTGCTTTTGCTATAAACTGTGTGAATACCCAAAGAGTGGATGGATAGATAGATGGCTGGATGGATGGATGGATGGACGGACGGACAGATAACTTTATTTAAAATGTGTCAGACCCGTATAGCTTGGAAAAAAACCCATACTAATTTGTTTACTAATTAATTAACTAATTAACTAAGTGTTATGCTATAAGAGCCAAATTTACAAAACCTTATCGCTATCTGATTGGTTACTTAAAATCTTGTGACTATGTGCTATATAATTTGTAGTATTAAATACTGTAGCCTGAGAAAACAGCGGACATTTCACGACGCCACTACTGGTTTCCCCTCAAAATGACATCTGAGAATCTAGAGCAGAAATTCGATCCTGATGATGCATCACTACCCAGATCTCGGTAGCTAGTGCTTCTGATTGGTTGAAGCAAATTTCCCACGTGGTAGGACCAATAAGAAGCACTACCCAGATCTGGGTAGTGATGCATCATCAGTATGGATTTTCTGCGCTCCTTTGTCAGACGTCATTTCGCAGGGAAACCACTGGTGGTGTGGTAAAAATTTTTTTTTTTTCTCAGGCTAGTAATTTTACTTCCTTAGTGTATTTCACTGATGGCTAGTTAAAGCCCTCCAGACCCCATGTACGCTACTTTGGGGGATGGTTTAGATTTATATTTAATATCATTATTTTTATATTTAGTATCAACTTCCACAACAATCAATAGCATGTTTTCCCCATCAATTAAGGTGTTGAATTCACCAGAGAGTTGCTGCGGACTGAGGGAAAACACAGTTTTGAGGATTGCCTCTGATATTGGTGAGGAATATTGCAATAATTTTGACTTTTACTGAAATACACTGTACCAGTAAAAATTAAATTTCCATTAGATTTAGAAGAATTGTGGAACAATGATTCTTCTCTGCCTTAAAGCATTTTGACCATTTAAGAAATGGATTGATTTAACTTCTTATCATGATGCAAAGAAACCTAGGTGTGATGAAATTATAATCCTCAATATATTATTACAATGAAGTTAAAATCAGACTCAGACTCAGCTTGCAGACTCAAATATTTCAGTCCCTGGCTATTTGTAACTCCAAAACAACAAGGCTCCCAGTTACCTTCAGAGTAAATACATGTAAATGTAATTTATTTGCTGTTTTTCCTTAGCTGCTGCAGTAGAGTTTCTTCATGGTAATCGAATCATTCATAGAGACATTAAACCTGAAAACATTGTAATAAGTCACATGGATAAGAAGGTGGGAGAAATTTTTTAGCTGACCAGGCAGCTGGTCCACCATTCACTATCTCAACCAGCCAGCCAGTTATTTCATCAAGCACTTAGCTAGTCTTGAATGCAGCCAGCCAGTTAAATAGTACATTTTCAGCCAGGCAAGTGACCAGTGGCCAACCAGTCCCTTTAATTTGATTCCCAGCCAACCTGCTACTTAGTGGCCAGCCTTTAAGCCAGTAACTCAGTCTTTCAGTCAGTGGATGACTCAATCAGGAGAATCTATCAATCAATCAGGCATTTCTTTTAGTTTTTATCAGTTGGCCAGTTGTTAGCCTACAAGAAAGTCAGTCACTGCATTAGTGAGAAACTCCAGCAACACCAGCAAACATGCTTCCTTCCCTGCCCTCCTTCCCTCCTTTTGTTCTTTCTTCATTTCTTTACTCAATGACTCATTCCTTTTTCCATTTCTTCCTTTATACTTTCTATCCCTCTGCTCATTCTTTGGGATTCATTGGCCAGGATTGCTTAACAAGCCAAACCTACTTCTGAGTGAGGGGCTACTCCTCAGTCTTTTCTTTTTTTTTTCTTTCCTCCTTACATTCTTCCCCTCCTCCACCTTCGTTACATGTGACCTTCCCCCCCACCCCCTTATTTCTCTTTCTCTATGTTTTGTATCTTTGCTTTGTAGGTGGTTTATAAACTGATTGATCTTGGTTATGCAAAAGAACTTGATCAAGGAAGTCTAGCCAGTACTTTTGTAGGAACACTGAAATATTTGGTGTGTGCCCATTGAAAAATATTCATGACTATTATATTGATAATAAATGTTAATGATTATTATTTTAATTTATTTTTATTGCATTTTAACCTCACCAAGAGCTACCCAGCCCAAATATTATCTGCATTATTCCCGAGCTGGTGCCCTGCCAACTAAAAAAAGCCAAACAAAAAACAAAACAGCTGTTTTGGCACATCAGATGATGTTCTATTTTCATGGCCTAGATAGATAACCATCCAGTGGCTATCTATCCAATCTAATACATACTTACGACCAATGCCTAAGTTGAAGATGCTTTCAACTTCTTGTCGTACAACCGAGTACAGCACAGCAGCTACTATCTTTGGCTGATGTCTTAGATTGCCTCTCCTAATATTACAAAGCATAAATTATATTCTTTTTTCCTTATAGGCTCCTGAACTGTTGGACAGAGTGCAGTACACAAAAACAGTATGAAAGGATTTTTTATATGTTCAGTTGAATGTCTGCAACTTAATGACAATGGTTTTCATTACTTGTTTGTGTTGAAAAACGTTTTTCACTCATGCGAGATTTGCCAGGCAGCCAGAGATCACTTGGATTGACCATGGTGCATTAAATGAACTGATGAATCCTTTCCCAGGGTGGATTTATTAGTTCGTTTGATTTGCTATGATCAGAGTGATCTTGGATCACATCCTGATCATCTCAATGCAACGTTGTTGTGTTCTTGCAGGTTGATTACTGGAGTTTAGGTACTATCTTGTTTGAGTGCATAACTGGGATGAGGCCATTTTTGCCAGAACTTTCTCCTGTCCAATGGTATGAAAGTAAACTTTCTTTTGCCGCATACACGTATTACTGGTAATCCCACGTATCTGTTTTAAGTTACTGGGTATAATGCAGGAGTGCACATTTTTCCAATAAGAGCATAATTTTAATTTTACCTAAAAGTAGGCAGTATTTTTACTTATTGACACTTGATGAGAATTTTCATGGATATACATTTTGTGATAAAGTTAAAGCCAAAAAGTGACAGTGTTTCGACCTCTCAAAGGTCATTTTCAAGTGCGAGTAAAATATAAAATTAGCATACATGTAAATATATTATGAACAGTTAAAAATAGTTAAAATAGATAAGAATGCAATGACAATAAAATGTGATAAAATAAGTGACACTCTGTTCAATTTTGTAAAATTGAAAAAAGAAACTTCCTGGTGATTTTTAGCTGTTTTCTGTTTCACGCTCACACTGATGCAGCACCACAGCAGGGTTGTCTCCAAGTTTAAAAATTGTGGGAGTATATGCAATTAGTACGCAAAGAATTGAATCAGCTTAGAGGTTTTGCTGTTTTTTTTTTTTCGTATGTTTTCTATAAAAGTAGCAGGTGGTCATACCCACAGTAGCCAGAAGAAAATGCCATCTCCCATCCTTAGTGACAGATCTACCACTGTTTGTTTTAAAACGAACCCCTTTTTATCTAAGGTTCGTTTTTTGTGTTAACTTGCACTGGAAAGAAATTGAACAATAAACATTTATGCAATATTGATTTCACATGAAAGCTTAAGTGAACCTTGCAATATAAGTCACATGCTGCTTTTCCATTCTTTTTAGGCACCATGGAATTCAAAAGAAAGACCCAAAAGACATCTGTGCCTACTTCGATGTCAAAGGTAAGGCAGTAACATGATTTACTTTTAACTTGTAATGGCAGCTTTAAGGCAAATTGTCTTGTTCAACTTGAAGCCCTCCTTAATTTTTGCTCACGTCTATGTAGAGAAGTTACTATCTTCTTTTGTTCGGTTTAGTGCTCTGTTCTTCTTTGCAGTTAACTTTTAATGGTCATAGTTGTATTATCCAGGACAATTTCTTCAAATAAAAGATATTTAGTTTTCACGCAGTAGTGAATTTGGGAGTCACAAATTGTTGCTGTTGGAGTTGCTTTGGAAGGTAACTGGAACCTTGCAGCGGCCAAATGGAAGTTTCTGGATTGCATTTTTGAATTTGGGAGGCATAATAGACAAAGGTGCTTTAATGCTTTGGTAGGCAACCAGAACCTTGCAGAGACCAAACAGAACCTTTTCGGAGTCACAATAGGCAAAGGCACATTGATGCTTTTGAAGGTAACTGGAACCTTGCAGGGGCCAAACGGAAGCTTTTGGGAGTCACAATAGGTAAAGGCACTTAATGCTTTGGAAGGTAACCAGAACCTTGCAGAGGACAAACTGAAGCTTTTGGGAGTCACAATAGGCAAAGGCACTTTAATGCTTTCGAAGGTAACCGCAACCTTGCAGAGGACAGACGGAAGCTTTTGGGAGTTACAATAGGCAAAGGTGCTTTAATGCTTTGGAAGGTAACCGCAACCTTGCAGAGGACAAACGGAAGCTTTTGGGAGTTACAATAGGCAAAGGCGCTTTAAGGTGACTCGACCCAGTTTTTTTGGGGGGATACCAGAGAGCTTCAAAGTAGGGTGGTACCCCCCCAAAAAAAACTGGATCGAGTCACCTTAATGCTTTGGAAGGTAACCAGAACCTTGCAGAGGACAAGCGGAAGCTTTGGGGAGTTACAATTGGCAAAGGCACTTTAATGCTTTGGAAGGTAACCAGAACCTTGCAGAGGACAAACGTAAGCTTTTGGGAGTTACAATGGGCAAAGGCGCTTTAATGCTTTGGAAGGTAACCGGAACCTTACTGAGGCCAAATGGAAGCTTTTTGGAGTCACAATAGGCAAAGGCGCTTTAATGCTTTAGAAGGTAACCGGAACCTTGTAGAGGCCAAACGGAAGCTTTTGGGAGTTACAATAGGCAAAGGCGGTTTAATGCTTTGGAAGGTAACTGGAACATTGCAGAGGCCAAACGGAAGCTTTTGGGAGTCACAATAGGCAAAGGCACTTTAATACTTTGGAAGGTAACTGGAACGTTGCAGGGGCCAAATGGAAGCTTTTGGGAGTCGCAATAGGCCAAATGGCTTTAATGCTTTTGAAGGTAACCAGAACTTTGCAGAGGTCAAACGGAAGCTTTTGGATTGAAAGGTTGATGGTTTGTTTCATAGCCAGCGTTTTTCACATGCAGTTGTTCAACCATCTCATGATATACTGCTCCCAAATCCACTAATATTTCATTGTTAATGTTTTTCTTTAACATCACTGTATTACCTTACAGCAAGATATGAAAAACTCGTTCAATTTAATTCACATTGTCATAAATTGCCCATTGTTTTAGTTATTAATAACGTCAGTGTTTGCTTTCTAAAAAAATATGCGTTTTTTTGTCCTTTGATATATTAAACACTAAAAGGCCTGTACATATTAATGCAAACTTAATGTGCTGATGAACTGTTGCATTTTTTTTTTCAGGAGAAATACAATTCTCGTCTGTCCTGCCAACCCCCAATTCTCTCTGCAGGTAACTATGCTAATGAAAACAACAACACACCAGTGGTTAAAACCAGATCAACATTGTCATTCAAAACCTGTTATTTTTTTGGTGTCATAACCAAGTATAGTTTGACAGAATGATTGCCGTTTTTGTTGCGTTTGTAGCACTTGTGCTGAGCTGTAAGTAGTGTCATATCAAGCCTCTAGCGAGCACTCCGGGCTTCTGATCAGTTCGCACGCATCAAAATTACACCTGGAGACAATGTTTTTACTGTTGCTGCGCCAGCTTTATACTGTGAACTTACCTTTTTAAACCTGTATGTTTATAGATGTTTATTTTTATGGACTAGTGTGAAGTTTTGATGATTTGGCACATTACAATTGTAAATTTTTAGCATTGCTTTACGCCTTTACTTTCATTTCTATAGCAAATTGTTACTTAACTATCCAGTAACGGATCCAGGGGAGGGGCCTGGGGGGCCCAGGCGCCCTCTTATTTTTGGACCAAACTGAGGCCCAAACGGCCGAAAAAAAATTTTTTATAAGACCCCCCTTTCCCTTATCTCAAAGTCTGGATCTGGCACTGCTATCCGTCACTTGTTTATGATCTAATCGTTCAGCATTGTCTTTGTGCTATACTCTACCATTCATTGAGAGTGCTTCACCATACACTAACAACAATAACTTAAATGCTTACATTTTACTTCTACCAGCTGCCTTGGCTAGCAAAGGCATGGTGTACATGGCATAATGCTTGCATTTTGTGTAACCTGAGTATCAGGCTTTCCTTTCTTCTTTTTCTTCTTGGAGGAAACCATCCTCCCCCCCGCCCCCCGCTAAGGAGGGCTACATTTTTTGTTACTGAGAAGCTCTGATGCTACAAAGGCCTTTAATGATTTCTTCTCTCGTAAACAGACAATTGCAAGACAAGTTTGTAATCTTACTCAGACTGCTATTGTTGTGGGACCCCAAAGAGCGTGGAGGCTCAACTCAGGAAAATGGAAAGAAGGAGTGTTATGATGTGCTTGAAAAAATAATGAAGACTATGGTATGCAATTTCCACAATCTGTAATGCTTTTAGAAATTAAATTGCTATTTCTGCTATTCTCTCAATAAATGATAAAATGTTTTCTCCTTTGTAGGTTATACATGTATTCTCAGTCAGTACTTCAACAATGTTGTCATTTGAAGTTTTCCCTAATGAAACGTGAGTTTAAAATATTTCAAGATTTTGATTATATGTCTATTTTACTGGTTAAAATTAAATTCAGGTTAAAATTTTCTAACCTAGGTTAATTCTCAATTTCCTTTGTCTCCTGGCCCTCATTATTCATGAATTTATGGTAAGGAGAGAAACAAACTTGAGGAAAAACCTACCAGTAACTTAAAAAATTTTAACCTGAAGTTATTTTTGACCTGCAACATCTATTACCAGACATTAAAGGCTAATACATAAAACAGGATGTCTTGTCAGAAACTTGTTAAAGTTATGTACACTGCAATTACCTCTTTAACTCACGAGAGATGTCTTTCAACACAAAAAGGTCGATTCTAAATGAATTCTGGAAGGAAAGTCAAAGAATGTAGTTGTAAACTGCACATGGTCAAAGGCAAATGATAACGAGTTGCACGCTTGCAGCTTTATCACAGTAATTTCTTCTTATAGAATTGAGGATCTTCAAGTGAAATTGTATGAGGTGACTGAAATAGCTAAAGAGGACCAAGAACTGCTAGCGTATTCAGGGCAAACTGTGGACCCAACAACTCCTGTAATGGATATCTGTAAGAAGAGTAGTCAGGTATGAAAAAATTCTATTTATGAACACAATACTGTGTTTGTTAAAGAGTCAGTGTAGATTTCTTTTCATACCGCGGTAGATGTTAAAATAACCCAGTTAGATCTTGAGAACATGATGGAGTAATACACATAATTTCAATGAACAGTTGCTCAGGGGCAGTTGAAAGTACTTGTTTTATGGTTAAACCTGCACCGATAACTGATTTAAAAATCCATTTCTTATTGACACTGAAAAACACACCTTCGGTGTGGTTTTCTCAAAAAGGTTGAAATATGGACAATTGTGAGCACTGGGGGACTGGGAGATTGCCCCAAACGTTTTAAAATATGACCACACGAAGAAGGTTTATTTGTAAGTAACGTACTGAACAAGGGTGATAGACTTTGCACTGATGTTGTTTATTGTGCGCTATTCTTACAGGAGGATGAGGACTGCGCACTTTTTCTTCTGCCTACAAATATTAAAACCTTTTCCACAGCAAGGCCAATACATTCTATGCCACCCACAGTGAAAGGAATGGGTAAGATAACATTACATAAACCGAAACTTAACTACAGACATGTAACGTTATTTGCAACAGGTGGTAATTTAAAGTTCTAAGTGCTTTTAAACCTGTGGCCTTCTATTTTAGCGTCTAACACTGAGTGGAGGCACCTTTACGTCAATTTAGAATTTGCACATATTGGTTTCTTGCGGAGAGGAAAAAAACTGAGTACCCGGGGAAAAATCTCTCGGACCAACAACAACAAATGGTGGAAGGCGAGTTCTTTCACCAGTGCATTATCCCTGCTTCCCCTCCATAAAAATAACTGTGACTCTCTCAACGTAGACATCCCCTCTGAGGTCTGATGTTGCCGCCCAGCAGGTTTATTTGCTTGCGTCAGTTGAATCTTTTACACACTAGTTCAAAAATTATACCTGTAGTAGATGCCATTTTGCAAAGTGCGGTTTGAGAAACTAGAAGAAAAGGTACTCCAGATGGAATCCACATTACCTTGTTTGAACTTTTTATTTTGGAAATGTTTAGTTAATTACTAGCGGGTTAAAAATGGAATAATAAAACCGAATCTCCTGCAGCACACAGTTAGTACATAGCCTAGGCTAAGGAACTACGTTCTTTTGCAGTCAGAATAGACCATGCATTTTCGAGGTACTAGTAAAGAACTTCAGTGAACTAGTTTGTAATCAGGGCTGATTGGGGAAAACAATTTTAAAATTGTTGTAGGTGAAAAGATTTCTTATTAGCCAACACTGTCAGCTATAAAGGGTCGAACTAACTTCCTTGAATACCAAAATGATCAATATTTTTTGCTGTTAATTAGGAAATGGGGCGTCAATAAAGGCAAGCGTGCGAAAACTAGCTTTAATAATGCTGGGAATCTATATTAGAAACCTAACATTTTTTCTAATGTTTATTTTCAGTCACCGAACCTAAGACAGTGATGTCATACGAGGTAAAATAGTTTTCATCAGTGGTGTGAACTAGATATTAATGTACGTTTGAACTTAATTTGTTTCCTAATATTATTTGGATTTATCTTTCGTCCAAACAACGACAAGAGTGAAGATTCTGCTTTTTTTACAAATTGGGTAAACACTTTGCTTAGTTCGTTGGTTATTTAACACTAGGGAGCTTGAGTAAAGACGTTTATGAGCGACGCACGTCAACCAGAAGTGGACTTCTTGCATTCTTGGGCAATGTTTTGCCCAAATCTTCGGACAATTCGTCTTTATGAGAGTAAAGACACTTTGCAATACAAATTTGGTAGCGTCAATGTATATTCACTACTTTCACATAGACCATAATGCACTTTGTTTACCCCCCCAAATTTTGCATAACCATTGTTTTCAATTTTTTTTTTGCGGGGGGGGGGTGGGGGGGGGAAACAAGGTGCGTTATGGTCGATGTGAAAATGGTGAATATGGGAAAAGGCCTCACTTCCGGTTGACGTGCGTAACTAAAAAACGTCTTAGCTTAAGCTTCCCACTTGTCTCTACGGGAACAGTGGAAATCACCAAGAACACATTAGGGAGTTTAAGCAACAACAACGGCGACGGCAACGAAAACATCACTTAAAAAGTGAATTCGCGCTGCTTCAAACTTTATCGCGCTTTGTTCCATCTCGTTTACTTCGTCAAATGTTGGCAAATGCTTTTGGAGTTGAATGCTAAAGGACTCTATCAAAGTTCAGAAAGAGAAAAAGAAAGTTGTTGTCTTGTTTTCCCGTCCTCGACAAAACGTGAATTTAGGCACTTTCACGTTGTTGTCGTGCAACGACGGCAAAGCAAAGAAATGTGCACGTGCAAAGTTGCTGTTTTGCTAATCTAAACCTATTGTTGTTGGTTTTTTTTGCCGTTCTTGTTGCCGTCGCCGTCGTCGTTGCTTAAGGTGGCTCCGTAATTAATACTAGAGCATTTTGCCGTGACAAATTTTCCGTCATAACTTTTTGGTTTTTAACGCGATGGCTGCGAAACTTTGCAAACAGAAACAGATATCATTCAGCAATAATACGAAATATTCCGATTTCATTGATGATAAATATTTCTTGAGAAATTAGCGCTTAAAAGGACCCTACTGTTCAAAGAAAATCGCGTCTAGTAAAAAATTTTGCTGATATTTTTTACTGAAATTTCTGGTATCGGCTTTCATTGATATAATAAATATGCCAGAGGAATTTCAGAAAAATCGTTGGAGCAGAAGTCCGTTACTAAAAGTGGCTCAAAATTCAGCTGTGAAATTGTTTTGGAATTTCAAAAATAAATTACTATCAGGGAGAAGGAGCCACCAGTTTGAATTTTCGGGACAAGTAAATTCAACGTTTACTAATTCTTAAAACAAAAGCCGATTGCCTATCGTGCTATTCTTTAAAAGGTACTTTTTAGTTTTAGAAGCACTATAAATAGCTCCAAACCTTGCTCTGAAGTAGAATGACTTGTTCTTCGACAGTTTTAAAATATCCCTTGGCAGTTTTGGCTCAAACTCCTGCTGCATACATTTTGATGTATTGCAATGCAATTTCAACGACTTTTACTGCTGTTCGTTGCTTCCAACTCAGGAAAAAAGTATTGAGATTGGACGCTACCTCGTATCAGAGCTCACATAGAACTCTCCAGCACCTTTGTTTATGACTACAAAATGAGCACGAGCGGCAGTTCTGCGAGGAATTCGCACCTCACCCAGGGGGGAGGAACGACAATGATGACCATGCCTGTGAAGTGCCAATTTATAGTGCTTATAAAACTGAAAAGTACCTTTTAAAGAATAGCACGATAGGCAATCGGCTTCTGTTTTCAGAATTAGCAATCACTGAATTTACTTGTCCTGAAAATTCAAACTGGTGTCTCCTTCTTCCTGATAGTAATTTATTTTTGAAATTCCAAAACAATTTCACAGCTGAATTTTGAGCCACTTTTAGTTACGGACTTCTGCTCCAACGATTTTTCTGAAATTCCTCTGGCATATTTATTATATCAATTAAAGTCGATACCAGAAATTTCAGTAAAAAATATCAGCAAAATTTTTTACTAGACGCGATTTTCTTTGAACAGTAGGGTCCTTTTAAGCGCTAATTTCTCAAGAAATATTTACCATCAATGTAATCGGAATATTTCGTTTTATTGCGGAATGATATGTGTTGTTTTTTGTAAAGTTTCGCAGCCATCGCGTTAAAATCGAAAAAGTTATGACGGAAAATTTGTCACAGCTAAATGCTCTTGTATTAATTACGGAGCCACCTTAAGCTCCCTATTGTGTAAAGTTTGTGTTTGCGGGCAATTTTTCAAGTCATAAATTTATCAAAATAACGATGGTTTTTTTAGGAGATAAAAAGAGCCTTTGCACAGGGAGTAAAGTTCTGTCAAGAACAGCGAAAGATCAATCGGCTGTTGATGGAAGGTTTCAGAGCTGTTCAGTGAGTTTAAATATTACCTTGCAATTTGTAATTGTAATTTGTTTTAACTCGTTCACCCACGGTGCTTTTGGGAGTTCTTTAAAAGAACTCTTTGAAATGTTTCCGTGTGTTCCAGATCGAGTTGGAATTTGGAAGTGTTGGCTTTTGAGGAGAGGGGAAAACCGGAGTACCCAGAGAAAAACCTCTCGCAGCAAAGGAGAGAATCAACAACAAACTCAACCCACATATGGCGTCGACGCCAGGATTCGAACCGGGGCCACATTAGTGGGAGGCCAGAGTGCTCTTACCACTGCGCCTTTCTAAAACTCATAAACGTTTGAGTTTAGCTCCTGTGTGTAGCTGCCCTACAACATTAATAACAGTTGTTTGCCTGAAAACTGATAAAACTCGATTCCTTCTACCTTTTACGTCCGGGCCAGATCACGAACAAAAAGCCGCAGTTCTACTGCATGAACACTTATTTACTTGCCACACAAAACAAACATATAATATGAGTAGAGAAAGAGAGGTGACAAGGAGATCTAAGAGAAACTATATGAAGCATATACGAGCGGTCAGCCGTCATCAAACTACGGGCTAAAGCTGTTTACATCAAGTGAAGCAAAAGATGCCGTTAAGTCTTAGGTGGAAACGATTTAAGATCGTTTCTCATATAAAATTATTTACGTATTAATTTAATCGTTAGTATTTAAAGGAAAAGAGAAATTGAGAGTTTGCTACACTAAACAGTGTTCCTGAATCTGTCGAAAGCAACCCAACAGGCTACACGCTATCTCTTGTTCATTACTTAAATATCAGTGAAGAAATATGTTCTTTTTCCTGCCGTATTGAAAGGAAGCAAGTTTACATTCTCAGGATCAGAATGCTTTTGTGAAGCTCACGTGACAAAACGTCAAACTCCGTTAGTAAAGATTCCGCTACCAAATTGAAAGTTCAACCTAAAAATGAACCTTAATTATATCAAAGTAACTCGAATTGTTTTACTAAACTGAATATTCTTCTTGTTAGATCATTAGTGATAACTAGCATTTTGGAAAATGAATAACCTTAATATTTTTTTTAGGCGTGATTTAATCTACCTGTCGCAGTAGCCTCACGGCCTTTTGTTTGATATTCCAAATTTTCTTACAGGATTTCATTGTTGCATCTAAATTCTAAACTTGGACAGTTGAAGGATGCCCTAATGACGGAACTACATAAACTAGAGGCCAAAGTAGATTTTTTCAAATTAAGGTATAACTTAGAAGAAAAAGTAAGTATTTTAAGTTATGATCCGGGTAAGGTGGATAGCAATTTCTTTTGTTATGCCGCAACGGTGCTTTCCTCACATAGGAATGTTCTCATTGTTACACAGAGAATGCATAAACCTACATGAGGGCCGTTTACGCAATAAAACGCACTTACACTCCACTTTGAAAGGGTGTTTTTTTGTGTTAAAGAATTTTGACCAATCACAAGAGTTCAAAACAATAGCCAAGAAAAGTTTACAATTTTACATGTTCCCCACATAGGATTTCTTTGTTATTCAAACTGAGACCAGATTTGTTATGTGGAAGATGTTTGGAAAGTAAGGATGAATATATGTACCGCTTTATGAAGTTTTGTTAACTTTTGCTGTTTAAGCCAATCAGAAGTAAATACAGACAATAGAAAAGTTAGCACCTTTTTTGCATTCCAACATGTTCGTTGCCGTTGTTGCTATCGTTCTTATCTGGACCGTTTCTTAAGTTGTTTTCGTCTCAATGAGAGGTCTCTCTTGGACCTCATATTCACAAATACTTTCAAAAATTCATATTTTTCTCCTTTCTCAGTTTACAGCAAGATTTAGAATGTTATGCAGAAAATATCAGCATCTTGAAAAGTAAGTGTCATTCGTATGACATGTAAAAGTAGCAATGCCAGTTCTTTGAGGCCAAGAAAATGACTGAAAGGAGCAATTTAAGTAAAGATAACAAGGTTAAGAATACCAGAAAACAAATCCAACTAGCGGTAAGGGGAAGGGATGAACAAAGCGAGCTTTCTTCCCCCTCTACCACGCTGCCTTCATATGTATCTATAGCCTACAGTCGAGAAACCTGATGGAAATCTCAGTTATTATCAGAGGTCCCGCGATGTGAAAAAAAAGAAACTGTATTTGATGTAGATGGTTTTATCCTTTTGTCAGATGACAAGATTCTGAGGGGATGGAAAAGAGCGCAGAAAAAAGTGGAATCATTGCAGAATGTAAGAGAAAAATTGTGCTTTTTACTTTAAGAATACTTTGTCAAGGATGGAACTTCGTCTGTCAATAATGTAAATTCTTCTGTCGAGAGTAGATCTTCATATCTGAAGAATGGAACTTTGTCTGTCAAGAATGGAACTATTATAAAAAACTGCGTTTGTCAGGAATGAAACTGCGCATGTCAAAAATGGAACCTCGTTTGTCAAGAATGGATGTTCGTCTATCAAGAATGACGCTTCCTCTTTCAATAATGAAACTTTTTCATTCGAGAATGGAACTTCCGTCTGTCAGGATTAGAGCTTTTTTTTTATCAAGAATGACAATATGTCTGTCAAGAATGGAACTTGGAACATCATTTCACTTTTCGCTTCGCTGAAATCATAATTACATCTTTTTAATGACGTTTCAAAAAGTCAGTAATCGTTATTTTAAATATTCTACAGGATGATGTAATACTGCTCAAGGATTTAACATCTTCGCTACAGAGTAAAGTACTTGAGCTGCAAAAAAGTCCGTATTCAAGCGGGACACCCTCAAAGTCTAAACTGGATGGAATGTAGGTAAAATTGTGAAGTATTGACAACTGCTTGCGTAACACAAACATTCAATGTAGTGTGAATCGATGAACATAAATAATCACTGCCAGACTGCACTTAGTTTAATGCTGTTGACTGTATTTACCATTGACACACTGTAAATTGAAAACCAGTTTGCAATTTTCTCATGCCTTATCTTATTCATAACGCCACTGCTCTTGAGTTACTGGAAAATTCAAGCAACACATTCATACATTTTCTTTTAGGGCCGTTGAAAATTCCTTTTAAATTCTTTTTTTTTTCTACTCGTGAAATACTTCTTGAAGCTTTATAATTGCTTTGAATGAGTCGGCTGACCTTCTTTTTAGGAAATCAGATTACGCTCAAAGAATCTATTCAACCTCTTGGGTCTGGAATAGGCAATTGGAATAGGACAATTGCACGATGACGTCATTTGACTACAACTACCAGAATCCTTCAGTTTGTTGTTTTCTTCTGCAAATTAGGACTATTGTTCTTTAATCCTCAGCGGGATTGACAAATTTCAATAACAAAGCGAAAACGAAATGAATTCTGATAGTTGTAGTCAAATGTCGTCATCGTGAAAATGGCCTATAGGCTGTTTGCACGATGGCGTTGTTTTACGACGAAGACCAGAATCCCTTGGGCTTTTGCTGTTTTGTGCAAATTAGGGCTTTTGTAATTGAAATCTCGCTGGGATGACCATATTTAAATATGAAAGAAAAAACGAAAAGGATTCTGGTCGTAGCATTAAAATGACGCCATCGTGCAAATGGCCCATTCTGTCCAAACCCTAAAAATAGGGACCTTTAAGCAAGGACGACGACGACGGCAGTGAAAACGTCGATAAAAAAAATGAATTTGCGTTCTTTCAAACTTAATCGCGTCTATTTGGACCCGCTCAATATGTCAAATGCAGGCGACTTTTAATTTGAGTTGAATTCTTAAGGATTTTATTCAGGTTCAAAAAGAGGAAGGAAAATTTGTCGTCGTATGTCCACTTCCTCCATAAAACGTCAAATTAGGAGGTTTCACGTCGATGTCGTGCAATGGACGTCAAAGAAATGTACTAAAAAGCGTGATGCACGTGCAGAGCTGTTTTTTTTTTTTATCGTTAAACCTATTGTTTTTTTTAAGTCTTCGTTGTGGTCGTCGTCGTAGTTGCTTAAGTTCCCTAATATTAAGTTTGTAATCAACGTATTGCTATTGTCATTCAACCAACTGTTCTTTACTACATTGTTTTTAACCCTAGGTACGATCAAGCTGTTCAACTTTATGAGGACTTAAGACAAAGTTAGTTGTTAGAAAAGTTAGAAAACGTAGCCTACGTTTGTTACCGAAATTTGCACGCAGTTTAAAAATAAATGGAATTCTTTTTCCATTATAATCGATGGTCCATTAGTTGGGCCAAGAAGATTGACCGTATAAAATCTCAGTCCTTTCCCAATATTAACATGAGAACGGGCGATACTATCCTCATGAGTACAGTAGCTGAATATTGAGTCCATTTCATAAAAAAGAGCGAACACCAAAGTCTTAATATTCCTATTTGTCTACTGTAAATCTTTGTATATTTCCGTTGTAATCGACTAGAGGTCTTCCACGATCGATTTTCGCGTCGGTTAAGGTCTGTTTATTTTTTTACTCAGGTTCGCCAATTTTGGCAGGGTTACCTCAACAGCCCCTCCCTCCATGAGGGCCTACTTCCCCTACTCTTTACGAACAGTGTGTGAATTCTTAAGCTTCCCAGAGAGTTTTACATATGTAAGAGTTTTGAGACGGGGATTAGAGTTTATCGTTCTTATCCGAGAAGATTAGAAAGTCTAACCGTTTGTAGATGTCTTCCCAAAGCGCAGTGAAATGCCCCGAGTGTTGGTCTGGCCGGGGTTTGAACCCGCGACCTCCCGCCCAGCAGACCGGCGCTTATCCAACTGTTCTAACCGGGCGGCAGTTGTCGATCAAGGATCGATTATAATCTTTGAGAGAGGTTTTGCGAAACCAAACGTATGTTAGGTCAGCCTCAAGCTCTCAAAAGTTAACTGTTGTTCAAAGCGTGTAGAGGACGCAGACCCTGGTGGTGTCGTCAACCCATCTCGGGTTGGGTGGGTAATTAAGGGGTTGATGTCACTTTGGGACAGTCTTGAATTGATTCACTGTGGTGAATTCAGTTAATCCAATCAAATAAAAAGATCTACCATAATGGGAATTCACGAGTTATTTCTAACCGAGCGTGAGTTAAGAAAGATGTTTGGGACCTTCTCTATCATGTTCAGCCCATTGGTAATTGGTATTATACTCTCTATGATTACGAGATGGCTCTCTATTTCTTTTTAAATACAGAAACACTTGGGTATTGAAACTTGCGATCGTATGTGGAAAAATGTTCTGATTATAATTACCAGTTCCTCTAAAGCGCAGTAAAAAGACATGTAGAATGGTAGATATATTTATCTCTGGTATATTCTCCTTGGTGTAAAGGAAAAGGCTAAGGTATTTAACAGGGAAGGCAGAAAACAGTATTCAAAATGATCTTCTTGGGTTAAATTCCCGCTTACCCCAGATTATCCCAATTATCGTTTAACAACGTCATTTTACAGGTGACAGGCGACCTTCGGATTCTCAAAAAATGGTTGCAGTTATATTACCATTTCTTGCCCAGAGAGAAAAGCTTCACAAGGATATTTTTACTCATTTGAGGTACAATAACACCTAGTCTTGCCTAATAAAACCACACCTAAACATAAGTTGCTTTTTCTTCGTCGTAGCAGCAAACTCTTAGAAAATAGCCCCAATTGATATACACCTCTAAAAATGAGGTAAAAGATGGATTCTTGTAGTTTTATAACCGTTATGATTGTGACGCATTTCTGTGCGCTCACTTCACGTCTCGAAGTCAATCTGGTAATAACGCAGACTCGTTTGCAGTCCCCACCTAGCGATAAAACGTTGTAAACTCGTAGCCTTTAAACGACTTAGCGATCTGAAATTTGCAATGACAGCGACTTTTTTGCCGTGAAAGCAATGCAGCGCTTGACCAGGTAAAGACCTTACTAACTGATGGTTCTTTATTTTCTGTTACTTACTTTTAGCAAAGCTATTTCCTGCAAGAAGGAAATCCGCGGTCTCATGACACGTCTTCAAGAAAAAAAATCTAAACTTGTGGAACAATCGGAAGATCTTGCTGAGGTTTGTTTATATTCCTAGATGGTACTTATTATCAGGGACTCTTGTTCTCGCTCAATTACCGACCAAGTTTGAAACTTATCTCGTCCCCTGGCCTGACTATTTCGCAAGGCTTATGCATTTCGGGTTACGTGGTCCGAGCAAGTTTGTGTTTGCGAGGTCGTCTCGGATCTGTCCCTGAAAGGCATTGACCGAGAAGGCCTTGAGAAAGACCGTGCAGAGACTAGGCCAGTAAAGAACATTTCCGATCATTTCTCCTATGGAAAAAGAAAACTATTTATGTTAAAAGTAGCTGGCCTGAGAGAAACATGAAAACTGACTGCTTCTATTTTTCTTCCAGATGCAAAGACAGAGACAAGTTGACCTTTGGAAACTAGTTCAATCAAAGGTTGTTGATTTGCTATGATGGTATTTTGTATTTGTTTGATCCTTCATTTGTTGTTTACTCACTGAGTGAGCGTGTAGGTTGTTGGTTTTCGGCCACAGGTTCTTCCCTTTTAGGTTTTGTAACGTGCTCCTTTCACAGCACGCAGGGAACACGTTAGAAAGGAAAAGGGAACTGGGCCAAGTTACCTTTCGCAAAGACGTCTGGGACTCTTACTAGGGACAGGAAAAAAAATTGGCCAATAGCTGACCGGCACGTCGACAATAACGATCCGAAAGGTCTTTTTCTAAGTTAACACAGTCCAGCTTCCTTCTCATTTCTAAAGTGACGAAAACAGCGCGCTTGATAGTTAATGTTGGTTGTGAAGAACATACTCCTCAAGTAGCATACAATCGAACAATGCCTTTTTCTTATATGGGTTTTCTTAGGTGGGAAAACGAAGAGACCATGTTTTGATCTTTTCAGTAATTGGCTGATAAAACAAATAACGATCACTTACCGAAACTATTCTTCAAGGTCATACGAAAATCGCTCTGTCGCTAAATAACTTCTGTGCCGTCATCGAGTTGTAGATTATAGTATATGTGCACAATATTTGCGTTAGTAGACTGTCCATAGGTGTGATTCCTTCTCTTGTTTCTCTCTTTCTTCGCGCTAGAAACAAAGGCGACACGATAGGCGTCGTACATCGAGTGGATCATACTCTTCCCTTTCCTCGCTCACGTCCTCTTGGTATGTAATTGTAGTTGTAATTTGTTTACCCACGAAGCACATAGGAGTTCTTAACAACTCGTTTAAACGTGTCCTGATCGAATTGGAAGTTGGAAGTGTTGGGTTTTTAGGGAGGGGAAAACCGGTAATACCCAAAGAAACAGGAGAGAACCAACAACAAACTCAACCCATATATGGCGTTGATGCCGAGATTTGAATCCGTGCCACATTGGTGAGAGGCGAGTGATCTCACCACTGCACCACCTTGCTGTCCAATGTAATAGTCTCAAGTGTCACAGAAATTCATAATTGATTCCGAGGCTGAGGAAAGTAAAACAAAAGAAATGAATTATGTATCCCTGAATGTCAATGCTATTTCTTTTTTGGATGTTTGTGGATGTTGCTGAAACTGTTGTTGCTTTGCTTTTGTTATGTGGTGTTGGTATTGTTCAGGGTCTTTTCAGTCCTTTGTCATTTGGTAATCGCATCCTTCCGCAACATCAAAAAACTAACAAGTTTCAATTTTAATTATTTCGAAATGTACCTATTGGTAGTTAGTCAGTTGTGTAGCAGCTGCTCGTAAGGTCTCTCCTGATTGGTCGCAGAAAACAATGACATGTCATTCTTCAAATTGTTTCAGTATTGTTTGGGGTCAGGGTTAGGCACCATTGGTGACTTCTCGTCCGAGCGGCTGCTACATGACCCTAGTTAATAGTATAGTGTGCACTAAATTAATCTTTTAAAAAATAGTAAACAGTACGAGACTACCCGTTCTGCTCTGGGGTTATAGTTGCTGTCAAAGAAGCCCCCCTTTTCAGCGTCGCGTTAAGTATTTTACATTAGTTTAAGCGTCTTCAGTTGAGAGTCTCTTTGGGTATTTCCGAGGAAATGGAAGTCGCGACGATCGCGAACAAGTTTGACGTAAGTCTGTCATACGATGAAGGCAAAGAAATATGCCTTAGAGTGCGCTGTCCGTTCACAGTTTTTCTTTTGCTAATTAAAGCTCTTACTTTTTTGACTTTCTTGTTTCTGTCGCGGTTTTGGATGCTCGAGCTTGCTAGTAGCGTTACCACACAACACAATTCTTAATATGCGATGATTTTGTTGAGAAACCGACGATTTGCGGTGAAAAACGAGCGACAAAAACGATTTCGGCGGGTACCCATAGAGAGGTCCTCAGTTATCTAGAGTTAAGTGGCACCATCACGTAAGTAGCCAATTACTGAAGACTTATTCTTTTTTCCAGTTGCAGTCCAGATTCTATCGTTCTCATGGAGGAAAGTTGCAAAAATTTTGAAAAGTAAGGCAAGAGTTACGTATTTTGTGATTAAGAGTACATTAAATGCAAAAAACGTTACGTGAGCAAATAGTTTAAGGAGTCAAAATAAAGCGCGCCTTCAGTCCTTAATGTACATGTAGTTTGAAGGTAAACCGAATGTCCGTCTCACTTGATTTTGTTCCCAGGATTTTCGTTGCAACTGTTCTCATTTCAGAAATTCATTTCACTTTTGGTGGAAAGTTTCCTATTCATTCTTGCTTTCAAATTCCCTGGCGTTTTTCTCGAATAGATCGCCCCCTGTGTCTCCATAAACGCCCTCCTCCCTCTTTCCCGCTTCGCGTCAACTTCGTCTCCTCTCCCGGCCTCGGCGCGAGTATAATGGCGTAAAAGAGGCTTCTGTGGAGAAAAGAGCGTTACATTACACTTCCTTGAATCGTGTCCAGTTACCCCTCGTCCTTTATTTAGGCTCTGTCACGACGTAACGCTTCAGCAGTGGTGGATGTAGGGGGTGAGCCTGGGGTTCAGTACCCACACCTTATTTCCGGCCAAACTGAGGCCCACAGAGCTGAGACAAATTAGTTTCAAGGCCGGCCCCTCTCTTATCTTTTGGACTGTATTAGCGCCCCCCCCCCCTTCCCCCAGTTAGCCTACTTGCAAGCTCTCCATTCGGGGGATATCGTAACAAAATACGCTCGAAGTTACACCACTCAAAGTGGAGACCTTGCTCGCACGCTTCAAATATTATTTACTGTCATATTACTAATTACACTTTTTATGATTTGTAGGTTTGCCGAAGAGTTAAACAAACTTAAAATCGATCAAATGAATGACCTTGAGGTACTGTACTCTTCGTAAAAAGGGCTGCATAAGTAACTCTTTAGATAGTAGCCGTGTTCGAGTTCCTCTTTAAGTTACGTGCGGACCGACTTTTATTTTTTTCGTTGACTTTGGCCCTGGTGCAAAAAACGAGATCCAGGTTAATAGGCCATTTCTGAGTTCCGAAAACCCTCACTTTCAAAGCGAGGCTAAGTAGAAAACCTTTCTTTCTGGTTATAATGAGTTTCATTTGCATGAGAATGAAAAGTTGTTTTCATGTCAATGGCTGAGCACTTAGCCTCACTTTGAAAGAGAGGTTGGAAGCAACTCGGAAATTGCCTATTGAGCGCTTGAAAGGTCCTTAAAGTTTAGCGGCCCGTATAAAAGAAGAGGACCAGCAAAGTTGGCCAATCACAAAGGACGTACTAACTGAGAAATGTAAAAGCTAAACTAAGGTCCTCGTAGATCTTTTTTCTTATCATCATGAGCTTTTAATCTTTGTGTTTGATCATGTAATGACATTGCCACCTTACATTTAGTGCCGATAATAGAGCTTAAATCGTTTGAAACAGCAATCATTTTCTTTCAGGCTCTTGAATGGGACTTTTTGGAGGATGAAAGTGATTGCGAAGACACAGCAAGTGTATAAACAGAGATGGAGATGCGTTTGTTTTACGAGAATAGCCCATTTTCGAGTTCGCTATGACCGCTGAATCAAAGAAGTGAAGACGCATTTTTTACAGGCTTAGCCTCCATCTGACGAATATATTCACAAATTCCAACGAGATAAAGACCTGTTTATTACTCTGTCTATTGTGTATATTCAAATTTTCTGAATATTTTACTTTACATCAAGGCTAACCCTGTATGAATGTGTCGTTAATGCTTGTATTCAGCGGTAATTATTGGACTATTCAATTTTGTTGATTGGTTGTTGTTCAGACTAAATCAGAATTTTTGTATTATGGACTATTGACACCTATCATTGCTATGTAATGCAAATTCTGATTTGATTGGTTAAGAGCCTAGGCATTATAATGTTCGAAATACGATTATTTTGAAATTTGGCGGCTGTGGAACCATAGTTAGTATTGGGTACTGGTTGTGAACGCCGGCAAATTACAAAGAAGAAGCAGGATATGTTGAGTCCGTTACGTGACACTAACCGTGCGCGAGTAAAAAAGTGGCCAACGAAGTGAGCGATCCCTTAAGTTTAAGAGACGATTTTAATTGTATTTGAAACTATTTTTTAGCTAACTACTATGGTGACCCACCAACACTTCTTTTTGTGTCAGTGCGTTGTAAAGAGTAAAGTATTGGTATATTATAAGCCCTTTTGTCATTAAATGACATGCAAAAGAGAGCCGTGTATTCTCTAATTTAGCCATATTTGGAGTCCAGCTTTTTAAATTTTGCTTTTGAATCAATGTCCTCTAGCAGGTCTCTCTCTCTAACCTTATCACCTGATTTTTTTTTAGTTGAAATTAAAGACGATTAAAGGAGTTTAAATTACAGATGGTTTTTCGTCTGTGTCAGACAGAATTTGAACTTGGAAAAAGTATTATTATATCGCTGAATCTGCGGGCGGGCGGGCAAGCGACATGGGTAAGACCCTTTCAGGATTTCTTTCGTTTGCCCCGTAAGAAAAAAATTCTCTTTCCGGCCAAAAAAAAATCCCTTATTGTCTAAGCGTATACTGTCAAGATAACTGGACATTGGCCTGCTTCTTTTTGGCGTCTTTATAGACCTGTTCTCTTTCGAGTAGGTAAGTGGTGACATCAGTAGTATAGCGGGGATGAAATTAACCTTTTTGTGAAGAGTCCCGTTACTTTCCCTAGGAATACAGTAATGCCGATTTCGTTATATCCTTTTGTCTCTACGTCATAAATAAACGGGTGGAATCTCATTAAGATAAGTTCATGTGCTATTTTTTACCGTTTTTGCATAACTAGGAGGTGAAGTTCCCTAATTTTACGTTTTATTGAGGACGTAAACAAGCGAGGACGAAATTTTATTCTTCTTTCTGTACTTGGATATTGTCCCTAGGAATCAACTCTAGAAGGGTTCGCCTACAGTTGACAAAGAAAGTGGGTGGGAATAATTGCGATTATCTAAACGAAAGCAAATTCTCTTTTTAAGCGCTTTTCATCGTATCCGTTCAGACTGAGTGGGTAGGGTAGCGAAGACTTTTTTGTGTGGTCACGCTCCAAACCAGTCCCAGTCCCTAGGCCTAATTATTCCGCCTGGTCTATGCGTTTTGGGTCACACTGTCCGAGCGAGTTTTTGAGTATCCCGGCCGTTCGTCTCGGATACGTCTCCGAAATGAATTGCAAGAAGGCCGGGGAGGAGGCTGCACAGGGAATAGGTAAGGGTCTAACTACAAGACGCTGTGGGAGCGTATACTTGGTTGTCATTGTATCAAGGGGAGGTGAAGTTGTTTTATGCGTTTAAGGGATTTGTGAGTAGAGAATTAGAGTTATTTGTCGTTAATGCTTGAGATGTGTGATGTATGAAGTGGTGGAGTTATGCCGAACGTTTTTATCCTAGAAGTTGATGTGAAGTGACGCAAGATAGTTTTGCTGGAATGAAGAGTGATTTAAGGTTTTGCAGCGAGGTTTTTGTGGGTGTATTAACTTGACTGTAAACCCTTAGATGACGCTTTGGTCGTTCTCGTTCTGTATGTAACGATGCATATTTTCCGCCCTGGACCTATTTAGCTTTCAGTTGAAGTTGATAAAAAGCAAATTAAGCGAGGATAGATTGGCAGGTATCTCACTTTGAACATTCTGACCAATCCTGACAGAGTTACAAACAAAAACTCAAGTAAACGTTTTGGGAAAAACCCACTACCAATTTTACTATTTACCTACTACGACTAACACTCCTTGCAGATGGAAAGCTGGCCAGCCAAAATTTGAAGCTATAGAACGACAAAAAAATTGAGCAACAAAACTAGAAAGACAAAAAAAAGGAAAAGGGGAACAAGAGATTGAGGAAGAAAAATCGAAATAGATTCACCAAAAAAAAGATAAAAAGAAAAAATAATATGGGTAAAAAATGGTGACCATGTTGTTTTCAGTTAAGAGATAAGGGGTGGGAGATTTCGAATTTTTAAAAAAAAAAAAATACGCAGACTGAAACAATGGAGACGTTGCGGAGATTTAGTGCCTTTCCAATCCGTTATATAAAATGTAAAGTTGCAACAGTGATGGGGGAAGGAATACGCGTCTTGAGCCGCCTAGCCTCTGTAGCAGTCTTTTCCGCCTCCTTTTTTCTCTTCTTTATCACATGGCCTTGTGCATTTCGTACGCTCTTTTCGCTTTGCTAGTTGGGGACTGAAACGACCTCTGCAACCCTGGAGGACTCGCTGATTTTTTACAGCTGCCATGGAGATAACCCTCATGAGGGCTGGAAATGAGTCCCACAATGGAGTAGGACATAAATAAGCCTAAGCCCACAAAAGAATGCAATTTCTATCGCTTTATTCTACTTTTTTATTGGTGATGCTCATCCTTCTTGAAATTCATTTAGTGATTTCCAGGACTATGCTTTCTTACGACAAATCGCAGAGACATTTAGCGAGAAAACTTGCACACTGATATTATATTTTGGCACGTGTCTCATATCGTATAAAGTAGGCGGTGATTACCGGCATGCAGAGCGAAAACCAATTGTTCCAAGCTTGAAAACACTGGGATGGTACTATTTTGGAAATCTTGAACCCTTTTTAAAATCCATAGCCCATAATGACCTCACACAAATACCACCGATTGTGTCTTAGGACAAAAACAAAAATATCCAGGAGAGTGATTAGTTCAGACGCTCCCCTTTTGTGCTTTTGAAGATCATAAGATTCCCCCATTTTTTCAAGCTCGCAGAACTTTAAAAACCCCAAAATTGCCAGTATCACTACTTATTTGCTGCTTTCCCCGTGTGGTAAAAAATGCGGCTGCCGGTTAGGTGGAGATTGTGGACCACGAGAATGTGGAGAGTAGTAGAAAACAGGCTGACTCCTGTGCTCCTCGTTCGCTTCACGTTTGCCTTCGCTTGCCTGAAAAACGCGCAAAAAATAATAACTCCTGTTATGCAGGCTACAGACAATCAGATAGACATGCCACAAGACGACCTCATGAGTTTCTTCGCGATCTTTTGTAATAGGCCTCGGAGCGGCCGAGCAAGCGACGAACAACGAAGGACGTTTTTGAAAGTCTACCAATCAGATCAATCTAATTTCAGGGAACTTTCTGGGAGGCCTGTGGAAAATTCCCAAACTTTGGAGGATACTCGGGGCATCTTATCATAGCATCGGCCGAGCAAGCGACGGACAACGAAGGACGTTTTTGAAAGTCTACCAATCAGATCAATCTAATTTCAAGGAACTTTCTGGGAGGCCTGTGGAAAATTCCTAAACTTTGGAGGATACTCGGGGCATCTTACTTGAGGTGTTAAACGCAAAAAGAAACATCGATTGAAAAGATGGCGGACGATCAAGATCCGGGTGAAAGAGTGAGAAAACTAGTGCAGTTTGCAGGACAAGTACACGTTGATAACAGTATAGCGCCCAAGAAATACTTTAGGTCGGGTATCGAAATGGAGAAAATGGTGAGTCTTTATTCTCTTATTCATATTATTCACATAACAAGCTTACAACGAGCTGCCGCCAAATTTCGCAAGCTGGTATCGATATACCAACTGTAAACTTTTAAACTAATACTTTCCTTTTTTAATTTTATGATATGAAGAAATGTAAGTTCATTGTAGTTAGTAATTATTTCAGTTTTTCTGGCTTATTTGCAAACAGCGTGCATCAGCTTTTTTTACATGTTCATTACTCGAATTATACTAGCACTGTCAATTCTAAAAATAGGAACTGAAGTAATTTTTTTCATAAAGGCTAATACACAACAGTGTTTTTTGTTATATGCACATCCGTAAAAGTCACTCAAAGTTTGGGATTTCGTAGCCAGAGATCGTTTCACTAAACCCATTTCATGGCATTTTCCGATCTACCATTCAGCAAGTTTCTTTTTGTACACATACACTGTACAGATCTCTGTTATTCTCTTAGAGTGTTTAAGTCCACCAGGAACCTTTATAAGTCTTTAGAGAATTATAAATTCACCTTATGATACCATGTATAAACTCATTTTATAATTTTTTCCTATTATTTTAGTGTCCCCAATAAGCTTTTATAAGCTAAAGACATCGACACTTAAATAAAGTTGTTATGTTGTTATTTTATGTTATGGTGCAAATTTTGGAACTTGACAGGGTGCAAGGAAAGGTGTGTCTGATAGCCCGGGGCTAGTGGACTTTGCTATCAGGCCAGTGATTTTTGTTCTTAACTTGCCCAATGGGCAAGTACTGTTTTTTGGGGAAATTCAAATTACAGAAGGATTGTAATCAATCCTCTTAATAGAAAAGGGTTTTGGGGCTAGTTGAAATAACTTGTGTGCTAGCACATGCTATCTACAGCTTGCCCGAATGGCAGGCTGTAAAACTGACTTCCTTTGCACCCAGCTGCTTGATTATTCTCAATAAATAAGGTATATTGGTGTGAAAACAAGCTGTTTGAACTGGCTGAAGAAGAAATGACAAGACATAAATTTTTCAACCTCCCCTCTCCCCTACCTAACTTCCTGACCATGATTCACAAGATTTTTTCCACAGTTAGTGGCTTTTGGGCAGAGCTAGCTTAGCCGAGCAGTTAGAGTGCTGGAATTGTAACTAGAATGGAGACCCCTAGTTCAATCCACTCTCCAACCACCAGCTGGCTTTGTTTTTAGAAGTCCTGAATTCAGCTCCTTGATCATGCTTGTAAACAGGCAACTGATTTGCCTGCAGCCAGTTGTGATTCTTCGCCTTGTAAGCCTCAGTGAAGACTGTTGGTTTAACAGAGCTCTGTAATTGTGTTACCCCTATAGAGTCATTTGTTTCTTAGTTTCTTATAAAGACAATGGCAAAGATTAGAGAGCAGTTATGTGAACCAGAAATAAGCTAGGTCATGAACTTGATGCCGTTGCTTTACTTAATTTACTATTAGTTTTTGAGAAAGCTCTGCTAAATGACCACTTTCCACAAAAATAAAGTATGCTGTATAGTCAACATTCGTTTACTTATTTTTTATTGACATGTGGTGTGAGATCCTGTGAGTCCTTGATACCTTCAGTTTTGCAATGTTATGTTCTGGACAAATTCTTTGATATACCTCCAGATGTTGTACAAATATTTTAGGGCTTACAGCCCCACCTGAGTTCGCATACAGTTTACACAGTTCCTCAACAGTTTCATGAAAGCCAGCCTGGCTCCTTCCGATTGGCATTACCTCACTGATCATAGACCCCTGTATTCTAGACCCTTTGAAGGAGTTGCAAATTGTACTTTACAAGTCTGAGTTTCAAAAACCTTTAGTTTCACATATTTGAAGAGAAAGCCTTGTCCATGTCGCAGCTTCAACCCATCTATGTGTCGTTTGTTGCCATTCCAGCTGTCTTAAAGATGTTACCGTTTCAAGGCCATGTGGCTTGTTAGAAGTTAACCATAACAGGGCCCCATGTACTAGCTAGCTAGCTCACCTTTTTTCTGTTCAACTCTTGGAATGTAGGCAAGGATTTACCATGATGAAGGAGATTTGGAAAGGGCATTCATTTTATATTCCAAGTTTATAACGTGAGTATAGTGTAGTTAAATTATTGAAAGTATGATCAGATCTGGCTTAAAAAGAGCTTCTACAGTGTAGCTCCATTATAGTTGATAACAATCATGATAGTTCATAGTGTTTATAGGGTGCCCGGTAGAGCTCCAATGTGCCACCAGGTAGAGATGCTTAGTCAGTCATTAAACTGATAATGAGTTAATTTGCTTTCCTATTTCCATCACAAGTGCAAGGTACGATTTCATGGTAACAATCATTTCCGGTACCATGTCGTTACCGTGGTCTTAAGGGACACTCTTTCTGGGTCCCGAAACCTGGGTTTAACCTCCTTTCAGGAGACACCTTAACACTCAAAAAGTGACTGACCACAAAAAGCATGGATCAGTTGAAGTGAATGCTGGTCACAATGAAGACAACTTCACAACATGAACTATTAATCAATGTACTGCACTTGTGGGATTTCAACACAGAATTTTGTAGAGATAAGTTAATCATGATTTTTTATGCATTACTTAGCTGCTTGAAATATGGACCACAGCAGATTCGGAGGCAGAATAAAAGAAAAATTTTTTTTATATGTAAATTGATTATTAACAAACACCATCCCAACCTCCATTCATGGGACACCTCTATTCAGGGGACACTTTCCCTGGTATACGGAAATAACCTGGATATTGCCAAACCTTGTCATAGCAAACATATTTTTCCAGTCTCTTGACAACTCATTATATAAAGGCTCTACTGTTACAAAGTTTTCAGCTGTACCTGAGCTGCCTATGAAATATTGCATGTGTCCTCTGAAAATTGAGCTATGTTAAATTATGTGTGTTTTTCAGGCTGTTTGTAGAGAAGCTTCCATTACATCCAGAGTATGCTAAAGCACCACCAATTGATAAAGCAAACAACAAGAAGGTCAGTTATTTTGCAAGTGTTAATAGTACATGTTGGTGATTTTAGTTGTATTAACCCATTCGCCCCTGAACCGCCCGTAACCGCCCGTAACCGCCCGTGCAGATCCAGGTCCTTTCTACCCTTTGTGACGTCATCAGTTTTAACAGTCAAGGACAACTTTCTTTGCTAACTTGTGTAGAGTGAAGAGATCTTTCAAACCATACCAGAATGAGCACAATTCAGTCGAGGACACCGGAGAAAGAAGCAAAAAACCATGTGACATTGACCTGAAAATCGCCATGAAAATCTTGTTCCATTGCCCACCTACCTTTCCTTTCACCTAATCCTAAGATCCTAAAAGCATTCCTAAAAACTCTTCCCACCAAAATGAAGCCTACTAAATGCCCAGCAAGAGAAAAAAAAATGAGGCAAGAAAAGTGAAAAAAGAAGGGAGGAGAAAAAGCGAAAAGTAAAAGTCAAGACTGCTGTGTCACTTTTAAATCCAAAAACTATCTCGAAATTTTGCTTTCTGTGCATGCCCGAACTTCGAAAGCTCATGTTTTGCATCTGGATCAGAAGGCCGCCAAGTGTACGACCTGTAAACTGGTTTGTGGTAAGTTTTAGCCCTTTATAGCACGACAGTGACCAGAAAACCACTCGACTAGCTTCAAAACGCGTTTTTCGGCAAAATCTCCAGGAGCGAATGGGTTAAAAAACATACAATTGGGGCTAAAGGGGCAGGAGGCAAATTAATGGTTTTTTTAGATCCTGAGGGGTAGCTGGGATAGGTAATCAAATGGTATACTTGTGAAATTAGAGGAATAATTTCACTTGCATTTTGTTTTGGACAAAACGTGTGTGAAATTATTCCCCAATTTCACTCATTTCTATTTGATTACACATACTAATTATTTACTGCAGGTAAGGTTTATGACAAAAACAAGAGATCCCCTAGCTGGTATCTTACTCTTTAGTCTTTCCAAGCCAATCTTGGAAGCATTTCAATTCCCCTGAAAAGAGATAATGGCCAGGTGCTCTCCTCTTCTTCTTTTAAACTCTTTCTGCTATAATTTTGCATGTGAAAATGCCTTAAGAACTTTTGAGGCTGGGGCTCCTTGGTCATGAGAAAATCATCACAGACCTCAGAAACCCTTGATAATTATGTATTTTTATATTATGTGTTTTGTAGAGCCTCAGAAAGGCATTCGCCTTGGCAGAGGAACTAAAAGGAGTTTTAAAGGAACGATATCAGCAGGAATACAACCAGTTCTTAGCTGAGCTGACCAAAAAGGTAAGATCCATAACCAAAAGTAACTTTATTGCAAATATTTATTGATACCTATATTGATCAAAAAATGAAAAAAGTTTATGATTGATTAATTATGTATAAATAAATGTACATATATATAATTAATTTATGTTCCAGGTATTATATTGACTTTTCCTGAGGAAAATATTTGGCATCATAGTTCTAAAACTAGTCTGTGTTGGTTTGTATTATAAAAGTTGCTCCACAGTATTAGCCTTGAGTCACACAATCAATGTTTTTGTTACAATATACAGTCAAAGCTCTATTATAAACAACACTCTTGTAAGTGTTCATCTGTACTTGCCACTGCACTGGAGGAGGATTCCCCATAAGCTTTTACTTCAAGTCATTGATTGTTATTTGCTATACTTATTGTAGAAAGAGGAGGAAGAAGCAAAAAGAAGAGAGCTTGAGAGGGCACAAGCAGAAGAAAGAACAAGAAGGGAGCAGGAGGCTCAAAGAATTTTACAGCAACAGAATAAAACCGAGATACCTGCAGACACAGGCGTGGCTACAGTTGTCACCCCAAGTGCCCCTCCATTGATTGGAGATTATCCAGCTCCACCTGTGTCACATCAGGAATCATCTTTCAGTGACCGGACAGAAGTAGGTGGGAATCAGCGTGAACACACTGCACCCAGTGATGTTGGACAGACACATGAAAATGTGCAGCCACCAAGCTATTCATCACTCTATTCTGTACCAACTCCAAGGTGAAAAGATCAGCCTTTTGACATGGGTAACAGCAGAACAAATACAAATGATTTTTCTTCAGAAAGTGAACATAGGCAACTCATAAATATCTGAGTTCCCCTAACAGGAGACAAAACTATGACCCAGTCCTGATGCCCTACCACTAAGCTACAAAAGACTTTCATTGTGAGAGCTGAGGCCATAAAACCCAGTTTTTGTGATGAACATTTTCCCTACTGCTACAGCTTTGGACCAGAATATAATATCGATAGGTTGCACGATGAGCATTAATGTGATGGTGAATGTTAAGCCGTGTGATTATAAGAGAATGATGTGCATTCCTGCATTCCTCTTTCTGGTACCATACAGTTTAATCGAGACTTGCTTATAGCTTTTATTTTTATCATTGTACACTTGCAAGTCAGTGATTACTTGATTTGTGTTATAATTTTTTTTTCAGAGTGCCATCAGTTGATAGGTCAACTAAACCAGTGATGGCTTCAGGTTAGCATGCATTTTTGAATTTATGTAGCAGTGAAATCTCTAAATTCATGAAGGCATATGTAAACCTAGGGAGTGAGGGTGGTGGTGTACATGTGTACAAAGACCGGATGGGTGCCTTTTTGGATCAAAAAGCAAGGGGTTGACTGCACTTTTTCACAATTGAAATTTCAAATTTCTGAAGTCACTGAGCTTCAATTCTTGCCCATGTGTTTCTGTGTGTTAGTTCTCGTACTAAAATATTTTGGCAGGCACTTACAGTGCATAAAGGGTTGACATAAAGAATGATATAATTTGGCAAGCAACACATTGGATTTATGAGGAAAAACATTAAAATCAGACTACATTTTTAACACAGGAATATTTTCAAGTAATATTGTGGTGGACCTGTTTTGTTTGTATGGGGCTATGGGGGGAGATTGGATCAAAATTAAACTACATCTCCCCATCCCCGTTACTGGAAATGAATTACAGAAGTCTTGGGGTGATTTTCTACTAGGTATTGAAAAGGTGGTTGAAAGTTTATCATCAACAGCATTCCGTTTAAAGACTGGAAACTGTATTCATTGGAGGAAAATTTTATTATTGAAAAGTATTCTCTTTACTGTTCATAGATGCATCCTCACCATCTCTTGGTCTTAGAAAGATTCATATTCCCGGAGAACTTATTAGCGTATTTTTACGTCTCGCATCAGAGAACACTCGAAAGAATCTGGAGACTTGTGGCATTCTTACTGGTCGCCTTGTAAGTATCATCAATACTTAGTATTTATTGATTCAGCTGATGATAAAGTTCTAAATCGATCTGTTTGTTTCAAATATTGAAACATATAGTCATATTCCCGCATTATCTAGGGACTTAGAGTATTAGAGGGGGTCGTATTATTTTAACTCGAACATGCCACATAAGGATAGTGCAGTGTAGACCATTTAAAATTTATAAATTTTTAAATTTTATATAACATTCTCCATAATCTTTTTTGCAGCAAAGCAATATGTTCTGCATTACTCATTTGATAATTCCAAAACAAACTTCTACGTCAGATTCATGTACAACTCTGAGTGAAGAGGAACTGTTTGAAATTCAAGATTCTTATGACCTCTTAACTTTAGGCTGGATCCATGTAAGTATACTCTTGTGCATGATTAACAGAGAACAGAACCCTGTTCATGCAAGTATTGTGTAATAAGCAGTCTGAGTATTTTATTAGTGTTCAAAGCAGAAGGTGCAACCAAGCACTTCAAGTTTATTCTTTCAGTAATCTTAGTTCATTAATAGGCTTTTGATTATTTTTTGCTTTTTTATCAGATTTAAATACACCCATAATATTTAGATTTACTAGTAAGTTTATTTAATTTTTGTATTTTCTTGGACTGAGTGAATGAAGGGGTGTATAAAAAGAGGCCCTAAGTGACTGTTGATGTATTGTCAAATCTCTCTCCTCCTTAGTAGACTGTTCTGCTTCACAAGATTTTTATTTTTAAGCACAACCAAGCATGTTAAGTGCTTGTTTATTCTCTCAAGTCCTGCTAAGTCACGACCAGACAGAGTGAATAGGGACTGCACAGTTTACCACTGTAAAGGCTCTCACTGGCACTCCACGCATAAAGAAAAAATAATAATTATTATAACAAGGGAATTTCCCCTCCCCATCCTCTGAGTGCCATTAAAAGCCCATGAGGGTGGGACTTAAGTAGTATTTATTTCTCCACCGAATAAACATGTTTACAGAAAAGAATAATTACGATAAAGAGACTCCTGTATGAAATATAGGACTCCAGTATGAAAGAGAGGTGTAGATACTCGTCATCTTGATTAATGGCGTAAATTGCACATTTTGATCTTGCTTTTAACACTGGAGTGTTAAGGACAGAAAGCCTATGATCTTTACCCATCCAGGTCTCCCTAAGGGTTGTACATAAAGAATTATCTACATAAAACAAATAAACCACAGCCATACTGTGTTGAAGACAGCATATATTTCAATGTCAACATTTTAAGCACAATTGAAATCACTATTTTAAAATAGCATTTATTTGGTTGGGCTTTTTGACATAGTTTCCCTTAGGGGTTAAGGTAAGCCTCAGAAGCATCAACATCAGTCTCCTTTGAGAGGTTTAATTCTAATTCTCTGACAAGCCTTCATCTCCCTCTGCGGAGGAGAGAGTGAGAATCTTGAAAGGTATTTGTCGGTAGTCTGCTTTCCTTATGGGTCCCCTTGTATTTAAAATAATTCAATAATGCAATTTTAAAGGTAAAATTTATTTCATAAATATAACTGTGTTTCTACTGATTTTCATCAGACACACCCTTCTCAGACCAGCTTCATGTCAAGCGTAGATCTTCACACGCACTGTAGTTATCAACTCATTATGCCTGAAGCTATTGCAATTGTGTGTGCTCCAAAATTTGATCAGTAAGTAGTAACAGTAACTATCAACCATCGTATTATGATGGTGCCAGCAGGTGCTCCTTCCCCAGAATGCCTATAAGTGTACATTTTTACATGTGCTGCGCAATAGAGTCATGATTTTAGGAAGTTTGATTTAGAATGGGGTATGCCGGTAACCAATGATACTTTTTTAAACCCTTCACAACATCAGGAAACTTTAATAATCATCACTGTTTCCATGAATCATCCACATGTATGATGCAGGTCTTATGTGTGGGCAACATTGTGAACCTAATTCCTAAACTTATATAAAAAAATCCTACTCCTCCTGCACTTTTTTATGAGAGCCACTAACATAGTGCAGGCTTTCAGCTATAGCTTGAAGTCAGAACCCCATGATGGAGAAAGACTAAAGGAAAAAATCACTTGCATTCCCAAGAAGTCATTACTGCCATAGTAGACAAAATTAATAGTGCATGTGACCCCGAAGGGCAGTACTCTCTATAGCGCCCTATAAGAAGCTAGGCTCCACCCTGAAAGGAGTACATCTTTTAGACATCACGTGGGTGAAGGGGTAGGGATTGCACTGGTTGAATTATACAGAGGGGGAAATCTGTCATTTTGTTCTGTAAAATGACCTAAAATGGGTGACAGGCGCTGTGAAAAAGACAAGAAAACTTCTTAGTTTAGTGATTCCTAATAATTTAATAGTAAGTAAGTAAGTAAGTAATCGGTTTAATAACAGGGTTTCAATTGCGGCTCTTCATCTGTTACTTATAACTAAAAAATAAAATATGTATCAAATATTTACAATAAAAATATACTAAAATAGAAAGTAAAATAATATGCAAAATAGAAGCATTTGCAGCTGAAGAGATGCCGCATTCTAAAATGGGTATGTGAAAGAGGTACCTTTTCTTTCAAAATTTGTATGTAAAAGAGTAAGTTGTTGGACCTTGGGGTGTAGCCTCCTCATATAATACTTTTTTCAATGCCCCCCAGGATGTCACCAATCTGCAGGCTCAGATGTATTGTTTGTGAATTTTTGCAGGACTGGAGTGTTTTCACTCACACAGGAATATGGTCTTCAGTTTATTTTAAACTGTAAAAAAACAGGATTTCACCCACACCCTAAAGAGCCACCTTTATACCAGGTAAGTGTTGTTGTCTTATACACTTTCCCTTTGTACTGCTATTCCTATTCACATCTTTCCCAGTCAGTTTTTCTGTCTCTCATATCAAAGTGATCAATTGCCTTCTTGCCCTTACACAGAAAAGAAATGAATGAACTCCTTTAACAATGGCCTCCACTCCTAATAGCAGGAATCTGAGTACTAAAATGCTTTCTTTTTACTTATTGACTTTCAGGAAAGTTCACACATTTTGTGGGACAAAGTTGCCAGAGTTGAAGTGATTGATCTAAGATAAAGAATTTTAATTCTTGTAAAGAAGACTGTGTTATCAGTAATATCTTATGAAGGAAATAAATAACCGAATTATTACTTCGGCGGAGCGCGAAGTAAAGGTTTCGCGACGCTCAGGAATGTATCAAAGTTACAATTTTTTGACAAGTTTGGGCATGCAAAGTCTGTAGGTTTTCGGTTTTATTCGGCTATTTGACGAAGTGAGAGCCGAATTAACTCGAGATATCTCGAGATCACTTCGATTTCTTTGATTTATTCTTTAACTTTTTCGAGGAAGAAAGAATTATTATTTTGGCTTTCCCGGGGTTTGAACCGACTCACCTATGTGACCCGTCAGATCGGAGGAGACTCTAAGTTGAGGGATTAGCCGATTGCGCTACTGCGACCCAAGGTAGTTTGGGATATGAAAAATAGTTATGAAATAATACACTAGTTTCGGGACAAGATTGGGCGTGCAAGTTCGTGACTTTTCGGCTTGTTTCAACTATTTCACGAAATGAGACCGGACTACTTCGTGATATCTTGAGATCACTTCGAGTTTAGTCTTTAATTACTCGAGGAATAAATAGAGGATATTTCGTGGCCGCGCACAGACACGAAATTTCTCTTCGAGTGTTGAAAAACATTTCACGAGTGAGCCCTCCTTTCGAACTGTTTTATGATGAATTTAAAGTTACAAAATGCTGCAAAAAAACATTTTGTCTTTGTTGAGTGTTACGTACTAAAATTGCTTTCATGCGTTGCGTGACTTTCTCGATTTGCCATGAATAATTAATTAGGGCATGTTTACATTTCAGCATGAGTCAGCAGATTTGTATCAGTTACTGAAATCATAAAATATGTCGAAAAGCTACTACTATGCGCCTGCTGTTAAGTATTTTCTAGAACCTTATGTCAAACGGTATACAAGTTCCAAGCGAGTTCTTTTGAAGAACTAAGTTTTTTCCCACGGGCTGGACTGCTGTGTTTAGTCAAGTGTGACGAAGGTCGATTTTCAGGTATTGTGTTTACAAGTACGCGGAAGCCGTAAGACATCTGAGGTTCAAGTGAAAGTTTGTTATTATTGGTAGAGGCTGTTTAGTTTTACTCAAAGTTCAAGTCAAGTTTGTGTTGATGGATGCCCTGTTTTAAAGCTCTGTAAAGGCTATGTTCCTTTGGTGTTAAACTTCCTTGTGTTAATCCGACATCCCTGCGTGCTGATAGTCAGTGAATAATTATCCTCAAAACATTCGAACTCGTGACTTTGAGTTTTAGCCAATTCCATGCTAAACGTAATTGACTCCTTACCCATGCCTTACATATCTTTAATCAGTACATGAGACCGCTATGCTGTTTTTGAAGCCTGATGTGACAAAGAAAAATAGAGAATTGTTTTTTAGAAGGATTTGTATGGAGTCATCAGAGCATAACTGGGCTAATATCTCGGAGACAATTTGTCCCGAAATGCTAGTTTTTGGCAAGTAGGCCTCTTGGATGTTGCTCTTTTCAGAATATCCTGACAAATCCCATAATTTCACAGATTAACACCTTACTCTTGCCATATTTGATTTCTTACTATTCCTCCGCACTTACAATTAATTAGTTCCACAACCACGACGCCGAAGTGTACGCTCCGTAGCGTCTTGTTCCCATATAATCACCAGGCGATAATATCTGATGAAAATAAATTTGAAGGCGTCAACATACAGTGAAACCTGTATTAAGCAGACACCTTCAGGGAATACTATTGTGTCCACTTAATACAGGGTGTCCGCCTAATACAGGTGTCAATAGATAACATCAAATGAGGTGTCAAATGCCATTCAAATGAACAGTGGAAACTTTTAGAATACTCTCAGAGACTATGACGATATACGTTTGCATTAATTTCTTTATCAAAGTGGACCAATTGATCATAGGGCCATAAACATAGATTGCAACTCAAATTTGAAGAAATCAGATGAGTGGAACAAGCTCCATACAAACAAAATTAAATAACAAACAATACCGTACTGTCAAACTAATCAAATAGGTTTGTCAAGTCACGTATTTTAAGTAATGGTCCAGCTAAGAAGCAGGCAGAAAAACAATAGCCCGCGGCAATAGCGTCAGTTATTTTTCAGGCGCTAATTTCTCTAATCAAATTAAATCTGAATGCTCTGATTGGTCAATACAGCTTAAAGCGCGAAATTTGAATTTTAAAGTTGAATTAAGATAGCTTAAGACTCATTCGAACAACTTTTTATTTCGTCTATTGCTTTGTTATGTTGAAAAATATAACATATCTAAAATTTAAAAGATTTCTATGCGCCAAACCCGAGGAAGTTAAACTGATATGAAATTACACGAAGATGAGCACAGTGTTACATCAATCAGCGACGTTGGGAACAACATTTACGTCGGCTCTCACAAAAGAAATGTCAAAACCATGATCGTAAACAGCAGCAATTCACTGTCACGTGGCGAATCTGGCGAACGCGCCAATGTCGCGCGTTCATATTCGGCCACCATACAGAACAACAACAAGTACGCAAAATCAAATCCAAATGTTATCTAAATGTTCTGCTTTTGGAAAAAAAGAGGATGTTGCCCAGATAGAAAAAATTCCTGCATGTTCGGATAATCGGGTTTCAGAAAAAGCTCTCCTACAGTTTATCTGTTTTCAAGGTTTTGATATTACTCTATAAAAATCCTTCTTACAATCTCTCTCGTCCTTGGAAAAAATAAAGGCAAGCTACAGTCATGCTCGCTAGATCTTCCGTACCAAGAGAAACTCAAACACCAGTGACAGCTATTTATGATACTTAAGCGGCTTCCGTCTCGGTATTCTCCGTCTCAGAACTCAAAGGTACAAAATGCAAACGTGTCACAAATTTCAATTCGCTCATTTTAACTTAAGGTCCACGGCGAACTTCCATTTCGCTTGATGAAGCAGTCTAGACAGAAAAAAAATCGAATGAAAGATGGGTAAAGATACACGGAATATGGAAGTTTCGAAAGGGGCAAACACATGAATAACACATAATGCGCGCGGAGGTGCGAAAATCTATTGAATTCAGCTTACCTCAAGCTCAAGTGTTCTACATCTCTTCGAGAAATAAATTCATCCTTGTAAAAACAACAAATCTTTCGCTTTCTCCTTTTATGCCCAGCTGTACTCCAATTTCTAGCGCCACAATTATTCTGATCTCCTCCTGATCCGGCCTGACAACGAAAACAACTACGCCGGGCCCAAATTCCCACATGGCGACTCGGCATGTCGAGGACGGCAGCAAACCATGTTTAAGAGCATTTTGACGATCACTCCGATGATAAAATACAGTAAATTTGCGATAAATATTCAATAAAGAAAAAATGCAGATTTTTCACGAAGAAATTGACGAGATTTCTTCGGGTAAAAGACAAATTTCCTAACATCTCAAGTGTCACACTAAGATGGGGTCACAACAAGGTCGCGCGTGTGTTGCACGTTTTCCGCTCTAACTTTTGATTGGCGCATAGAACAATGCTGAAACTTGGCCGTGAGGTATAAGACAGGGGAATGGGGAAAATAAAGCTAAAAAAAGGTGTTTTTGTCACGTTTCTGACTGTTTTTTTGGCGATTTTTGGATTTCGGCCAATCAGAACGCTTGATTTAATTGAAATTAATGATTAAAAGTTAGCACCTTTTAATCACTTTTGCCGTTCGCCTGCCTACCTTTTACACGGACCATTACTTAATGTAAAATCGAAAAATTTGTGGGTGACAATTCGAGGCAATCTTTCACATTTCCGGTGTCTGGCATGTTGGGTGGTGAAATTTAATCACAAGTGTCCATTTAATACAGGTTGGCAACATTAGAAATGACCATTTCAGGTACTTTTTAGGTGTCCGCGTCCACTTAATAGAGGTGTCTGCTTAATAAAGGTTTCTTTTAATCTCTTTATTCCAACCTTGCATTGTAGAATTTTGTCTATACGGCAAATAAAGATTGAATTGAATTGAATTGAAACTAAATAAGGGAAATAAATTTAGGGACTTCAACTACTGTCCACTTCATAGAGGGTGTCTGCCTAATACAGTGTCCGCTTAATACAGGTTTCACTGTAAAGTAACGTGAATTTTAGATTTTAAAATCAGAGATCTGTGCTCCAATGCATACTTATCGGTAATTGTATGCATTTGAAATTGAGATGGCTCACACCAGGTTTAATACTTCGGAACAACACTATAAAATTAGTAAAGATGCTAAGTTTGAACGTGATTCGTTGAAAAATAACAAAGACATAACTCTGCAAAAACACTGTATTTTATGTTTGTACCGTGTATGGTGAGGGCAAGTTTTGTGCCCCCCACCATACAAACGTCTGTAAAATCTTTGCTTTGCGACTTTGCGGAGCAATATCTCCGCTCGCTTTTAACGTATCACTTTTAAACTTGGCAAGCTTGCACATTTTAAGGAGTTCTTTCCAGCAGTATCAATGGATATTTGCTATCTATTCTTTATCAAAACTTGAAAAATACCATGGAAGGGTCTGCAGGGTCTGTTGTTACAGAAAAGCAATAAATTGTAGACCAAAGTCCTTGTGACAAATCTTTTTATTTTCCTTGCAATTCGTGATTGCACTATAAAGCTATATAATAATGGCACGCTGAAAAATTTAAGGCAAAGGTACATTTTTACATGTCCATAAAGTAATGTAAACAATCAATTAATAATAACTCTCCTAATAAATAACATTTTGTAAACAAATTTCTAAATGCTATGTTCTACAGAACACTTTCTCTGGGTCTGCCAAATATTTTAATTTTCTCTTCTACAACATGTATGTAGTCCAATTCATTTGAGTCTAAATAAAAATAATATTACAGCATTTTCAAATATTCTAGCCAACCAGCTATTAAATCATTCCCAAATTCCCAATAAAAAAATAGAGCACACTATATCAATGTATTGATAGCTGCAAACCAATGAAATGTAGGTGCATACCTCAAGTCATAATTGCTCACTCAGACCGGATATTTTGAAAACAAAATTTGCTTCCATAGTTTATACTTAAAACCAATCACTGCCATGCTTACTGTTTTAGAAAAAGACTGCTTCTGAGCCCTTCTCAATGTTGTGATTTAAGCTGGCAGGCCCCTACATACAGTGTAGACATCCTTTTGCCTTATCACAGAATGCTCTCTCCCCCTCTCCCCCCCCCCTGTTTTCAGGGAAGAGTGATTTGTGATGAGTCAAAAGAATACCTGCGTGATGGGGGAGGGGGGGGGGGGAGTTAACCTTGCAATACTTGCCCGTCTCTTTAATTGTTAAAGACAAATCCAAGATCAAGTTATTCAGTCAGCTGCCTACTACAGTGTTGAAAAGTCACTAAAGTAAACCTATTAATTCAAGAGATGTTCACCTATGGAACTCAGAAAAATATTTCTGGAATGTCATTGTGTTGTAAGGAGAAGCCAATCAGGTGTGAGAAAACTAAACCCCAAGCAAAAATGGCAAAACGTTTGTCGTTTGTTTGCATGTCTTGGTCTTTACTTTGAATCGAAAGGTCATAACACAATAAACAGCCCTTAAATATTTCAAGAGTTCATAGTGTTCTTGGTTTGACAGTAACTTTAAACAACTTACAATTTAAAGTACATCTCAAGTTATTGACCAGTATTGCAGATTTACCAGTAGTTTTCTCAGAAATTGAAAATGTAAAATGACCACAATTTAGTGCTGGCTGTTCATTAAATTTTAATTTAACACTCACGATTTCCATCTGTGCTCACTTTTGAAAATTCTTTTATGCAAGGGAAAATTCCATTATTGAATATTGACATCTTCCTATTACCAGCATTTCCTATTTAAATTCAGTGGTCTTACACTCGTAAAGGGTCAGCAACAGCTTATGGGTCAAAAAAGATGCCATGTAATGTATGTAAACCTCAGCTGCTGAATCAGAGGATAAAATTTCTTGTCCATGAAGAGAGTGCCAGCATCAAATGATATTGTTATTTGCACACTCAGGATTCTGGGCTAGGATTAAGAGGAGCACAGATATATGTAAGATAAAGATAAGACAGCGGTGCAGAGGTTAAAAAAAGTGGTTAGCTCTGCAGTATTAAAGATTAAGAAGCTATCATGGGAAAGACTAGTTAATTTATCGAAAGGAAGGAAAAACACCAAGACCTTGAGACACTTTAGGTACCAACTCAAAAAAGAACATAATTGCTAAGTTTGAGTTAACAAAACACTTCACTTGCCTGATTTATCGAAACAAATTCTTTTTATATAATGCACTGTTCTGTCAAACTAGCTGAAACTTTATCGACGTAGGTCTAATGGTCTTGATGTTTATCCCTTCCCCTAGACTGGCAATGAAACCCAGAGAACAATGTTGGTGTAAAACACTTTGCTACAAAATGTTAATAATAATATGAAAAAAAAAACAGAGCTGATTGTTCACTTATATCGTTATGATCAGAATCGTAGCTGTGAAAAACTACCTGAAACATACTACAACGTATTAGCTAAATGATAAGATACTTAACTACTTAATAACCTCTATATTACTAGAACCCACTCACTGACTACATGACAAGTTAATGTTACTAATTTACTCTAATTTACTAGATAATTAATTCACTTTACTAATTTGCTCTATTTCAAAATGCAATATTACTACAATTTTCTACCGAGTACAAAAAAGGTTTATCACTGATTCTTTATAAATACTCGAAAAAATCCACATTTATTGTGCGCAAAAAGATATAAAAACACAAACATCCTGTACACGTGATGTACACATGAAGGAATCTATGGTTATATGAGAAAACCTTGCCTTTAGCCTTAATTATCAATCACATTTGATGGAACTTCTGCATGAACATTGATAATAAATTATGTAAAAAAAATTGATTTCATTAAGATTTACATGTAGTAAGAGGCATTAAAGATGTCAGTGGATGATGTTGCATAAACAAGGTCAAACACTACAGTACTGTATTTATTTTATTTTACCCCGATTTATAAAAAACCCCAGCTAATAATTTGAACTAACCCCTGAACATTCTGCATCAAAAACACGGAATTCCATAATTCAAACCTTGTATGCTTCAGGTTATGTACTAACCAATAAAATGACCAGTAACAAATTTTCTTAACATTATTTAGCAAATTTTGCTTGGTAATTTATATATTAGGATTCTTCGTACAAAAAGACAATGTACAAAATGCAAGTTTATAAACACTCTTTACAGAGAATAGTTATAATGACAGTTTATACAAAAATGCAATAATACGGCCCTGAAACTACCAAACCTCTCAAAGAAACAGCCCAAAAAAGATAACTTAATACATGACTTGTAAGCTCTTTTAAATAAATGCAAAATGACTGTTGAATTAACAATAATTATAATGTGGCTTACAAAATAGCCTTGAATTTTAGCACCAGCACAAAAAACATGTCCTATCATAACATGCCACAAGAATTTTATGGTACTTGCGTGTGGTGAAACTGCACAGTTCTGATGACTGTGACAATTTGTTTTGATAATAATTCTATAAAGGGTCAATTTTGTCTTGGTGTGAGATTACAGCAGTTTGTTATTAACCCTTATAAATGGCCATAAAGTAGCTTTCTCTGACATTTCTGCCCTTGTAGCCAGTAGTTAGATCTAAATCCCCCAAAGAACTAGAGCGCTTCATCTGTAACATGATAGATTCAACAGACCTGCCGGGGCCACGAGGCTTGTCACGCAACTTGCTCTCCAACTTTGAGCCATGTAACACGTTCACGTACATTGTGTACCTTTTGTACTGTGAAGAAACAATGAATAAGGGGTTTGAATGTTTATTTCATTAATTGAAACCAACATCAAATTTGAACATTAATAGAGAAGTATGAATTAAAGAATAACAGATACAGATCTGATATGATCTTGATTACCAGTTGTCAGATAGTGGATTTTTGAGTTTTTGTAATTATTATCAACTATTTTCTTTCTGTGCTTTTCCCATTCAAACAGCTGGTGCTCTCTCATTTCAACTTACAGGGCAATTAGGTGATCCACATGTGGCTGGGGTCAATTTTCACAATATTATAAATTAAAAGTGGACCACAATTTGAAGGGAGGAAACATAATCCCAACAAACTAGAGGCCTGACCATTTGTCTATTTTCAAGATTATCATCAAGGAGTTGAAGTTGGGCTTTCAGAGAACAGCTGTTCATTAAGGGCCAAATATCAACTCAAGCTTTAACCCCTCAGGGGCTTAAATGTCAGGGGTTGGTGGGGTGGGGGGCTTCAACCTAGGTTTGAAATCAGGTGCCCTAATATAAAACACTTAGCCATAATACATATACCTTCTCCCAAGTGATGATAAAATAAGTTTTCCCATTCTGATGGTCCATTAAGAAACTGGAATTCGAGACTGATCATTTTGAGAGCTGATCTTAGCTATACAGTGTACTTAATTACCTCGTACTCCAGGAACTCATGCTTCTCCTGCCATTCCTGAAACAAGGTATATAAGCAATGCATTCAGATAATTATTGCAAAGCCAATTATATCTTCTTCTACACTGAACTTAACAGTTACACCTGCTCCAAAGCTTGGCCAGTGAAAGAATTCTAGAAATATTCACTGAGTGCTTATGACCAGCTTTTGATACTCTTGCAGCCTGTTGTCTTAAATATATACAGCTTTTTCGAGAAAAGTTGTCGTAAAAATGTGCATGCAACAATCCCGAAAGGTAATATGGGATATAATCAATACACTGTTCCTGACACTGTAGCTGTCAAACCTACTTTTGCTGTTTTCCTTTAGCATTCACAAACGCATGTCCATGGCCTCTCATGCCATTCTTTTAAATTTCTTTGACTAACAGTGGACTCAAAACCAAACCACCCATAATACCTTTCAGGATTGTTGCATGCACTTCTTCCGACAACCATTCTTGAAATAGCTGTATATCAAGAAAAGGGAATGTTGAGGAATCTTCATTTCCTAAACTCCCAATAGTAAAAACCAACACTGACTTTCCTTCCCTACTTTTAAAGTTCTATGATTCTATCCTCACTTTTCTCCCAATAGATTGACCTATTTTCCTTTATCTCAGAGGTATGAAAAATGGATCCTCTGTAATTAATCTAACTAAGTAATGAATCACCTCTAGTTCTCTGACTGAGCCACCTGTGGGTTTACTTTGTAAACTTTCAATCAATTGTCCCTCAGCTTCTGAACTCTGCAAAACAAACAGTTGCCATTAAGTATTCAAAACAGAGTTAACTGAATTCAAACAGAGTACATTGAGAGCATATCTTTGATTCACTATACTGATTTAACAACTCACCTTCTTCTCATGATGTTCCAGTTGTTTGGCCTGTTGAATTGAACAAGAGTGGTTTACAAAATAAAGAAATTACCTTTAACATCAAGAAAAGTGGAAGGTTAAAATTAAATGTGCTTTTATGCTGTGTGCACTTTGCCCATGATCAGTCATCACCTTCAATCTCTGACTGTATCATCCTTCATCATAAATTAAAATAAAACTGGACTTAGTGTATCAAGTGCTTGACGGCTGCTTAAATTGGGGTGGCAACAACATGAAAAATCTTGTTCGGATGGCCAAAAGGTGGTTGTATTCTTTTCTACAGTTATTTTGCAACTTCAACTACTGGCCACTCAATGGAAGTTTAACTAAAGAAGATTTTTACAGCCTTGGCCTAGTCGTGTGTTGTTCAAATCTAACAGATAAATCACTATCCACTATCCACAATTTTATTGTGGATAGTGGATAGTGATTTATCTGTTAGATTGAACAACAGACATGCCAAGTCTCACAACTTTGTTGTGAGTCTCACAATTTCAAGACCTATCTCATGCTCTCATAAGTTATATTAGCAACTTCTCATACTTTCTCGAAAAGTCAAACTCCAAAAAAATGTTGGAGCTGTCGGGTTTGTTTCCAAGTTAAGACATCAATAGATAGCCAGCTAAAACCAAAGAAAACATTCTCTTTGCCTCCTAAGACTTGCCACTGCCACCGAATTTGCCATCTTACTGTTTCTTTTGCTTCAAGATGGCCCCCAACAAAAAAAAATTACAAAACCTAAATCATAAAATTGTGGTGTTTACTGCTCAAGCTTTAAAGTGATATGTGACTTCCAATACCCATAATCCCCACTGAAAGTCCTTCCACTAGGAAATTTGAGACATCTTAGACTTTTTACCCATTTCTCACTACTTTTCCCAGCTCTTGGTTCAGAATATCACATTTTTTGCCTTTTGGGGGTTGGAAGTCTGGAACACCCCGACTATTGGTCCGGCCCCAGAGATCAAACCCTTGATCTCGCCATTCTGCAGTCAAGAGCTCTATTGACTGAGCTAATCCTGGCACAGTCAAACCAAAAGATGCAGGAAAAAACAAAGGAGAGCACTTACAAGTGGCATCTGAGAGCGAGAAAAAGGAAGAACAGGCCGCTGAAACCTCTTGCTACAAAAAAGCAAACATAAAAAAAGGAAGATACACTAATTAGCTAGCTTCAAGAATGCTCCAGGGAGACCTGAGATTAACAACGATCACAAAATGTATTGGCCAAAGACAATGTCTGAAAACATTTTGTCAAGATTTGAAAAGGGCTGGGGAAAACCAAAGTTCACCTAAGAGTCTCTGTAACTAGCAAAAAAAACTATCTAACATTATTAATTGAAGAGGGTGGGATATGACATCTCCAGAACTGATAAACCTGTCAGCCTCAAAGTATTCCCAACTACTTGAAGACACTTTCAACATCAAATTGGAACATGGATTTGTTAGTTTTTCAGGCGAAGAGACAACCTGCTGTGGGTATAACCAGAGAAAAACCTCTATGACTAGAGAAGGGAGCCAGCCACAAACTCAACCCACACATGAGGTCAATACCAGAACTCAAACCTGAGCCACATACATAAATTATGGGTGGCAGGCAAGTGCTCTAACCACTGTGCCATCCCTAGCTCCCCAAATTATATCAATGATAAAAGAAAACGAATTACTTTGAGTAAAGTAATTAATGCCATTATTGACATATGTTAAATATGTAAAGTCAAGTAATTAAGTCATCAAGAAGGGTACAAACTATGTACATGTATTACATACCAAGAACCAATTGGAGCTGGTAGGGGAGGTGATGAGTATGTGGCAGCTACAAGATTTATGGCCTCAATCCATGCATTCATTTCATTTTGATTTCTGCAAAAACAATCAAATGAACAAACAACATCTTGTCAAGGAATTTACTATAAGCAAAGGCTTTATACTCTATACTGGTCTAAATCAAGTTAGTTTATTTTTATAACATTAAGATATCTGGTTACCTGTCTAGGTTGATAAGCTACATAATAATAACAGTATTATATAGTCTTCTATATGTTTCCAGAGAACTTGACAGCTGCCAATACATTACTGCCAAAGAAGAGATGATTCTCCAGCAACTAAATTCCCGTATTTACTTGAATAAGTGCCGCCACACTTATCAAATTTGTCATGCCTCAAATGCTGCACTTATTTGAGGGCGGTGCTTTTTTGAGGGCAGCCTTTACTTGAAAGTTGGACACAGCAAAGAGTTGTATCAACAATGTACTAACAGAATTAACGTCTTTTGATTATATCAGGGCCAAGGTGCTTATTCGAGGACGGCCCTTAATCTGCGGTATTTGAGTAAACATGCTGTATGGAAAACACATACCACTTCCTGACACTGAGGTAACTGCTACAGTTTACTTACTTTGCTTGAAAGAGGAACTCCCTCCAATCTGAAGTGACAAATCTAAATACAAAGGGTTTCTTGACATAATCTGTAGCTCGACTAGCCAAAGCATGGTGAACTCCTAAACAGTTCCTTGTTTGTTCTGGAGTGGTAACTTCATCTGACTGGAAGGAGTGCAAAAGTAATAATGAAAGATTTATGGTCTTTTCCAGAAAAGGTATAATAACTGAAAAGCAATGATATTATTACTTTAAATTATTATTGTGTCATTCATTGAGATGGCAAAAAGATGAAAAGAGACAGAAAAAAACATACCCAGAGAGAAACAAATTTGATCACTTTCAACAGCTTGTAATGATGAGAAGGAGATCCATGCATTGGGGGCCCAGCCAAAGAGGCCACATCTAAATTCCCCACTCCACTCGGCTTGAATTTATTAACATATTAATTTTAATATAAATATACATTTTAAAAACGTTTTTAACTGTTAGAGGATATAGAGCATTTGACTCCCATTATTTTCTTGATCTACACATGATGAAATAAGAGGAAGGCACTGTTCTTAAGACTTCACTAGTACCTTGTGGAGAAAAAGTATCATTCCTTTCAATGTGCAAAAAAATGGCATCCATTTTCTTTTCCAAGCTGAGGCTAAATGAAAAACAGAAATATTATCAGATCTCTACTTTTAAAATCAGTTTTAAAAAACAGACATATATAAAAAATCCCTTTGAATCACTAACAGTGTGCATGCAATTTGGGTGTTTAAGTTTTAATTTCTCTATTATCTTAAAATATTGGCTTGCCTGTGGTCTCAGTTATTTTTGTGTCTTTACATGTACATGTAATTTGGAAGAAGGAGAAATCTAACACCAGAAAGCTCAAAAACAATTCTGAGCTCCAGGTGAAGATCACACTCATGACCCCCTGAACTGAACTACTGGAGGCTCTATGACAAGTATGGTTGAAATTTAATTAATAAAGATCTCACTTGAAGGTTAGGTTTAAGGGAAAACATGACCACTGGACTGTTAAGCAGGTATTATATTTAACAGTACAATCATAAACTCACTCTTCCTCCCCTCTGAATCTATGGTGACCTTTCTGTAGAGTAGACCCTCTTTGTAAACCTTGTCACTTTCACTTGCTTGAATCTATGATCCCAAATGAATCATTATAATTATTTTTAAAATATTACAATAATATTACAATAAAAATATTTCAATGATTCTAGAATATTACAATTATGACTACATTTTAGACCATCATCATAATTATTGAAATCCAAACTAATTTTCTCTAAACTGATGAACTGCTCAATTTCTTCATCTTTAGAATATTATACTTTTTTTTCTTTGCCAGCTTAGTTGACGAAACCAGATTTCTGGGTTTCCATTGATAGAATTGATAGAATCAAGTATGCAGAACCAGGAAAGTTAAAATTTTAGGTGTCACATAAACAAAGTTGTCACTAAGAGAGGAACAAATGCAGCCAAAAGAACAAGCATGGTTGAAATTATTCGCATCCCCTGTGTCAATGACTGAACAAACATTAAACAATTATTGGATGACGTTTTTGTGATATCCGGAATAATCAAGGTCGAGGTACTTTATCTTCAAGTAATTTCTCAATTTCTTGCTGGGTCGATGAAGCGAATCAAGAAGCCATTCTTACTTCGCTGTCCACAAACTTGACATTGCTGTCTGTGCACTTGGTATTGCTCTTGGAAATCATGCATTGCGCGCGCAACCTACAGATTATTCACTAATCTGTAGGTACAGATTAGTGAATAATCTGTAGGTTGCGCTGTTTCCCAGAATTAACTGTAGGCTTTTAGCCAATGAGAAGACAGATGGTGACTACAATGTATAATAATGTCAGTTATGAGGTGGTGGTGTTCATGGGATGGTTGCAGGAGAGGTTGCACCAAAACAAAAATTTGTTGTTGAGAAATTTCACTGCAGATATGTCATTAGAATTAAATATTACTGAGAAATCTCAGAAAGTATACAACGTTGTTATGACACATAAACAATCAAACTTATCTGAGTTCTGTGATTATAATAATAAACACTATGTGCATTTACCTCCACAAATGGATTGCCTAAAGAGCTTCCCTAGAAATGTAAAAACAACACATACACAATGTAATTAGAAAATGAGATAACAGCCAGAAAAAAAGATTTCACAAAAAATACAACATTACATGTAAGCTGTACACAATGCAAGTGCTGATACTTCCTCAACTGTACAGTTGCGATAGATACCCAGAAAATATTACTTCCAAAGAGCTGATTAAATAATTTTATTTAATAATCTAATACAGTTTAAACCTCTGCTTACGAACACCAACTCCTACAGAACTCCTGTAAGCAGACAACTCCCTTAGGTGGGCGACTCATGTGAACAAACACAAAGTAATAGTCTCACTGACATACTGTACATACAAACCTTGCCTTTTTAACCTTTTCTAAAGAAATACTTTTTCTGATCCTACGAGTGTCCACGTACTAAAGGTTAGACTGAATTACTATCATTATAATTTAACTAACACCATTAATTGTGTGCATAAGAAGAACAGGGAGATGAATTAGCACGAGTTCTCTGATATCAGGTCCTGAAGAGCTTCATCACCCTAGCACATCTCTATCCACTGAACCAAAAGTGTATTAATAATTTATTCAAATTACCTTTGACCCATTTGGCGTGAGAGATCTCTTGGAAGGTGTTGGTGTTGGTGATTTTTCTTTAACACTAAAAGCAAATTAAAAAACAAACAAATCTACATTTTTGAGGACCCACTTACATAGATCGAGGGTCCACTGGAACACTGTACTAGATAATTAAAGGGTCAGTTTATCATCAAAATTCATAAAAAATTCCTCTCTCCACTTACAGATCTCAAAAAGTGAGAATGAAAAGAAAATTGCACTGTACACTCTGGGGACACTTGCACTTTTATAGACCACTAAAACACCTCCACATGTACTGCAGTTCCATTGAACGAGATACCACTGACCACTTTTAAAAACGTTTTGACAGAAAAAATGAAAATTAATTATTATTATTATTATTATTATTACTATATCTGTTTTTCCTACAGTAAGCAGTTTGCCACTTTTTTATTCTTTTGACTTGACACCACTTACCCAAATCCTTCCAATGGCTTACTTTTAATTTCTTGATAAATTCCCTGAAAAAATCACGGAGCAAGACCACTGTTAACTCCCTTTTTAAATTCAAACTAGGGGCAGTAATTTGCTTTTGGTTCCGTGGAAGTCCACTTGAGATACATTAATGATAGTTTACCTGTTTACAAGTGCACTTCAGTAAGGTAGTTACTGTTTAAGCGATAGAAAACATTTTCCACGTTTGCATAGCCTGATATAAACACAGGAGCCAGGGGTTGGGAGAACTCTCCCAACCCCTCTAGTGTTTATATCAGGCTATGCAAATACAGGAAAAAAGTTCTCTATTGCTTTTATAAATTAACTCTTCCGAGAAAAAATGCAAAACTCTTTGTTATGGCACTGATTAAAAGAGAAACTCTTACCAGTCGTGAAGTGTTGTACATGTATACAAAGTTTCACACTCATAATCAGTTGTTATTTTGCATAAAAGATGCTCTCCAAAAAACTGATTTTTCTCGCTTAAAATGTCAGCTTAAGTAAAAAGGAAATTGACACACCATGTTTATATAAGACTTTCCAAGTTTCGGCAGATGAAGGAATAGGTAAATAAAGTAAACTTGTTTAATTTGCAACTCAAAAACTTTTTCAAATTCGTGCCTGGAACTTAATTAAGAGCAAGCTAGATCTGCACTGAAACTTTAAATGTACATGCACATAACATAACTTTTCAATAGAGCAACACCTGTTTAGGTTATACATGTAACTTGGACAAAATTCCGTTTTTTACATGCAGGCGTTCTTATGCAATTTAATCCTTTAATATTTTGTGCATACCTTGAGCAAATCTTTGGGAAAATCCTTTCCATCACATAATCCTGTTAAATTTTCTATGAACTGAGCTTGAGTCATCTTTTTATGAAGATTCTTCGAAATTAAAAACAAAGGAAAAAGAGATATTAAGTTCAGTTGGAAAAAAAAAACAGCAACAGACAAAAAAAAAAGAAAGAAGGTCCTAAATAAAACCTGAGCTAATATCAAATGTTCAAAAGCATTCAAAAAAACAAACTGGAGGGTGAAGTTTTTCATGGTTAGTCTATTGAAAATCACTTGGAACTTCATTTCCAGGCAACACCAAGGAAGTACTCTTAAAAGAGTTGCCACAAAACTTCTCTCAACCATACTGTTAGTATTTCAGTGTACCCAAGACAACCAACGTTTTCCTTATGCTTTGCACTTTTTTACTGGACTTCTTTCTAAGCAGCAGAGTTGATCTCTTTACAGCAAACACGAAAGATGAGAACTAGCTGATTGTACTTTGATTAGAACACTTCAGTTGGAGACCACTATGTATCTCATACTTCAGCTCAATCAATGTGATAGCACTGCAAGGTCAGCACCAACAAAAGAATCATCTAAGGAGACCCTTAAGCTGGTGATCAGGTTTGCAGTATAAAACTCAGTCACTTACCTCACCATGAAGGTCAGAGTTGAGTAAAAGAATAGCACACACTAATGTATGAGTAGCATCTAAATAGAAAAAAAAGAAATTTCATAAGGTTTAAATTGGAGTTGGTGGTATAGATCAACATCCTTAGTACAGTTAGTGTAACACGGCTTTTTTATGATAAAGACTTGACTAGTACTTTAATAATTTATTTTAGATAAATTGTATAGTGTTGGAGTGAAGAAACAAACATACACTGTTGTTTCTTGGATTCTTGCACGAAATTGAATGTTAGACCTGTTACGCATCACAGTACAACATAAAAAAATGTACTCAAGCAAATTTTTTTATCCAAAATCGATCTGTAAAGAGATGCCAAACATTTTCAGATTGAAAAATGCCTCATTTTTCAAGTGCCCAAAAAGATTACAACTAAAAAACATGTTTGGGTTGGCATGAGGTTACAAAGCGTATATTTCAATACCTTCTGATCCATAATCTGGATTATTGCATTCTTGGTATCTCTTGGAAAAGGGGATCAAGATTCTTTCTCTCTCCTGGGTCTCACCACTCAAATGAAAGGCTTTGAGGAATTTCTGTAGTGACTGTGTAATGGTTTCTCTACCAAAGTCAAAGAACTTGAGGTATTCCACGGCCACCAATTTCCCATATGGAGTACTGAAAAAAGTTGCCATATTAGTTACATGCATTACTTAAATGTTTCAGATGAACAGTTCACTCTCATCTATCTTGACAGGGACTAACAGTGAGACTGACATTAAACCTGTTTGAGGAGTTTTTACTTTTTTTCTTCTCTTCAATCTTTTTAACCCTTTAAGTACCAAGAATGACTTTCAAGAGAAAAAGTTATTATGAGTTCACTCCCATCTATCTTGACAGGGACTAACAGTGAGACTGACATTAAACCTGTTTGAAGTGTTTTTACTCTTTTTCTTTTCTTCAATCTTTTTAACCCTGTAAGTACCAAGAATGACTTTCAAGAGAAAAAGTAATTATGACAATATTATTGCTACAATGATCAACATTTAAAGACAAAAATGTTTTGATCATTTATCAAATTACAGTACATTATGTAGAACCCCGATAACTCAAACTCTGAAGGGAAAGAAAAAACAGTTCAAGTTAGTGGGCAATTCAAGTTATCAGGGTAAATTTCAGTGAAATTTTGATAAAGGGAAAGGAAATTTAGTTCAAGTTAGCATGGAATTCAAGTTATCGAGGTTCTACTGTATCTCAACTAATTCTTGAGATCTAAGCACAGATAATTTGCATGTGGATATTGCTTAGGGCTTGAACGGCTAAAGAAATAGTTCCTGGTTAAAGTACGGTGGGGACCAACTCTAAAAGAGAGAGAGGAGGAGGAGGACTGCATGTGTGTTACGTCCCCAAATCACTGACATAAATGAAATGACCGTATGTCACCACTTTTCCTTGTGTGCCAAGGAAACAGCAGCTCCTTGACCATGATCCGGTATCTCTGGACATGGTCTCTGGCAAGTTTTCTATCCACTGACACCTTTAACCCTTAAGCTCCAAATATCCACATAGAAATTCTCCAAATTTGCCTCCATAAATTTCCATAAGAGAATTTGACAAAAGATCATTGCATTTGCCCTTTGGAAATCATTTCATCAACTCCCATAATCCTTTCTATTGATTTTTTTATACGGGGTTATGTTGTGAGAAGAAAATTGATGTTGGTTCCTATGGGACTTACAGAGTTAAATAACCAGTTTGAGCAATGCGTATGCAGGATCTACATGTTAGTACATTTCTGAACTGTACCTGAGTAATGAAGATTTCAATCTGGTTCAGTTAAAAAACTACGGTAGGTACTAATACTTACTTTTTACTGAGTTCTGGTGAAACCTCATCTCTGTCAAATCCTTCCAAGTTGAACAATCTCTGTGCTAGGGCACTTGGAGTTTCATAAAGTAAGTCACTAAACTGTCTACCAGCAGAATCAGGAGGTAGAAATATATCAGTTTTAAGGTTGCCATTTAAAACAGAACTAGATTCCTTGGAAGGTTTGTTATTCTTGGATAAATAATAACCACTATTCCCGTGCATTTGTGCAGGTTTATGATTTAAATTTCCATTGACTTCATGTGATGATTGTGCAGTTCTTTGAGAAGGTAATCCAAATGGCGAAGTTTCCAATGTCCGATGTGCAGAATAAGGTGTGCCGGGAAGACTGCTTCCACCAGACGAATAATTCCTTATATGTCCACATTTTTTACATTTTAAATACTTACTTGCTTCAGCTGTTTCGGCTGATGAGTTATGGTCTAAATCTCTAGAAATATCTACAGGTTGTCCACAGTTTACACAATTCTTTGGTAAAGACTCCTGGCTACTTCTTTTTCCGCCATTATCTGGCCATTTTTCTTTTTTATAATTTTCAGGTCTTGTTATTTTATCTGTTCTACTTGAAGAAGAGTTGTTATCTACTGGAAAGTCGGTTATTACCCTTTCCACAATCTCATCTTTTCTTCTTGCAAATATTCCATCAACACCTTGGTCAACTCCTAAAAGGCTAAACCTGCCTACAGCTCTAACATCTTCAGAGCTTGTGCTGCTTCCCTTGTGCATGTTTCTATCTTCTTTCTGTCTGCTCCCTTTTCTTGGAAGTTGATCAGTGTAGGCACGTCCTCGTGGGTGATTTGGTGCAGAAGCTGATCGTTTTAGTCTTGCTTGACAAATTGCAAGTTTAGGATCAGCCACTGCAAATCGTCTGAGGTAAGGTCTGGCACGTTCCCTTGTACCAGGGTCTGTTGAACAATTTCAAGAAAAGGATTATTCTCTAGGCATTCATTTCAAAATCTGATTATCATTTTCAAAATGTAACATTATAGTCTTTCAAAAAGAAAAAAATTGACCTGAACAAGGAGTCGTACAGTGCATACAACAAGTCATCAAGTTTTGACAGTTGAACAGCATTATCCACTGTACAAACCTCTATCCTGTGAATAGCACAATCAGGGCTGTCATGAAGAGACGGGGCTTTCCCCTGGCTACTTTCATAGGAAAATAGACGAAAAATAAAACCAAAAGAAATCCCTAACCGTTTGATTCCCTGCCTACTTGTGTTATTTATCGGGCAACTTGAAATCTTGGTGACAGCCCTCACAATTTTGGATTGTTCTAGCATTAATTTAACCACAAGATAGTAAAACTTTTTCTGGTAGATAGTGCTATCTAACCTTCCTACAGTTATTGTTAGGTGATGAATGCAATACTAGATCTACATGTACTTACAAACGTCCAATACCCACCATATATATTCAGTGCTACTACACCTAGTGGTTGACAACTGGCACAGTTGAAACTAGTACATTAAAATGTACATCATTTTTATAATAGGACATTCAAAATCTTTTGACTTATACTTTCAAGTGCAGGTATTCACAGTTTTCAGTTAAGTTACTTGCTGGAAAAAAAGGATAGTTCTCTGCACTTTTGAGTCTCAGAATCAAATAACAGAAGCACCATGCATTTCACATATAATATACATGTATTTACTACAGGAAGCAATTATTGTGTAATTTTTAAAAAAATATTTGGCCACTGCCTCAGGAAATTCATTGTATATCAAGCGACCGTAACTACGGACAACAGCAAACCTGACGAGACTTAATTACACTGGACTAACTGAAAACACTTTTAAGATGCAGTTCGCAAACAATAAAACATCATTTAACAACCCTAGAAAAAGAATGAGCACCGAGCTAAGTAAACATGTATGGAAACTTAAAGACAGTAACATAAACTTCCGGATCACCTAGAAGATTTTGAAGCAGGCTATCACCTACAACCCCTCTTTCAAACGGTGTAATTTATATCTGTGGGAGAAATATTTTACAACCTGTAAGCCCAGTCTAGCCACTCTTAACAACCGTAATGAGCTGGTATCTTCTTGTAGACATGCTAGCAAATTTCTGTTGAAAATTTTCAAGTCCTCTTCTGTTACACAATAGAATCCATAGAAACAGCATTGTATCCATAGTACACGTAACCGCGTTTTAAAATTCCAGTTTATACCACTACATGAGAAATTTCTGCAATTTCATTGGCTTAGAGCAGTGGTATTTCAGTTAATTTCAAATACCTATATGTGAAAATTACAAACCTTTTCCGGGTAGTAGTATAAACAAATAATAGCATGATTTGTACGTGATATTTTGCATAAATACTACTCGTGGATTATTTCAAAATTGTCTCAAATTTCACTCACCTAACGGCTCATGAAATTACGTATAACAATTTCGAAATATCACTCGTGGTATTTATACCAAATATCACTACAAATCATGCTATTACCTATACTAATCAGCATACTGTTGTAATCTACCATTAGGCTATTTTACCTAAAAAGTGCTACGCCACCATGTAGAGAAGAAACTATATACATGTAGTAATAAAATGTCTACTCAAATCTTCAGTTGATAAAACATTGTATTTCTGGTATTCTTATCAAGCACTCTGACAGCAGTTCTGCATCAGCTGAAATCAGGCATAATAATATATGTACATATGATTTGATGTTTAATTTTAGTCTGTCTTTTTATAAAAGGCTTAAAACGGTACAAAATGGAAAAGCATTTGTGAAATTAACATACATTTACAATAATCATGTTCCTACCTTGTCAAAAGCATACATATTACAGGCAGTTAAATATCTCTCAGATGATAATTTATAACAGATTTTAAGGCACTTCACATGAGATTAGCAATTGTGTCTTTGTCCATGTGATGATTTTAGCATAACAACAGCAGCAGGAACAAATTAAGACCATCACAAGCTATATTTACAGTGCACACACAAAAGACAATGAAAACACTATCTTTAGGTTATATCTTAAGGAAAAACATGAATTCACTATTAGCTTGACCTCTGAAACACACTCAGTATTATCAAATAACTGAAATGGATACAACTCAAATGTCTTAACTCTTTCAAGCTAGGTTACTGCTCAGAGACTGGAACTTTGAAACTACATGTACTCTAGAATGAAAAGGTTTAAGAATACTGCTTTGGAAATCATACAGATGTACCTGCAAATTAAAGCTATAGAGCAGACAAAGCCTTGGAGTAGCCAGCCATGTCAATATAGCGTACAGCAAAAAAAGCCATAATTAGCCTCAGTTTCCATAAGAGGTAGATTAATGGGTGCAACTCATAATTTAATTTTTCTACTGTATATTGGCATCAAACTTGAATACAATACCCACAGTCAAGTTTTGAACAATATTGCATGTTTCTAACTTGAGTCCAAAACCTCACAGTGAACATAATTTCTGAATGAAGGCTTTCAACTGTGGTAATTTCAGTTTTCTTGAGTAGAACCTTTTTAATATTACATTGTTTACACAGTCAGCTGTAAGTCTTGAAAAGTAAGGAAGTGGTTGTGTTGTTAACAATCAGCCATAGAAATGAAACGCATGACCATACATGTATCTAATCTCCTAGCACAGAAGAAAGATTACTCAATGCATGTTATTGGCAGCAAAATATTAGCCAAGACAAAAACACAACATCCTGAGAAGCCATTGTAGCTTACAGCATGAGCATAAAAAGGAAGAGAATTGTAATCAAGGAAGAAATTATACATGTATGTTGCCAAATCATACCTTTCCATGGTTGTTCAAAAGTACATTCCTATTCCTCCTCACTCAAGCACGCAATATAATATAACAGGATTCAAATTTCACATCCTAGTTTTACAAGGTCATGACATTATAGGTTTGGTTTCAAACAGGATGCTCTTGTGGAAAGACTCAGCATCCTGCTAGAAGCTTCAGCTTTGAGCCAAGGATGATAAAGATATGCCTTCATGCATTAAATAATGCTTTACCGTCACTCACAAATGTTTTGGCATCTCATCAAAAAGCAATGACATCACTATTAATTATGCAGTCAGACTTTTGCTCTTCACCTTCTTAAAAATTAATATTAAATAAAAATTTAGCAGGTAATTTATTAATATAAATTGAAAAATTGAACATTACTGATACAATTTTCTAATTTTTTTCCTGAAAGGAAAGAAAATAGTTGAAAACATAGCTCCCATATAAGAAAAAACTCAGATAAGTTTGATTTGTAATAGTCTCTGAAGTAAAGAGAAGAAATTCTTGCTTTTAACAGAGGACAAGAAACTTGAGGCACCCCTTACATTACCACTAGTACAGAAAAAAATTACTATCAATTCAGCATTTAAGATCTGAAATGTCAATATAAATATAAATAGTCATTATAATATTTTCATATAAATAATTATGTTGACTAACAGTACTTTTATTGTACAATTCAATATCCTCAAGAATCAAGTGACACCTGTTTAATACACTGTATTTAATAAATTTCATGAGTCATATTTTCTCGCTCAACCATCAGGTATTGAATTTTGAAAAAAATAACAATGAAATTTACCATGCCTACACTAAATACTACTCAGTGGTCTAGTATATGTACCTGAGAATGTGTAGCTTTTTTCTCAAATATTTGGTTAGATTTTAATGAAAAAAATATTAGTCCTAAATTTATTACAAATACAGTGTAGTTATAAACACAACCTTAATATAATGCAAAGAAGACAAACAGTTTTTAAAAGTAACAAAATGCATGACTTTAACAATAGTCAAAGTTAAGCACTCCCAAAGCTACAGGAAATGAGTCAAATTCCTTTATCTTACCATCCCTCAGTCGGATTCTTAAGTTGTCTTGTGTTTGCCGGATGATTTCTACAACTTAAAAGAAAAGAGGTTTCCTGTTAGCATAAAATATTTTACTCCACGAATGGATAAAAAATAAATGTTCTTTTATAAGAATGTACAAGTTAATCCCGTGGTCCCCATATTCTGAATTAAATAGGAGTTTCTAAAAACGATAACCCTAATAATTTATTGAGATACATTTTGGGAGTACAATTTAGGAATCTCACCAACATATGTGGAGGAAGTCACAGATAAGACTGAAAAATGCCCAAAATGATAAGTGAAAAAAGAAGAAGAAATTATCCTTCTTTTTTCGACCTATGCCTTGTATAAGAGAGCATACATTGTACAGAAATACCCATAAAATAAAGTTTATTTTTATTATGTGGCTACAATATTATGCACGCTCTGATTGGCTGTTTTCCTGTAATGACTGGGCATTACTTTCTTTTAATGACTGGGCATTACTAGCTAGGCGTCCAAGGCATATACAATCTGTGTTTAACTGGATAGTGGACATCCTTATGGACATCCATGTTATGATCAATTAAAAACTGTCAAAAAGGGTATCCGCTGATCAGTGTCACCTGACTGTATCGCGAGTCAAGTGTACAACTCATTGAGGTGACAAGTTTTTTACAGTTATCTGCTGACCAGTTGTTGGTTTTAATTGATCGCAGGCTCAGGTCCATAATGAAAAGGCCATATAATAAATAACTTATTAACCTTGTCCGCTCAGTCATTACAGGGAAATCTCAGACCTGGGCCTTTAGCTTGATCGCTCAGTCAATACATCAAGGCCTCAGTCTGAGATTACCCTGTAATGACCAAACGGACGAGGTCAATGAGTGGTACAGTTGTAGATTTGAATACATTGGTTGTTGCCAGAAATAAACTTGACTGACACGTAAAAAGGAAAATAATATAAAAGAGAAAACATTCCATCAGCTTTGACAAAACTACAAGTCCCCAAAACATGAATGCACAAGACACTGCTTTGAAATGAGACCATATAAACAAACTACATGCAAACTGAATTATTGAAACTTGAATTCCAGCTTGTTTTTTGGGCAAACAGGTCAAACATTCTGCTTGCCCTAAACCACTTCTTGCTCATCTTAGTTACAGAATTTGTTGTTGATGACTTGCCTGGGTTCTTGTCCATTGGACAAGAAAACTTTAAAAGTTACTTGAATTGCCTAGCAAGACAGTATACTTGTCTGAGACCCGAGACCTGTAACTACAACTTGCTTACCTTGATTTGTGGAGAAATGAGTAATAGGTTGACCGTTGACCTCTAAAATAACGTCACCAGCAAAAACCTGAAGTTACACGTAAAAAACTATTAGAATGTTAAATTACTTCTGATCATTATTATACATTACAGCACCAGGATACACAGTCTTGTATAACAATATGATACTTCTTTAAGTGACACAGAACTGTCAAACTTATCCTTTGAAGTCAGTTTGATTGGCTCCCTCTTGACACGAATCTTGGAGTCACGAGAGGGAGTTAGGGTCACGTTTACTGCAAACAGCAAACATGAATTTGCACCATGTGACCAAGTTTTTCCTTTACTTTCCTTTCACTGTTAATTACTTCTACCAAATGATTAGCAGTTTGACATAAGCTTTATCCATAAGAATTGTTTTGGGTGGTTTTCATCTGCTCATTTTCCACTTCAAGAAATTCTCAACTTGAATCTGACATTTGCCATTTGCAGAAAACGTGATTCTAAATCTCTGCTATTCTTCAAAAGTTAACGTGGGTTCACTTCATACTAGTACCTAAATGAGGTATTTAATAAAAATACCACTAGGAGAGCCATTGACCAGAGAAGTTAGCACATTCAAAGAGTATTCTTTCACTAGGATTCTACTCTAACAGTTTTTAGACATTTGACTGACAGAAAATTAAGTCCTACTAGACAAGTTCTAAGCTGGATCTCAAGGAAAATCTATCAATACAAATTCATACCCTTTGCATGAAATACATGTATGCCAAAATTTGTAAACCCCAAATCCTCACATTTCCTTTCGTTTAGCCTACATGTACGTATTGCAGTAGTGATGAGAACTTATTCTAACATCGCTACAGTTGATTTTGAGTGATCTATCCTTATTTGTAATGCCTCTCTTAGTGGTCAAACATTACACACATTAATTTTGACCTGCTATTAGTCTCTGGCCCCACTACTGAAAGTACTCATCCCAAACTGACATGATTAATTGTTGAAAAGGGCCCAAATTTGGGAGTACCGACTTCCAGAAAAAAAGACATTATTCCACCATTACAATTCTCTCAATTTCTGTGAAATGTATATTCTTAAAATATTGTGCATTAAAAAATAATTCACATTGAACACAAAACCTTAAAATACATTGTGTATTAACTCATAGTATCACTGAAAACATTAAAGCGCCATTTACAGCACTAATAAAATGAAATCCAGCTTTTGTTACTTTTAGGGGACCATCGCTCTAAAGAGGAAAACATATAAGTGTGTAAGCTAAACAACAAATAATGTTGTGTGTTTGACAACAAAGAACAAATAAAGGGCAAACACAGGTCATTTCTGAAAGCACCTTTTAGCCAGGCAATATATCGTAGATCCAAGTGATAATAATACAGAAAATAACTAAAATAGACTCATGTTTTTTTCTCCTTCTACATTCTGCATTTGGCGTATATATTTGTCCACTGTTGCATAAACTCATCATTTTGCTCATACATTCAGTAAGTTTTTTTCTCTATAAAGCGATGGTCCCCTAAAAGTAACAAAGCCTTAAAACCTACAGGGGCAACATATCTATTTACTTCTCTAGCCTGATGAATTTCTTCAAGAAGGGACAACATAGGTAGCCAACTGAAGCATAGGATTTGTACCATCTTCTATGCATGCATTTTTAACCAGACAACAATGCACATTAAGGGATAACAATTAACAAGCTGTCCAAAAATAGGCAGATGTTCATATCTTGAGGCTTTTTTCATGATGCACAACAAAAGTTTCTTAGCTCTAAATCAAAATTAAAGGAAATGTTGCTGTTCAATTTTGCCCCTGGTTCATATTTCACTCTACTTTGTTTTTGGCTAAGTAATGCATAACAATGAGATTGGAACAAAGGAAAAAAAAAATGTGAACTAAGGATAAAACTGAACAACTCTTTATTCTAGCAGCATTTCAATGCCACTGTTTTTATAGCTACCAAAAAAAATGCACCTAATGCTGAACATTAGGAGCATTATTGATATTTTTCAAACAATCAAATTTTTGTGGTTTCCTAAATGCGAAAAATATTACATGGAATATTTTAAAGGGTGTATGTAGCTTCATACCATGAATACCCTGGAGGTATATATCTTGCCGTCTCAATTTTTAAATTAACAGTTCCCTTTGACATTAAATTTAAAAGCAACTTCTCTCTAAGATAACTCAAGTACACCTCAGCATGTTTGTTGTCATACAAAAGCTAAGTTTGTTTACAGATATTCACACCAATTAAAGCAATAATTGATTGCCATTCAATTTAAACATAGCTTTTAGGGAAAACATCCATAAATGATGGTAATAGAGAGTGCAGACTTATAGATTAAATCATGAAATTTATTGGCTCAGTTAAGGAACGAGGGAAAAAACTCATGTTAGGTAAGAAAACTGATATTTCCAATTATGTTAATTTCTTAATAAATCTTTTCGTTTCTGACCAATGCAATTTCACGTTTATTGTTTGCAAAACAGACAGGGCGGTTTTGACATTTATTCTCCCAGCACGACAAATTTGCCTGGGTAGTGTAAATAACGATAGGACACGAAATATATAAATTAAAAAACTTAACCCAACTGAAAAGTACAAATAAAAGATTCGTTTACACTAAATTCATAACGAGACATGCAGCCCACACTTGTGCACAAATATTTTCCGTAACTTTTTATCAGTTAACTAGAACAAATAGAGTTATTCATAATCGAGATTGCTTTGTAAATCAAAATATCGAAAAATGGGCAAACTCCTCCCTAAATCACGCTTACAAAGCTCGAATGTTAAATTCCATAGTGTTTTGTGAAAATAAATTGCGACCAAAAAAATACTACTTATCTTTATTTCAGTCCTTTGAAAGTACTTTTCAACCAACCAGCAATGTACATGTATTAAGCTGAAGTATACAGGATAAGCTGTATATATATGAAATTATTAAAACTCAGAAAGGGTTAAAGAGTTACTATCATAGTACGTGGCTCGAGACGAAATGGATCAACATGAAAATCTCCGCTATCTTGATATATTTACAGGAGCAAGCAAGTTCAGTTAATTGCAGAATACTCGACAAAATTTTACGCGAGAGATTAGCTTATCTTTCCTTAACAAGTAAGACACTAAACCAGCGGAAATTTTGATAACAGAAAAACAAAATTGTTTGTTCGCTGTTAACTTGTACTTTTTCTGTTTCGGTAAATAAGACCGAAGAGGAAAAAATATGCTTTTAGTTAACAAGTTCACACGTTTCTCTACGCCTTCACGATTTGATTGCCACGTTTGAAAGCAAAGTGATCCGACGTTCAGAAATTGTTATTTTACCAGGAAGAGAAAATAATTCAACGAAATCTCGAGAGGAGAGCCACTCGAATGTGCCAAAACTAAGGGCTAACTGAATGATAAAAGCTTTCATGCAATGATTTTGAAGACAGTTACAGAGATCATCAACACAGGCGCTTACCCTTCCACTTAGTTGCGCGGAGCCATTTTGAACCAAAGCACAGACCATAGGCGGAAGATGGGTGTCCACTCCTCCAATCACACTAAAACCAAAACCACCAAGAGGATGCCTTTCAAGTTCTACATATCTATCATGAGCCATTACTTTCCTTTCAGCGCTACACGCGGCGAATACATTTCTTGTCACTGCAGCGCGACATTCAATTTCAAGCATCACCCGGTGAGGGTGCCTCGGAAAATTCCGAATACTACCGGAAGATTTACGAATGTTCACGATTGTTTCCCCGATCGGATTCATTGTCACGCTCTTATTGATGTTGGGGGCCGACCATTTAACTCTTGACGGTGGGGTGGGTGATTTTGAAAAAAATTTCCTGCAAGCGCTTGTCGGAAGAAAAAAATTGCATGCAGCACAAATGTAAAAGAAAGCTTATGGGAAAAAAAAGGGAAAAAATATCCTGCCCACCAGATTGCCAGAAAAAAAATTCTTGATGACTAGAAATCACCCAGCCCCTTCCTTAAGAGTTAAATGGTCGGCCCCTTATTTGTCGGCATTCACTATTTTTCGTAATACCCGGGCGTAATACTTCCTCCAAATCCTCCCATCAAATTCCGGCTATGCGTCATGACCTTTGAAATCTCGAATGCAATAAAATTTACTTGAGATTAGCATCAAGTGGGTTTGTCGCAATATGTAAGAATATAATGGGGTAATCTATTATCCGATTAAATCAAATAAAGTCTCAAATTTTTCGACAAAAACACTCCAAAACATCTAACCGGAAAAAGCATTAGGATGTTATTCGAGCCAACAAAAACCTGTATTTCCGGTACCTACGTCGTCACGTGACCCTCACAGGAGGATAACGAAAAGCTCACACAACTTATGCCGAACGCAACAGACGGGTACGTGGGAAGTTTACCTCTATCATGCTGGAAAAAACTTGGTGGGAGCGGTTCTTAGATACGGTAGAGCCTCATCTACCTGAACACCTTCACTGGAATGAAATATGCGTAAGTTTCGAGCCATTTTTACATGCTATTAAAGCGGGTATTAAAGTATAGGCTGCTTCATTTTGCACCATAAAGCTTACCGGTACCGGTAAGTGAACTTGTGCCGCCGTCAAAGCGTTATGCAATCTTATTCATTTTCATTCTCTTTCTAGTGGACATTTGTTTATTATCTGGCTGAAGCAAGGCGCCATATTCATCGATGGTGCAGAGGAATGGAAGCTTGGGAGGCAAGATAAGCTTTATTTTTTTAGAACATAGTGAAAACTTCAGCTTTACTGGGACTATTAAGCTTAAGGTTATAAATAAGCTTACACCTGTGAGGTTATTCTTTAAGAGAAAGTTGTTTCTATTGATTTGGTCACTGTAGCTTTCCTTTAAAGAAAATTCTCTCGCCCAGTAATCCATGGTTTCAGTTATTTTAAGCTGTTAGGTTATCGAGAATTGTGACATTACGTCCAGGGTTTACGTAAAGGTCATTCTGTGCCACACAAGAATTGAACTTCCTGAGTGACATTGGAACGTCAATTTTCGGAGAATGTTTCCCGGAACATTTAGACTATTTTGACCAGTTACCGTAATTTCTGAAAATTAGCCCCACCAAGTATAAGCCCCCCATTCCGGTAACAAAAAACCCTCCATTAAATCACCCCTCCAAATATTACTCCCTCCGGGGGGCTTGTACTTGGAAAATTGCCCTCAGATACAAAGTAGAAAGGTAAATTTCTTTCCATCTATAAGGCTAGCCCAATCAATTTTGAAAGGCAAATTTCCCTCCGTAGATAAGCCCCTCCAAGAATAAGCCCCTCAAAAGGGGTCTTTGAAAAATATAAGCTCCGGGACTTATTTTCGGAATTTTATGGTATTCCCAATGTATTCCATCGCAGAGCATACAGTATGGTGATACATTGGAATATGTTTTGTTCCTAATCAGATTACAGTCAACTCCCGATAACTCGAACCTTCAAGGGAAATCAAAAAAATGTTCGAGTTATCGGGAGTTTAAAGAAAATAGCTGAGGGTCGGGAAAAAAACAGTTTTTACTGCACAGTGAACATCTTAATCACATCTAATTGTACAAATGTCAAGTGAAAATTAAAAGATACTTCTAGATTAAACGTCAGAACGTAACATAACAAAACATAGTCTAAATAGAGCATGTGTTTTACTGTTTTGAGAAGAAAAGCTGCTTTACGTTAGCCTGTGACAATCAACATCATCCTCCACTAGTAAACTATACTCCTACAACACGTCAATAGGAAATCCACAATTCAATGTTTCTGACACCAGTAGACGGCTTTTTTCCCGACTTTTTAAGGGCTCAAAACATGGTTCGAGTTATCAAGGGTAAAGTTATATAGACAATGACCTGAAGGGAAACAAAAATTGGTTCGAGTTAGTGGGAGTTCGAGTTATCAAGGATTTGAGTTACCGAGGGTAAAATTATAGTGAATGTATGACGGAAATCCAGGGGAAATCGATTTGGGTTCAAGTTATTTCAAGGCTCGAGTTAGCGAGGGTTTGAGTTATCGGGAGTCGACTGTATTTTCAAGTTGCAACTTGTGGAACAACAACTTAATAATAGCTATTATATAAGTTACAGTAGTGTTCTGACTCATTCAATTGCTTCCAACTCTAAATTGAATGGGATATCAAAAAATAGCAAGATATTTAGACAGAATCCATCAGGAAATTGAGTAATTTTAATTTTCAGTGGACAAAAACCTTGTACCAGAATAATTTTCAGAACCATTTTCTCAGAAATATATTTAATATATTTCTGACAAAATGGTAATTGTGTGGATTCCTTGTAAGCAGCCACCTTCCGTAAGTGCATGACTGCTTTTGTTGGCATTTTGATAAGTCATTCACGGGAGATTTAACTGTTTTTTTATTTTTTCAGCCCACTCAAAATAAACCAGCAGCCGGCAATTTTGCTACTTTCAGGGGATAATTGGCGGCATACTCACCACTCAATTTTAAAAAATATTATTAAGTAAAAACTACTTAGGATGAATCCTTTGGTGCTTTATACTCTTGTTAACCTTCTTTCTTCTGCAAAATATTTTGACTGGACTGTATTTGATTAATATTATTTATCTATTTATGTTGCAGATTGTTGTAAACACAGTTACCTACTGTTTTTGCGTCTGGCTTATGACCGAAGTTCTTCGATGGGTGATTGGCTGGGCCTTCTTTCGAGAAAAAAGTAAGATTTAAGGTGCATTTTCAGTTTCATAATAAGTACAATAATTAAAATTTAAATGTAATATTAATAAATACCTAGTGCCAAGTTGTAACAACAACCATACATGTATAAAGTCAACTCTTGCCTTGCAGACACCGTGCTCTTACGGACATCCCAGTAATATGGACAGCAGCTAAATCTGGGGCAAAAATAAATTACAGACATAATAAACTCCTGCTGTTATGGACTCTCACTAATGAGGACACCAAATAAAGGACCCTAGTACAAAACTTATCTTGTTGGCCCCCTTGCACCTGGGGTTCCCTGAGGCTGTCTATCACTCCTTCAAAATCTAGCTGCATTGCAAGTTAAGGCCCTTTGCAACCCAGTTAAAATGATAGGCTGAAGATCAAAGGTGTGGCTTATTGACATGACATTAAAAGATGCAACCCTGAAAGGCAAAAAAGGCACTCATGGTTATCTGTGTCAAGGGGAAAACCACTCGTTATTCATTCATTATCCAATTGTTATCAATTCAAATGCTTTCAAAAAACTGTTCAAAGTGTTTGACTGCTTGTTGAAGAGGTTGAATATTTGTCCACAATATGTTTGGCAAGCCCTAACTTTGTTGATGAGAGTCGAAGAGTGTGCTTTTTGAAGGATAATAATAAAAAAATAATTTCTATATATGCATGAGGAAATTTTTAGAGGATACGATGAAACGTTTGCTTTGTAGTCCAAACAAATAATAATTATCTCCTTGATTTCTTTGGACTCCCATTACAAATCAATCTTTCCACATCATTTACTCATTTACTGATTCTAATCCATTAGAAATGAGTGTTTAATACTATTTTATCCTTAAAGTGTAATGAAAAGAGATCAACGCTGCAATTTGCAATTTTAGGTCTCAGAGAAAGAGTGAAGAAAGGGTTTTTTAAGTTAGTGAGAAGATTACCATACTTGAAAGACAGGGTAAGAGATATCTATATCTGTCCCCCCATCCACAAAATTAAATTGCATTACATTTTGTTCATACATGTATCAACAACATGTATGTTGTATCAAACTGTGCCTCAATGATTACTGACTGATACTAGAGCTCTCAATGTATTTACCTCCACCCTTTGGATATTTGCTGTCCAGCCAATTTTATTGAAGGCTGCCAGTTCCGCCCTGATGTTAAGTCAGATTTTTCTTGATCCAGTGGTAATGATGTACAGCAGTGCCCTTCGTCTTTTAATGTCAACAGATAGCTAATGAAATGCAGCAGTCAGTGGATGCAATGGAGAGGACAGCCTTTCCAGTGAGAGAAGGAGAAACTTTTCACATGAAGGTAGGTTACATGTAGATAGTGAATAGTTAGGTCTGATGGTCATGCATTAAATTACTTACACTGTAAATTGAAAGTGTAAAATTGTGGTTGTGGTTGGAGGTGGAAGTTGTAGAGAAGGTTAAGAGTACAGTTGTGTTTGTAAAGAGCTGCTTGAAAGTAAGCTTTCATTGCATCAAACCTCTGTTAGAAAGCTTACACTGTGCATCTGTGTTTAATGGTAACAAGTCTGGTGTAGACTACGGAGTTCTGAGAATTGCCTAGAACATTTTTAGTATGATTAGGAGGCTGTTGATTGCTGTTTTTTACTAGAATGAAGTGCAAAAGGGCAAGTGCAAGACTCAGTTGATAACAATACTTAATACTTTTCTTGCCTGTTGAACAACTTGTGATAGAAAAAACTACAATGGAGGACAAAAGAACTTGGGACTGTGTGAAAAAGCCCTTCCAAGCAATAGTTCCGTAGGACTCTGCTCCTAAGGACAATTTTTTGTTCGGCTTTGGGTTCATCCCGTCGCCCCCCCCCCCCCCCCCCCCCCACTTCTCCTAGCAATGTTGTGGCCAAAAAAAGCAGTCATTTTCACCCATTTTGCTCCAAATCCAACTTTGTTCAGGGTGGGAGGGGAGCGGTGGCTAGTTTTAGTAATATCACTGGAAAGGTCCCAACACTTTTGACCTCCATTGTAGCAACCCCCTCTATTATCATCCAATAGTTCACTTATTAAAAAGTTATCACCTACACAGTATGTATTTAACTGACATACAAGTATCACTGTTGCCATGTAAATACAGCAGGTAGATAGGCAGGGAATCAAACAGTTAGGAATTTCTTTTGGTTCTATTTTTCTTTTAGTTTCCTATGAAAGTAACAGGGGTGACCTTGATACATAGTCAGGGAAATCCCTGGCCCCCGTCATTTATGACACCCCTGAATAATGTATATATGTATACAATATCAGCAGCTTTTACACTGTAACTATGTGGAATGTGAGTGTGGTGTACATGTACAGTGTAAATATTAATGTGCATCTGGTATGACACAAATAGTTGATATTTATTTATTAATTTTATTTTTCTCACTTTTAATAAATTTTTTCTCTGCTTTTTTTTTTAGCTGCCAATAAAAGGAATGAAAGAGGTGATTAAAAGGAATTTTCTATTTTTCATGTTTGCTCAGTTATAAGTGCTCATTAATTTGAGGAACACAAAAAGTATTTGTTTGTTTTGTTCATGAAAATAAAACATCAGTTTTCCTTTGCAGTAGCCAGAAACCGATACCATTAAGGTGCAGCCATCATCAGCAACTGCAATTTTTTTCTTTCTCAACTCCAAACCATCAATGAAAAGATGTACTACTACATACCTGTTTATCACTCTATAACAATATTTATTCTATATTTTTATTGTACTTTTATTTCACTGTCTATAGAAAGAACTCCTGAAAGAAGTTGATGATTACTTGAAAATGGGTATGTTGGCCTTGCCTTGTATCATTCATAATCTATATTTCAGGATATGCTGTTGATGTTTTAAGTACAAGAAAGATGTTTCTGCTTTCTCAGACTCTGAATTGGATAGTGTGCGCAATGAGGTAGCACATGGTTGGAAAGTGATGGAGAAAGAAAACTATGGTTGAAAAGCAGAATTCAGACACGCGTTTTCATGCTTGTAAAATTTGAATTCTGCAAGAACATGGGTTACTCATTTGCTGTCTTGACTACCACTGAGTTTTGGGTGCACACTTGCTGGCATCTATCGAATTTCCTTAAAGTCCTTGCAGAGGAGAAAAAATTACACACATCCAATTTACACATTATTATTACGTTTCTGCTGTTCAGTGTAATATTGATATATCATTGATTCTCAGGTAATGTAAAGTGGCAGGAAGGTCGGGTTTCTGGAACAGTTTATTGTGGAAGTAAAGAACTCACTGATTTGCTTACTAAGGTATTTTTGGAACTTGAAGTGCAGTGGTATTTTAATGGTAAAATGCTTTCCAATTTGTTTTACTGGTCAATACCCATTTGAAAATGTCAAGAGTTTATACCAATCATCCAATCAAAACTGCTTTAATGTGTAGTAACTTTACTGAACTCATGTATAATTTACAATATTACGTGATAATATTACAATACATAACATGGTACACAAGAAGGCTGCCACGTCATGGAAAATGCTCTTACTTAACATCTGTAATAAAACAATCCCCCCCCCCCCCAAAAAAAAAAAAAAAACAGACAGACTTTGTTTTAATACTATTTACGTCTGTGTACTGTGGTAAGAATTTTTGCGTGTGTTTGTTGTAGGTATATGCAAAGTTTGCTTGGTCCAATCCTCTTCACGTTGATATCTTCCCAGATGGTGAGTAGTACATCGTATTTTTTCCCTTCATGAGATAATGATTTGCTGCTAAAGAAAGAACAATTATAGACATTCTCATTGCCACCTATCATGTCAAGGCTGGCTTATTAATGTAGTAATTTATTTTCAACTGATTATCAATTTATTGTTCCTTTTATTCCAAACAGTGCGGAAGATGGAAGCCGAAGTTGTCCAGATGTGTGTTAATATGTTCAAGGGGGGAAAGGAAGCTTGTGGAACGGTAAACACATTAATGACTGCCATTAGACAGCCTATGGATATGGCACTATAGAAATCCTTATTATTATTAATATTATTATTACTTTTTGTACATTTGCAACACAACTGTGGGAGCAGTATGTCATAGTTTATAACCTTGCATTTATAACGTTGCTTCACTGGATGGTGCATGGCTTTCCTCAAGTGACGTGTGCACCCTTTCACTTTGGAAGAAATACAATACATTGGCAACACAAGAAAAAATGCCAGATCATTGTTCTACATGTTCTTATTTCCTAACCTCTACAGCCATTTTTAGCGTATCTCAAGATTGGGGGAAAAAGGTGTCACAAATGTAACTTGAGTCCGCTTTTTCTCTTCAATGTAGATTAGATATTTCATTTTTCAGTAGACTAATGCATTACTTGCACTGTAAGTATCTTTAGTTCATTGGTAAGTTTTTCATGGTGAGATTTAGCAATTTATAATTGCAATTAGCATTCAAAAAAATTCTAAATATCAAAATGCAAATTGTCCTCTTTGGTCCTTACACTGTACATATCAGGAGTGCAAGCAAGTTCACCTTGGATGATCTACTCTAAATTCTCCTGAGCTCTTTAATCAATTAAACATATATAGGTGTTACTTAATGTTGCTGTGTTACATGGCTAAATGATGATAATCTCTGCACACTTTAGATGACCTCTGGAGGTACAGAGAGTCTTCTGTTGGCTTGCAAGTCTTACCGTGACTGGGCCTATGATCGTGGAATTGAAAGGCCTGAGATGTGAGTCCCAATTTTTCTGTAAGACAATCAAAAAACTAAATAATTTGAACTTGATGCCTTGCATCACCTTCAATGAGTCAGAAGCTTTACTGACTCTGAAGCAAACTGAAATGTACATGCTTATATTATAAGAAGCTTCATGTTGCTGTCTTCGCAACTATTGTTTTCAGTGGTCAATACCAAGATGACCATTTGTACAGACAAACTTTTAGTTGGCCGTTCATTTTGACTGGTCAAGTGCATGACTTTTAAATGAATAACTGGAAAAAAAATTTATGCACATTAATTCTGTAAACCAAAAAAAAAAACAGTTAAATCATAAAATATTTAGCCATTTTGCAGATATAAATTCGGAGCTGGCTTTTTGAATGCCAGTTAACAGTCAGAAACTAGCCATGACCAAGTCTTGTAGCCAGATCTCTTGTGGATGAATGACCAAGCAAAAACTTGTCTGGCTAGTCAAGATGCCCGACCACTGTCCAAGAATTATTTTTAGCCCTGAAACTATAAGCTGTCAGTGGGTGAAGCAGCTTCTGAGTTCTAACATGAGTAATTTTCAAATGTATATGTATTTGGCTCTCCCCTTTCCTTTTTATTCATCCTTCTGCTACTACTATGACACAATAGACCCATTTGGCTAACTCATTTTTGTACCCAATTCAAATCTCCCAGGGTTAAGATTGTGTATTGTATTTGCACATTATAATGTGGGATTCACATTTAAATGATATGGAAATTCCTGCAACAAAACGTTTTATAACCAAAGGGTTTGAATTGGATACAACATTGAGTTAGCTAAATAGGTCTATTCCTGTAAAAATATTTGAATCTTATTGTTTTCTTCTTTTTTTTCAGTGTGGCACCAGTTAGTGTACATGCAGCTTTTGATAAGGTATTTCAATATGTTCATCACAGCCCTCTTTAGTTATTTATAAATAACGATTTGCAGGTAGCTCATCCATATGCTGGTTCTTCATCTACCTGATTCCTGGTCGAATTGGAATTTGGAAATGCTGGTTTTTGAGGAGACAGGAAAACCGGAGTACCCGGAGAAAAACCTCTCGCAGCAAAGGAGAGAACCAACAACAAACTCAACACACATATGGTGTCAACGCCGGGATCATATTTCTGTTTTTGTTTTGTTTTGTAGGAGGGGGGTGTTTTGTTACGCAATTAATGGCCCCTTTTCCGCTGGCAATTTTGTATTGTCATTGCTACATAGAACTATAATTCGTGAATTAACTTTCAGTGTTAAAGGTTCACCAGGGTGCAAAGAAAGTCAGTTTTACACTCTGCCATTCGGGCAAGCTGTAACTAGCCAAAACCCAAAACCCTTTTTGATTAGCAGGATTGATTACAATCCTTTTGTGATTTGGTTTTACCCAAAAAACAGCACTTGCCCATCAGGCAAGTTAAGAACAAAAATCACTAGCCCGATAGCAAAATCCACTAGCCCCGGGCTATGGGACATGACTTTCTTTGCATGCTGTTTGCTGTGTCATCAAAGCACCTCCCATTCGATTTATGGTGTTTCAGAGTTTTTTTTTCTCTACTTGGTATCTAGGCAGCACATTATTTCAACATGAAATTAGTTCACGTTCCTGTTGATGAGAAAACAAGAAGATGCAATATGAAGGTAATTATACCATTATTAAGGAAGTAAGTTTGAAATGTAATGATCAACTAAAGTGTCATCATGGCCATCCTTAAATTTTTGCTTTTCTGTTTAGGCAATGAAGAAGGCTATTACAAAGAACACAATCCTAGTAAGTTATAGTAATTTGGACTGTTTTCCCCATCCATGTGTATAAAATTAATGATAAAATGTCAAATGAAAAGGATAGATCTGAAAATAATGATATATAGTTTAGTTAAAATTGAATTTTTGTTGGATTTGTAGATTTAATGGAAATTGGTATTAAAATGTCAACTAAATTAATGAGGAATGTCCATTTATGTACCAGTTAGCTTACGTATAATCAACCATGTGGGTGTTTGTTAACAACAACTTAACTTGCATTTTGAAAGTCAGTTTTTACATGTAGGTTTTGAAACTAAAGGAAATAAAGTGATGTTAAAAAATGTGGTAGCCTCATAAGTTTGAATCATATTATTAGAGTGCTTTTGATTTAAGGACGAGTACAAGATTTTTAAAACTTTAAGTTTTTGTGTGTGTTCTGAAAAAAAGACTCTGCAGAAAGTTTCTTTTTATTTTATCTTTTTTTAACCAAATAAAAGTTAGTCTAGTTATTTATACTGAAGGAGGCCGAGCCCTCTCCCGATAGCAAAATGATAAAACTTCTAACATTTTTATTTTGATAACTTGTTTCCGCCACTATGACATTCTTCCTAAATCCGGTTGTAGAATGACAATGGCTATCACTTTTCCTCGCCAAGATGACGCTAGTTCGCGCATGAGCAAAACTCAGTATTGAGAAAATCTCGTATTGTGGTCGTCCTTGTCTCAGAATTGAGCTCTATTTATTCAAGGCTGTCATTAAGGGCTCAGGTCCTTGGCTTCTATGAACACCATCCCTGGTTACTTTCTTTGTAAAATGGAGGGAAGATTCCATAGAAATCAACAGCTGTATGATTCCCCACCCACTCTATGTATTTTCCCTGTAACTTGAAATCTCAGTGACAGCCCTGCTTATTGTTTTTTCTTATTTTTTTAGCTTGTTGGATCTGCACCACAGTTTCCCCATGGTGTTATGGACCCCATTGTAGAAATGGCTAAGCTTGCTAAGAAATACAACCTGGGACTCCATGTAGATTCCTGCTTGGGTGGATTTTTGATTCCCTTCATGAAGAAAGCTGGGTAAGCTATTAGATCCTCAAGTTTGGTGTTTGTCATGTCCCTGAGACTCTTAGATTACTTATTGTTCTCTTATTAGTTTTGTATTTGGTTTCTTTTGCAAGTGACAGGCAAAGTTATGCACTGAAGATCACTTCAACGTAGCTCCTTGCACTTCTCTGCCGTGTTACGTACTTGGTTTCAAATTCAAAATATGGTTTTGAATTAACTGTGTGCTGCTCTCCTCTATTGTAGGTTTGATCTTCCCCCATTTGATTTTTCAGTGGAAGGTGTTACCAGTATATCATGTGATACTCATAAGGTACAGCTCTTCGAGAGATGCTAGTCTACAGATATTAACAGTCATTTCCTTTGGAGACAATCTGATTATCATTGCCGTTACGTGTATGTCATGAGATACTAAGGGGGGTGTTAATATGAGAAAACTCACACCACTGTGAGTTTCACACCAAGATGACTACTTGATTTTGTATCCCAGTTACATGTTTGCATGTTTTTTCATTGTCCCATGACCAACATGATGACGTCATCAAAAATCATGCATGCGCTACCCGTTTCAGTCTACCAGCAGACCAATTTCACACTGAAAGAAGTGGTCGTTTCACATTTACATGATACTTTTTCAAAATTTTGTACCTGAGTAAAATTCTCTTTCTCGGACTACAACCAGGGTGAACTCATGCTGGTGTGACATGACATTTTGTGGCGGTATCATGTAAACAAATACAGAGCCATAGGAACCAGAGTGAACTTGTCCCTGCAAAAAAGTTGCCCAAGTGCAATGTAAACACCCCCTAAGCTTCTAGTACGTGTACTTCTTACTTGTAACTTTCTTGACTTTGTTGACATTTCTTTAAGCCATCAAGTTTTCTTCAAAATGGATGATTCAGCATATTCATTATAGTGGTTGTGAATGTTTCCTTTTCACTATCGCATGATTGTATGATTTAGTATCCCTGATAAACAACATGTGTAGCTGAAGTTGGTTGAGGGTGAATATTAAGACAATCTTATTTTACTTCAGTATGGGTTTTCACCGAAAGGATCTTCAGTTATATTGTACAGTAACAAGCACCTTAGGCACTTTCAGGTAAGGATTCTAACCCTTCAGCCTTTGGCAGTGTTGCCAAAAATCGCCTTTTCAAGCTAGTCAAGCTGTTTTCTGGTCACTGTCTCTCGGTCTTGTCTAAAATGCTGCTTATAAGTTGAGCATTTCCTGGCCTTCTGTACTACAAGCTTTCAATGTTCAGGCATGAGCGATAGAAATATTTTCCAGACATATACTAATAGTTCTGGTTTCAATTAAGTGACACAGCAACCTTGTGCTTGACTTTTACTTTTTGCCTTCTCTCCTTCCCTCTTCTTTTAATTCACTTTTTCTGTCTTTTTTTTTTTTTGGATCAAGCTTAAAGTGAAAAATTGGCTGTTAATGTCAGATCATGGGATGCCGTCTCGAGACTTCTTGACCTTGCAGAGTCCCTGTACGGCCTTGTTTTCTTAGGCCTTCTCGGTCAATTCACTTCGTAGCCTCCCCGCAAACGTCCTTTGGGGTTCGTTCGTCACGCATTCATTTTTCCCCCACGGACGTCTGCTAAACACAGCCGACATTTATGTTCACCAATCACAGGCCGTTTAAAGATTTTTGTAAAACGTAACCCGAGCCGCTTGTTCAGATTCGAACGATCAGTGAGGCGTTTGGTCGGGTGTGCGAGAAATTTGTAATTACAGAGTAAAACAACTATCAGAGAGAAGCTATCCTGCAAATAGTAGAGAAGATAGACCGATTAGTTCATAAATTTGCCGACGGGGTTTATTTGAGTGCCGTGGGGGAGAAATGAATGCGTGACGAACAAACCCCAAAGGACGTCTGCGGGGAGGCTATTCACTTCGGTGATGTATCCCGAAACAAAAGGGCCGCGCAGAATAATGAGGCCTAGGGACTAGGCAAATGTGACCTTTAGTGTCAACTCTTAGATTAAATGAGTTTGCTAAGAACATGTAAGTTGTCGTTGCCATGACCATATAAAATAACAGTTACCACACCTAGACAGGTACCAGTGTATTAATTGTGTTAACTGGAGGTTCAAAGAAGTAGATTGTCGTTTATTTATGACATTAGAAAAATGTGAATGAGTCTCTGGATGGCAATGACTGTTAGAAGAAAGTTATAAGGCATATAAATACATTTTTTTTCCAGTTCTTTGTAGCACCCGACTGGCAGGGTGGAATCTATGCCTGTCCTACAATACCTGGCAGTAGACCTGGTGCAATCATCGCTGCAACATGGGCAGCAATGATGCACTTTGGAGAATCAGGTATACTAAGTAACTTTTTTAAAGCCACATGTCATGATGTCATAAGTTTTGTGCAACGGACAGCATCAAAGATACTCGTTATCTGTTTTTGTTTACCTAATTCCACTTATCCTGCAGGGCCTAGTCTGGTGTGAAACTAATGCAAAACCAATTGCCTTTCTTGTTACCTTCTTTCTAATTTAGGTTATGTTGAAAGTACAAGAAAAATTATTACAACTAGAATGAAAATCGAGGAAGGGTAAGTGAGCTTTAAGTGGTTCTTTTATGTAAAAATTCCTTCGTAGACAAAACTATTAGTTCCTTGCATAGATAATAACATTTGACAGCCTTAATCCTGATCATCCCCAGACACTCTCTTACAGTTTATTAACAGATGCATTGCTTACACATGCATTGTGACTTCTAAACTATTGAACCTATTTAGATTTTGAATTGAGCTCCTTTCTGTAACCCTTATGAAGCTCAGTTAGGAAGAGTCTTAGTGCTTAAGATGGAGAAGTCTTCTGCAGTCGACTTCATAGTTTATACACGTTTTATTGAGGAAATGTGATATGAATTCCTTTTCACTATATTTTTCACTGCCGCTCACTTTCACCTTGGTGGCCTCTAGCATTTCTCGTTTTCTCACCGCCGATATAAACTTTTCATGTTTTCCTTCCGTCGAAATTAGTCTCCTTTGTTTTTTACCTCTCGCTCTAGCACTTTCTCTCTTGTCCACGTCAGTTGAGACATTAAAATTTAGTCGAAAATAGACATGGCTTTGTTGTTGTTTTTACTCTCAAAAAGTCCGGATGGGTATGCAATTAACCTCCAAAACGCGCGGATGCTTGAAATGCGAAATTTCACCCCGGCTCATTTGAACGTGAGGACGTACAGACGATTTTCTCAGGAACAAAATTTCTTGGATGCACTCGTATTCATGGTGCTCCGCTACGCGCGAGAGCTCCGCTATTAGTTAAGCAGCAGACATAGGGAACATCCCAGGGGAGGGGGAGGGGGGAGGGGTAGTACTGTCATGGGTAAAGGCACAAAATAATGACTTCAGCTCATAGTTGACTTAAACAGCAATATCCTGGTGATATAGCCCTTTATTCGTCTTCTCTCAGCAACAAATTGGCTACCGCCTGTTTTGCATAAGTACATGTATGTCCTTAATTCAGCTGTTCCTTGAGTGCAGCAATACTTTCATAATTGTATAAGTAACTGTTAGAGGTAACCAGGCAATTTTCCTTGATAGCAGCACTTATATATAACTGTTGTTGTCTCTCCTACTTTGCTGTAGCCTACGAAAAATCAAAGGAATATACGTACTTGGCAAACCTGAAGTAAGCGTGGTAGCGTTTGCATCAAATGACTTTGATATTTATCAGCTTGGAGATGCTCTAACCAAACGAGGCTGGAACCTCAATTCACTTCAGTTTCCTTCAAGGTTTGTGTTCCTTGTTTCTTCATGGCAGAAAATGTAGCTAAATGTAATTTAGGCAAAGTTAACCTCGAAGCAATGCTGGTCAGCAGTTTTTCCAGCTATGCGGGGGCTGGCTCAATGCCTCTAGCAGGGGCTCCTCGTGACTTGTATACGCAGTTGCTTGCTTGCAGTTCTTCGTAAAGCGTTATCGCAATAGCTTGTTGCTTGCTTGCCTTCATATTGCAAGTAGACCTGGCTTATCCATATGAATATGAAGAAAACTATAGTTTCAGAGGAGATGAATAGAGGCTTGGCTGAATGCCCAGTTAACTCCCACTCACTGCAAACTGTTATGCTGTATAGTTAATGTTAAGCTCATGACTGCATTTGCCTTTAGACATTGGTTGTCTTTACACTAGGCTGTAAAGTAAGATTTAAGAGCAGCTAGGTTTTACTTGACCAAAAATGCGCGTGTGAAGGCCTAAGTAAAATCTCAAGTAACTTTATTTGCATCTCATTAAAGTCGGAAAGTTGAAACGAACTTGAAAACCAACTTAAAACCAACTTGGCGAACTCTCGTTTTCTAAGCTTTGAAAAAGGCGAAGCATGTCAATCAATCTTAATTATGTTTCGTGAGAAAATAGGCTTACGTAAACCTGAAGTAAAAAAGATAGGTTGTATGTGAAGCTTTCTTTTACTTGAAGAATTTAAAATTTACTTGTCTCGAAATATTTCTTAACTTATTTAGGCTCTAGTGTAAAGACTACCTTTAATGAAACCTTATAGATCAGGCCCCAGTTGTTCAGAAGGTGGAAAACACCATCCACAGGGTAAATCTCCATCCAGTGGATAACACAAATTGGTTCTCCTAATACTTGTCCATTGGATAGTGATTTATCCGGTGGATAGCACTATCCAGCGTTTGAACAAACCGGGACCAGAATAAAAAGAAAAACAAATGTCGCTCTGTAATACCAAACAACACGTCGGGAACAATGATTGTGACCTGACCATTTCCACCACACTGTGTGAACTGGTTGCTTCATTATTCATTCTCTTGAACATCGTCTTACAGTTGAAGCTGGTTTGATTCTTTTTTGCAGTATCCATTTTTGTGTCACTTACCTTAACACTCAAGCTGGTGTGGCCGAGTTATTTCTTAAGGATGTGAAAGAGTGCTGCGCTAAACTCCTCAATGACCCTCAGGCAAAGACCGAAGGCATGGTATGTGGTTAGGTTAATTTATAACAGGTTGAAAATTGTACACCAAACACAGTCTCTTTGGACAAGTTTCTTTTGTTGCTTGTTTATTTGTTTTGCACGAGTTAAAGCACTGACTACACGAACCGGACCCCTGTAAATTGGCATAGTCAACTATCTCTTAACGGTCACTTCTATTAAATGCGTTACAGAAAGTGGCTTTAAGTTGGGTGCATACGTACGGCGATCATTTTGTTCGTTTAGTTCATTTAACAATTAAGGTTTGTTGTCCCTTGTTATAGGCTGCAATCTATGGAATGGCTCAAGGAATTCCTGACAGGTCCATAGTTACTGAACTGGCCTGCTGTTTCCTCGATTGCATGTACAACATCGGCAACACCCAGCCTCAAGCCAATGGAGTCCACCACAACTAAACATTAAAGCTTTACGATGATGGCATGTTCAAGTTATTTAATAAGGCGCTATTGGGTTGTGGTCCGTAGAATGGTTCAGATTGTTTAGCTATTGTCAGTGTCAGGGATGCAAACATGTATGTGCTTGTATGTCACTGTCACACGGTGAGTACGACGTCACGCAATACAACAGAGTCGCGGTCGGCAAGGTGACTATACAGTAGTATCCAGTTTCGTCAAAAGTCTTTGTCGTACGTGGGGAGAAGTGTTGCAAGCCTGAGTGTCAGACCTGCGTCAATTTGTTGAGTCAATCTCTTCACTGCATGCATGTTCAGTAAGCTTTTTGCATTAAACCGTAATATGGAATAGTAATAACGTTAAATAGCCAGTGTAAAGGACTATTTATTCCCTTGAGACAGTGGCAATTATATTACTTGGCTTCACACTGGAAGCTAAGTCTATTTCAAGTAAGCACCTGATTCAAGTGCACTTGGAAACCTTAAGTTGCTCTGTAGAAAACACGGCTTCACACTTGTCAACAAAGTATACTACTTGAAGTAAAAGCTGTCAATTTCTCCGTTCATTAGAATCTTGTAACCGCTGCACGTGCACATCGTGCACATGGCTTCCCTTTCTTATTGGTCAAGTGTGTTCTCAAGCGTGTTGTAGCCCATACTTGGCGGCGAACTTCCGCTTCTTTGAGCTACTAACGTTTCCATGGTTACCAAGTAAAGTTTAAGTAGGTACGTTTTACCCCTTCACAGTCAAAGTACCAAATACACTTACATTATACTTGAAGCTCTAGTGTGAAGCCAACAATTAAGATTTTGCTTTGCTGTACGTTTGCACTATAATTTATCGGAAAGTGGTACTCTTTACGTAACAAAGGACTAACAACTTTTTTTCATTTTAATCATAACTATAACAAAATTTTCAAATCTATTTGGCTATCAGCTGCCTTGATTTATAATAGTTGCAAGACTGAGGCGAGTCAAATCCTCTCTTGGCTTAGTCCAATTCGGTCTGTAATCCCAAATTGTGTTTACACTATAACCAAAAAAGCCAGCCATATTATTCAGAGAATGATTTAAAAAATTGCAATTTCATTTACATTGTATTACAAACTGTACACCAATCGATGTTTTGTGCAGACAGGTTATCAAAGTAGCGGCATTATTGGCCAGATCTATTTTATTATTATGTTTTTATTTCCAAGGTGTCAGTACAAATTTATTATGAACATAACTCCTAATTTTTTTTTTTTTTTTTATCAAAGTAACTTCGGTTTGCTTCCATGAAATCCTGGGCGGGTTCCGGGCTATCCCATACGCTTGCGTTTGAACAAAACGTGGTGGCCAAACCGTTGAAAAAAGTTGACTAAAAATATTATGGAAAACCCCTCTCGGTACAAAACTTCTAACAGGTATCTTGAGGCAATTTTTTAAGTTTGATTGAATTAATATAACAAAATTTCGCTTTTACGGGAGGGCTAAAGAACCTCTCAACGAAAGCTGAATGGGTGTTCTTTGCACCACTTATCGACTTTTAATTTGTCTAGAGATAAATCTTACGAAACCTTTCGTTCGCGAGAATTCTCGTCTTTGAATGTTTCGCAAAATAATAGCAAACACTCTAACACGACCTTAACAACGTAGTACACCTGATAGTGTAATCTAAATGCCCTAGTACTCAGTGAATTTTTTTAAGTACTTGGGCATTTCAGTTTAATGCCCCAATACTTCAGGAATTTTTTCCTTGACTCAGTTTTTCAAACCTTGCTGATTGCTCTATATAATAGTTCAAGTTTTTGTTCCTAAAGAGAAAAATGCAAAAATGTTCTGTTTCGGGTTATTTGGCATGAGATGATGCAGTTTGGGGGGCTATGTGGTTAAGTAGTAGGCTAGAATTGAAATCATTATAGCAAATGCAAGGGAGAACTTATACCTAATAAAAAGTGAGTTCTTCATGAAGTTTTCTGTCTTTCATCGACCATATTTTGTCACTTGATTCTGTAGTCACACTAATTGATCATGATCTTGGTGGTTTACTGTAAAGCAATCTGAATTTTTATTATCCATTGTACTCACTATCTGGTCATTTGCGTGTTTAGATGCAAATAACTTAAGAACACAAGGTGGCCTGCAGTTTATTAGCTGCCTCAGAATTAGATCACATCCGTTTTCTCAACGTAGAAAGTTTTACTTAAAGTCTGCTTGAAATGCGCCTTCAAAATAAAACTGCCTGACTGCAGAATGTAGAGAGCTCATTTCCTGCGGAAGGTTACGTTTCTTTACTTAAATCCAAATCCGGATTTTTAATTTGAAAACGGATAATTCGTTTCTTTAGTAAAATCCAAAAACGGATTATTGATTCAAATGATCCACAACGGAGATGGGTTCTTTGGGTCATATCTAAAACCGGATACTTTGATACATAATCCGAAGCGTTTCTTTACTACGGATCCGTAAAGAGTGAATATTACCAGCGGTAATACATCAGCTTTTTTGACAAGACTACTTATCTTTACGGCCATTTTTGAGCCGGAGTCACGGGTTAAACGACTGATTTTGTCCGTTTTATCGGGGTGGTAAAATCGCAATACAAACAGGACCTGCATCTTTCAGGCCCCAGTTGTTCAAAAGCTGGATAGCGCTATCCATCGGATAAATCACTATGCAGTGGATAAGTATTAGGCAAACCAATTGCACTATCCACTGGATAGAGATTTATCCGCTGGATAGCGCTATCCACCTTTTGAATAACTGAGGCCTGGTTACAAGGAAAACGCTTCACCGGCGCGTCCTACAAGACTTTAATTTTCCAATACATATCTTATTTCAAGACCCGTCTAAAGCAGTATCCTAAAGTTAACAGTCCAGAATACAATGAAAGATCAGAAAACTTGCAACCTTGTCAGCAGCCGTGTTATTCTTTCTACGGGATGCCTTCGATATTTAGGGTCGTTTCTATGGAAATGAATGAAAAATAATCCCTTTTTGAATACATTGTTTTTTTTTTCTCAACGAAAGAATCCTAATGATCCGGATTTTTAATCTGATCTTCGATTTTAGTAAAGAAACGCACAAGTGTCGCGCCCACGTGCTTTCAGCCGCAAGGGTGAAGTGCGCCCTTAAGTAAAGGTGATGTTACACGGGACGATTCGCAACGACGATTTTCAGCGCAGCACAGCGTTGCAATGTTGGAACAATGTTGCAACCATTTGAAATAATGTGGCAACAATTCTGTGTTACGCTAAAAATCGTTGTTGCGAATCGTCTCGTTTAACATCACCTTAAAGGCAAGGTTACACGAGACGATTCGCAACGACGACTTTTAGCGCAACACAGCGTTGCAACATTGTTGCGACATTGTTTCGAATAGTCACAACATTGTTCCAACATTGCAACGCTCTGCTGCGCTAAAAATCGTCGTTGCGGATCGCCCTGTGTAACATCACCTTAAGGGGTAATGTACTTGAATTCTTTTGTTTGACGCTTATCACCAGGGCATCAAAGAATCCAAAACGTGCGGTCTTCAAAACTTCTGCAGTACGCGAGCTACACTTGGGTGATTCCGCAAACTTGGCGTCGAACTTCGGGTTCCTTGAACTACCACTGTTGCCAAGGTCCCCTAGTTGAAGTCTATGTAGGTACATTTTACCCCTTTACAAGTAGGTTCCAAGTACACTTTGACTTATGGTGATGTCACACGGGACGATTCGCAACGACGATTAGCGCAACACAGCGTGGCAATGTTGGAACAATGTTGTGACCATTCAAAACAACGCCGCACCAATGTTGCAACGCTGTGTGGTGCTAGAACATCATCGTTGCGAATCGTCTTGTGTAACAGTCACCTTTAGGTTATTCTTGAAAGTTCTAGTGAAATATGATACCACACGTGTCGTATTAAAAAAAACATAGCATAGGTTGCCTGTGATATGTCTTACCTTGCAGCTAAGCTGACAGATATACTGGCTACTATAAGAAGTTGATTCACGAGCTTCCTCCTCTAACTCTTTTGACAAACAGTCGGTCTCCCTCGGGCAGTCAGGTAACATATCAGAAAGGTGGGAATATGTTCTTTCAGTCGATGTGTGGCATGCATTCGTTTCCCTGTACCACCGAACTCATCATGATTGAGCTCGGGGAAAAAAGTGTGGGGTTTCGAAAACGACGGTCACCATGTCACATTTGTTACCCTGGGTGCCAGAGACTTTTCAAGTCTTTGGCTTCGGCCAACACCGAAAATTTCCGTTGCACGGGAGAAAAACCTCTGGTACCCAGGGTACACATTTGTTGAACTTGGCTGAAAAAGTTGGTTCTTCCCACCAATCCCCGCGCGCTTATTGTGAAAACACTCTGCCCAGCCTCCGGGCAATCTACAAACGAAGTCACCTTCTTACCACCCTTTCCCTGTTTCCTAAGCGCAATGTTAAGAGTTTTAGGTTTTGGCTTAGGCACCAGCATTCTCTTTATCCCAGCTCTATTCCTAACACGACATCGCACAGTTAGCGCTGCACAACAGACAAAAAATCCCAACATCGCCGTCATTGGAGCAGGTATCGGCGGCTCGAGTTGTTCTCACTTCATTCGGGAACTTTTTGGATCGCAAGCTACCATCGATGTTTTTGACGCATCTGATAGAATCGGCGGCCGTCTAGCTACCGTGAAAATTGCTGGTAAGACCTTCGAATCTGGAGGATCTATAATTCACCGTGACAATAAGTACATGGTGGATTTCGTGAAGTACCTAGGTAAGTTTACGTAGGGTTTCTGCTTTGGGGTATCCCTTACATAGCCACACCGGCCCCCAATGGATAAGTTAAGTAAACTTTAACCCCTTTTAATAAAGAAAAAAATTAAAGTACCAACACAGCATCCCCCTCAGAAATAATAATCATTTCTCATATCCTTCGGAAATATTCCAAGCACCCCTCAGAAAATCTCACCCATTTAACGGGGAGGAGGGTGGTGGAAACAGCTGTGGAAATTAAATGGAATGGCCCCTGGCTATGGCAGCTTATGATGCCTTTGGATGAAGCTGTGAGTGAGAAGTAACCACTAGTCTTGCCAGCTGGGGAAAGAGGCCAAAATACTCACAGTTTTTTCCCTTTTGACCACAATAACATGGGCCTTATAGTTGGTTGAAGGTCAATGAGTGCTACACTGTAATCTGGAGGTAAACTTTAATCCACCTTTTCCTTCTTTTTTCAAAAGTACTGTCTCAGATAAGCATAATTTTGCCTATTCTTTTTAGAGCATTCAATTACCAAATTGTACACGAAAAGAATTAAGCTCACTGAATTTGGTTTTTAAGCTTTCCTATCTGAATTCAAATTTCACATTAACCTTGCGTTATCGTTACCCAGATTTGAACAAGCTGGCCATGGTCCAAGCGGATAGTATTTTTCAGTTAGGGGGGCTGTATACAAGACACCAGGAAACTTTTGCTTTAACTTTTGAGTTAACCCAGTTTCACTCTCATAACTCTTTATTTATTTACCTGATGTCACCTTTTTTGTCATACATGTACCAGAAAGAGTCATTATAACCAGCCTGAATTCATTCAGTTGTTGTACCAGTGTGAGAATTTCATTCTGGTGCGAGATCTTACAACACCAATATCATTCAAAGAACAACCATTCATTTTGATTTGAAATCTGCCCCCTAGTGGACTGAAACCTCTCTCCTCTGCAGAACAGGGTTTCGACTGGGTGGTAATTTTTGTTAACCCTTTGGGTCCCAAGAGTGACCAACATTGATTTTCTCCCAATGACATCAGCAGTTAATCAAGAGTAAAGGTTATGAGAATTACTAAATTGATTACCAAAGGGAGAATACTTTGATCTTCAACCAAATTCTCTCAACTATTCTTAAAAGAAATGTGTGGAGATCAGTCGGGAGAATTTGTATGTTGATCTTGGGGCTGAAAGAGTTAATCCAGGATGGTGTGGGACAAGGAGAAAACTTGTAAACATGTAAATGCGACCTACAAAATTAATTAGTCATCCTGGTATGGAACTACTGCTTGTGCAAGTTTTCTCGTGTAAACACCCTCTTACTTGTTATTCCCATGGGTCATATTTTTGAGATGTGAATATTTTATTGAAATATACGAAATGAATCATATTTTGAACTGCAGATTTTGATGTGAAAGTGAACATGATCCTTGAAGGTGAATGAACAACCTAAGAGGTTAAAAGGATCCTGAAAAAAATTCAGGCTGATAATTGAACCCATGTTCATTTTCACATTTTTTGGGATAGCTGGCTGTTTCTTCTGTGCATCAGATGTGAAATGTGCCTGACTTGCTGTTATTTTCTCACCAAAGCTGCTGAGCCAGCATGCCACTGTCTATGTATGACATAAGTGGGTCCATGTTTAAGTCTTCTATTATATACACTATTTGATGTCCTGAAATAATAGCAAAAATCTTCCAACTTTGGACAATGCTAACTGCAGTTCAAGTTCAAGTTCATTTATTCATACTTATTCAATTGCAAAGCTGTGCTCTAAAGCCCGATAGCTCTAAACTTACAAATCTTGGGTAACCTGTATTAAGTTTTAAAACCTGCTTTGCAGCTTGTGGCATGTAATCATATAAGACAAGAGCTTTGTGGAGGTGTGTGTGGCCGAGCAGTTAACACCTGGAACTCCGGATCTGGAGGTCCAGGATTCAAGCTTTGTCCATCGCATTGTTTCCTTAGACAAGACACTTCACTCCACTTTGTCTCTGTTCATCCCGGTGTATAAATGGTTACTGGTGACATACTGCTGGGGGGTAACCCTGCGATGGAGTAGCATCCCATCAAGGGGGAAGTAGCAATACTCCTAGGTATGTGCTTCATGCTAAGGAAACCAGGATAAGCTCTGGCCTTTTAGGCCTTTGGCTCGTGTGCACCTTTACCTACCTTTAATTTTTTACAGCTTATAAGTCTTGCCTGGAAGCTAACTAAGATTTCCTTGTTACCAAAAGTCAACAGTAAGTTGCCAGAGCCACCAGGCTGTGCTAATGTTGTCTTGGTACTGTATATATAAATGGTCTGACACAGGGGTCACACCTGGGTCTGACATGCTCTTTTTTCCTGAGTTCGTTGCATTTCACAATCACCGTCACGTAAAAATTAAACTTTACGGGAATAAATACTATTGGCAATACTCATAATTACTCTGTGTAACATAAACTTAACCTTGCATTCAAGAAGTTACATAAATTAATTCATATAAATGGGTTGAGAGTTAGCTGCTTGATGCCACCATCAAAAGCTTCACCCATATGGACCATTGGGTGATATTTAGTCAGCCCAGCCCTAGGCAACAATATATGATAAAAACTTTTAAGGCTTTTTACAGAAATATAGCAACAATCAAACCTGCTATGTTTAGATCTTTCTTGGTATAAAATGTTTCCTACTATTTCTCTTCACAAACAGGTTTAAAAAAACTTGAGAGCAATGAGGCAGACGCTCTTCTGGGGATTTACAATGGTGATGAATTTGTGTTTTATGGTAGCAGGTGGAAAATCTTAAATTATATCAAACTTATTTGGCGATATGGATTATTTGATCTCTACACCATGGACAATTTCATCACTAGTATGTTAAAGAACTTTTCAAGTATTTACAAATTTCAAGAAAATCACCAAGCATTCACAAGCGTACCTGACATGCTCAAAGCTATGGGTGGAAATGAGATGTATGAGTACACACAGCAGACAACAAGACAGACACTGGAGAAGATCGGTCTCAACCCCACTTTGATTGATGAGCTAGTGACAGTTGTCATGAGGATCAATTATGGTCAAGATGTGACTTTGAATGGGTTTGCAGGTATGGAAGAAATACAGTTGAACTTCCATTAAGCGGCCACCCTAGGGGTGCCAGTGAATGGTTGCTTAATAGAATTTCATCATAAATTTACATAATCTTTATGGGAAACATCACTTTATTGTGAAAGAAACACTCCAAGGGAGTAACAATACTGGTCCACGATTGGTCATCACCTCGGACTGTATTTTCCTTCATCATTTTTTTAAATAAAGCCAAGCTAAGTGTATAAAGCACTTGATGGCTGCTTAATAGAGGTGACAACAATGGGAGAACTCTCACTGGAATGGCCAAGAGGTGGCTGAGGGGCTGCTTAATAGAGGTGTCTCCTTAGTAAAGGTTAAAGTTCCCATTCTTTTCTACATTTATTATCTCGGGACTTTGATTATTGGCCACTTTATAGAGGGTGGCCGCTTAATGGAGGTTGAACTGTATAACTTACAGCAGGAAAACGATAAGGATAACTGCAATTAGTCATGTATAGAAGTGGCTAGAAGAAGACTTTCATAGAGAAATAATAATTTAGCTTCATGTTATGCAGGCAACTCAAGTCAAAAGTTGGTAGTCCCTCCCATAAAAATTCACAACAAGTCATGACCTCAGTGGAGCAGCCTGATCAGGGCTCCCACAGAGGTGTCCTGTTTTTTCTGTGAGCTGATCTTTGTATCTTGATTATATCCTTCTAAATTATTATGGAAAAGTCTATTTCTGGGAGTTAATAGTTAAAATTATTCCTTTTTTGATCATTACATGTATCAGGGCTGTCACTGAGGGATGGCAGCTGGGGATTTCCCATGGCTTCTATGAGCATGACTATCTGAATTTGAGGATTAACTAACGTGACACACTTTGTGAGTTAAAGCCTACCTCTCAGAATCACTTCATGTATTTGGAAGAAATGACTTCCAGCTACTGTCAATAGAAACAAAAGGAAAAATGATAGAGTCCATGGAAATTCCTGGCTGTTCCACTCCCCAGCCACTAATTGGCATATACCTGGCAACTTTCAACAGCCCCTCATCCATTTTTAGTGTAGTGAACTTGCCTAACTAAACTAAAACTGCATAATATAAAGGTTTCGTCAAACAGCTGTACCATTGCTGCAAGGTTAATTTGTTGAGTGGGAAATTTTGAAGCTATCTTTAGCCAACGTTTACATTGGCATATTGTTCTGATACAAATGTACTGAGTACAGCAAAGCACAACAGAGTTGCGAACTATGTGACTGAAGGTTTTTTATGTTTGTTTAAGTCATAAACAGACAGTTATTACTGCAAGCCCCCAGGGGAGCAACAAACTCATCTTTGGGACTCCTGTTGTTCCTTGGGTGTCCTGTCACTAAAAAACCATCACTAACTCGATTTTTGTGTCAGAATGATCTTTAGCAGAAATGGTTAGCAGTATCATTATAACTTAATTTAAAATTCTAACACTCCTATTGCATAGTTTAATTTTTGTACCAAGTTTCGCATATTGTGGTGCATGCAATAGTTTTGAGTTATTTTCGTACGACTGTAAGCTAGGCAATGAAGACTTAAACCACAAAGAACTCATGATGTGAGGACTTCCTTGTAGTCCTTTATCCCATATAAACTATTAATTGACCCATTAAAAGGGTCTGTTAAATATTATTAGCAAAATGTATGTCAGTTCATCATCATTTGCCCGGTATCTACTTAAAAAAGAAGTGATTTTAAAACATTTGGCTATAAAAACTGTGATAAAACGTTTCTTAAAAACGTTATAAGAAATTTTAAAAAAACTTGTTAAAGGTGATGATGCTTCGACAGTCTCTGACATCATCAAGTCAAACTAGCGTTTGCGTGTTCTATAAAGGGACGAAAAACAGTATATCATTAAAAAGAAAAGTAACATATTCAATATGCTACAAGTTAAACAAAGAGTTTCATACAAATGGAGTCACTCTGCGTATTGAGAGTGGACCTTAGTTCTTTGACAGATATCATCTCGTAAATGAGGCAGTCATCTCCTCACAACATTATACCTGCATATTTGTAACCTCTTGTTTATTTATGATAGGAGCAGTGTCATTGGCCGGTTCACAAGGAGGATTGTGGTCAGTTGAAGGCGGAAACTGGAGAGTCTGTGATGGTTTGCTTTCCAGCTCCAAAGCAACAGTGTACAAGAATACCAGGGTAACAGAAGTAGTAAAAAACAACAATGGCAGTACTGAAAGGCCTGTCTACGCATTAAAAGGTGATGGCAACATTCCAGACAAACAATACGACATGGTGATTGTTGCTGCCCCATTAGAAATTAGTAGCTATTTCTTTGATTGTAAAGGCTGCAGAAACTGGCCCTCTCCTAAACAACTGGGTGAATTCTGGCGCACAGTGGCAACTTTTGTGCACGGCCAAATCAACTTGACGCATTTTGGGTTTGGAACTGAATATGACATCCCAGAAGTGATTGGCACGACAGAAACCCCTAAAAATTATTTTAACAGCATTGGCAAGCAACAGTCTGTTGAAAACAGGACTGAGGAGGATCCAAAGGGCACACCCATTCGGAAAGTGTTTTCACGATCAGATCTCACTGATTCTCAACTTAATGAACTGTTCAGTCGTGTGAATGAGGTCAAAGTAGTGTCATGGCTGGCGTATCCACACTTTACACCCCCTGAGAAATTTTGGTCATTTGTTCTGGATGATGGCGTCTTCTACATCAATGCCATTGAGCACTCCGCCAGTGCAATGGAAATGTCAGCAGTGAGTGCGAAGAATGCGGCTTTGTTAGCACATCAGTATTATACAGGGAAAGCATCTAATGTCCCCCCAGAAAACAAGTCTTCTAATACCACACCCAAGGGTGAACTGTAATTCTGAGTGCTCTAATAGACAATGTACCTCGGGCCCACAGGTTTTTCTTGAAATACAGTTGAACGTCTCTTCGACAGCCACCTTGAGGACGGAATAGAGTGGTTGTTGTTTAGAGCTGGCCTTTAGTGGACGTTCAACTGTAAGAATGTGAACCGTTTGAAAGTACTGCTGGAGAGGTTTTATATGAATGGTAACACCTTAGGATTTCATCCGCAAACTCAAAAGCTACAATCAGTTTATACAGCGTATTGAATAGTGCCTTTTAAAAGTACAACTGATGATTTATAATTTAAGCATCTAATACCTCCTAAAACACACCATGACTGCATTCATTTGTTGCATGGGTTAAACATTTGAATTTAGTACTTAAAGACAAAAGACTCAGTATATCCAGTTATTTCTTTATACATTTTTTTTAATATAAATTTATAGCCCTTTGCTTAAAACTCACTATCACATATTGCTATACCCACAAAGCAAACAAAATTTAAACCAAGCATAAAATTGAACCACAAAAAAACATTGAACTATAAAACTTAGCTTTTTTCACTCTGCAGTGTACCCTTATTAGCTTAGTGTTGTCCACACCACTGGAGTTTGGAATTTTTCTAAGTGTTATACAATAGAACATTTTTTCAATAGAAAACAAAGCTTTTTAATGAATACATAGCCTGCGTAGCAAGCGTTTCCGTTTGGTTTCGGAGCAAAGAAAGACCTAAGAATGGGATTCTCGGTTTTGGCCGCGCGAGAAATGACTCTCGTTCCTCGTTCTTTGCTCCTAAACCGCACGGAAACGCTTGCTACGCAGGCTAATGAATACACTTTTGAATATACTTAACATACACTTGCCAACAAGGGTTTTGCTTGTCAGTAACCGATATTACCTTTAGTTAAACCTGTGTGTAACACTAAGAAAAAAAGAGAGATGGTCATTCCTTCAAAGGGAAGTTGGAATAGCTCACTGAAACTGACCCTACTATCAAAAAAGGGTGACCCGGCTACGAGCGAACGTTTTGTCTCTCATGTAAACGGTTCGCTAAGTTTTGTCAGGACTGATGCAGAACAGGTTGGCTTGCCCAGGGCTGCTCGGGTAGGCGAGTGACCTTTTTCCCCGGGACAGTTTTCTCCGTATAATCCGTATAAACGGGGCCTATAAATATTTTCTTGAACTTTTGTTGTTGTTTGTATGTTCACATGATTGTGGTGCAGAGGTACACTAGAAGCCATCAGCTTACAACTCTATGCCTTACTGGGTTGAAACACCCAAAGACATCCCGTGAAAGGCTACTTATCAAAGGAATGTAAACAGGGTGTTATTTGGTTTACACAGCCAAGTTCACACTTGAGAGTTAAAACTACACCGTAACTAAATCAACTAACTTTATACAAATCGTTAGAAACAAAACTTCTAATAGGCTATTTTCACGATGGCGTCATTTGACTAAAACCAAGGCCGCGTCCACACTAGTCCGGATACGATAAAACCGCATACTTGGTATTTGCGAACTGGTTTGGATTCACCGATCCACACGAATACAGAATTCCGATTTACATTTGGTAATTACTAGCTAGCAGGCGTGGGCAAACCGAGCCGGCGATGTCATTCCGCGACATTTGCGAATGTTGTTGAAGCTATATCGAGCACAATGCCCAGTACCTGTATGTTGTCCAACCAGGCGCTTGATGCGCTGGACGAACCCAAAATCACCTTTGACGAGGTTCAGAAGATTCCACATTCTGGATAGGCTATTGTCTTCTTTTTAATTGTCGTCAAAATAGCAAAATTGATTTCAACGCATGCAATAAGACTGGTGATACGAGCGAGCAAAGTTGCAAACGGAACATTGTTGTCCGCCAAATGATGTTTTCGTTAAAGACTGAACCCGAGGTTATGACGTAGTTCACTTCAAAAACATCCAGTTTCAGTCGTTCAAACGAAATCACCAAATTTGTCGGTTAAAAAAATCCACTTTGGAGAGCGGTTTCAAAAATATGCGGTTTCGATGTGCGGATTCACTGATTTCGTGTGGACGGAAGGCCGATTCGTATAAAAAATAGTAGTGTCGTTAACGGGGAGGAGCGTTGCGTGACGACACTAAACACGGCTGTGTAGCAGACTATATAAAAAAAGTACGCGTTTCATAAGTATCTGGATTCGTGTGGACGGGGCCGAACAGAATTCATTTCGTTTTTGCTTTATTTTTGAAAATTGTCAATCCCACAGAAACAATAGTCATAATTTGCACAAGAAAACAACAGACTGAAGGACTGTGGTAGTTGTAGTAAAATGACGTCATCGTGCAATTGACCTAAAGTTTCTTAGATACAGCACTGATTTATACTTACAGCACAAGTAGGCCTTCAATTTCATTTAAGTTGCTGCACTTTCTCCTTACGAAAAATTGGCTTACCAGCGGTACCGACTTGTTTTATTAAGAATATCGATGAGTTTTAGGGGTCCTTTCTCTGAATAGCCTGTTCAAAGCTCCAAGATAGTAATTTCTGATGCTAACAACGCGCGGGGGGTTCAGATCGCTTGCCTTAAATTGTTTTCGCGACCTGAGAGCCAAGAACAGGTTAAACTGACAAATTGTTAATTGGTACGTCATGAGATTGGAAGCGACTGTCTCTTTTAAAAGTAAAGTTGACAGCTTTCTAGTAGTGCTCTTTAATTTGGTCAAGAGAGCGTACCCGCCTGAATGTATTAAGCATATTCCTACTTCAAACTATTTAGGATAAAATCAAGCTTTAAGAGTTAATGTTACAGAGGTATTTCTTTTTCTACTCAAAAGGTAAGTTAAAGTATTTGACTCTCTGTCGTTGCATTCACACAAAAGGCTCCAAAACCTCCACGAAAAGAATAGCGAATCATTTCAGTCTGCATCCAGTCACTTCCAGATCATCTGCCGCCGTGGTTTATTAGACCAGTATATTAATTTTTATCAATAATAAACAGAACCGTTTAAAGTTATTTCCTCTACATATGTGTTTTGCCTTTCGGCTTCAAATGTTGTGAATCTTTTTAATGACGTCATTGTTTACATTTTTCCGGATAAGCACGAGGAACTTATAGAAAAGACTTCATGCTAAAACAAAATCGACTTCAATAACTGAAAGACCTTATTAAAGTTCGTAACGTTTGCAATTTTTAGTTCTTTGCATGTTAATCTTAACAAAGGAAATATCAGCCATCCGAAAATGCAAGATTTGGGGGTAGCAAAAGTGTTAATGAGCCCCTTCATTCTTATACCATAAATTTCAAAGGATATTTGATATTTAGGACTGAAATATTCCGGTAAGTGTTTATGGCCCTTTCAAAATTCAGAAATGACATGTTTGTACCTTGATTATAAAGAGTGTGCTAATGAGGAAAAAACTGTAAACAAAGATTCGTCCATTCGTCAACAAAGAATCAACGCATTTATAGATAAATTACTCCCTTGTGATTTGTGGCCGTGTTACCAAAATCGTCAAGTACAAGATATGGGCCCCTTGCTTAGAGCTGCCTTAGAATGATGAGTGTAAGTAAATATCATTAATGTTAGCAAAATATGTTAAAATTTTCACTGGGTTCCACGTTCTTGAACTTGCTTTCTACTGTATTGTTGCCCTTTGATCAAAACACTTCAAATGGTGCTTGAACTGCATCAATTTATCAATGGAGAAGCTACACATTTATAAAAAGTTGACCTTACTTCGAGGTGTGGCCGAAAGAAAAAAGAACTGACAGATCCTGGGCCCTTTCCTAAGAACTGCTCTAAGTAGCTACCATATATTCATCAAATGTAAAAATGTTCACTGGATCCACGTTCTTGAACTTCCAGGAGCTCAGCCTCCCTATACTGCTGCCGTTTGGTCACAAGACAATGACAAGACTCCTTCGTCAGGCGATTTTACACTGTAACGAACAGGAAAACGTCAGCAAAACATTCAGAAAATGCGTTAGCCAGTTTCATACCGGGTTATAGTTTAAGAGGCGGAGCTATGAAATTTACCTATCAAGTCTGAGGGGAAAATGCACGTTTAAGGTATGAATGACAGTGTTGGTGAAAGCCAATTTTCTGAATTGCCACTGTATGCTTCACTCAGCAGGTGATTGTTCTTCTCGTTATCATTTTGTCCACAGCCTTTTCATCTAATAGCATGTATAACTTAAGTTACCATCAACCTGAGTTACCATCTTATCGTTCAGCATATAAAAGTTTCGAGAATTTGGCGGAAAAAATAAAAACTGCCGCGAAAACTTAGTACATTTTACTTTAATGAAAGTACTTGCAATACGGTATTTGCTATTTACTTTTTGTAACACAATGAAAAATCCACTGCTATACCAACTTTCACTAGAAAGATGTTGTCGCACTGAAATCTAATCAAACTGGAGAAAATTTGTTCCTGCGAAACGGATAAAAATTAATCCGCAAAATGAAACTTCTGTGAACCTTTGTAGCTAATTCGGTTGTTTACAGGTGCAGATCCAGGAAAAACGAGACTGTTTTCCGAAGACGCGAGCTTCAACTCGAGATTCGGGTCGTACAATCCCGGGAAAATCTTTAAATTTTTAAGGGACTGTGTCACGGCAGTTTATTTTATTTTGTTTAGTTTTTCAATGATTCGCTACAAAACTTGAGGATGGCAAGGAAATGTCTATCTGTGGTATCGTAGGCGGCTCATTCAGGCCACTATCAGGGACGCTATGAACACTGGAACGATCTAAGTCTAGGGTACCTTGGCGATCAAAAAGCTTGTCTACCATTTACAAAGAGTTTCCTGAAAATCAGGGCGGAAAGTATACATTTCCGGGGGCCAACGCATCCTCGGAGAACCAGGGGCAGTTAGTCGGGTCGATAAAATGTTCGTGGTGAAAGTTTTCTTTCTCGATCTTACAGAAAACTTTCACCACGAACATTTATCGACCCGACTAACTGTCCCTGGGTCTCCGAGGATGGGGGCAACGGAACATGTGAAAAGGAAGTCCTGTTTTTCCGGGCGAAATGTTCCAAACTGGAATTTGTGTTCCACTTCTTCCAAGCCATTTTTGACACCAGCTTCAGGCCGTCTTTCGGTAAATGAAAGTGATTTGTACAATGGTGTAGTAACGTGGTTCTCACTCCTAAGCACAGTGAAAGCGTCCCGACATGACGGATGTTAACAAGTTCATCAAGAGGACAAGGCACATCATACCCATCTTACGGGAACTGGAAACCAGGCTGAATGGCACCAAGTGCTTTTCCCACCTGGAGATGAACGATGGGGTTACATGTAGTCAGAATTAACAGAAGAACGCAAAAGCAGACCACATTCTACACGCATCGCGGACTCAAGCGTTTAGAGTGAACTGTGCTATGGAAATATTCATTGAGGAAGTCCGCAAAGTTGAATCCCTGGAACCTAACACCATCAGCATCTATGATGACGTCTTGGTATTTGGTGCCACACAGGAAGAACACGACCAAGCGTTGACCCTGAACATGAAAAAGAGTCGGTCAAACCTGCGTTTGGTGACACCCTTTGGCACAGTATATTCTGATGAAGGAATCTCTCCGGAACCTAACAAAGTGGCAGCATTACAGTCATCAGGCCCATCCCAGTTCCGAGCAGAAGTAAGATCTTTCGAATTCTTTGCAGGAGCTAACGCTGATTTCATGGAGGGCTTTGCGCGGGTAACCGCACCACTAAGAGGCCTAATCAAACAAAGAGCACGGTTTCAGTACACACCAGACTGCCAGAGAGCGTTCGAGCAAACCAAAACAATGCTCTCAGGAGACAGGGTAATGGCGTACTTCAATCTACATCGAAAGATCAAACTCATGACGGATGCAGGACCCCAGGGTTTGGTAGTCACACAGAAGCAGTAAGATGCCCAAGCCAGACGATGGAGACACGACCTACCGGTCAAGGGCGTTGATGGATACCGAGACCAGATACTCACAGCTCGAGAAAGATGCAAAGGCTATCGAGTGGAATGTGCTCGCAAAGCAGAGTTACTTGTTCGGCCTAACAGACACGTTCGAGATAGACATTGATCGTAAACCCTTAAGTGCCACAAGGCCACCTCCCATCTCAGGATTGAACGAATGTGGGTTCGCCTGCGGGGATTTGACTACAAAATCAATTACATGCCCGGAAAGGAAACAAATGAAGAAGCCAATGAAGCAATTACAACTCCAGACACCCGGAGCCACCCATGACACAAGACTCCAGGGCAGACCACAAAATAGTGTGGACAGACACTGAAGACGCAGAACTGCTCTAGAAGACATCGAGGCGATTGTGCAAGCGGCATTGCAAGACGCAGTCTCGTAGAATGAGCTGCTAGAGGAAACAAGTCAGGACCCGGAACTCAAAGAGCTCAAGAGTGCGGTAGCGAATGGGTACTTCACCGTGCCAGAACGGAAAGCCCTTGGCCCCCAGATCGACTAAGTCTTTGCAGAGCTAACGGTAGTGGTAGGATTGGTTGTGCGAGGGTCTCGCATAATGGTGCCCAGATCACTTTGAGACAAAATAGTAGGGCTTGTTCATGAGGGATATCAAGGGCTTAAAAAGACAAAGGAGTATCTCAGAACCAGGTTCTGGTTTCCACGTTTGGACCAGATGGTAGAAGCCTCTATTTAGCACTGTCACCCATGCCAGGTAGTGACCCCAGCATACGAGAGTGAACCGTTGCGGATGTCATCATTATCGAGCGAACCTTGGAAGGAGGTGGCCATAAACTATTAGGGACATTTTAGCACGGACGAATATCTCCTAGTCATAATATGCAAACACTCACGGTGGGCTTAAGTAGAATGTGTTAGCAGCACCGGTGCCTGAGCAGTAATACCAAAGCTGGACCGCTTGTTCCCATCGCTTGGAATACCCGTGGCCGTGAGCAGTGACAATAAACCTCCGTTCAACGGACAAGACGTCCTAAACTTCAGCAAGTACCTGGGCTTCAAGCATGAGCGCAGGACACCCAAAACCCACGGGCCCATGCGAAGGAAGAACAGTTTATGCGGGTGCTTAGGAAACTCTATGGCATATACCAAATAACGGGGCAGGTTTTCAAGCAAGATGTACACCGATTTCTTCGCTGCTATAGAGCGACGCCACACGGGACCACGAAGCTGACCCTAGCTGAGATGGTGTTCCTTGGTCGCAAGTTCCGCACGAGGTTGCCGCGACAACTGGATGTTGAGGTACTGTTTCAGCGCTACCTAGAGAAGAAGATGCAAATGAAGGCACAAGCTGACGAAAAGAAGGGGTAAAAACATCGGACATCCAGGATGGGGATGCAGTGCTTCTTTGACAAGAATCCAGTACCAAAGCCACTCCACCTTTTGACAGAGAGTCGCTGGAGGTACAGCACCGAAAGGGAACAAAAGTGGTCACCAAAAGGAGAGATGGCAGCACCATTACTAAACACAATCGACGGCACATTTTAAGAAGGTACCCACCAGAATTCGGCAGGCAGGTGGAAGCCAGGGCCAGATACCATTCAAAGAGAACCACCTAAGCCCAGTGGAGACCTCATCGAACCACCACGAATGGGGAAACAACCTCAGCAAGTCCATTTACCGAAGTTTGAATTCTCTAACACTCTGAACATGGGAACCCGTCTGCGGAGCGCTCAGCAGAGCCACCTCAGCCACCCCTGCCTCAGGAAGCCAGTGAACTTGGCTTTAGATTTCGATGGAGTGCGGGCGAATATCTCAGCAGCAAATATCCGGAGCATGTGTTACCTGACAAAGTCCAGTGACTGAGTAGTTGTTTCTCTTAAGGAACTTTAGTTGCGTTATTAGGTACTGTACTTTTATCTCTCTATGTATTGTAGGCCTTTAGTCAGCCATTTGTAGGCTAGGCATTTACCTTTATGCATGGGGGGAATGAAGTATCTTGGGCAGCTCATCCTGGTCACTATCAGGAACATTATGAACACTGGGACGATCTAAGGCTAGGTTAACTATGTCATGAGAGCATGGCGGACATATAATGTAGAACTAAGCTGTTGATCCATTAAACCATGTAGATGGAAAAATCACAATTTCGAGACAGAGAAATATGTTGTCCGGGCGTTATCATTCAAATTTATAAACAACAGAGAGAAAACTTTCAAAAAACTCTCTCACGCCGAACAGTTCTCAGAAACCCCAACTACAATCCTTTTTAACCTTCTTCCACTTTTTTAATATGTGCTTTCCTTCGTATTGATATGTTGGCCAAAAGTTCCTTTACTGTGTTAAACTGATATTTTAATTCCGCGTTTTGCTCAATTTGGTGGCCAGTTCTTGACCCTCACAAAAAAAGTAAGCAAACCTTAACGAAAAGGGAAAAACTCGTTTAGTGATATCTTCAGCTCTGAAGACTGTTAGCAGTCCTTCGGGATTTTCTTGCGGGCAGGCGTTGTACATGCAAGCGAACGGGGCAAACGAGCGATGTAGAATAAGCCTCCAGTTCCCTCTAGTTCTAGAGGACACTAGATGGTAAGTTCTAATTCGCTCTTTCCAGTCCTGCCAAGCCACTAAACCACCGACCGACAAGAAACTGCCCAACAGTCTATTTCAGAATAGTCAATTGCTATATACCTTAAAACATCTGAGGTGGTATTTCCCTCCATTTTCTCAAGGATGTGTCCTAGTGCTGGTTTCTTTATTGCAGCAGTTTCCTGTGACAAGTTTCGTGCGATGCCCAGAGGACTGTTTTTTTCACTGTTGAACATTTGTTTCCAGTTAAATGGTTCATAAAGAGGGAAAAGTTTTTCGAAGGCTCCTTTCGATACCGAAAGAACACAGTGATGCAAAGCAGTGTTCCCCTCCTTGTCAGCGTTTCGTACATCGATTTCTGTTTCTCGTCTTTTGAAGGTTGAAATGCAACTTGTACTTTGTTTCCTTACTGCCACTGACAGAGCCGACATTCCAGGTATTAACCCTTTGGCTGAGGGGTGGTGCTTGTCGAAGTCATCTGGAAGCCTGCAGTTTAGGTCTACCATTCGATCGACTATCAGGTGCTGCATTACATGAGGACTCATAGAGGGCAAGGAACACGCCTTTAAAAGAGCATTGTAACCTTGTTTGTCTTTCGTCTCCAACGCGACCTTTTCAAAGTTAGCGAGACTATTTTGAACGTAATCCGTGGGAAGATCCATCTTTATTTCTCGTTTCCTCCGTTTGTGTTCAATCCAAAGGTTAACAATAACTGCTGTGACTTCGTTGGTTCCCGCCTTGTACACTGACATTGTGTCTGCGTCTTGAAGTCTTGGAGTGGAAGTCTTACCACTCAGATAACTGGTATTAGAATTGTCATTACTTTCAACATCGTCTTCACTGTAACTTTCTGTGCCCTCGCACTGTCTTGAATACATAGAATTCATTCTTGTTTGGCCTTTGGCATTAGATTCGTTTTCATCATCTTCATTATGTAGAGAAGACGTTGACGTTCTCTGCTTGTAATCTTCGTTCTTTGATATGATCTCTTGACCTTGAATAGAAAGAGTAGGGATTGTGCTTCTCTGGCTACTTTCAGTTTTCAATTCCTTTTTCTCTTTCTTACTCGCTTTTGGTTGTTTGTTTTTCGAAATGGCTTCACCTTTTCCACTTCCCTTTCTGTCACATTCTCCTCTTTCTTCAGCCCTTTTTTTCTTTTTCTTCACTTTCTCGCCACTTGATGTCTCTCCGCCTTCCTCTTTAACGAAAGATGCGTCACGTTTACCATGTAGAGAAGAGGTAGACGCCATCTGCACGTCATCTCTGCTCCTCGACACATTCTCTTGACTTAGACCTGGACGAAAGGGTTTTGTGCTTTCATGGTTACGTTCGCTTTTTAATTCCTTTTTCTTTTTCTTTCTCACTTTTGATTGTTTGTTTTCTAAAGTGGCTTCACCCTGTTCATCGCTCTTTCTGCTACGTTCTACACTGTCAGCGACGGATATTTTCCTCCTTTTGACTTTCTGTGCACTGGACGTCTCTCCCCCAGTTCCTTCATTTTCAACGGTTTTTTCGACACTCTTTTTGTCATGCTTTTGGTCATTTTTCTGGCCAAAGGAATCGCCCATTGTTCGTCGCTTGCTAGGGGAATCTTGAATAGTTCCTAGCTTTGCACTGGGTGATTCTTGACGGGACGATTTTATTCCGGGGATTCCTTGAAAAGAATCTTGGCGAATCGTTTCTTCATCAAGAGTGTCTTGAACAGACCTTTTTTCGCCCGAGACTTCATGTGGAGAACGATTTGCACTGAAAGACTCTTCGAGACCTGGTTCTGTGTTAAATGGTTTTTGGGAGGACCTTCTTATCACGACAGTTTCTCGACTTTTTGTAGTGAGAGATACCTCTTCAGATGTTCCCATACTCTCTTCACTGAATTGTTCCTGGTGATCGAGTAGCATACTTCTGTCCGCGTTTTTGACATTTTCAGTGCACTTTCTTTCAACAGTTGCATTCAATTCTCCTAGCATCAAGTCATCTTCTATCAAAAAAGATGCCTCGATCACAATCCAACGCAAACGATGTCTCCTGGGGTCAGCTGCAGAAAAAATGGAAAACTGACCATCCCTTTTAGTCATTTCTTCGGAGAAGCAAATTCCATTTTGGGACGATATGGTCGACAGAGTCAATCCAGGCCACCTTTCCATTGCATCTTTGGCACTTGTGATGAAAATAATCTTTTGCTGGGCTGCACAAAATGCTGAATTCAAATCCATCATTATATTGGCCCTCCGATCAGCCACTGAGTATGGCATGATAAGGATTGGAATTTTACTGAAGGAGCCGTCCTCCTTTCGTTCGTTTAACTGTAGATCAAGTCTTTCAACGATTCTTGTGGGAGAGAGTTGGTCCTCGTCATCCCTTGGTCGATCATATCCAATTCGTCCTTGGAGGCACTCCCCGGGGCCCTTGACTAAGTTGCGAAGATGTTCCAGGATGATACCCTCCTCGCTAACCCAGGGTAGCTCGCTAGAAACTGGTCGGTTCTCTAATGTGATCCCTCTTTTCCACTTAAAGATACTTGGAAGTGCGAGATCATTGATCCAGTCGTTGTATTGGACTTTGTGAAAAAGGAAACGATTGCATTTTACTACCCATAGGTCAGCTTGGTCGCAATCGTCATTGAAGCGTAAGTCTTCCCAACAGGGCCATGGTCGATAAAACACGTTCTTTTCCACAGTGCTTTTGACATTCAACAAAACAGCAGCATAAACCTGGGTCTTAGTAAATGGCTTGACCGATCTGGGGACACTTCTGAGAAGACCTAAAATGCCATAACTCTTGAAAGGGCTGTCACCAAACAACTTGGCGGGGCCTGTATACGTATACAGGGGAAACTGTTGGCCCTCGGGCTGATCCTTTAAAGGATGTGGCTCGTATTGTATTCTTTTATCGGGTGGATTGCTTTTTCCGTTTGCAATTGTCTGAAGGTAAGTGAGAGGTTGTAAGAAAGAACAGCGTTTCACCTCCATCACCCCATTCTCGTCTCTGACAACGCTCTGACCTGTAGTTGTTTCCCCGTCCGATTTGAACACAGCTTCGGACATCAAAGCCACATTGTCATCAATCACAAAAATGTACTCCAACCCTAAAGCAAATGCAATTTTCTGAATAAACAACCGTGCGTAACCGACACCTCCTTCACTCGGTCCAAGTTCGCAGTTGGGTAGTTCATCTGGCAGCTGAAATATTGCAAGTACCTTTCCCCAGGCCTTTCGGTAGGCCTGGAACATTTCACGTCGAACCACAGCAACTTGCAGATAACTAGCTACTTGGCTTTCGTCTCGCATCACGTGATGATAGTTTAGAAGACACTTTTGAGGATCATCCCTGTGAGAGGGATGGAATATCCAATAAGACAATGAGGTCACTCCAGGGGAGTTGAACTCGGTCCAGGACCCTTCCACTGACCTACTGCTTCTGAGATACTCTCGCAAGTAACTGTATGCTAGACTGCTGGTGGGAAGTGAGCAAGTGACCGTTACCGGAGTGCCATCTATGGTTACTTCAAGCGTTTCCGGAACTGGCCACGCTCCTTGAAGTAGTCTTCCGCATTCAGCACAGTTCTCAAAATGATACCAATGCCACGCACGAACACCATCTGCACAATTTCTTTTCTGATAGTCGAGATTTGACTTGATTGGCCTCTGCTCTTCGCGTTTCATGAGAATGAAGGGACTATCTTCGATGTCGTGAGTGTAGAAGAGGCCTCCAATTGAATACTTCCCTTGTCCCACTGCCTTTTCCAAAAGGCTGGGAGAGTTTTCAATCGTCTTCCAATAAGGATATTGCCAGTCTTCATCATTGTTTACGCTACCGTCCATTGTATCCTCAACAGAATCGCAGTGTTTGTAGATATAAAAGCTTCCTTCTTCAAATGCGTTAAGGATGTCTAGTCTCAGCTTTTTTATAAGGCAAAGATATGTTCCCGTCTTGCCGATCTGGGGTTCAGCTTGGAGAAGGATTCTGTTGCAATGCTCTTGCTCGTTGCCGTAATCATAGCTATCCTTGTGCGCTTCATAGTCCAACCAACGCAATGGAGCTGATTTCTTGCTTTTGCTTTTAGAGTTTGACATGTATCGATCGGGTCTGATACGAGAAATTGCGCTCATAGCTGGGGACCTCTGGGCTGATTCTGCAAGCGTTTTGAAAAGCTTCCTTCCGATCAACACATAAGGAATGTGCTGAACATATGTTCCCCGGAAAGATACCTTTGAATAACGACACATTCTTCCAAGTTCTTGAATGACGGTGGACAAATAGAACTCAAGACTGTTGTCATAGCTCAGTCGAAGGTCAAGGCAATCAAAGCTTTGGGGAAATGTGTCCCCCATGCGCCCTTTATCAACAAGGATAAGGACGCACGCAAGGTCTTCTAGGTCCTCATACTGAGTGATTGACTTATGCACGTGTTGACAGTTGGTACACTTCCTGCGACCAGGGCATAGCTCAAGCTCACTACAACGGCAATCAAGTTTAAACTGGCAATTAACTGGCTGGAGCTTTGAGAAGAAGGGACTTGACGGTTTCAGCTGCTTCTCGATTTGTTCGCCACCATAATCTCTGATGATCTCAAAGCAGTCTTTCAAGGAAGACAATTCCCTGGCTAATTCAAGGGTGTAGAAGAACATATTTGCGGTTTCCTTGGTCTTTGCCCGTACAATTTTCATTTTACCGGTATCCCCTTTGCCACTCTCGATTAAGTTTTTCACAAGGAATCCTGTTTCGTATTTCTGGATATTGTACCTCCAGTTTTCAATCAGCTTCTGGCAGTTGTTAGTTTGTAGTGACGTTCTGATGTCTTCTAGAATGCCGTTTTTGTTGGATACTTCCGTGATCGTTTTTCGTAAATCTTCTTGAGACAGGTGCATTAGACAGGCAACAAATGCGTTTTCCAGCTCTTCCTTAGAATGAACTTCATTGTTTGTTTTCTTTTGCTTCTGGAAATATTTCACCTCCTCTTTGAACTTTTCTTTCACCTCGTTGCAAATTTCTCTCCGAAAAAATTCAAAGGCTTCGTGAGGAATGTACTCTGTGTTTTTCTTTTTAATCCTCGTTTTTTCCTTGAGTTCTTCTGTAAAGGAGCAGAGCTTTTTACTGAACTGACCAGCGGGAGATTCCTCTGTGCTACTGACTAGTACCTGTCGTATCTTGTCATCGCTGTTGTATGTGCCAATATGGAGAACGTAGTAGCAGTACTCCGCGCATAGCAGGGCATCGGTGTTGAAGTCTGATAAATCAGCTTTGGACTGCTTCTTTTGTCTTTTCGCCTTGTCCACGAGTCTTTGAAAAGACTCGTCCTCGCGAATTTTTTGATCATTTTTGTCATGACAGTTCATAGTGCTTAGGTAGTAGTTTAAACTCATATACTGCTTTTCAACGACTTCTACCTCTGCTGGTCGACACTGGTCAATGTAAAATTCAAACGAAACGCGAGTCACTTTATGTTTGGGTTTCATGATAGACACACCACATTTTGTATCAATTTTAGCTGTTTGCAAGGAAACATGACCCTGATCGTCAACAGCTAAATAGTGATCTCTTTCGTCGCATGAAGAAAACGCTACAACACCAACGCCAAATTCTAGCTTTACCTCAAACCTGGCTGGTTGCGGCGGGTCAACTTTGACTTCCAACAGTCCGTTTGTGTCTCTTGTAAGAGCGCACACTTGCGGTCTGCTTGAAATGTCTTTTATTGTCACAATCCCATGACTCCCTTGTACAAGGAAATCAGTGGCTTTGTCTTCATCATCTACGACACCCAGTTGGCCTTGTGAGGAAACGTGAAGGTATTTGAATGGGGCGTCTTCAGTAATTAATGCTGACTTGAGTTTCATACGAATTCCTCTTTCGAAGTTCTTCAACTCGACCTCTGACCAGTGGACAACGTGCAGTTCTACTTCTTTGGAAGTTTGTTTTACATGTTCTTCTAACTCGGGTTCTTTGTCTAAAACCAAAAGATCACCCGCTTCGTAATGATTGTTGCCGGGGGTAGTGACTTTGTCATATAAAAGAAGACAACTGACTTCGGGAAGGCGGGAATTCTGCGTTAAAAGGTTAAAAGGTGTTGCAGAGATTTGAACCACCACCACGTTTCTGGGAGAGTCCTTACACCATTCATTGATGAACAGATTATGCGCTGATTTTTTTTCCTCATTGTCCCCTACACTCTTTGTGATTCCCCAATGGCATTCATCAGCTATAATTATGAAAAGAGTTTTAGACTTTTCTTGAACATCTTTCCTCAACTTCTCAAAGTGTTTCTTGGTATCCGCACTGTATACATACATAAACATTCTCTTCTCTTCATTGCTCTCCTTACGTGACTTCAGTTGTTCTTTCGACAGGACACCAGCGTTTGGGTGACAAATCCTTTTCTCGGTCTGATCGCTAAGCATCCGGTACCTAGCTGTATAGACAGCAAACTCTACATCGTCAAAGAAGTCGCTCAGCTTCGCAATGTTGTAGTAATGGCTCATAATTGTGTCAATCCGTTTCTTCAGTATAGTCGCCATTTCTATCTGTGATGGATAGTAACATGGGTTCTCAGGATTTGCTTCTTCCACTTTATCAATCTCTTCCTCTTCATCTGCAGAATATGCGTCTTCCTCACAGATGTCTTGGCTCTCCTCGTTTTCCCCGGCGATCTCTGCCTCATACTCTTCGTCACACGACGCATTATCGGCAGCAATATAAATATACTGACTAATCCTTCTCCGTAGCTTCCCAGATGGGTCGAACACGTTGTTAACAAAGACGTCGACACTTGTGATGCTAACACTCCCTTCAGATGGGAAAATGGAAATCAAGTCTCCAATGCTACGAAAGTTTGAGCATTCTTCGCGCACTCTCAATGAACAAGTTTTGTCGTCGTCAAACCACCTTTTTCGCTTCCGGTTCAACCTTTCCAACTCTTCTCTCAATGTCTGAGAAGGGTCAATAAGTTCAAGAAACCTTTCTGTGTCCTTATCCAAGATTGCGTCGACTACTTCCGTCAGAAAGTCAACAAAAAGAGAGCCGTCTATAGAATCTGGGTTTGGCCAGGAATAAACTCTGTTAAAGTCTCCTCCCGGCAGAGTACTGCACACTGTATCTTCGGAAATGGAGAGTCGGACCACGACTGGGAGTGTCTCATCTCCAATGACATCGCCTGCAAACGGTTTAACAGTCATTATTTTGTCATAAAGGGTGTCTCGAAAGTTTATATATGGAATATAGCCTTTTTATAGTTTTTATTAGTAGGGAGGTGGGGTTCGATTTCCCAGCGAAGTTGGCGGGCTGGCTCGCGATTTTGCCTTTGTTTTTTTCTTTCATTGTTTGTTCATTTTTGCGTATTTGTCCTTTCGCTTTTTTTACGCCCTTACTCTTGTTCTTATGGCCTTGCGGCATTGCACTACGTGCCCATGACTGCCAAGATACAAAACAAAACAACAACAACAACAACAACAACAAAAAATACAACAACCAAAATGGTGACCGTGGGCCTTTTCCGAATATTAAAATCAAATTCAACTCGGGCTTAACTTTCCGTCTTTCTAAGACTTTAAAAACTGTTTCTTCCTCATTTTAACTTTAAAAATCAAAGGACCGTTAAAAATATCATCGATTATATACATACTGAGGTTTACTGACAGTTTTCTTCATAAGAAAACCCGCTTAAAAAATTCTGAAAGCCAATCACAGCAGCGAAATTGCTTTCTCACACGTGCGTAAAGCGTTTCCTCCAATCAGGAGGGAGTTGTTCTAAACATACCACTGACTTCATTCAACAAGTTCAAGTTCCTAGCGTGCAAAACTCCACTGCGAGAAAACGTTCGTACAAAAGTACAAAATACTTGTACTTTTAACAATGGCTCAAACATCCACGAGATGTGAGCATTTAGAAAAGTCAATTGACGACTATATATTATCGAGCAACAAAACAAAAATACAAGAGCTAAGACGACGAGAGATGTGTAGCTACTCATTGAATTTGTGAGGGAAAAACACGAGCAAAGAAATCCTGAAGACATCGAAGCCACGCATCGAAGCCAAAGAATTGAACGAATATCTCTGGAAGTTTATCCTTAGGGTGAAGCGAAAAAACGGCAAAGACTTTGAACCTTCAAGTCTTAGAGGTCTGTTTTCAAGTTTTAATCGACATTTGAAAGAATGCTTCTGAACGCGCAAGAAAATGTCTTGAAGCTGAAAACAAGGTAGTTAAAAAGGAGGGCAAAGGTAATAGACCTAATGCAGCAGAGGCCCTAAGCGATGATGAGATCAATATTCTCGACGGAGAAAACCTCCTGGGAATTTCAAACGGAGAAGCATTGATAAACACACTTTGGCTCTTCAATTCAACGCATTTTGGTCTACGAGGATGTGGAGAGCATCGGCAAATGTGCTGGGGAGACGTTCAGCTCATGAAAGATGCAGATGGAAATGAATATTTACATTTTTCTGAAAGACATACTAAAACCGGAAGTGGAGCTGATCCACGTAATGTCCGACCGATCAAAGCTAAAGCTTTCGCGACTACAGATTTACCGCGCGAACGAGATCCTGTTGTTGTTTTCAAGATCTATTCTGAAAAGAGACTTGAGTCCATGAACAAACCGGATGCACCCTTTTATCTGGGTGTTAATCATACTACAAAAAACTCTGATAAAAATTGATTCAAAGCCAATGCAACGGGAGTTAACAAACTTAACAGTCTAATGAAAACAATGGCCGAGAAGGCCGGTCCTTACGATTTGCCTAGTCCTTAGGCCTCATTATTGTGCGCGGCCGATGCGTTTAGGGTCACGTGGCCGTTCGTCTCAGATACGTCACCGAAATTCATTGACTGAGAAGGCCTGGAAAGACGCCGCACAGGGACTAGGCAACTTACGAACCACAGCGCTAGAAAACGAATGATTCAAACATTGAATGATAAGGATATTCCTCCTAGTCATATCATACAATTATCAGGACACAAAAATGTGCAGAGTATTAACAACAACAGTCATGTTTCACAAGAACAACAGAAAAGTATGCCAAGAAGACTGAGTGGCTCGACTTCAGTGGTTTAAGCTGAAACACACTCTCTTGTCGAAACAACAAAACAACAAAGTCCAACACCGACAGCAGCAAAGCTATTCAAGGGTGCGGTGTTTTAGGGAGGAAATTTCACCATCAATATCAACTTGTCCTTGTGGTCCGTGCACGGTTCGTCCACTCAGTATTTTACATTTTCTATTTTAAGTTCAAAAACTGGAAAAGCTAAGTCACACTCTTATTTTCCTTTTCCTTTTTAAAAAACTATCGACGCAGAACCTTAATTTATGTAAAACACATCGTTTTATTGAATTGTTAGTTAAGATCACCTATGCCTATTTATATAAGTAAGAAAAACGTCACAATCTTCAAGATTTACCAAAATTGTAGAAATGACGTTCAGTTTAATTCTGGCCTAAGAAAAAAAGAAATAGGAAGTCATTTTTTTTATGTTTTTCGTTTTTTTTGTGTGTTTGTTTGTTAGTAAAACGAAAAACGAAAATCTACTTCCGTTTTTCGTTTATTTACAAAAAAAAATACCAAAAAACGAAGAACAAAAATCTTCTTCTGTTTTCCTTTTTTCGTGTTATTTACAAGAAAATACCAAAAAGCAAAAACGAAAATCTACTTTCGTTTTTCGTTTTATTTGCGGTTGGTATAGATCACAGACTGTTCAGAGGGTGCGGTAAAACCTCTTTCTAACCTGGTGGTGCTTTAATTACGGCTGACTAAAATGGAGGACAGAACCTTCATTCTTTGGCGAGGACCCCAAAGAATTAATTTTAATGAAGAGGACATGACAGCAGATCGCATTTCGGCACTGTTTAGGGTAAGATTAATTGTGATTTAATCGTCAATAATCTAGTTAATTCATATAGCCAAAGGGATGCACCGCTTTTCGTGCCAGTATTATCCCCAACGAATTGTTTAGTTAAAGTTTTTTTCCCTTTACTGATATGAAAAGCACCTGAGAATGAAGTAATAAACAGCACATTTTTAGAACGATATGAGGTGAGCAGTTTCTGTCACCTAGCGAACCATAATTACCCCACAGATGAACAAGTCAGTTCGTGACGAGCAAAATTACGAAATAGCTAGATGATAGTTGTCACGGATAAGTTTGAAACTATATAGTGACTTGGATACTCAGTTTATTCGAAGCCCAGGTTAATTAATTAAAAAATTGCTGGAAATTGTTGGTTTGTGCAAAGAACATGCAACGCGTTGGTTTGCTGTTACCTGGCAAATCGACCAACTAAACTTTATAGTCCTCTAAGATTAGATGTAAACTGAGTATCGCTGATTTTGCAGCCAATCAGCGACAGTGACATAAAGAGGTCAACCTAAGAGGGTCTCTTACTGGTCAGAAGTTCCCGCTGAAATTGCAAATGTCCCCGACCCGTCATCTGAGGTACCGGAGCGCCCCGGAGAAGAGCTTCCCTCACAACAATCGACCAACTAAACTTTATAGTCCTCCAAGATTAGATGTGAACTGAGTATCGCGCAAGAATCGCGCTCGATTTTTGCAGCCAATCAGCGATAGCGACATAAAGAGCTCAACCTAAGAGAGTCTCTTACTGGTCAGAAGTTCCCGCTGAAATTGATTTTCGTTTTTTGGTATTTTTTTTGTAAATAAACGAAAAACGGAAGTAGATTTTCCTTTTTCGTTTTTTTTGTATTTGTTTGTTAGTGAAACGGGAAACGAAAAAAAAAGAAAATGACTTTCTTTTTTCTTTTTTTCTTAGGCTAGAATTAAACTGAACGTCATTTCTGCAATTTTGGTAAAAATTTTGAAGATTTTGACGTTTTTCTTACGTATATAAATAGGCATAGGTGATCTTAACTAACAATTCAATAAAACGATGTGTTTTACATAAATTAAGGTTCTGCATCGATAGATTTTTAAAAAGGAAAAGGAAAATAAGAGTGTGACTTGGCTTTTTCTGTCTTTGAATATAAAATATAAAATGTAAAATATTGAGTGGACGAACCGTGCACGGACCCTTCAGCTCTCTGTTGAATTTGTACTTGAAAAGTTGACCGGGTTAATTACTTGAACATTCTTCAACCATTTTTTTTTAAATCTCGTCAGGTAGAATTTCGTCCCAGCAATATCCTGCACTCCACAGTTCCTGTAAATACTGAAAGCTGAGAACATAGCGATACTGCCCGCAGACAAAAGACGGGTGACTGTTGTTATGGACAAGACGGACTACAACGACAAAATGGACTAGCTTGTTAACGAAAAACAGACCTACGAAGTACTTAAACGAGACCCCACACCCGCACTGCAACGCAAACTTAACAACAAACTGCTTACACTGAAGAAAACCGACAAGATCAACTTTCGACGCTACAGCAGACTGAGGTGTAGTGTTCCGCAGCCACCCAAGCTGTATGGACTACCAAAAATACACAAACCCAACATACCTATGCGGCCTATAGTTTCTTTCTGTGGGTCCCCAACCTACAGGGGCACCCAACGGATCTGTTCCTCACAATATCTGTTCTACAGAGAAAATTTTGCTGGCTGGGAACTGAGGTTTCGGCTGTTCTGCTGGGAAGTAAAGTCTTAAATCTGCGGTCGCGAATTTATCAAATGTATCAAAAATTCTTGCTGGAGATATTTTATCCCTCTAATTTGTTAGAAATTTTTCTTGGGTATATATCCAGCTGGGTATCAGGAGTAATCGGCTCCTCTCAGGTGGCTCCTCTACGTGCGCGAATTGTGCGCGCGCGGAGTCGCGCGCTTATGATTTATTTACCGCTGATCAAAAAATCTGCACGTGGGCACCGTTGTTAGAAATTCGAAATCAGCCTACGCTCCGCCACTGGATAACTGGCAACGGTTCACTGGCGGTTAGGACGATTCATGAGCTTCATGTTTATGCAAAAGGTAAGGTTTCTTTGAATATACTGAATATATTGTCTACTATTATGCATGCATGTTATTTTTAATTCCCTTGTCTTACTTATCTGCATGTCACTAAATGCCATTAAAATTGCTTCTCGGTCTCGGTGAAGGCCTTGGCGCGCAGCCGTTAGATAGCTTTTCAAAACGATTCTTCTTTTCTTAGTCTTATTTTTACTCAAGGGTTGGCTTAGTTTCAGTGTGTATTGGTGGTTTTCGGATGAAACCATTTCGAAAAGCGCGAACGAGATACTGGGGATAAAAAGGATAAGTAATGAATTCAAATTCTTTAACTGTAAAATGTGCCTCGCTCTTCGCCGCTGGGAACGTTTCGCGCGATTCCCCAGCGGCGAAGAGCGACGAGAAACGGATGTTTTCACAGGCTATGTACATCGAGTCTTCTGAGGAGTGTGTTGTGAAAGAATCATTTCGGTGCATATTAATTGGTGTCGTTTCTTTATTTTGCTTTTAATTATTTACAGTGGCTTTCATACTGAACCTTGAGCTGTAATATTTTCTGATAATGCTTGACAACGTCAACAAAACATTTTGAAAAAGCTAACAAAACAGCCAGCATGTACTACCACGAGTTTTAACAGCAATTCAAAATCCGACTCATTGTGTTCTTGAAAAGTTGCATTTTTTCGATTCCAGAACATCATCCTTTCTTTCTTTTTTTTTTTTTATCTTGGATTTTAGCTTAGTTAATAATTAAACTTTTTATTGTGTTCTACTTCTACTTGTTGCAAAGATTTTGTCTCAATTCAAATGCTGTGTAGTTGTACATGTAAATATATTTATTTCATTTATCCTAATGCTCAGTCAATTCCAAGCATACCCTTTCTCCCTGGGAATTTTTCTGGCATTTTGTTCCTACAGTGGGCATTTTTAATTGACAAAAGCATCATTGGGGTTGGAAATTTTTCATTGTTTAATTAATCTTACCCCCTTAAGGGGTACCATCTAAGCTTGTACTTATGTATGTACTCTGTATATGCCATACTGTTCGCCAAGTCTACCCTGGAAAGTTTATCTTGTTAAGTAATTTTGGGTTGTAAAGTTGCCCTCTTTGCAGTGTCTTTGGGGTCTGTATGGATATCAGGAAAACTGTAAGGTTCCTGAGTTAAGTTGTTAAGTATGTTTACTGTGAAACTCACAATACCATGAACACCAGAAATATTTATGGAATGTTATTGTGTTACGAGAATCAGGCAATAATTAGGCGTGAGATAACTTACACACAAACAGCAATGGTAATTAGTTTGTGGTTTAGAGTTTTGCTTGCATATTCCTATTGGCCAGTACACAATCAACAATCCTGAAAATTTTCAGGTGCTCACTGTTTTCGGAGTTTGACAGTAACAATTTTCAGCTTTTTACAAGGTGACGCACATGTAACTTTTGCTTTGATACTGGGGCATTTGTTCCAACTTTTATTTCCATGGTGGGGTTTTGTATGTATCTACTGGCCCCACAGTAGGGGCGGGCATTTGCAGCTTTCGAATTAAAAAATGATAAATGCATGTGGAGGGGGGTGGGCATGTTTAGAATTGACTGAGTCATAAAGAAGCTCATCTTCTGTAGTCCTTTTACCTATACAGCCCTATTTGTATATATTAAGAAGTTACATTATGATTTATTAACCCACCCCATGTACCCTCACATTAAAACAATATACTTCTAGAACAGAAGTATGTTATATGGAGAATTCATGTTTTTGTATTTGCTACCTATATATTTGCTAAATATTCTGCAGAATTAAACAATGGCTGCACCAGGCCAAGTTTGAAATAATACATCTAGGCTGATTTATATTAACTGAAAAACACAATATTCCATTGGTTTTCTCATTGTTATAGCTCTCATTGATATAAAAAGGAAATGCTATGGAATAAGTTCTACATGTACATTCAAGAGATTAAAAATCAGCTTTTGAGTCCTAGTAGTGCTGCATACACTTTTCTCCCTGCAGTAATTTCAATACATAATTCTAAGAAACAGATCATAATAATAGGAATTTTGTAGGAAATTACATGTATGCAATTGTTATACCATGTTAACCAGTGGATATCCTGATATTTCATACATCATATTGAAGTTGGATGTGACCCTGGACAAACACTGACCTCTTTATGATTAGATTTGTCTGTTGTCTAAATTTAATCTTACCCATATTCATCATCAGAGGTAGAGTAATATTGTGCCATGTACATCAGGAATTAGTGCTGCACAAATGGGTGTAATAATGAAAATAATAATAATGTTTTTCTGTTTCTTTTTCTTAAGCTTGTAGTGACAGGAGGAAATATGACTTGAGCCCAGGTAAACATTTATTTTATGCGTAATTTTTGCTTTAGTTATATAATGTATGTTATGGTATTAATCAGAACATGAATGTCAACATAACATCTTTTTGTAGTCAATGGATCAGTCAACCATAATGATTAATCGTGAAATTTAATTTATCCTGGTACAAAGGAACAAAGGACAGAAAAGAACATTATGGAAACGTACACATTTAAAGAATGATAATTTAACTTTGATGCTGCTACAAAAACCTTTGAAAATTCCCCTTAAAAACAATTTATTAATTTACTTATAAAAAGACATCCGTTTCTGTAGACATGAACCTGCTGGTTGGTGTGAAGAGAATGCATCATTGAACTGTGTTGTATAGTGTATATTGGTAATCTTAGCAATGGATCTTTGATTTCCTTTTTGCATATAGCGGCAGACAGTCAACCACTTGGTCATGTTAAAACTTCTTTTACCTTAACCTGCCTGACAGTAGAGTAAGTCTATGTAAACAAAACACTATTCCTCTCACTAAAGGGCTTGCTCATGTTTGAGTATTCATTGGTCATTTTTCTTGTGACCGTTTCTCCTGCTGTAGGTGGGGCTAGAGTTGTGACAACGAGCATTCTTTGTGTCTTCGTCGTTGCGACCCTCTCTTCTGCCATTAGGTGGGGCTAGAGTTGTGACAACGAGCATTCTTTGTTTGTTCGTCCTTGCGACCCTCTCTCCCGCCGTAGGTGGGGCTAGAGTTGTGACAACGAGCATTCTTTGTCTGTTCGTCCTTGCGACCCTCTCTCCTGCCGTTAGGTGGGGCTAGAGTTGTGACAAGGAGCATTCTTTGGTTGTTCGTCCTTGCGACCCTCTCTCCTGCCGTTAGGTGGGGCTAGAGTTGTGACAACGAGCATTCTTTGGTTGTTCGTCCTTGCGACCCTCTCTCCTGCCATTAGGTGGGGCTAGAGTTGTGACAAGGAGCATTCTTTGGTTGTTCGTCCTTGCGACCCTCTCTCCTGCCGTTAGGTGGGGCTAGAGTTGTGACAACGAGCATTCTTTGTTTGTTCGTCCTTGCGACCCTCTCTCCTGCCGTTAGGTGGGGCTAGAGTTGTGACAACGAGCATTCTTTGGTTGTTCGTCCTTGCGACCCTCTCTCCTGCCGTTAGGTGGGGCTAGAGTTGTGACAACGAGCATTCTTTGGTTGTTCGTCCTTGCGACCCTCTCTCCTGCCATTAGGTGGGGCTAGAGTTGTGACAACGAGCATTCTTTGTTTGTTCGTCCTTGCGACCCTCTCTCCTGCCGTTAGGTGGGGCTAGAGTTGTGACAACGAGCATTCTTTGGTTGTTCGTCCTTGCGACCCTCTCTCCTGCCATTAGGTGGGGCTAGAGTTGTGACAACGAGCATTCTTTGGTTGTTCGTCCTTGCGACCCTCTCTCCTGCCGTTAGGTGGGGCTAGAGTTGTGACAACGAGCATTCTTTGTTTGTTCGTCCTTGCGACCCTCTCTCCCGCCGTAGGTGGGGCTAGAGTTGTGACAACGAGCATTCTTTGTTTGTTCGTCCTTGCGACCCTCTCTCCTGCCGTTAGGTGGGGCTAGAGTTGTGACAAGGAGCATTCTTTGGTTGTTCGTCCTTGCGACCCTCTCTCCCGCTGTAGGTGGGGCTAGAGTTGTGACAACGAGCATTCTTTGTTTGTTCGTCCTTGCGACCCTCTCTCCCGCTGTAGGTGGGGCTAGAGTTGTGACAACGAGCATTCTTTGTTTGTTCGTCCTTGCGACCCTTTCTCCTGTCGTTGGTGGGGCTAGAGTTGTGACAACGAGCATTCTTTGTTTGTTCGTCCTTGCGACCCTCTCTTCTGCCATTAGGTGGGGCTAGAGTTGTGACAACGAGCATTCTTTGTTTGTTCGTCCTTGCGACCCTCTCTCCCGCTGTAGGTGGGGCTAGAGTTGTGACAACGAGCATTCTTTGTCTGTTCGTCCTTGCGACCCTCTCTCCTGCCGTTAGGTGGGGCTAGAGTTGTGACAACGAGCATTCTTTGGTTGTTCGTCCTTGCGACCCTCTCTCCCGCTGTAGGTGGGGCTAGAGTTGTGACAACGAGCATTCTTTGTTTGTTCGTCCTTGCGACCCTTTCTCCTGTCGTTGGTGGGGCTAGAGTTGTGACAACGAGCATTCTTTTACTGTTGGTTCTTTTGACCCTCTCTTCTTCCACATGTTGTGTAAGGCTTCTGACGATGGGTGCTGTTAGCTTGGCCTTATTGTCAGTTATTTGTCCTTCTAAACTTTTTTTAAAAATCATTTACCCCTTTTTTGTTTTGTTTCAACTAGGGCAACCGTCTCAGAGCTGTTTTAATAAATTGCTAAATGGCTTTCTTGTTTAATTGGAAGACATGGTCATAAATTTACTGCTGATGTGTGTACAATTGTCTTCAATTTTTGTGCTATTTTACAATGATTGTTGTGCAGGTTGCAGATGTAGTGTGGATTGCAAATACTGATCCATGGTTTATGCGGTACATTTATGTAAATTTTTTTAATCTTCACTAGAAATTGCATGTTTCAATTATAACTGTATTTAATGCGGTTAAAGTAGCTCAACCGTTTAGAACCAAGAAGTAAAATGCCCTAGCCCTTATTCAGTATGTGTATCTTTAGAAATTAAAAAAAATAAATAGCAGTTAATGAGGAGCTCTGTTTTAAGGAAAAGGGTTTAACATACAGACAAGACACAATTTCAACCATGTTTAGAACCAAATTTGGGAAAAGTTGATTTAATTAAACCTCTCTACATGTCCGTGATGGATGATGTCGATAGCAACATTCCATTCATTCTTAGGGAGAGAATATTTTTAAACAGAAAAAACACTTGTCTGTTGGAATTATTATATTTTTACCTCTTTCAGCTGGATTTAGTAGGTTTTCTTTAATATTCGTCTAATGGTTCTTTTTTTCCTTGTTTTTAGATTTAAGTGTGTTAGGTTTTTTTGGAAGCACCAACTGCAGAACAAACTTATCGGGGTGTAAAGGAAAGGTATCTTAAGGTTGCCAATAGTCACAATAAAGTGTTATATCTGCATGTTCTTGGTAACTGCATTCTTTTCGTCCATCTTACATAATAGTGTTACACAACTGTTAAAAAATTCTTAATTAAAACATTCGGGTTTTGGCGGAGCGCGAGTTCACGGTTGTCAAAACCTATAAAACAGCCTGAAGTATTATATTCAAGTTGGACTGAATAGGATTCACAAAAGGTACATCTAGGGAAGGCTTAGTGACGTTCCTTTTTCATTACCATTGTAGTTGTTGTTATTCTTGGTTGACAAGCGAGAGATAAGGCTGTGTGTTATTTATTTTGACCGTATATACTCGAATCAGCGCCGCAATTTCCAAGCAACCCTGCGGCGCTTATTTGAATACAGATTTTTTTTTTTCTGCTGGCTGGCAAACATGGAGAAGGCCGCTCTGCTGGCTGGGAGAATAGCCATCTAACCTGCTGGGAGTGAGGAACAGATAAATTCTTTCCAGCAACACAGAAAAGTGCTTGAAAATGCCTTAAAAGCATCTAAATTTTGGTTTTCTGTAGTTAACGGCTCATTTTCAGAAAAATATTCGTTGGGTGCCCCTGAACCTACCAACTGTCTAAATACTTAACTAACGTACTGAAACTGCTGACTGACGAATCTAGTCCATACAGCTTGGGTGGCTGCGGAACACTACACCTCAGTCTGTTGTAGCGTCGAAAGTCGATCTTGTCGGTTTTCTTCAGTGTCAGCAGTTTGTTTTTAAGTTTACTTTGCAGTGCGGGTGTCGGGTCTCGTTTAAGTACTTCGTAGGTCTGTTTACCCGGACGATCAAACTCAACCTACTTTTGAAATGACTCCTGGGTTCAAACCTTTCACATTATTACTTTTGTTGGGCCGGGTATTCTGATATCAAGCTAAACAGTCTTACCACGGTCAGACATGTCCACTGCACTCTGGCCCCATATTTCCATGATTAACAGTTGTTTCTCGATGATCAATGTTTCATGTTTTCATGTGCTCGATTTTACATTTAAGTTTCCTGGAATGGAAAAAAGGGAATGTTAGAAACTTAAGCGGTTGTAACGTATGGATTTGCAGGCAAACAAGGTGCATAACATAAACTGCGTCATAATCAGTGGTTTACAGAGACATTTCTAATGGCTTGTGAACTGTTGTCCTCTTCCCTGGTGCATGCTACATTTTGGATTCGCACAAGGAGCTAAGTTGACCCCGAGTGGTTTGGTTCATTGGTTCGTTAATTCGTCCGCCGAATACGTTGAGTGAAATCGTGGCGGGTAAATAAAAGGTAGTGGGTTTTTAATATAGTTGACTTTTTCTAGGAGTTCTGGGCAAGACACCCCTTGACTTTGCCGGGCACCGTCCCTAAAACAAATGTTTGGCCGGTCAGTTGTCCGTTTTCGCGATATGCCCTTTATGGGCACTGTTAAATTAGAAACGGCACCTGTAAATTATAAGCATATCGATGTATTTGTTAGCAGTTTAACCCGGTTTGGGTGGATACCTCATACATGAGGTGCTTTACTTGCACTCATGCAAGTAAAGCAGGCACACCATATGTGTCCAGTACACTATTATGATCATGTATGAGGTATCTACCGGTTTATGTAGGCTTTCAAGGAGGAGGACATTATACTTGCAACATACTACAGTCGAACCTTCCATAAGCGACCATCAAAATGCAAAGACTCAGTGGTCGCTTATGGGAGGTGGTTGCTTACAAGAACTGAACCACAGGGGGCCTCTTACGAGAAGAGGTCCGGGCAAATCTAGTTCGTGGAAGATTGCAAGCAATTTCTTAGTTAAGGTCAAGTAATACGGGCCACATCTTCGCTCAACTTGTCGCGCAACATTGTTGCATTGTAAGTTGAAAGGCGTTGTTGCCCGTAATACCACCTTCGCTCTCAACTTGTCACGCAACAAATTTCAATGTTGCAAGTTGCGGCAACATGTTGCGCAAAGTGAATTCAATTTTATCACTTGCGTCACAACACTTGTGATTGGTTGATGGTGAGTAAGCGTGCGCTTGACCTCGGGCAAATTTAGGCACGAAGTAAGCATGGCGGAGGCTGTGGAGGGTGAACATGTTTAAGCCCAAGATTGTGATTTAAAAAGTGAAAAAATGTCAGAGGTCCAAAGAAAAGATTTTTGAAAAGAACTTGACAAGCCCCCATGTCTGTGGGAAAATTGTTGAGCAAATTATAAAAAGAAGGAGCAGAGGACAAGAGCTTTGGATGAGTTATCAATTATGTCAACAATTTAAGCAACAATGTTTCCCGACACAAGTTCCTTTACAAGCTAGTGGTAAAGCTCCCTCTCTTGGCGCAAAGTAATCGACTGTATTGTGTAAACCTTTCGGTTTCTTTTGCGTTGTTTTGACCTTTCTTGTCCATTGATAATCTTTAACCAAAGGGGCTATCCCTCCTCGCTTTCTTAGAAAGGCCAGCGCGTCAGCTATTTTGTTCTGATACAAAAAAACACCGTTGACCAATTACAACGCAGGATTTTCTAAACTGAGTAGCAACTTACAACCCAGAGAGCGGAGGTGGTAATACGAGCAACAACGCTTTCAACTTGCAATGCAACGATTTTGCGCGGCAAGTTGAGCGAAAATGTTGCCCGTATTACTTGACTTGTACGCCATGTGTATTTCCATGTTATCACTAAAGGTCTTCGAATATTCTAAGTAGCATAGTGCACACAGAGAACATAGAGATCAGAGAATGCGCCAAGTGCTCGCTTACAAGAGGTTAAAAGCAATGGAAAATTATTCAGGCCCAAAAAATAGTCGCGGTCGCTTACAGGAGGTGGTCGTTTACTAGAAGTTCCAACTGTATGTCTTTGACTGGTAAAGTTTTGGTGTTTTGGATAGGCGGTCGCTTATGGGAGGTACTCGCTTACGAGAGGTGTTCGACCGCATTTTTTAATGGTATTTCATAAATTAGCAAGTGAAAAAATAAAATTTTCATTAAGAGACCGTTCCTTTTTATGTGTGTGTGTGTGTGTGGGGGGGATTTGACGGGTAGCCCCTGTAGGCCCGTAGTATATGATGACCCCCCGTCTTCTTTAGAAACTCTTTCGGGTTGCCCCCCGATCTCAAATTAATTGAGATGATCCCCCAAAATAAGAAGAAAGAAAGATAGAATGAAAGAGAGAAAGGATGAAGAGAAAATGAAAAATGACTAAATAAAAGTGAACCAACTAGAAGTTTTGAATGGCCATAAGTAGGGAACAGACGTCTGTATAAGCTGACGTTTCAAAGGAATCTGTTTTTGAAACCGAGAACGGCGAAATAAATTTTGGCAGCCTAGCAAACTTAGTTATTTTTGTACAAAATATTTATTGCATTGGATGGTAAACCGAGTGAGGACGGCTATGTTGGTTTTACCTGCTTTGCCTTAATATGATGGCATGCAAATGTATGAGAAGTGTTAGAGCAGTGCTCCTAATGCCTGATTATTTTACCCCATAAGTTTAAAACGGTCTCCGACTGCCCGGAGATTTGAAGAAACAAAACAGATTTCAATGAGTTTTGTTTCTACAACAGTAGCTAGATTACTCAAAATATCATCCTGCTAAACAATACACAGCACTAGGCAAACCCTACCTAAAATTAACAACACACTTATACTACGACCTCCATAATTGCTACGCTTAACACGAAGCAAACGCTACCTAAAGTAACCAAATAAAACTGCATCAGTAGTTGAGGCAGTTGTGGTGATAGATAAAAGTTTCATCAACGGCAATCCAAGACACATTCTATTTTTTATTGCAGAAATGGAGATAGCTATTTTTTCACAATAAAACGTTAGATTTGGATTTTTTTTTTTTTTTTTGCATTTTGGTGGGGTATAATTGTTTTTTTTGTGCATAATAAAGTAGGGGGTCCGGGGGCTTTAATTATTATTATTTACCCAAGATTATTCTGCTGACCCCCTTTTAAACATGTACGTTTGCCTTAAAGGTGCGATTGATGTTGAGAACCGCCATCATAATTGTGTACTTGAGTCAGTAGACTTGCTACAAGTCGACCTCTCATAAGTTCTTTCAAGGCAAACAAGTCTCATAAGTTCTTAAGGTTGGTTTTCACTAGCGACGGAGTCGGAGTCATAAGCGGAGTCGCCAGAGCACTTATGACTATATAGTGAAAATCAAAAATCGGAATCGTATGCAGAGTCCGCGACGGAATCGGAAGAATCAGAACGTTTCCACTTTCTTCTGACTCTGCTTATGACTCCATCGTTTACGATAAGACTAATCTCTACTTTATTATCATTATCATTATCATTATTATTCTTATTCTTCTTCTTCTTATTATTATTATTATATTATTGGAACAAGTGAAGAACTCCCTGCCGACAAGGGCTAAGCGAGCTGTTGAGTTAGCTACAGAGAAGGGATCATCAAATTCCCCTCAAAGAGGTGGATTACAATCTGAATAAGAAGGAATTTAGATGCAATCAAGTTACGATACGACTGGGAAATAACGGACGCGCCGATGCTCTGCGCAAGCGGTTTTCAATTTAGCGTGGATCACACAACAGTGTGTCAGCGCGGCGGCTTCATTATTCAGCGCCATAATGAACTGCGTGACTTGGAAGCAGAGGTGCTAAGGATGGTCTGTAATGATGTGGAAGTAGAGGCGGTCCTTCAGGAGGTCACTGGGGAGACATTAAATCCTGGCGCTGGCAAAGCCCCTGATGCCCGTTTGGATATTCATGCTCGAGGTTTATGTGAGAGACAGAGGTCTGCATTCTTCGACTTCCGGGTGTGTCACTCCAATGCAGACTCTTACAGAGACTTGACTCCTAAACAGATCTACAAGAAGCATGAGAACGAGAAGAAAAGGCAGAATGCGGAAAGAGCAATGGAGATCGAACAGGGAACGTTCACTCCCCTAGTTTTCACGACCACAGGTAGAATGGCGGATGAGTGTGTCAAGTACCACAGTAGACTTGCGGAGCTGATCGCAAATAAGAAGGGAGAAAGTTACTCAAGCGTAATTCCTGGACAAGAGCTAAAGTATCTTTCGACATCATACGCTCTGCGATTCTATGCTTGAGAGGCTCAAGATCCAGAAGACGACAGCTAGACTTTGTTGACTCAGACCTACAGATTGATAATATTAGAGCTGCCCGAATGAATTTTTTTCTTTGTAAATTTTTTTTAAAAAGAATTAGGAATTTAGGAATACGAGATTTTTAATATTAGAGACGGATTTGTAATGACTTAATTTAAAACTCTGGACTGCCTACAAGAGTTAGTGACCGCATCTGAGCCGCAAGGAATGTATTTGCGAAATCGTTATTGACCCAGTGATTGCTATTTTTATTATTTATACTTTTCTTAATGTTATATAGTGCTTAATTCTTACTTCAAATATTTCTTTAAATTATGTACATATTTTTTTAAAGTTGAATAAAATTATTATAATAAAAAATTATTATTATTATTATTATTATTATTATTATTATTATTTTTACAAGCATCGTTTTACCCGCCCGCAAATATCAAGAGCTAGACGAGGAGGGCAGAGTGGAAAGGTTACAGCAGTCATAAATATTAAATTAAAAGAATCTATGAAGATTATATTAAAGTAAGCTAAATAAACTATGCGGATAAATGAGAATTACAAAAAAATGAGCTAGAGTTACAAAATAGTCTTACAGAATGGAATTACATAAAGATTTACTAAAGAAACTATCAATTATTAGTGCATTAAGTCGTAGCTGCAGATTACACGATTTTTTGTAGCAGAATGGGCACTTCAATATATTCATCCTCTGTTTCCATTATCAAGAGCAATAGGTCATGAAAATGTTTTTTAAAGCTCCTTTAGAGTTGACGAAATTCGTTGGGAATTGCGTTCCCAAGTTTAGCTCCAAAACTGAAAAAAAACCTTGATTTTGATTCAGTCTTGAAGTTTGGACATAATAATGTCCAGACGAAGAAAACCTGGTCTCATGCTTGTGCTTTGAATTAGCTTTAGTAAAGAAATCACAGATGTTAGACGGAGCATTCATGCAGGAGACGTCAAACATTATAGAAGATACTTTTTCAGCATATAATATTTGTAAGGGTAGAATGTTTGAGGAAATAAATAATGGCACTCTGCATTTGCTCTGGGTTCAGAAAAATACATCAAACGAAGGACTCGTTTTTGCAGCAGATAAGGCAATATCAAAGACTGATAAATATTTTAAAGGGTATAGTACTTGGGACGAAGTGCCTAAGACGGGCAACAGCACCAACAAATCTGCTTACTTTCAATGCAACATTATTAATATGAAATTTCCAGCCAAGTTAAATTGCTGTCCAATAGGACACCAAGTTATTAACTATGGTCTTTACACTCAAGGGTCACTAGGAAATTGGGTACAGTTATCAATCAGTTATTTCAATGTTAACAACGACTTACGGTCTGCACTCTTTTTCATACTTAGCTAGCAAAGTATGGAACTCTCTCCCAGACACTTACAAAACATTAAATTTTCTAGAATTCAAGCAGGAGACCCTCAGATATGAAGCTTTTCCACAGTAGATTTACAAGTTATATTTCCCTTTGCATGCATAATGTTGTATATAGTTTATAAATAATATTGGAATTGTAATATAGCATATTTTATTTTATTTTAACTTATTTTCTCGAATACATTAGCTCTACAGCTACTCTGTAAATTTCGAGCATAAATAAAGTATATGTATGTATGTATGTATGTATGTATGTATGTATGTATGTATGTATGTATGTATGTATGTATGTATGTATGTATGTATGTATGTATGTATGTATGTATGTATGTATGTATGTATGTATGTATGTATGTATGTATGTATGTATGTATGTACGTATGTATGTATGTAACCGAGTAGTTCAACTTCCGTTGATATGGACGAAAGATAACATAGTTTGACTTTTTATCATTGAGCGTTTTTAACTGTACAGACACCAAAGATCACAGTGTACGAGGAAAATGATGATTGCTTTTTCTGCGCAAAGTAGCAGCCATTTTTGGAGCACACATGTCTTACTAAACGGACCTAAGCTTCAGAATACAAACTGTACCGAAACGTTTTTATAGGCTCCCAAGAATTTGGATAGATTTTGGAAAAACCTCTCGCTATAATACAGTTTTTATAGTACCGCCGACAAAGAAAAGTCTGCAGGCTCCTCTTATCTCCCGTAATAAAGGGTGCAGCGAAATCGTGTAAACGGTGTTTCACGGACATGCAAAAGAAATTATAAAGCCCATAATTCAATTTTATTCTCATTTCACAAAAGCTAAATCCAGTAGCAATGCAGTTTTAAAAAGGAAATTGGAGGAAAGTTAACTTAGGTTGTCAGAAAGCAAGTTTTTACTTACATAGTTACAGTGAGTACATACTTGGATGGAGCTTCTCTACTTACTCTTCTCAAAATTGCTCAGCATGTTGGACAGCTTCGTCACTGATCATAGTACTAACAAATCGCAGAACTCGCTTAATTTACAGTCAATGCAGCGATCACCGCGTATTTTTTGCAAAAGCCTGCAGGTCGTGAGAGCTGCAAAGTTGGTGTACTGTACCTGTAACTGACTTGAACCAGTTTGAAAGATTGCCCGTTTGAGTTTCTGCTTGGGTTGTCTTCACAGTTCCGAGAATTTGATATGAGGTTTATGGTTTTTCTAGGAAAACAGGAGTCAACAATAAATACAAAAATAGAGTGTCATACTACAGCAACATTACAAAATTCCAGAAATAACGGGGAAGTGAACGGGCCATCCTATCACTTCGTCACTTTACGGTAAGTCGCAAATTTCAGTGAAGCACTATACAAGCTTATAGTACATGTTTGATAACTGAAAATAAGCGAAACACAAGACGCTGTGGGAGCCTATATCGAGCGTCGTGGTACTTAGGCGTGTGTGAAGTTTTTTTATGTGTATTAGGGATGTGTGAGTAGTGCAGTAGCGATGTATATTTTAGGGAGTTGGTTGAGATGTGTGAAGTGGAAGGCGTGGAGTTATATTGGATCTGGATTTGTACGCTAACGGCTGTAGTTTGTTAATCAGTGAAACTGGTTTCTCGAAGACGGAATTTTGTATGAATTAACAAAAAATAACTTTTTTGTAAGGGAGAAGAGATTTTAGGTGTTGCAGTGAGGAAGCTGTGGAGGTGTTAGTTTGCTTATGAAGGGATAGTTTAGTGACAGTCTGTTGAAATGAAGTGGCGGTTGTGAAAGATCTTATTAATAGGCGTAAACATACTTGTTCTTATTTTAAACGTTGTTAGGCTTTCTGTTTAGGATTTTTTTTCGGTTATTTTTGATAATATTTGTAAGGAAGAGAACAAGGATAAGGGAATGTTCATTTAATATAGAGAAGGGGGCATGAAGATGTTGAGGGGAGAGGGGCTGAAATTTTGTGTGTGTGCTCGGGAGGGCTTTGAAAAATCGGTGAGGTCAAGGCGGAGGGCGTAAAATCTGGCTGTAGAACTAGGGGCCTGATAACATGAGCCGGGCTGGCTCGCTCTGCAGAGATCTAGGAACCTAAGTTAAACGCAACAAAAATCAACTTTACGATTATATGATTACCGAGCCAGCCTGGTTAACGACTGGGATCCCAGTATTGTGATGCCGGGATCTCGGGTGAAAATTTTCCAAGAAACGGCCCGGCGAATGAACCAAGCGAGAAAAAGGACACAGCCAATAAGACACTGCTCATTCGTACTGCTTTCAATCTCCATACAAAAATGGTGGCTCCGGGCTGGCCCTTTTCGTGTAATAACGGGATAAAAGTCACCTTGGCAGAGCTAGCCAGCCCGGCTCATGTGATCAGGCCCGTACTGTGAGTGGTATTGTCACGCAGGTGAAAGCTTTGGAATTTGCCGCATTCGTGGTTCGTGTATGAGTGAATACGACTTAATCTAGTTATACTAAACACTTTTAGTAATTAGTATATCAGCTAACAGACTGTAACTACACTATCCCTTCATAAGCAAATTAGCTTATAATGAACGCAGTTTGCACGTGAAGGTGTTGGACTCTGCCCAGTTTACGGCTGGAACATGAAAGAATGCAACTTGTTTACGAGATCATTTTGATCGATAAGATTTTAAGAAGTCACCTCCTGTCCGAAAATCTGCGAGGAAATCATGCATCATTCAAATTTACCCTTATTTATCTCATGCACGATCACGGAATTTTGCGTGACATCTTCTTTGGCTCTCGACAACTGAGGGCAATACTGTGAAACCTCTATTAACAGTATTGAGCGGACACCCTCTATTAAGCGGACACTAAGCCGGGTCCCGAAATTAACGTCTTACATTTCTCTTTATAAAGAAGCCCTATTCAGAGGACACCACTATTAAGCGGACGCGTACACTAAAATAAATTGTATTCGGCAAATTCTATTGTTAATAATGTCTATTAGGCGGACACCGGACTGAATTGACAATAGAAGTATTGGATTACGTCCTTGAAATGCGTTGAGGTCGATTAATAAAGATAAATCAGTACATTTAGTTGTCAATAAACTATAGGTTAGACCGAAAGTCTTGAACAAAGTACAGCACAGTTTCCTTAGCTTCCTTAACAACATAAAAATTTATCACAGTGCAAAGTAACCGTTGAAAGTTAATCGCTAACAAATATTGCGCAATTTTTACAAACCTCTGTTATAATTATTTTCGACCGATTTCCCTTCAAATTTCTGAAAAATTGCCCGGCTTCTAGGTAAGATAAAAAATACCGTATTGTTAAGATTTATAAGTTTATCTTTTCGGAACAAAAAATCATCCTCTGAGAGGGCATGTCTTTACTGAAAACGAATAGTCTGTACAATGAAAAAGGGCAATGGTCCGGAGGAAAAACATTCAAACATTTAATAGTTTGTTTCACTCAGTGTACCTTTTTTTTTTTTTAATAGGTTTGACTTCTATTGCCGATTTGTTTTCCGTGGGTTATCTGTGGGACGTATGTAACAAGGATAAACTGCTGTGTCGTGACACATCGTACGCAGACATTCTAGTCGCGTCGCTTGGCTTGTTATCGTTCGCACGTATTGCGTGCCTAATGCAACTTTGAATCAAAACAAGTGAAAGCTATACTTGATCTTCCGGGATACCGTTTCAAAGGGCAGGAAAGGAATTCCCCCGAGGTTATACTGCCCTAAAACTGCCACCCAATGTGACGTAATCGTGATTCTAGGGTTCCTGATCACAAGGGTATCCGAATCGACCGAACGCACAAAAGCATTAGAATTGTAATGCTCTAGAACGGAGCATCCGATTGGACGCATTTCCCAAAGCGGAGGATAATAGTTGGAATGTACAAAAGCTTTAGACCGAAAATGCTCTGAAGCGGGGTGTCATTTACTGGCCCTTCTTATCGAAGAATCATCTTGAATGCATTTATTTTGGAAACAGGGTTCAAATTTCAAGAGCTGGGCGGCACATGTCCATCCACAATGAACCTACGTAAGTACAATGTAGTCCCCTCTCCTCCCTGGAGAACGACAGAGGAGTCGAATTAGTAAAAAGAAACTCATACAGAAAGTCGCAGATCTTAAAATGCAGTATCATCGTGCTGCTTTGAAAAAGAAGAAAACATCGTATATGGAATTAAAGAACAGGAATTTAAATGGTAGCTGCCAACGGCTTGTGTGCTTGTCCTTTCCCCCTCGGGTATTTAGATTTGGATTCGTACGAGACCGTTTTAAATTTAATAAAAATAGTGAGACCTAATGTGACCGCCGCATTCGGAAAAGTGCTTTTGAACGTTAAGTGCGCGAGCTTCGGGTCGTTAATTTAGGCTGGAAAGCAAATGTATACTTACTCGGATGGAGGTTTCCAAAATTGCTCAGCATGTAGCGGGCGGTCATCGTCAAGATTTGTTTGGTGACTGATCATACACTGAATGATTAGAAATGAAACATGATCAAATTGCTTAGTTTACAGAATGCTGTAAAGTTGTTGAACTGTACCTGTAACTGACGTAAACCAGTTTGAAAGATTGCCCGTTTGAGCTTCTAGTTGGCTTGTCTTCACAGTTCCGCGAATTTGATGTGAGATCTGTGGTTTTTCTAGGAAAACAGGAGTCAACAATAAAAACAAAAATAGAATGTCATGCAACAGCAATTAAAAAGTTGCAAAATTCCGGAAATAACTTTGAAGTGACCCAGTCATCCTATCACCTTGCATGGCACTTCATGGCACTTCACTGAAAGTCGCGCATTTCAATGAAACACTTTTATAGTACTTTTTAAATTAGGCATAGGTCGCACTTGAGAAAAGTTTTCATCTTTGCCGGCTAAAAAACCACGAAAATTGGAAACCGCAACCGGAAAAGAAAACTTTTACTTAAGGGATGGACCATTAGAAAAGTTATGGGGGGGGGGGGGGGGGGCGGGCGAAGTACAAAAAAAAAATTCATGCAAGGGAAAATTAAGTGAAAAAAAATTCATGCATGCAGAGTAGACCAGGAAAAAAAATTCCTGCATTGGCCGTCCACACATTTTGGCACAAATCTTAAGAAAGCAGGCAGGAAAGCATACTGTGTGCAAAACATCGGCCCTTTGAATAAACTTCCAGCTGAATTTTGGTCTTGTAAATAATCATACCTGATACAAAAAAATATATCTAAGGCTTGTAAGCTTATCATAAATTTTAATAGCTGGCAATTTCAGATATGATTATTAAATAACTTTAAATAAATTTAATTATACTCAACATCTTATAAGGTTATCATTTCCTTACTTTGTGAACTACATATCTAATATCTGGAACAAAACATTTCTTTTAGATACCATAGATAACAATAATCAGAGTATTCCCCACAAATCGAAGGAAACACCCAGAAACATCCAGAATATATATTATTTCTTGGTACTTCTAACAAGCAACAGATAAATAAAAATAAAAAAATCTATTTTCTTAGATTTTTTTTTACAGTTGTTGCCGGTCCTTTTAGATAAATTAAATTAACTCAAAGATACATGTTCTTTTCAGACTAGCAGCCTAAAGACTTTTAACATTTGGTCAAATTTATCTATTTTTACCACACGTTTTTAGACAATTTCCGTTCTGGTTCTTGATAATAACAATATCATCATCATAATTACATTTTATAAACAAAAACTTTAATGTATCAATATGGTAAGAGTATATCATAATTTATCAATGGTAGGGGTATATTGAAGAATGCAAAACACTGAACGCAGAATGCAGAACGCAGAACGCCGTTTGATGGTCAGCAGTATATAGCACTGAAAATAGTGATTAGGGCTAAGACATGACTATAGTGATTAGCGTTAAGCACTGACTCGAAGTATGGTTAGCTTTTATTTATTTTAAATGTCCCATCTACTCCCAATGGCTTTCTTCTGTCCCACTGTGATATTGCGTCAGATCTTTTATAGTGGCTGGACATAAATTATTTTATGTATCCTTTAAGAACCCCACAGTCATTTCTTTCTAAGACGGACACCTTTGGGGCCGGTACTAAGTGTGCATCTTAGAGAGATGTCTGTCTTATAAAGAGTCAAATAAAAGGAGTAAAGAAAGGCAGGGACCAACTGTAGGTGTCCGATTTACAGAGGTATCCGTCTTGTAGAGGTGTCCATTAAGAGAGAGTCAACTGTACACTCTTTTAGAATGCCTTATTTATAATGCTGTTTACATGTAAAATTTCAGCAATGCAATATGAACCTGCGCAGTACCAATGCACGTACAATACAGGATACCTTGTGTATAAAAGGCTATTGTGAACTGTACCTTAGAATAGGTATCAATTTACTTTCGCATACATGCCCAGGTAGCCTATATTTAAATTATGCCCTTGGTTAAGTGAACAACTGAATGATTTAATATGTTTTTAGTTTAGTGTTACTTCAACGAAAAAAAAATTCGTGCACAACATCTTGACAAAAAAAAAATATTCATTCACGGGAAATATTAAAGAAAAAAAATTCCTGCGGCTCGAAAATTCCTCGCCCCCCCCATAACTTTTCTAATGGTCCGTCCCTAAACCGAGGAGGGTCGCATTAGTGGGAGGTAATTGCTTTTGTTTTGACACATTGAGAACTGAAGTAGACCAGATACCAGAGATCACAGACGCTAATGTTTACCCAGGTGTTTTCAACAGACGGTACATGGTACATGCTCGATACCTTAAAATAAGCGAAATGAGCACTGTATTTACAACAATCTGACAAGTGAAAGTTATACTTTGCCCTCCGGGACACCAATCTCAATTAAGAAATCTCTCTCTCTCCTAGTGGATTATAATGTATTATGCCGCCCAACGGAGTCATGATTTTAGGGTTCCCGATCAAGAATGGGGTATCAGAATAGACAGATTTTCCAGAGCGGGGTATAAAAGTTGAAAGTACGAAGGTTTTACAACGAAAATGCTCAAGAGTGGGGTAAAGGTACTGGCCAATTTTTGAACGAACGCCTTTTGCTTCGAAACGGCGTACCTGGGTGCCACTTGAATTTACACCGGCATTTTACCTTTTCAAAAATGCTCGTCATTTCTTTTTTGAGGGGATTATTTTTAACCCACAAATTTTAGCGCGATCCGTGCTAAGACGGTTCTAAGGGAGGATGATACCTTAAAGAATGGCTTGAGTGGTGCTCCTTTACCCTCAAGACCCTTGTTAAAGCGCGCGAGCTTCGGGTTACGGATATGTGAAATGCACTAAGCCCATGAAAATCAAATCTAATTCTTAAACAAATGTATGTGGGTACATGCAATGCAGTTTTAAGAAGCAAATGAGAGGAACGTAAAGTTAGATTGGGTGAGCAAATGTTAAGTTACACAGAGAGTACATACTCGGATGGAGCTTTTCCTTTCACTTCTCAACATTTCACTGTAGCGAATGTCAACTAAAATCTTTTTTGGTGACTAATAATACTCTAAATGACTGGATATGAAACGTCTTATTCGACAGAAAAACAAATAGCCTGGCTGCTGAGGTCCGTTTCCAAAATTCCTAAGATGAAATAATCAGTGCTTATCGCTTGATAAGGCTCCCGAGACGGACCTTTGGTCAAACAAACAAGCAACCTCAATTTGATGCGAGAAATCAGTTCAGAATTTGAACTGGGTCGCCGATTGGTTACTCCCATGTCCGCAGGGAATTAACACTGTAACAGTGAATTTTATTGGCTGCATCGAAGAATTTCACCGTATGAGATAAAAAACCGGTTGCGATGTTCATAACAAAAAACATAATCCCGGGTTATAATTCGGAGATCTTGGCTTTCATTGTTTGCTCTTGGAAGCGTGGCCAAGCAATCTCTGGCCAAGCTTAAATTTATGGGAACATCCGACAACTGGATCAACATGGTATTCCGGTCTATCGTAAAACTACCATATCCTAGGTACTAAACACATGGTATTACGAAATCTGTCGTGCTAAAAAAACTACTGTGATGCTGTGCTAGTCCTGCATCCCAACGTAACGCCTTTCTTTGAGATTTAGAACCGCATCAGTCGTCTCAACTGATGTACCCCATTATGTCTATGATGTTGAATTATCACGGATAGTACCCTGGGTGCAAAAGGTTTTTTCCTTTTTTTTTCTAATTCCTGATAGTTCGCGGCGCGGTTTATCTGCTGAAAAATGCAGCAGAATGATGTTTTGTTTAGCATAGCCATTAGGTGTCGCGGACCGGAAATTCTTGTTACCCTGTTGACTTCTAAAAACAGCTAGTTTATACAGAGTGTGTACTTTTCAGTCGACTTCTGTACTTTTAATGTATTTGAAACTTAAAGTGTGTTTTTTTGGAAAATAATTTGTGGCAATTTTTAATATCACTTTCCTTCTAAGAGAGTTTTCGCGCAATTCTTTTTTCGTGCATCGCAGATGCAGACCCGCGTACGATCAAATCTCAGCTGTCAGCTTCAATGAAAATAAAAACGTGCATCAGCTCCAAACCGGTTTGGTGAGATATATGATCCTTAAATTGCATGGGAATGAGACTCGCAGCTCCTTTGACAAGAGGTTATTTTTTCTTTCAGCGCTTTGTGCCTTGTTCAGTATCAATAAGAGAAAAATATCTTCTGGAACCGCCAGGGTAAAAAAAAAACTTATTAACCGATACACGTATTTCTAGTTAACCTCTTAACGAGAGCTGCAAAATTGTTGTACGTAACTGTACCCTTAAATTGTCGTCAGTCAGTTTGAACGATTTCAGAGAATACGATTAAGTTTTCTTGGCGAGTCAACTATAAAAACAGCAGTGTCACGCATCAGTTGAGTATTAGGATTCCGGAAACTGACCAATAAATTATATATAACAAGTAACAAATCAATGTTATCAGTGCACAATTACTGGGCATAAAATAGCGAATCATGGGCTTATGAAAAAAGAAAAAATATAATCGTATGTGTCAGTCTGACTGACACTGAGAATGAGAAGAAAAGTTTACTTATTTGTTTATTTATTTATTTCAGTTTTTTTGTAGCACCTGACGTATGACTGGCCGGTTGGAATCACCAGTGGAATATATGCTTCTCCGTTACAACTTCGTCCTCGAGGCCTTTCCTGTAGATACAGTCAACTCTCTTTATAGCAGACACTGTGGGGACCTTGAGTTAGTGTCCTCTTTAGCGAGAGTCCGTAATAGCGGGATTTTATTTCAGTCAAACGTTTTTTTGTTTTTGCCGAGGTTTTTAGCTACAGTTGGTTTTATCGGTGTGTCCATTATAGCGGGGTGTCCGCAAGGCGAGACTGAGTGGACTGTAATGGAAGGGACAGGAAAGGCCACTGGCATTGGTTGGTCACTTGTCCATCGTAAATATTCGGGAGTGACCGTCGCGTAGAAAGCCTAGTCACCTGCTTCGTTCGCAGTCGTCCTCGAATGTGACGTCCACAAGTCTCCTCCGCTCATTTTGATAGCGCGATCTGGCCAGGACCGTGGATGCGTGGTCACGTCTTTAACAGGCTAGAAACGTATTTGGCCCACGATATGGTCTTTGAAATGTGCATGAATTATAAGATCGCAGCGACTTTTGGTGGATCTTTGCCTCTTGTTGTGATTTCCCCTAGAATGGGTACCAGCGAAATGTAAATGACGAGAAATATGACAAGGATCTTACCTTAGATAACTGCCAGGTTATCGGAACGCTCAGGTTTTTCCATCCAAAAACAACAGGACACTTTTTTATGGATTAACACGTGGGAGTTCTTTCTTGGAAAATTTTAAACCGAAGTCTGCAGAAAATGCGAACCGTTCCACTGGAGATCTGACATCTATCGTCTTTAAACCAAGGACTATGAAAAAAACTGGGTTCTTGTTTTACTTTGGATTTAACCTGAACCCGTGAGGGGAGGACTGCGAGGAGAGAACAGTGAACATTTCTCAGTGATTGGGCCGCTATCTTTTTTTTTTAGGGTGAGGGGAGAAATTTTTCGAAGAGGTGCACGCGCTAGGCAGGGGAGAGGGGTAATTACCATTAATTAACAATTTATGCATGGAGGTTACAGACCAATTCCCAAGGGGTACTCTTATCCAGTGAGAATTCTGCACACTATTAGAGTACGTAGAAAACGAAAAACTCCGGCCTCCGCTGCAGACATCTCATTTCCTCTTTGGGTGCTCTCCTCCCGCGCCTTGCACCCTACAACAACAACAACAAAGCTGACGGAGGCTACTATCATATTTTTTGTTTTGGTTTTCCAAACTTGTTTCCAGTACGCAATGAGTAGTACGGTTTGTTGTTTTTTCATCATGTATGCTTCGTAGGTAATTTTTCGACAAAAAAAAAGAAAAGGAAAGGGAAAAACAAACAAACGGCAACACTCTAACCCCTCCACTTACTGGAATTGTTTTGTTAACCACACTGGACTGGCAATTCTACGCGAAGAGACTTTACAGGCAAGCTGCCATAGAAAACTGACGAGAATAATAGTCATACTGCCGGCACGCAGTGGCAACTTTTGTGCACGGTCAAGTCAACTTGACATACTTTGGGTTTGGAAGTGAATACGACATACCAGAAGTGATTGCCACAAAAAGACTCCCTAGAAATTATTTCAACTTCATTGGCAAGCAAGACCCAATTGAGTACAGGAGTGAGGTGGATCCAAAGGAAACACACATTCGAACTGATTCTCAACTTAATGAACTGTTCAATAGTATCTCACTTCCTGAGAAATTTTGGTCATTTGTTCTGGATGATTGTGTCCTCTACATCAATGCCATTGAGCATTCCGCCAACGCAATGGAAACGTCAGCGGTGAGTGGGAAGAACGCGGTTTTATTAGTATGTGTAATCAAATGGTGACGAGTGAAATTAGGGAATAATTTCTCACTCGTTTTGTCCAAATCCTTATAATTTCCAGAGCCTTTAGGCTCGGGAAATTATAAGGATTTGGACAAAACGCACGTGAAATTATTTCCTAATTTCACGAGTATACCATTTGATTACCTATTAATATCATGGGTGCCCAATTACGTTAGCAATCTTGGATTTTTGACATGTTTATCCTGGATCGTATCGATCGAGAACTCCACTCTCTCAAATGTTTAGACCTTAAACATAAAGTTCAGAATTTTTCAGACTTTTTCGGCAAAATACCTGTTAGAGTCCTTCTTGATGTTCTCTTCTGCGTTCAGGTTTTCTAAAGCGTCTTTTTGTGCCCTGACATCTTCATTCACGGCTTTTTAAAACTTCGTCGCCATCTTGACACTGAGACGTACGGAAGGTTGCCATGGCAATTTTGTAATTTCACATGTGAAATTACAAATTAGTATAGGTAATAGCAGAATTTGTAGTGATATTTGGCATAAATACCACGAACGATATTTAGAAATTGTTATACGTAATTTAACGAGCCGTTAGGCGAGTGAAATTTGAGACAATTTTGAAATATCACGAGTGGTATTTATACCAAATTTTACGTGCAAATCCTGCTATTATTTGTTTATACTACTACCCACAAAGGTTTTGTAATTTTCACATGTAGGTATTTCAAATTAAGCTGAAATACCACTGCTCTAAGCCAATCAAATTGCAGAAATTTCTCATGTAGTAGTATAAACGCTGAAATTTCGCGCCAAAATTAAAAAGTAATTCGTCACCTATGATATTAGCACATCAATATCATACAGGGAAAGCACCTTACGTCCCCTCAGAAATAATACCACACCCAAGGGTGAACTGTAATACTGAGTGCAGCTATAGACAATGACGAATTGAGACTTTAAATTTAACAAATTTACCCCCTTCATCAAAAATACCGGGAAGGAACCAAAATTAAAATTGAAAAAATTTATCTTTTTTTGCAAGGAAAGTGAATAGCACTATGCATGTGAACTATTTGAAAGTGATGAAGAGGTTTCTTTTTAATGGTCACACCATAGGATTTCAACCACAAATCCAAAAGTTACAATCAGCTTATACTGTATACAACAGTATACAATAATACCTTGTAAAAGCGCAATGTGTACAGCTAATGATATTTTTTTCAGGCACATAATGCCACCTAAAATATAATGACTGTTTCTTTGGCTGCTTCGTTATTTGACTTTATTGCTAAAGGAAAAGACTTTAGTGCATCCAGTTCTTTCTTTATACATATTTTTATATACACTTTACTATCCTACATTACCATACCTACAAAGGTAATTGAATTTAAACCAATGTTAAAATTGAATTTGAACTGCAAAGTACAATTGAACTGTAAAATTTACTGTTTGCTTTTTGCAGTGTGGATTGTACTATAAATGTCTAAGCTCTGTGCAGTCAACACTGTCGAGCTTTGTATTTCAGAGATAGAGCTTTGGAATTTTTCATTGTTTTTATGGAGTAAAACATTTGCAGTAAAAGTTAATTCTTGTCCATGACTACTTGTTTGAATGTATGTAGTTTCCAATATTCTTGCTAATAAGAGTTTTACAAGTCGATTACAGCTGTACCTTTACTATTAGAAACCTGTACGTAACGCTGTAAAACAAGAGATTATATATTAGTTATAACTTTGAAGGGAAGTTAGAATAGCTCACTGAAACTGGAGTTTATAAAAAGTTATTTATTCATGCATAAAATAATGATTTTATCAAAAGAGTTGAAAATTAGGTTAATGAATTTCTAACTCAGTTGCTAAATCGGCGTTTTTTTGTTTCCTGAACGAACCAAAGTTAAGTCAGTTTCTTTAGGAAACAGATTACAATACAACAAGTGTAAAAAATATGGTTGGTTTACCAATAGTACCTAATTGTTTTATAACGACTATAAATGAGATAAAAGAGTTCTTTTCTAACTGAAAAAGGTACTCATATAATAAAAGATGAAAACAAAATGATAACTGGGAATAAAGAGCAATGTCTACTACCGGTGAATGGAAATAACTCTCTTGTAATAAAATCCTATACTAGCTGACATCATTTCTAGTAGTTGTCATCAAACGCGAATCTACTAAGCTCTGATCAAGACGAAAGTATATATATTCCTTCTGCAAACTATTTAAGATAAAATCAGTCTTAAAGGAAAACTTCCACTGCTTTCACACAAAATACTCCAATGGCCGGAGCCCAACGTAAAGGTCACTTTCAGTACAAATATGTCCTGCCTTTCGGATTTAAATAGAGCGTTTTCATTCACGTGACCAGCATCTATGCAAATTTATGGGAACAAAAGAAAGTGTTTACATAAGAAAAGAGAGCAACTCCCACAGGATTGGTTTGGGACACCACCAATATGACCGCCGTGACGTCATGTGAAAACGCTCCATAGTGCTTGAATTGCATCAATAAATCAACGGAAAAGTTACGCATTTATGACATCATGCCCTTCTTACGAGGTGTGGTCGAGAGGTGTAGAGATCTGAGGCCCTCCACTTAGAACTACCGTAAATGATAAATTTTTAAGTAGAAAACATATAGTTAACACAAGTAAAATGTTTACTGGGATCCAACTTCTTGAACTTGGAGCTCTTCCTGCACTGTTGCAGTTTAATCACAAGTCTTCTTCGTCAGACGATTTAACACTGCAACAAATGGAAAAACGTGAGAAAGTATACAGAAAACGCGTTTGCAAGTTCTGTACGGGGTTAGCCTGCGAGTAAGCTCTCCATTTGGAGGATATCGTGAAAAGTAGACCACAGGTAGCCCAAGCTTACTATGAGATCCCTGAACGACATTATCCTACTTTATCGACAACAGTTATAGGACGTTGTATGAAAATTATCCTATTTCTCCATAATTGAGCGAAACGTACATTACTTTTTTCCTTTTAGTATTTTGTTACATTTATTTGTGTGTTGATTGCGTTTCAGGCCTCTTAGGATGCCGAGAACCCGAAAACAACACTACCCATCAAGCTAATTAATTATTCATACAGCAAGAAAATTATAAGACGTTGTATGGAGAAATATTCTTTGCTCACTAAATTAGCAAAATGTACATTAAATATCGCTTTGAAGCTTACATTTAGCGTCTTCTTGTTTGATTGAAATGAAAGTAAATACTCACGTTCTCGCCACAACGCCAAACAGACCAGTTTCACGTCGCCGACGGGAGCACGACAGCAATGTGGTGAGCAAGAGCATGCGCAATATTGCGAAGAACATGACGTCACGTCCGGTTGCAGTTTCCGTTGCCCCGAAAACGTCTCCATCTTAAGTTCCCTGTTTTCGGGGCGACGGCAACTTCAACCGGACGTGACGTCATGATTTGAGCAAAATTGCCCATGCTCTTGCTCACCACATTGCCGTCGTGCTCCCGTCGGCGACGTGAAACTGGTCTGTTTGACGTTGTGGCGAGAACGTGAGTATTTAACTCTCATTTCAATCAGGATTGTTGCATTTAGCAACCAGAATTTTGCACATCATCGTCCTTAAATTGTTCTTGTTTTCGTTGAGTCACATTTCAAGCTCGATTTCCAAGCTCAGTTATCTAAACATACCTCTTTATAATGTTTCTATGTTTCATGTCACAGAGTCAAGATGCAATCTGATCCAATATGGCAAACAGCAAACCGTAAGTGAGCTTTACATGGACAAAATTGTCCTACGAGCCAAATGAAAGTATCCAGACAAAAAGTATGAACTTCGATATTTTAATAGTGTGTTTAGCTCATTTTTTTCGTTAGAGTATCATATGAACGAAACGTATTGAAAATTGTTTAGAATAGTAAGTAATACCACGTACTAACGTGGGAATACTGAAATAAAGTTGTTGTTGTTGTTGTTATTGTCGTTGCGTGCAAGCAAATAAGCATTAATTCTCTTAATTCTTTATGTGAAGCCATATTTTCCTCTTCGGTAGTCTTCCAATGCGCCGTCCTCCTGAGTTCACTGCGATCTTGATGTTCGAATTTTGGAAGGAAGCGACAGCTGCCTCTGTCCCAGGCTTGCTCTGCCAGTTCGGTCGCCGTCGCCCCGAAAACGTCTCTATCTTAAGTTCCCTAACGTCTCCATCTCAAGTTCCCTATTGTCGACTTGACGGTTGGAGTCCGCTGCGGGTCTGCTCTCGACTCGCCTAACCACAGCCGTGTATTGTCCACTTCGTTGGCGATTTAGGACCTTCGAAATGGGAATTTTGGCGATGTGAATGATGGAAAATTTGCGTTAGTTATCAGGACATCTGTTTCTAGCGGAATTGCCCCCATGTCGCAAATGAAACGGAATTTATCGCCGCCGAAAGCGGAGCCGGTCAAGAGAGGTTTGCCAACCTTCTCTTCTCTTCTCTCTACTGTCATCTGGGTGAAAAACTGTCGCTCAAAAAAAGGCATTAAACAGTGCCTAGGAGGTCTGAAATGCAGTCAGAATACAAAGAAAAACAAGAAGACGCTAAATGTAAGCTTCAAAGCGATATTTAATGTACATTTTGCCAATTTAGTGAGCAAAGAATATTGCTCCATACAACGTCTTATAATTTTCTTGCAGTTGTTTTCGGGATCTTGGCATCCTAAGAGGTCTGAAACGCAGTCAACACACAAATAAATGTAATAAAATACTAAAAGGAACAATTTAATGTACGTTTCGCTCAATTATGGAGAAAAATGATAATTTTCATACAACGTCTTATAACTGCCGTTGTCGATTAGCTAAGTAGGATAATGTCGTTCAGGGCTCTCATAGTAGGCTTGGGCTACCTGTGAGTAGACGAGCCAGAGGCACGCGAGAGGAGACGCGAAAGTGGGAGTGCTGCTCGCTCGCGCGTTCTCGCGCGGCTCGCTTCCCTCGCTTAAGTAGGAGAGCTTGCTGGCAGGCTGGTACCGGGTTATACTTTTTCATGCAGTTAAAGGGGTTGTGTCACGACTATCATGTTCATTTTGGTATTCCAAAGAGTGTACTCGTACTCAATTACGTAATCATGTAACGTGTCCTTATTCGCCAAGGGACTTATTAAATTTAGCGAAGAAAATCCTCGAGAAGGACAAAATCGCACTAGCTTCGTGTTAACTCACGACATTTTCTTTACGGGTTTTCTAACCGAGCGACCTGCAGCGATGCATTCATGCCCTCAAAGCATGAAATCTAGTAAAATTGAGTTTTCGGGTGTTTTCCAGTTAATTGTCACATATCAAGAAATTTTTTGAGTGAGCAGCCAGGACGACGACAGAATCACGGAAATCTAAGATCGTCGTCTCATAAGCAATCGTAGCGACTTCGATTTCGTCTTAAAATTTGCGTCAATTGGTTCCCGAGAACCAATAAAAAATCATCTGCGAAATTGAACATCCTCGTAACTTTCATGCCACATGGTAGTTGAAATCCTGTAGGGGATTTGGGCCTTGCAACTAAGGTATAATCATCAATAAGGTTAAGGTGTCATTTCCTTTCCTTTTTAAAAATCTGACCCGTTTTTGTCATAAACGGTGAAAAACTGTCAAAATCGTTGTGGATACTCCCTGTTTCGTGCAAGAAGGTTATTTCCCGAAATACGTTAACAACTTTTTCAGCACTCCTCTCTCTAGTAAGCCGCCACCCACCGCGCGCGTTAATTCAATCCTGTAAAAGGGGGGCTTAATTAATAGAGTATTTACGGTATCCTTTGGTTATAAACTCCTTAAAAAGAAGCAAGCAAAGAAGAAGTCAATTGCCATTTACCTGAATACATCTGAAGGACTACTTCTCTCCATTTCCTCAAGGATGTAGCCTAGTGCTTGTTTCTTTTTTGCAGCACTGTCCATTGCCAAGTTCTGTGCAATGTCCAGAGGACTTTCCAGTTCCTCGTTAAACATTTTTTTCCAGTTTAATTTTTTATAAAGTGGGAACACCTTCTGGAATGCTCCTTTCGATGCCGATGCTACACAGTGATGCAAAGCAGTGTTCCCCTCCTGGTCAGCGTCTTGTACACTGATATATTTTCCTCGTCTTTTGAAGGTTGAAATGCAGCTTATATTTTGTCTCCTTATTGCCACTGAAAGAGCGGACATTCCTGGAATTAACCCTTTGGCTGAGCGGTGGTCCTTGTCAAAGTCATCTGGAAGCTTACAGTTTAAGTCCACTTTTCGAACGACTATCAGGTGCTGCATTACATGAGGACTCATAGAGGGTAAGGAACACGCCTTTAAAAGTGCATTGTAGCCATGTTGGTCTTTTGTCTCCAACTCCCCATATACAAAGCAATCGAGACTTTTTCCAACGTCTTCCTTTGAAAGATCTTCTCTTTTTTTCATCTGTTTGCGTTGATTCCAAAGGTTAACAATAACTGTCGTGACGTCGTTAGTTCCCGCCATGTACGATGACATTTTTTCAGCGTTTTGATTTCTTGAAGTGGAAGTTCTACGTAGGGAACTTGTATTAAAATCGCTGTTACTTGCAACATCATCAGCACTGTACGTATCTGGTACACTGGGCCATTCTGTGTCCTCCCCTTGTATGGAATACGTGCTTGTTTGGCTGCTAGCATTAGACGTGGTTTCTACATCTTCATCAGTTTCTTCATGTAGCGAAGATATAGATGCCCTCTGCTTGTCCTCTTTGTTCTTTGACATTATCACTTGACTAGCATGAGTGGGGCTCCTACTTTTCTGGCTACATTCACTTTTTAATTCCTTTTTCTTTTTCTTTCTCACTTGTGACTGTTCGTTTCCCGAAGTGGCTTCATCATTTTTACTTCCTTTTCTATTAAGCTCTCCACTGTTTTCGCTCCCACTTTTCTTCTTTTTCACTTTCTTGCCATTCGACGTCTCTCCGCCGTTCTCGTTAACGTCACGTATATCATGTAGAGAAGATGTGAACGCCATGTGCTTGTCTTCTTCGCTCCTCAGCATGCTTTCGCGGCCAGAATGAACAGGATTCCTACTTTTCTGGTTACTTTCAGTCTTGAGTTCCTTTTTCTTTTTTACTTTTGATTGTTTTGTTTCCGAAATGGCTTCACTGTTTTCATTCCAATTGCTGTTACTCTCTCCTCTGTCGTCCACACTTAATCTCTTTCTTTCCACTTTCCTGCCATTGGATGACTCTCCGGCTGTCACTCCCTTTTCAAACGTTTTTTTGACACTCTGTTCGTCGCGCGTCTGGTTAATTTTCTGGCCAAAGTAATCAACAATTTTTCGTCGCTTGCTTGGAGACTCTTCAACAATTTTTTGCTTTGCATTAGGTGAATCATGACGAAACGTGTGTGAGGGGTGAAGAGATGATTTTTGACAGGTGATTTCTTCAAGGGATTTCTTGACACTCGAGCATTCCTGACGATATGGCTATAGAGTTTCTTGAAAAGTCCTTTTGAGGCATGAGATTTCAAAAGGAGAACGGTTCGCACTGAGGGATTCTTTGGTACCTGAATCTCTTCTTAACAGTGGTTGGGTGAACGTTCCTACATCTACAGTTCCTTTACTCTTTGTGCTGAGAGATCCCTCTTCAGATGCTTTAGTACTTTCTCCACTGAAGTGCTGCTGATGATCAACAATGATACATTCGTCGGCTTTTGTGGCATTTTCAGAGACGTTTCTTTCAACAGCTACATTTAATTCTTCCAGCATCATGCCATCTTCTTTCGAGAAGGATGCCTCGATCACAATCCACCTTAAATGATGTCTTCTAGGGTCAGCGGCAGACAAAATGGAAAACCGACCACATCTGTCGCTCATTTCGGAAGTGAGGCAAATTCCATTGTGCGACGCTATGGTCGCCTGAGTCAACCCGGGCCATCTTTCTATCGCATCTTTAGCACTCGTGATGAAAATAACCTTTTCTTGGGCTGCACAAAACGCTGAAATCAAAAGCATCATATCTTTGGTCTTCCGATTAGCAACTGAAGCACAGTATGATACAATAAGGACTGGAACTTCATCAGTGGAACCGAACTCTTTACATTCGTAGTTCTGAAGGTCAAGACTCTCAATAATTTTGGTGGGAGAGAGTTGGTCCTCACAGTCGTCCGGCCGATCATATCCAATGTGTCCTTTGAAGCAATTTTCATGGCCTTTAGTGTTGACAAAGCTGCGGAGGTGTTCCATGATGATTTCTTCCTCGATAACCTTTGGCAGCTCACTAGCAAGTGGTCGTTTCTCCAGAGAGCTATCTTTTTTCCATACAAAAATAGTCGGACGTGCGAGATCCTTGATCCAGTCGTTGTATTGGACTTTGTGAAAAAGAAAGCGATTACATTTCACTACCCATAAATCAGCTTTGTCGCAATCGTCGTTGAAGCGTAAGTCTTCCCAACACGGCCATGGTCGATAAAACACTTTCTTTTCCACTGTGCTTTTGACATTCAACAAAACAGCAGCATAAACCTGGGTCTTCGCAAATGGCCTGACCGATATGGGGACACTTCTGAGAAGACCTAGAATGCCATAACTCTTGAAAGGGCCGTCACCAAACAACTTAGCGGGGCCTGTATACGTATACAGGGGAAACTGTTGGCCCTCGGGCTGATCCTTTAATGGATGTGGCTCGTATTGTTTTCTTTCATCGGGTGGATTGCCCTTTCCGTTTGCAATTTTCTGAAGGTGAGTGAGAGGTTTTAAGAAAGAACATCGTTCCATCTTCATCACTCCATTCTCATCTCTGACAACGCTCTGAACTGTTGTTGTTCCTTCGTCCGACCTGAACACTGCTTCGGACATCAAGGCCACATTGTCATCAATAACAAAAACGTATTCCAGCTTTAGAGCAAATGCAATTTTCTGAATAAACAACCTCGCGTAACCCACACCTCCTTCACTCGGTCCAAGTTCGCAGTTAGGTAGTTCATCTGGCAGCTGAAATATTGCAATCACCTTCCCCCAGGTAGATTTGTAGGCCTGGAACATTTCACTTCGAACCACAGCAACTTGCAGATAACTAGCTACTTGGTTTTCTTCTTGCATCACGTGATGATAGTTTAGAAGACACTTTCGCGGATCATCTCTGTGAGAGGGATGGAATATCCAATGAGACAGCGAGGTCACTCCAGGGCAGTTGAACTCGGTCCAGGACCCTTCCACTGACCTAAAACTCCTGAGATGACCTCGCAGGTAACTGTATGCTAGACTGCTGGTGGGAATTGAACAAGTGACCTTTACCGGAGCGCCATCTATGGTTACTTCAAGCGTCTCCAAAACTGGCCGCTCTCCTTGAAGTAGTCTTCCGCATTCAACACAGTTCTCAAAATGATACCAATGCCATGCGCGAACACCATCTGCACAATTTCTTGATTGCAATCTCTGATAATTGAGAATTGACTTGATTGGCTTCTTCTTTTCTCGTTTCATTAGGAAGAAGGGACTATCTTCGATGTCGTGAGTGTAGAAGAGCCCACCAATTGAATACTTCCCCTGTCCCACCGCTTTTTCATAAAGGCTGGGAGAGTTCTCGATCGTCTTCCAATAGGGAAATTGCCAGTCTTCATCGCTTTCCACGCTGCTTTCTATTGTCTTGTCAAGGGAGTCGCATTGTTCATGGAGATAAAAGCTGCCTTCATCAAATGCGGTAGTTTGTGTCAGAGGCATCTTGTCTTTTCCAAGAATGTCTTGTCTAAGCTGCTTAATGAGGCAAAGATAGGTACCTGTCTTGCCTATCTGAGGTTCAGCTTGGAGAAGTATTCTGTTGCAATGTGTTTGCTTGTTGCCGTAATCATAGCTATCCTTATGAGCTTCATAGTCCAACCAACGCAGTGAAGATGATGTCTCGCGTTTGCTTTTGGAGGTTGACATGTACCGATCAGCTCTGGTACAAGAAATTGTGCTCATAGCTGGGGAACGTTTCAATGATTCACCAAGCCTTTTGAAAAGCTCCCTTCCAACCAACACATAAGGAGTGTACTGATCACGTGATTCTCGGGTTGACGCCTTTGCATAACGGCACATTCTTCCAAGTTCTTGAATGACAGTTGACAAAAAAAGTGGTGAGCCCTCTTTGAATTCCCGACTACTGTCATAGTTTAGTCGAAGGTCAAGGCAATCAAAGCTATGGGGAAATGTGTCCCCCATACGTCCTTTATCAACCAGGATGAGGACACACGCCAAGTTTTCTAAGTCTTCATACTGAGTGATTGACTTGTGCACGTGTTGACAATTGGTACACTTCTTGCGGCCGGGGCGTAGCTCAAGCTCACTGCAACGGCAGTCAAATTTAAACTGGCATTCCCTTGGCTGGAGCTTAAGGAAGAAAGGACTTGATGATTTCATCATCTGTTTCTCGATTTGGATTCCGCCGTAATCTCTTATGATCTCAAATGACTTCTCCAAGGAAGATAGGTTCCTGGCCAATTTAAGGGTGTGGTAAAACTGATCGGCGGTTTCCATGCTTTTTGCTCGTACAATTTTCATCTTACCGGATTCCCCTTCGCCACTCTGGATTAGGCTTTCTACAAGAAATCCTGTTTCGTACTGCCGGACAACGCCCCTCCAGATTTCAATCATCTTGTGGCAGTTGTTTTGTTTTAGTGATGTTTTGATCTCTTTTAGAATAACATTCATGAGGGGATCTTCCATGATTGTTTTTAGATCTTCCCGAGACAAGTGCATCAGACAGGCAACAAATTCTGTTTCTAAATTTTGATTAGAGTCCACTTTACCAGCTGATCTGTTTTGTTTTTGGGATCTTAAGAATTTTTTCACACTCTCTGTGAAAGTTTCTTTCACCTCGCTGCAACTTTCTCTCACAACCAACTCAAAGGCTTCGTGATGAATGTACTTTGCGTTGTTCTTGAGTTCTTCTCTGAAAGAACGAACCGTTTCACTGAACTGATCAGTGGGAGATTCTCCTGTGCTATCGATAAGTGCCTGTCGAATTTTGTCATCGCTGTTGTATGTGCCAACTAGGAGAATGTAGTAGCAGTACTCTGCGCATAGCAGGGCATCTATCTTGAGGGATGATGAGTGGGGTGTGCACCGCCTGTTTTGTCTTTTTGCCGTGTCCACGATCCCTTGAAAAAACTTGTCCTGACGAATCTTTTGATCACTTCTTTTACCACAGTTCATGGTGCTTAGATAGTAGTTTAAACTCATGTACTGTTGTTCAACCAAGTTAACTTCTGCTGGTCCACATTGATCAATGTAAAATTCGAATGAAACGCGACCCAAGTCGTGTTTGGCTTTCATAATAGACACACCACACTTTCTTTCAATTCTAGCTGCTTGCAACAAAACGTTATCTTTGTCGTCGACTGCTAAATAGAGATCTCTCCTGTCACTACAAGAAAACGCCACAACTCCAACGCCAAAGTCCAACTTCACCTCAAACTTAGCTGATTCCTGAGGGTGGACAATGGTTCCCAGCATTCCGTGCGAGTCTCCCGTCAGTGTGCGGACATTGCCTTCGTTTAAAATAGCCTTGATTATCACGATACCGTGACTCCCCTGTACAAGAAAGTCAGTGGCATCACTCTTATTGTATACGACGCCCAGTTTCCCCTCCGTGGAAACATGAAGGTATCGAGGGTGTGGAGAACGATCGACTGTTAATGTTGACTTGAGTTTCATCCGCATTCCCCTTTCAAAGTTCTTCAACTCTACCTCCGACCAGTGGACAACATGAAGTTCTACTTCCTTGGAAGTTGGTTTTGCAAAGTCATGTTTTTCAATCTCAGGTTCACTTTCTAAAACCAAGAGATCGCCAGCTTCGTAATGATTGCCTCGCAGGGTAGAAGTTCTCTCGTAGAGAATTAGGCAACGGACTTCAGGAAGGCGGGAGTTCTGCGTTAAAAGGTTGAAAGGTGTTGCCGAGATTTGCACTACGACCACATTTCTGGGAGAGTTTTCCTTACACCATTTATTGATGAACAGATTATGTGCCGATGGTTTCTGGTCTTTGTCTTTTGTTATTCCCCAATGGCACTCATCGGCAATAATGATAAAAAGAGTTCTTGGTTTTTCTTGGACGTCTCTTTTTAGCTGCTCAAAATGCATGTCAGTTTCCGCGCTGCGAACATACATGAACATTCTCTTCTTTCCATTCCACTCTTTACGTGACTGGAGTTCTTGTTTCGATAGAACACCAGCGTCCGGATGACAGATCCTTTTCTCGGTCTGATCGCTAAGCATCCGGTACCTTGCTGTGTAGACTGCAAACCCTAAGTCGTCGAAAGCGTCGCTCAGCTTAGCGATGTTGTGGTAGTGCCACATAATTGTGTCAATTCGTTTCTTCAGAATAGTTGCCATTTCTATCTGTGATGGATAATAGCATGGCTTCTCAGGATTTGCCTCTTGCACTTCGTCAATCTCTTCTTCTTCATCTGACGGATATGTATCGTCCACACAGACATCTTGGCTCTCCTCGGTTTCCTCGGCGCTCTCAAACTCCTCACCACACAACGCAATATCGGCAGCAATGTCGGAAGCAATATTCTGATTAATGCATTTCCGAATTTCCCCAGAGGGATCCGAGTCGTTGTTAATAAGGACGTCAGCACTTAAGATACCAAAATCCCCTTCAGGTGGGAAAAGAGAAATGAAGTCTCCAGGGGTACTAAAGGTTGAGCACGCTTCCCGCACTCTCAATGAAACGTCGTCGTCATTGACGCTAAACCATTGTTTACGTTTCCGGTTCCATCTTCGCAACTCAGCCCACGACGTTTGCGAAGGCTCAATGAGTTCAAGAAACCTTTGAGAATCCCTATCTGAGATTGCATCGACAATTTCCGTCAAAAGGTCGACGAAAAGGGAGCCATCCATGAAATCTGGAGCTCTCCAATAATATACTCCGTTACAGTCTCCTCCCGGCGGAGTGTTGCAAACTTTATCTTTGGAAATGGGAAAATGGACCACAACCGGGCTTGTCTCATCTTGAATGGAATCACCTGCAAACGATTACGATCGTGGTAACAGTTATTAATAACTTAAGTAAACAGCTGGCTGCCTCGAACTTGAACACCCCCCGCTTTTTTGTTTCTCGTATCTTATTAAACACTTTACATTTTTCTATCTTCTCTGAACATTATCCAACGCAATTATTAAGATTTTTATTTGACTATGGATGGAACAATTGAGTAGCCTGGAAACCTATTTGTGTAATAACTCTATTTCAAATACTTTTAGTGATCAACAGACAGTGAAATTCATACTTAGCTGCGAGAGCTTGGGGAATAAAACAAAAGAAATCATCTTGAGGCTCAGCAAAGAATAATACATCTCTTCTATTTTATTCCCCCAAGCCTCCGAGCCAAGTTGGCCCGAATTTCATCCGATTACTTCGAGTAGTTATTACTCCCTCAGTAACGTCTGAATTGACTGGCCGTTAATGCCGTCCAGTGACGTCACTACTCCTTTGCTTTAATTCATGCAAGAAGTAAAACACGATTTTCAACTGGCGAACCAAGAAATATCGTTTGGAAATGTCTACATGATACTGAACAGCTGACAAAATTGCTTTACTCTTTTCGATTGTAATTCATGTTTAACGTTCAAACCATCAAGCATGCAGTACTCTGAACCGGTTGTAATTCAAAGTCGGTCGCAATCACGCAATGAAAACATAGGCACGTTAAACGTGCATGAGCTATTTTGAATGCTTCAGTGTAACCTTACCAAGAGTGATGAATCTACCTTTTTCGTCCTAAATGTAGACTGGGTTTTTGTGCGAAATTGGGTATTACCGTATGTAAATGAAAACACGAAACGCTCAGATGCGTCGATCCTCATGCTATATTTTCACTTTCCCCTGCCTTTCCCTGTTACATTTGGTGCAAGTTAAACGGATTATTAAAGTAAAATAAATATCTACTCACCAAACGTTGATTAGAAGGAAAACTCTAAGGTTTCCTCGGAGTTTCTTAAGCCAAAATGTGACTCATCGAATTCGAGTAGTTAAGAAATACCAGGATTCTTATTGTTGTGGTAGATGGTTGCATCATCACAATTCACGAGGTTTTCACGTGCGATTCTACTCAGTGAAACAGTCCTTAACTCCAACAACTTATTTCTTCATGTTTTAAAAGCTATTGCTTCTTAAAAGACAAGAGCCTTTTTAAGGCATTGGTTACAAAACGAAACAGGTCTTCATACATTCAAGTTACCAGTATTATTGTCAAAAGCCAATCTGCATGAGATGTACAGTCACACAACTAGCACGTAAAAGTGTTGGACTTTGCCCCCTTTCGTTGTTCGTACGTGAGGGAATTCGAGTTATCACACGGTAATCTAGTAAACAGAATTATAAAAATAACTCATGCACACAATTTGTACGTGAAGATGTTGGTCTTTGGCCCTTTTACAATTCGTACGTAAAAAAACGCAAATTGTTTACTACAAAATTTTCTCAAGGATTTTAAAAAATCACCTCGGCTTCATTACAACGTCTGCAATTAAATTATGTTTCATGCCATGTCAAGGTTGATAGCCTAACATTTATTAACTTCCAAGAAAATTATCAAACTGCCGAAATATATTTCGGCTCATATCATGTTACTCCACTCAATAAAACAGTATCTAATTATTTTGTCAACTAGCTTCTTCCAATTATATTCCCTAACGCTATTGTTTCTTCTTAAGTTACTCATCTTTACTAAATATAATACGTTTCAATAACTATAATGCTTAGTTTGCAGGAAGGATGTATCATGTTGTTCACTTATTATTATTTTTTTGTTTTGCCGGAACGAAAAAAAAGGTCTGTTGAACTTTGTAAGCGAGAGAAAAGTAATTTAAAAGCTTGTTTACAGAATTAACAATACTCGGTACAGCTTTAAAAAAAATAAGCTGCCTTTCAAACTTGTAAAACCACATTTTATAGGCCGCATACTTTCAAATTAAAGTCCATATCGAAATATCAATTATTGCTTCACTGGAAGAGCTTTGAAAATATATGATCCTTTATACTCTACCTTGAAGCGGGTGAAATACAACTCATAAATACGTGCGTGGTACAGTTCGCGATAGCCGAATCGGTCACAAATGTCTTGAAGCAGCATCCACACAAAAATAGGAACCCTTAAACCGCTGCATCACTGTTCACAGCGTTTGAATCATGAAGATATTTTATGTAATGCTTCCAAACACCTGTACCCGTAATAAAAGACGAAAAAATTGTGAAGGATTTAGATGGCGGTCTCAAAGTGCCCTTGTTCGACCTTTACCAATGCCATGTTTTAATAGATGCCAAGATCTCATTGGTTCCTAAGCATCAACTCATAGTACCTTCCACCTTATTGGCTCTTGCAACAAACATCCCAACATACAAAGATACAAAGCCACAAAGATACATACGCTCACACCACTGACATATGAGCTATTTTTTCAAAATAGCTCAATAAATACACACACGGAACACTTAGTTCAAAAACACAACAATTTCCTTTAATTGAAAAGAAGCTATTTGGTCCTTAACGAATAAAAAAGAAAACAAGACAGAAAAGCTAACAGTATATAATCATTACACGTGACGGTGAAAATAGCAAGAAGGTCGAATGACAACATGACACTGGTCTCAGAAACTTCGCATAAACAAAATGACGTCGGAAACCAAAGCGGCTCTAAATGAAAAACCGTGCCGCTGATGCGATCCGCTGAATATCAAGCGACATCCCGTTAAAATTTCTCATAATTATACATAATTATGCGAATATTTAGGCAATCAACCAATCAAAATCACTACCCGGTTTTCGGTTTTCACTGGACGACATTAACGGCTGGTCGATTCAGACGTTGCTGAGAGAAAAAAAACGACTCGAAGCTATCGGATGAAATTCAGGCTAGAGCCAAGTATGCACTTTAATAAATCAAAAATGGTCTTTTAGACTCACTGATTAGCAAGATACAATGATATCAACTTGGCTGAACGAGCTCTTCAGACACCCTCTGTGTTCTTTTTACGCAAACTTGGGTAGTTCTCGGTTCTGCTTGCAGAAAGTTCTTAGTTTAGTTAAAAAAAAAAAGAGTGTGGATCATTATTTCGGACAGTGGCCAAGGGTGTAAACGCCGCTCCACTGATGAATTAGGTACGGTCGAATAGCACTTTCGAATCAGGTTTCCTCACTTGGTACTTCCGGTCACGGCACGCAACGTTAAGTTGGACAGCAAAAGCTATCGCATTATCGCACAATGCAATTGAGTGAACAGTCGCAGACAGTCTAATCCCGAGTGACAAGTCCGTAGGCTATAACCCTATGCCCTGAATCCATAAGTTTCAATTTTACCTCTTCCTTTCATTAATATTGATAATTTGATTCGATCTAAGTACTCCATATTTCGACGTCCTGATGTTGTAAGTTTAATTTTAAATAAAGGTCGGCACATGAATGGAGCGTGGTTTATTCGGGTTAAAGCAATCCCGTGATGGTTGAGTGAGTACAAGTAACGATCCCGTACTTTGTTTAAACTGGAGAAGCAGTTTTGGGCCGCTTATTCTGAAATCAGTCTTACCTTGGTCAGACATCTTCATTCTGCTCGAAAATTTCCATGATTGACAGTTGATATTTGCATTTTCTCTACTGTGCTTGAGCTTGCTTTAATGTTTGACCTTCCAGAGGAAAATATCAATATATGTAATGTAAGGAACTCAGTCAACAGTTGCAGTGTTCACAAAAATTTGCTTTCCTTAAAGTACAGGCAAAAATGGTGGACAACATAACACACAAAAGTTACTGTCTTCTCCCCTCGCTCCCCTCGTGCATTCTACATTTCAATTCGTTCAAGGAACTAAGTTGACCCCCCATGGCCCCCAATCAGCAATGTGAGTGATCGTTTGTTTCAGTGGTTGGTTAATTCGCCCGCCAAAAACGTTAAGTGAAATCAGTGGCAGAAAACGGCGTGCACTGTAAGCGTATTCTAGCCTGTTTCATAAATTTGGTTTTCCTGCAGTCTACATGTGATAAACCGTTGTATTGATGCAAAGACCGTCGCACTCGCGCTCATCATACGCAGATCAAAATGCAAAACACAATATGCCCATGTGAGAAGCAAATCCAATTCTCATTTCAAAATGTATACAGATAGGAGCTAAACTTATTGTAGTTTTAACGTGAACTTCGGTTGGAAAGCAAATGTATACTTACACAGTAGGTACTCTAATAGAACTTCTCAGCTCTCTTCTCCAAATTGCACTGTAGCATGTTTCAAGGTTTGCTTGATGGCCGATCATACACTAAAGGATTCGATATAAAACACGAACAACTCGCTCAGTTTGCAGACAATGCAGCGATTATGTATTCTTGTAAAAGGATTCGATAGAAAAACAAGATAACCGCGCAAAAAGCGCTGCAAAAGTTGTTTTACTGTACCTGCAATTGACGTCAGCCAGTTTGAAAGATTGCCCGTTTGAGTTTCCGTCCCCGGGGGGTACTCAACAAAATTTTATACGGTGGGGCTCCGCTCAGAGGTCTGACCGGTTACTCTTCTGTATACCATTTTTGGCAGAAAAGGTACCCCTTTCCTATGTCTCCAATTGACAAAATGGTACCCCTTTCACTCACTACTTTAGAGCGCTGCGTCCCCTTTAACTGTTGTGAAAGCACCATCCTTGACTATGAATAAATCACTACTCCAGGAAGTATTTTATTGTTTTTTTTTACAGCCATAAAATGCGCCTGTTAGTCCTTTGAGGTCCGTAATTCAAAGACCGCATCGACAGATTTCAAACCCTTTTATATACTGTAACCATAGAGATCCCTACCCTTTTTAATTTCATACCTGACGCCTGTAAAAGCTACCCCTTTCGGGGGGAGCCGGACTCCCCGTATCGGCCACTATAGGGTGTACCCCCCGGGGTTTCTGTATGGATAGTCGTCTCAGTTCTGAGAATTCGATATGATTCGACCGTTTTTCTAGGAAAACGAGAATGAACTGTATAAACACATCAATCGAGTGTCATGCTCCAGCTATATTAGAAAGATTCCGGAAATAACTGGCAAGTGACCCGGTCATCCTATGATTAAATACGAATGATAATTTAGCTGTTAAGTGCAAGTATTGATTGCAGAGGGGTTCTCAAAAACCCTCTGTGATGAAAAGCATTAACAAAAGTAACAATTTACCTGATAAAGTTTTAAGACGTTAGGTAAATTTATTAAAACAAGCATATGCAATTTTAAAAGGAAATACAAGGAATTCACTAATTAAAGGGTCATTTACAAATCACTTTAAGAACTGAATAAAGTGGCAATACCGGTCCAACGGCCCTAATGTTTCTTGTGGTTGCACTTTTCATCTGAGATTTTCTGTAGATCGTATATTATAATCATGAAAATCAAGCTGACACTTTTTTGAGAGGTATTGGAAAAAAGATATTTAATTGACTGATCAGTAAACTAAGTTAGCACATGGGTCATTACTCCTGCCCAATAGTCAGTGGTTTCCCCAGCGAAACTCGTTTCAAACTTATAGTACGTATTCGATACCTTATATTATTATACATTGAACTCACTATCTCTTTTCTGATTGGCCGAAAGCGTACAGTGAATTTTCGAAATCAGCGCCTGGGACGTCATCTAGCTGCAGATTATACAATAATCATGTGAAGGACACTCAAGGTCACGAGTAATCATGTCACGCATGACCGCGGTGCATGATTTCTAAGGGTAATCACGTCAAGTTCGCGCGCTTTGTTTTGCTTGCCGTCAGTGAAGAAGCAAAAACATGACTTCCAGGTTTGCTTCGTTGACCAAGCAGGCAATCGAAAAAATAGTCGAAGAAAAGGATACAAAACACAAAAAGGTCGACGAAGGTGGCTAAGGAGCTGTTGCTGATTGCGTGAAAGAGAGCTAGAGGACTCAGCGAACCTGAGGAAAAGAAAGAGTTGACACAAACTTTGAAAACATACATTTTATGTCGAAGCGAGAAAGAAAGAATTCGTTCAATGTATAATAAAACAATCATTAGATTCGGTTTTTGTGATATCCAGAATAACCAAGGTCTCAGTAAGGGTTATCAGCCTCTGCCGATAACCCCTACCTCGACCTTGATTATTCTGAATATCACAAAAACCTCATCCAATAATTGTTTAGTACATGTTCGTTAACTGATAGATACCATAGATCAAGAGCCATAATAGGATATTATGGCTCTTGGGTAGATAGTTAGGTAGATAGATAGATAGATAGATAGATAGATAGATAGATAGATAGATAGATAGATAGATAGATAGATAGATAGAATTTACAAGCTTTTCTCGTGTTTTCCTAACATCCCAAGTGGGATATCACGCCGGTAAACCCAGGGAAAGCGTGGTCTAATTTGCTTAATTAAAAATTGAAATAAACGTAATAAATCAATGTAGGGTGAGGAACTTCTTATTCATTTGTCAGTGTGAGGGGGATGTGCTTTCAGCTTAAAACACTGCCAAGAAAAGGTAAATAACGCTTACTAGCAGTGTCGCAAATGTAGCTGAAAGAGACCTCTTCAACAATCATGGCTTTTGTGGTTTTCTGCTCGTACAGAGCGAGGCACGCGCATGAGGGAGAATCCTGAGGACTGCTGGGAGTCTGATGGGTAAAAAAACCTAATTTGAATCGTAAAGCGTCAGAGCGATTTGCCGAAAAATGACTTTATTCAGTTCCAGTCTCCGAGCGGATACCTGGGCACGAGATTGTTCTGACATCCGGTAACTGCTGCTTCCAGAGGAAAGCACTACGGATAACATCGACCTAAACCAGATGAGTCATCGATATGTCAGCGGCGTCTTACAAAATGATTGAAATGATCCCGTCGACTTCCGCTCACTTGGTCGATCGCAGCGAGGATGCTATGTTTGAGTTAGTTTGAGTTATAAAACGGTCAATATTGTCTTTTCCAGTTCATATCACTAAAACAGGGTTAAATCTGTAATAGACTCAGCTGTACTGCATTGAACGACGTGGCTTATGGTCTTTCCAAGGAACGCCGGTTTCGGTCGATGTTATTTAGTGTCAACACGTCACGAAATCCTATCTAACACCGACCGAAACCTAACCAGAACTCGCTGCGGCTACGAAAAAACCGAAATAAAATAAATCCCGCGAGAGTGCGAATCCCATCCCAGTTTTATTGCTGTTCTTTGAGTCTCAAACAGTAGTTTTCCAGCTTTTCGACCTTCACGTAAGAAAGTTTAAGAAGTTCATAATAAAAAAAGGTCCACTTCCACATTGGCGCCAAATCTAAAATTTTCCAACTGAGAATACTTAGTGAAGGACAATGGCAGGAGTAGAATCAAGCCATACACCGTGGTTATCTCTATTTTAAGTCGCATACGATCCACGTTTAGGTCAATGTTTAATATCTAGTGCTTGCCGCTTCCAGAGCCCAGCCCAGAGAAACGTTGATCTTTTCATCTCACTAATTCCGGGTGCGTTGAATGACGTGAGTCGTGTTAGCCTAGTGTCACGCAACAAGGGTTTAAAGTAATACTCGACGCTTAAACTTTTCAGATAATTTTTCTGTATCCCAATTTTTAGCCAATTTTATTGACCATCCTAGAGTGCAAAGGAATATCCTGAGGATCATAGTCAGTGTTTGACCTGTTGTTACTTACCTGTACTTTACTTAGAGGTTTAGCCATTGCAAGTAAATGTAAAAAGTACAGTACGCTCTTGTATTTTTGAGGAAAAATGAAATAGTAACGAATTGTAAAGTGGGAGGACTATTAAACAACAACACTGACAAAGACAGCTGCTGATATTCATATTGATAAAAGTGTTTGATTTTGTTTTCTCAATATTACAAGCCCATCAGGTTTTGCACCCCCTTCCTACTACCACTCACTACCCAGCACCCCACCACCCCTCCCCATCGAACGCACTCCCCAAATTTGTAATTGAACTGAGTGGAGTGCAATTTGGTCTGAAATCATATGCGTGATTTCGAAATCGAACGAACGCGCAGCGCGAGTTCCATTTGAAATCACAAGTTCAATTACCACTTTATTACAATGTACATCCATTTTGAAATCACGCATTTTTTTTGAATCTGTATTTGCGGAACCGGAAACGCGTTTACATGTACGTGCCATGTCAACAAAACAAAATGACAGATGTCACTTTACAAAAAACTCATTGAAGCGCAAAACCTTTATTCATTCAAATGTTCAAGCAGTTACTGCAAAAATAGTCTTCTTCAAAGTCTAATCCTCGTCTTCTGACTCAATAATATAAGCCCTTCGCTTCCTCTGCGGTTGTGGCTGAGGCATAGCATTTTCTTGGGAGAAAAAATTTAAAGTACAGCCGGTGTAATTCTGCGATGAAGCAGCAGAACTACCAGCACACGTAAACGCTGTCATGCGGTACTGTTTGGTCTTTTCCCCTTTCCTTGTTGTCGCAGAGAAATTACTTTTGAGTGGAGGATTTCTTGTGAGTTGTGAAACTCCCTCGATCGTACGATGCTCAGTGGATAATTCTTCTCCTTTAAATACCTTTCAATGGCACTCTGCATGATTTTAAGGGATTCCGGCTCGTTATCATCTCCATCCCTTTTGTTTTACTTCGTTGTAGAACTTGCTCAGGATGTTGTCAAGCTCCTTCGGCGCCATTGTTTCCATGTTTACATTTTCTAGATGACGAGACTGGCACCAACTTTTGAATACATTCATCCACTGTTTTGCCGAGCGGGACGTATTTTTGTTGACAGCAACAGCCTTGAGCTCTTCAATTTCTACGCTTGAGATTTCAGGGAACCTGGTAGAATCTACATTTTTTACTTTCTGAGTTGGCTCTGGATTTCTCTCTTTGTTGCTGGACTCGGGATCGCACGCATCCGGACCGGATGTGGAGAAAAAATTATCAAAATATTCGTCAAACTAGCCTGCGCGCAGACGAAATTAAACTCTGGTTAACTCCGTCTGCGAAACAGCGCCGAAATCCTTGTTCTGGACTTCCAGCTGTGTACCCAGATTTGAGTACGCGCCACGACTGGCCAGTTAAAAAAGGCCTTTGTTTTGTTTGTCGTGATCGCCAATCAGGTTGAAGGGAAATTCGAAACGCACTTCCGGTAATTCGTTGAGTCCGTTGGGGGTTCAGAACAAGGATCTCTGCGCTGCTTCGCAGACGGTACTAATCAGAGTTTAGTTATCGTCTGCACGCAGGCTATCGTCAAACTGGACACTGAATGTCGGAAACTCCCCTAAAAGTACTTCTTCAGCCTCAAGGAGCTCACTATCATCATTAACAAACTGTAAGTAATTAAATTCGTCCATTTTTTGCCTTTGTAAAAAGAAAGTTGTGGCAACAAAAAACTTGCACAAAGTTTGCCACACAATATTGCATTTATTTGTTTTTTGTTTTCCTGCAATTTGATTGGTTACTGTGAATGATCCTTGAAATCTGATTGGCTGTTTTGTTTAAGTGCTACTTTCTGATTGGGTGAAAAAAAGATGCAATTTAGAGCACAAAATAGTGTGATTTGTGAATAAATCACATCGCTCTGAGCCAATCAGATTGCAAGGATCACCTGTGATTTCCAAATGGATGTAATAAAGGCTGAAATCAGGGCAGTTGATAGCCAATTTTGTTATAGTTATGATTAAGGGTCTTACAAGCTGATGACAGCTGTACCTTTCCTAGTAAAATTCTGTAAGTAGCACTGTAAAACAAGAGTTTTACCTTATCAGTTATACCTTATCAGTTATACCTTCCCGGGTCTTTGAAGGGAGGTTAGAATAGCTAACTGAAACTGAAGTTTATAAAAAGTGATTTATTCATACATTAAATAATGACTTTATCACAAGAGTTAATAATAAGGTTAATAAATTTCTAACTCAGTTGTTGAAACTAAGTTTTTTTTTGTTTTGTGAACCAACCGAAGTTAAGTGAGTTTCTTTAGAAAACAGTTTACAAAAAAACAAGTGTAAACAATATTGGTTGGTTTACCAATAAAGTATCTAATTGTTTTATACAGACTACTGATGAGATAAAAGGGTTCTTCTCTGAATAAAAAAGGCAATCATAAAAAAATGAAAACAAAACGATAACTGGGAATCCAGAGCAATGTCTGGAAATAACTGTCTTATTATAAAAGCCTATACTAGGGAACAGCAATTCTAGTAGTTGTCATCAAATGAGATCCTACTAAGCTCTGATCAAGACAAAAAATATATAATCCTACTGCAAACTGTTAAGATCAAATCAATCTTAAAGGGATATATGGTGTCGGAGAGTTACTGCTCTATCTACTCAAAACTATTTCAAGTATTTGACTAACTTCTATTGCTTTCACAAAAAAGACTCCAACGGCCGGAGCGCAACTTAAAAGGTCACTTTCGGTACAAATATGTCCTGCCTTGTGATTTAAATAGTGCTTGAACTGCATAAAAAAAAACAAAACAAAACAAAAAAAACAAAGGAAAAGTTACACATTTATGAAGTCATGATCTTCTTACGAGGTTTGGTCGAGAGGTGTAGAGATCTGGGTTCTTCCACTTAGAACTTAGGAAATCATACAAGTGTAAGTGGAAAACATGCAGTTAACAAATGTAAAATGTTTAATAGGATCCAAATTCTTGAATTTGGAGCTCTTCCTTTGCTGTTGCAGTTTGATCACAAGTCTTCTTCGTCAGGCGAATTATCACTACAACAAATGGAAAAACGTAAGAAAATACACAGAAAATGCGTTTTGCAAGTTCTGTGCCGGATTATACTTTGTCATGCAGTTAAAGGTTTGTGCACGGCTATCATATTCCTTTTGTTGTTCCAAAGAGTGTATTCGTACTCAATTACGTAATCATTTTCAAAACTTAAGGTCACCGGCTATTATTGCCAATAACGCGTCCTTATTCGTTAAGGGACTTATTAAAGTAAGCAAAGAAAATTCTCGATAAAGACAAAAGCTTTGTGTCAACTCACGACATTTTCCTTACAGGTTTTCTAAACTAACGAAGGATTTACGGCGGTGCATTCATGCCCTTAAAGCATGAAATCTAGTAAAATTGAGGCTCTCTATTGGTATATACGAGCGTCATTTTCTTCGGGTGTTTTCCAACAAATCGTCAGCTGATTGTCACATATCAAGAATTTGTTTGCGTGGTAACGCTACTTGCAAGCTTAAGCAACCACCATGACGACAGAAACTCGAAAATCTAGGATTGCCTCGTCAAAAGCGATCGCAGCGACTTCGATTTCGTCGGAAAAACCCAGAGTCTCAAAAATCGCGTCAATTAGTTCCCGAGAACCAATACAAAATCATCCGCGAAATTAAAAGTTCTCGTACCTTTCATGCCACATAGTATTTTAAATCTTGCAGATCCAGTTGAAAACGAGAACGGTTCTGAAGGCGAGTTTCAAAGTGGATTTGGGGCGTGCAATCTTAGATAAAATCTTCATTAATGTTAAGGTGTCATTTCCTGTTATTGTTTAAAATCTGACCCGTTTTTGTCATAAACGGTGCAGGAAGGTTATTTCCCGAAATACTGCAAATACTCTATTAAACACTCCTCTCTTTAGTAAGCCCCCTCCCCTCCCGCGCGCTTTTTAAGGTGAAGAAAGTTATTTAGTCCCCCACCCCACCCCTTATATTCTTAAATGGTAGAGCCGTCAGCTATAAACAAACCTATTCCATGCACGCATCTCTCATTATGTTGGTCAGGCTCGCGTGAAGCTCAATGCAATTCTATCGATTGAAGCGAGCCTAATGTAGTAAGATCGAAAGAGGTTTCCTGAGGAGGTTTCATCGAGGTGGGAGAGAAACCGAACATCGTTTGAGCAGGTTTCTTTCAAGAAATAAGTCATGTGCATGTAATGAGTTAAGAAAATGACGCCACAAAGAAGTTGTCTTGTATTCTTGGTAACCAGGCCACAGGAACATAGCGTTTTTATGGCGGACAAAAATTAATGGTTTTTGAGCGCAAAAAAATACCACTTTTCTTAATCGTATTAAGCTTCAATTTGCACACCATTTACTTCAAGTACTTAACTGTCATACTAGCGAAAACAAAAATGATATTCATGGATTTGATCATAGTAGCACTTAAACGAGTCACGAGTGTAACTCTCCGAGTGGACTGATAGGGTATAGTTAATTTACGTGCTGGAAGTTCGGATTTGTCTTGATCTTGGGCTGCAAGACATCCAATTCACTCGCCTGGGTTTTTCACCTCTGCGTTCTAGTTTTTATGGAGAATTGATACCATCATATTGGCTGAATTAAATAAGCCCCCTCCTCAATTGCAAACGTGCTTGGAATAAATAGGCCTCTAGAGGAGGGGGGGTGGTTAAAAGAGGATTTACGGTTATAAACTTTTTTAAAAAGGAGCAAACAAAGCTGTTAGATAAAGAAAAAGTATGAACAAAATATATACTTTCAATGATATTTTGCTACAATCAATTGCCATGTACCTGAATACATCTGAAGGGCTACTTCTCTCCATTTCCTCAAGGATGAAGTCTAGTGCTTGTTTCTTTTTTCCAGCACTGTCCATTGCCAAGTTCTGTGCAATGTCCAGAGGGCTTTTCCGTTCGCGGTTAAACATTTCTTTCCAGTCTAATTGTTTATAAAGGGGAAACAGCTTCTGGAATGCTCCTTTCGATGCCGATGCAACACAGTGATGCAAGGCAGTGTTCCCCTCCTGGTCAGCGTCTCGTACTTTGATTTCTGGTTCTCGTCTTTTGAAGGTTGATATGCAGCTTATATTTTGTCTCCTTATTGCCACTGACAGAGCGGACATTCCTGGAATTAACCCTTTGGCAGAGGGGCGGTGCTCGTCAAAGTCATCTGGAAGCCTACAGTTTAAGTTCACTTTTTCAACGACTATCAGGTGCTGCATAACATGAGGACTCATAGAAGGCAAGGAACACGCCTTTAAAAGTGCATTGTAGCCATGTTGGTCTTTTGTCTCCAAATTCCCTTTTACAAAGCAATCGAGACTTTTTTCAACGTGTCCTTTTGAAAGATCCTCTCGTTTTTCCATCTGTTTGCGTTGATTCCAAAGGTTAACAATAACTGCTGTGACGTCGTTAGTTCCCGCCATGTACAATAACATTTTTTCGGCGTTTTGATTTCTTGAAGTGGAAGTTCTACGTAGGGAACTTGTATTAAAATCGCTGTTACTTGCAACATCAGCAGTACTGTTCGTATCTGGTACACTGGGCCATTCTGTGTCCTCCCCTTGTATGGAATACGTGCTTGTTTGGCTGCTAGCATTAGATGTGGTTTCTACATCTTCATCAGTTTTTTCATGTAGCGAAGATGTAGATGCATTCTGCTTGTCCTCTTTGTTCTTTGACATTATCTCTTGACCTTGACAAGCATGAGTGGGGCTCCTAATTTTCTGGCTACTTTCACTTTTGAATTCCTTTTTCTTTTTCTTTCTCACTTGTGGCTGTTCGTTTCCCGAAGTGGCTTCATCATTTTTACTTCCCTTTCTGTTACGCTCTTCACTGCTTTCGCTCCTACTTTTCTTCTTTTTTACTTTCTTGCCACTCGACGTCTCTCCGCCGTTCTCGTTAACAACATATACGTCACGTATATCATGTAGAGAAGACGTGAACACCATGTGCTTGTCATCTTCCCTCCTCAGCATGCTCTCGCCACCAGTACGAATGGGGTTTCTGCTTTTCTGGTCACTTCCAGTCTGGAGTTCCTTTTTCCTTTTCTTTTTTCCTTTTGATTGTTCTGTTTCCGAAATGGCGTTACCGTGTTCATTCCAATTGCTGTTACTTTCTCCTCTGTCATTGAAGATTGACCTTTTTCTTTCCCCTTGTCTGCCATTACATGACTCTCCGCCTGTGCCTGCCTTTTCAAATGTTTTTTTGACACTCTGTTCGTCGCGCGTTTGGTTATTTTTCTGGCCAAAGAAATCATCAATTTTTAGTCGCTTGCTTGGAGACTCTTCAACCGTTCTTTGCTTTGAATTAGGTGATTCTTGACGAGACTTGTTTGAGGGAAGAAGAGACGATGTTAGACCGGTGAATTCTTGAGGGGATTTCTTTACACTCGAACATTCCTGACGATATGGCCCTAAAGTCTCTTGCAAAGGCCTTTCAAGGCCATATATTCTATAAGGAGAACGGTTTGCACTGATGGGTTCTTTGATCCCTGGTTCTCTTCTTAACAGTGGTTGGGAGGACGTTCCTACATCCACAGTTTCTTGACCCTTTGTGCTGAGAGGTCCTTGTTCAAACTGTCTTGTACTTGTTCTGGGGTGTTGCTGATGATCAACAAGGATACTTTCGTCCGCTTTTGTGGCGTTTCCAGATACGTTTATTTCAACAGCTGCATTAAATTCTTCCAGAATCATGCCATCTTCTTTCGCGAAGGATGCCTCGATCACAATCCACCGTAAATGATGTCTTCTAGGATCAGCGGCTGATAAAATGGAAAACCGACCACATCTGTTGCTCATTTGGGAGGTAAGGCAGATTCCATTGTGCGACGCTATGGTCGCCAGAGTCAGCCCGGGCCACCTTTCTATTGCATCTTTAGCACTAGTAATGAAAATGATCTTTTCTTGGGTTGCGCAATAGGCTGATTCCAAAAGCATCGCATTCCTGAGACTCCGATTTGCCACAGAAGCACAGTATGATAAAATAAGGACTGAAATTTTTTTCTTGGAACCGGACTCCTTACTTTCGTAGTTCTGGAGGTCAAGTGTCCGGAGGTCAAGTTCCTCAACAATTTTTGAGGGGGAGAACTGGTCGTCACAATCCTCTGGTTGGTCGTATCCAATCTGTCCTTTGAAGCAATTTTCATGGCCTTCAGTGTTGACAAAGCTGCGGAGGTGGTCCAAGATGATTTCCTCCTCGATAACCTTTGGCAGCTCACTAGCAAGTGGTCGTTCCTCCAGAAAGCTATCTTTTTTCCATACAAAAATTTTCGGACATATGAGATCCTTGATCCAGTCGTTGTATTGGACTTTGTGAAAATGAAAGCGATTGCATTTCACTACCCATAAATCAGCTTTGTCGCAATCGTCGTTGAAGCGTAAGTCTTCCCAACACGGCCACGGTCGATAAAACACTTTCTTTTCCACTGTGCTTTTGACATTCAACAAAACGGCAGCATAAACCTGGGTCTTGGCAAACGGCCTGACCGATATGGGGACACTTCTGAGAAGACCTAGAATGCCATAACTCTTGAAAGGGCTGTCACCAAACAACTTAGCGGGGCCTGTATACGTATACAGGGGAAACTGTTGGCCCCCTGGATGATCCTTTAAAGGATGTGGCTCGTATTGTATTCTTTCATCGGGTGGATTGCCCTTTCCGCTTGCAATCTTCTGAAGGTAAGTGAGAGGTTTTAAGAAAGAACATCGTTCCATCTTCATCACTCCATTCTCATCTCTGACAACGCTCTGACCTGTTGTTGTTCCTTCGTCCGACCTGAACACTGCTTCGGACATCAAGGCCACATTGTCATCAATCACAAAAACGTATTCCAGCCCTAGAGCAAATGCAATTTTCTGAATAAACAATCTCGCGTAGCCTACACCTCCTTCACTCGGTCCACGTTCGCAGTTCGGTAGTTCATCTGGAAGCTGAAATATTGCAATCACCTTCCCCCAGGTAGATTTGTAGGCCTGGAACATTTCACTTCGAACCACAGCAACTTGCAGATAACTAGCTACTTGGCTTTCCTCTTGCATCACGTGATGATAGTTTAGAAGACACTTTCGCGGATCATATCTGTGAGAGGGATGGAATATCCAATAAGACAGCGAAGTCACTCCAGGGCGGTTGAACTCGGTCCAGGACCCTTCCCCTGACCTAATGCTTCTGAGATGTTCTCGCAGGTAATTGTATGGTAGACCATTGGTGGGAAGTGAGCAAGTAACTGTTACCGGAGTGCCATCAATGTTTACTTCAAGCGTCTCCAAAACAGGCAGCTCTCCTTGAAGTAGTCTTCCGCATTCAACACAGTTCTCAAAGTGGTACCAATGCCACGAGCGAACACCATCTGCACAATCTCTTTTCTGATAGTTGAGATTTGACTTGACTGGCCTCTGCCCTTCGCGTTCCATGAGAATGAAGGGGCTATCTTCGATGTCGTGAGTGTAGAAGAGGCCTCCAATAGAATACTTCCCTTGTCCCACTGCCTTTTCAAAAAGGCTGGGAGAGTTTTCGATCGTCTTCCAATAAGGAAATCGCCAGTCTTCATCATTATTCACTCTGTCGTCCATTGTGTCATCAACAGAATCACAGTGTTTGTAGATATAAAAGCTGCCTTCTTCAAACGCGGTATTTTGTGTGCTAGGTATCTTCTGTTCTCCAAGGATGTCTAGCTTCAGCTTTTTTATGAGACAAAGATATGTTCCCGTCTTGCCGATCTGGGGTTCAGCTTGGAGAAGTATTCTGTTGCAATGCTCTTGCTTGTTGCCATAATCATAGCTATCCTTGTGCGCTTCATAGTCCAACCAACGCAATGAAGATGACTTTTTGCCTTGGCTTTTGCTTTTGGAGTTTGACATGTATCGGTCGGGTCTGGTGCACGAAATTGCGCTCATAGCTGGAGAACTCTTCGCTGACTCTGAAAGGTTTTTAAACAGCTTCCTGCCTACTAAAACATAGGGAGTGTCCTGAGCAAATGATCCTTGGACTTGCTTTGCATAACGACACATTCGTCCAAGTTCTTGAATGACAGTTGACAAGAAAACTGGCGAGCCCTCTTTAAACTCCCGACTGCTGTCATAGTTCAGTCGAAGGTCAAGGCAATCAAAGCTCTGGGGAAATGTGTCCCCCATACGTCCTTTATCAACCAGGATGAGGACGCATGCCAGGTCTTCTAGGTCTTCATACTGAGTGACTGACCTATGTACGTGTTGGCAATTGGTACACCTCTTGCGGCCGGGTCGTAGCTCAAGTTGACTACAGCGGCAATCAAATTTAAACTGGCAATCAACGGGCTGGAGCTTTTTGAAGAAAGGACTTGATGATCTCATTAGCTGATCCTCGATTTGGATTCCACCATAGTCTCTTATGATTTCAAAGCAAGTCTCCAAGGAGGACAATTTCCTAGCTAATATAAGGGTTTTGTAGAACTTATTAGCGGTTTCCATGCTCCTTGCTCGAACAATTTTCATTTTACCAGATTCCCCTTCTCCGCTCTGAATTAGGCTTTTCACAAGGAATCCTGTTTCGTACTCGTTGACAACGTTTCTCCAGATCCTAATCATCTTCTGGCAGTTGTTTTCTTGTAGTGAAGATCTGATGTCTTCTAGAATGCCTTTTTTGTTAGGTACTTCCGTGAACGATTGGAGATCTTTTCGAGAGAAGTGCATTAGACAGGCAACAAATGCAGTTTCCAGATCTTCCTTGTGAACTTCATTACCTGCTTTCAGTTGTCTCTGGTATTCTTTAAAACTTTCTTTGAAATTCTCTTTCTTTTGGTTACAAATTTCTCTCTGTACCAATTCAAAGGCTTCGTGGCTAATGTACTGTGTGGTTTTCCCCGTTGTGTTTCTCTTCAGTTCGTCTGTGAAGTAGCAAAGCATTTTACTGAACTGATCAGCAGGAGATTCCTCTGTGTTATTGACTAGTACCTGTCGTATTTTGTCATCGCTGTTGTAGGCGCCAATATGGAGCACGTAGTAGCAGTACTCCGCGCATAACAGGGAATCCGCTTTGAACTGCTTCTTTTGTCTCTTCGCCTTGTCTACGATCCGTTGAAAAAATTCGTCCTGGCGAATTTTCTGAGCATCTCTGTTCTGACAGTTGATAGTGCTTAGGTAATAGTTTAAACTCATATACTGCTTTTCAGCAGCGTCAACCTCTGCTGGTCCACACTCGTCAATGTAAAATTCAAACGAGACGCGAGTCACCTTTTGTTTAGGTTTCATAATAGACACACCGCATTTCCTCTCAATTCTAGCTGTTTGCAAAGAAACACGGGCTTGATCGTCAACAGCTAAAAAGTGATCTTTTTCGTCACACGAAGAGAAAGCTGCAACACCAACGCCAAATTCCAACTTCACCTCAAACGTGGCTGCTTGCTGTGGGTTAACTTTTGCTTCCAACATTCCGTTTGTGTCTCTTGATAGAACGTACACTTCCGGCTTGCTTGAAATAGCTTTGATTGTCACAATTCCTTGGCTCCCCTGTACAAGGAAATCGGTGGCTTTGCGTTTATCATGTACGACACCCAGTTGGCCTTGAGAGGAAACGTGAAGGTATTTTAATGTGGTATCTTCAGTAACTAATGTTGACTTGAGTTTCATCCGCATTCCTCTTTCAAAGTTCTTCAACTCGACCTCTGACCAGTGGACAACATGCAGTTCTACTTCTTTGGAAATTTCTTTTACATGTTCTTCTATCTCATGTTCACGGTCTAAAACTAAAAGATCGCCCGCTGCGTAATGGTTGTTTCCGGTTGTAGAGACTTTGTCGTAGAGAAGAAGACAACTGACTTCAGGAAGACGGGAGTTCTGCGTTAAAAGGTTAAAAGGTGTCGCGGAAATTTGAACTACGATCACATTTCTGGGAGAGTTTTCCTTACACCATTCATTGATGAACAGATTATGAGCCGATGGTTTCTCGTCTTTGTCTTTTGTTATTCCCCAATGGCACTCATCAGCAATAATGATAAAAAGAGTTCTTGGCTTTTCTTCAACGTCTTCTCTTAGCTGTTCCGCGCTGCGAACGTACATGAACATTCTCTTCTTTCCATTGCACTCTTTACGTGACTTGAGTTCTTGTTTCGATAGAACACCAGCGTCCGGATGACAGATCCTTTTCTCGGTCTGATCGCTAAGCATCCGGTACCTTGCTGTGTACACTGCAAACTCTACGTCGTCGAAGGCGTCGCTGAGCTTAGCGATGTTGTGGTAATGTCTCATAATTGTGTCAATTCGTTTCTTCAGAATAGTTGCCATTTCTATCTGTGATGGATAATAGCATGGCTTCTCAGGATTTGCCTCTTCCGCTTCGTCAATTTCTTCTTCGTCATCTGACGGGTACGTATCGTCCACACAGACATCTTGGCTCTCCTCGGTTTCCTCGGCTCTCTCAAACTCAGCCTCTTCGTACAAAGCAATGTCGGCAGCAATATATTGACTAATCCTTTTCCGTAACTCTCCAGTTGGGTCGAACACGTCGTTAACAAGGACGTCAGCACTTGGGATGCTAACACTCCCTTCAGGAGGGAAAAGAGAAATAAAGTCTCCAGTGCTGTGAAGGTTTGAGCATTCTTCGCGCACTCTCAATAAACAAGTTTGGTCGTCAAACCGCCTTTTTCGCTTTCGGTTCCACCTTTGCAACTCATCCCACGAAGCTGGGGCAGGATCGAGGAGTTCAAGAAACTTTTGTGGGTCCCTATCCGAGATTGCATCAACAATTTCCGTCAGAAAGTCGACAAAAAGAGAGCTATCTAAAAAATCTGGAGCCTGCCAGTAATGAACTCTATTGTAGTCTCCTCCCGGTGGAGTAATGCAAACTGTGTCTTCGGAAATGGAAAAATGGACCACGACTGGGCTTGTCTCGTCAAGAATGAGATCACCTGCAAACAATTACTATTGTGGTAACTGTCATTAACACTGTTGTAGTAGACTGCGAGCAGTTTCTCCCTATATTCAAATTTCCTAGTGAGGGCAGTGCACGCGCGCGAGAAACGAGGGCGGCAGCTCGATATAAATTGCATTTAATCGAAAGAGCGCCGACCTCAAATAACCTCCGCACCTTGAAGTCAGAAGTCAATAACTGCCCGACGCTATTTCGAATATTTATACAAATTTCTAGTGCATCCAACCAAGAGATTTCAACCTATTCAAGCGAGAGTGCCGCATTTCTCAGTAATACGGCAAAAATCATAATTTTTTAATGTTGATTATCATTGCTCATGTTTTTTGTTTCTTGGCAGTCCAAGCGGCACAGTACAATTAATGCTCGTAGAGCCGTGACGCTCCCAATAAATGATTAAAAGCTATTACCGAAGTATTAAACTTCAGTCAATGTAAATTCGCGCACACTAATCCCGATTCGCTGGTTTGGTAACGAGCTCAGTAGCACTATGGCACCTAATGCAATTATTTAATACGGATTTCAAAACGATGCTTATAAGCGAATTCCCAGACAGCGAGCTGCCTCTTATTTTTCTTTGTAAAGTTACTGCACGCGAAAATCCTAAGCACGCGTAACGTAACGTCTTGGTTTGCAATCGCGCTGGCTGAGATATGAACTAAACAGATTTTAAGGGAAAAGGCGTATTGCAAACAGTCTAGCGAATTCCACAATTTATTTCTCTAACTTTTCAGCCATTTTGCAGCATATCCTTCAAATAAGGTTTTCGCAGTCTATTGTTCATTCCGAAACTAACTAACAATCCCCCCAGACTTATTCCAGGGCAGTGTCCTTTCAATGAAATCCATAAGAATATTGTATTTTTCGAAAGACCCCGGAGGCGCATATTGACTTTAAGGATATTGACTTTAAGGTGCGAAGCTTATTTGAGGGCCGTGCTTTTGCGATTAAATGCATTTAGATATTGCGGTTTTGAAAGGAGCGCCGGGGCGCTTATTTATATCAGAAACACTTGTGAAAGCAAAACCACAACGACAAACCAGTGAGGGTCACCCGGATCAGTAAAATCTTGAGTACCAAATTTAAAAAATTAAAACGGTAAACTGATCCTTACGTCAGGAAGAGTGATGGAAAAAATATAGAAAGAAAACAAAAATAAAGTGGTGAATTATATTTGCCTGATATTTCGGTTTGCAACACAAAGGTTCAACAGGAGCTTTAAAAGAAAAATGATTCTAAAAAAGAAAAATGCTAATTTATATCCGACTATAATTGATGGCGGCGCTCTTTTAAGTATATACAATTGTGATAGCATTTGAGGGTTTTGCTACATTCTTGGTTAATTTGCATTACATCTGAGGGCTTTAGTACATTTGCGGTCAATTATTACCGGTGGCTTCAACACACAGCTTTATTGTTTCTCGCCTGTTATTGAATTTTAGATTATATTGGGCTTTGCAGTTTTTACCTTCTTTGAACATTAACCAGCGTTTCTTTTTCAAGATGAGGAGTACAATTGAGAAGCTCGCGAAACCTATTTCTGTAATACTTTTACTTCAAATACTTCTGGTGATCAACAAGACTCGCTGATGATCTACACAATCCCGTGACGGTTGATTGAGTATACGGTTGATTGAGTATAAGTGAAGATCCCGGGCATTGTTTAAAAAACGACTAGGGAAGCAGTTTTTGGCAGGGTATTCTGAAATCAGTCTTACCTTGTTCAGACATCTTTATTCTGCTCGAACATTTCCATGACAGACAGTTGTTGTCTGCATTTTCACTTTGTGCTTGATCTTACTTTTTTATTCGTGACCTTTCCAGAAGAAAAGGAAAAAACAACAACATAGGAATGAACTCGATCAACAGTTGCAGTGTTTCACATGGATTTGCTTTTCTTAAAACACAGGAAAAAACGGTGGACAGCGCATCACACAAAAACACACTTAAGTTACTGTCTTCTCCCCTTGTGCATTTTACGTTTCGATTCGTTCAAGGAACTAAGTTTACCCCCCACTGCCTCCATTCAGTAATTTATGTGAGTGATCTTGATAAGGCTTGTTTCAGTGGTTCGTTAATTCGTCCGCCAAAAACGTTAAGCAAAATCACGGGCGGAAAACGGCGTGCTCTGTAAGCGTAATCTAGCATGTTTTCATAAATTTGGCTTTTCCTGCAGTCTACATGTGATAAATCGTTTTGCCGTTGCAAAAACCGTTGCACTCGCACTCATCATATGCGGATCAAAATGCAAAACACAATATGCCCATGTGAGAAGCAAATCCAATTCTCATTTCAAAATGTATCCAGTTAGGAGGTATACGCATTGCAGTATTAAGGTCTTTTTCGGTTGGAAATTAAAGCAAATGTATACTTACACAGTATATGTACTCTAATAGAGCT
>OZ037993.1:17470458-17615458 GCA_964035705.1 Porites rus
TATGTCTCAAAGCGTCTTCCGAACAGATATTTTCCAAAAATTGCCGTTGGGTGCCCCTGAATCTTTGCTGTCTGCGTTCAATATCTCACTCGGAGTTTTAAGTTCTGGATTTTTCCTTGCCATATTGCTTTTGCCATCCGTAATTTTTTAGGAGCTACAATCGGCGACAAAATTGTTGAGACATTGTACTTAAATAGGGTGACTTCGGGGACAAAAGAATCCGCACCCCTCCCCTGTCCCCTCCATTCAAAGTTGGGGTGTTTGTTGTTTTCTATAGGTAGCTAGAACAAGGGCCCAACATTGTAAAAAAGCCTACTTTTGGGCGAAGTGTCTCAACTCATTTTGTCGCCGATTGTAGCTATTTTATCTACCCCTAAATGAACTGTGCTATATTTGGCTTGAAACATTGTATCGGCCCGAAAACCAAGTAACTTATTTCATTTTAAACTTATTTCCTGTTTTTTTTTTTTAATTTTCAGGAACTTGAAACATGTTGAACATTTTGAGTACCTTGTTTTTTATTTTGCTGGTTCAAGGACATGTGGTATGCGATTTTCTAAATCTTCCCTGGCTGAGAACTCTAAGTAGCACGCATATCCAATCTTTCAAATGATAATCCGTGAACACCATGGGCCCAGTTGTTCGAAGGCCGATCGATTAGCGTTAACCCGGTGTTAATTTTTAACCTGGGTTCCTCTCTCTTTTGCTTAAAATTATTTTCTTGGATAAACTTCTCCTTATTTTTTAGAGCATCCAGTCATCAAATTGTAGACAAAATGAATTAAACTAATTTGCTTCTTCAGCTTTAATTTCATACCTGAATTCAAATTTGACACTCACCCTGCGTTGTTTTAACCAAGCTTTGAACAACCTGCCCAGATTGGCAGATATTGGAGTGCTTTAGTGGTGACTAACGCAGGATTCTCATCAAGCCTTTTTCCCCTCACACGACGGGAAGTGAATTTACTACTTATATTACCAAAAGAGATAATAGGGATTAGGAGCCATAATGGGACACTATGGCTCTTGGATTACCGTAAATTCTCCATTACGCTCCCCCCCTCAAATAAGCCCCCCCTCCCCCTTATTATTTTGCACTAATAAATTATAGACTGCATTAATCGACTACGACTGTGAAAATTCAGGATGATTTATTCACCACCTGGATTTGTTTCATGATGATCCTCGACTGCATGACCTCCAGTTTCTTGTACTGAAACTTTTCCAGGAATAATCATTAACACGCCTTAATTCAATATCACTGGTCTGTAAAGTAATGATGCAAGTTCTGTTGTCTGCTACTTTCACTGTCCATTGCAGACATCAATTTGTTGCAGTTCTGATTTACGGATTCTTGACGTACAAATCATGCAAATTAATAATTAATAATTATCCCTCTCCCATTCCTTCCCCTCTACAATTAATTTTTTGTTCTCCACCCACATCACTCCACTAGATAATGAGTCATCGGCGCTAGTGTACCCGGAGTAGTCAATCGATAAATTGAGAAAAATCGGTAAATCGGATTTGATTGATATCGATTGTATCGATCAATCGGTAGAAATGGATGACACACTCGTTTCGTTCACGAATTAACTAGATTTTTACCGATTTTACAGCTATGTGAAAACGGACGCGACAACTCTTAACGGCGTTGGGAGTAGCCTGTGTACAGACGTCCCACCTCGAGGGAGGACGTCTGTACACAGGCTACGTTGGGTGTTGTTGCGTCCGTTTGCACTTAGCAAAAAGTTTGACCGGTTTCAAACTTTGAGCAACAACTCCCAACAACACGTATCAGCATGCAAGAGGGTGTGCAAACGGACGCAACATGTAACATCCAACAATGTTGGGGGTTGTTGGCTGGCCAACAATGTTACGTCCGTTTGCACCGGGCTTATCGATATCATATAGAAGGGCACATTTGTTCATCCTTCCGGAATCCTTTCAAACAGTAAATTTATTGAACATTAAGTTGCAATTGAAACTCTAACGATCAAACAATACATTTGTTCATCTGCTCATTAAAAAACTGAGAACTGAGTTCTTGCAAACAGTAAATTTATTGAACATTGAGTTGCAATTGAAAGTCGAAGGATCAAGCAATTATCACTTTAACATTTTTTCTGATGGCTGATATTGGTAGTTTTGTAGGCGCCCAGTCTTTCACGATTAAGATTTATCACCCTTTCAAAATAATGTCGGTGTAATTCCGGGCGTAGTTACATCACGTAGTAGTCAGTCGATAAAAATCGATGGCAATCAGGTGATTTTTATCGATTAACAGCGGAAAACGGTAAATAATCAATGTAGAGAAATCTTTTAGCCTAAAGTTCCTTTGAAATCGAAATCCCTTTGAATCGAAGGGTTTTAGAGAGAAACCTGTATGTGTGTAAAAGTTTCCACATTTCTCATTTTCATGTTTGTTGATCATTTGTTACTCGTTAACGTGTCTCCTCAGCTGTACCATCTAGTTCATGCCAGAAAAACAACATTGGCGGGCTTCCGTTATAAATCGTTAAAATCATGATAATACGATAATGTCGATTTGACACAGCAACTTAGTATATCGATTTTCATCGAAAAAATCATTTAACTGCTACCGATTTTTAACGATTGACTACTCTGACTGGGTATTTCCCCTGAAATGTATGAGATTTTCCCTCATAAGAGGATAGTTCGGTCCCTATTATACTACTATACCCCGATACCAAACAGATGTTTTAAAGGTGCTAACTGTATTGAAGCTCGCAGCTGAAATATCTTTTTTTTTCCTTATTACATGACAGATGTGTGAGAGCGAGCTTTTCCCCGTCTCCATGTTCGGGGATGCTACCGAAAGGAAGGCAGAATTTTCCTCAGATAACAACGATACAGAATCTCCCATGAGAAAATCAGCTATCGCGTAAGTTATGTATTTGTAGTAGTGTCATTCCGCCCATCTGCAGAGGACGATTATCCTTTATGGCGGTCAAATATCACCTCCATTCAAATTGTCACCTAGCGTGCGAGCAAGTTACCCATTTAGAGTGGTGAGCGAAGAGAGACGAGGCCCGCGACGAGCGGAGAAGCGAGTGGCGAAGCCCGAGGTTTTTGTTTTCTCTTCCCTCGCTTACGTGTGATCTCTTGCGATACCACCAAATGAGACCTTTTTCGGCGCGCAACAAAGGAAATAGGAGACGCCTGCATGCAGGCCAAAAAGGATGAAAGATCTCTTTTGACGCAGGCTAGAAGTACTCCCGTCTGATGGCGTCAATAGACGGAAGCACTGAGGCACTATAGGAGACGTTAAACCTCCGTTAATTTACAGACACTCAAAGAGTTTTGAATAGCATCAGACCTGCTCCACCGAGTCCTTCAAAATAAATTCCAGATTAAAAATATTTTGTTGAACTTCCGCTCTGTACATTCTTCAAACTGATTGGCCAACAGATTCATCCGGGACACTTAGGACGGTCAATGCAGGAATATATTTCTATACTTCTTCCTATGGAATTATTTTTATTCTGGGTTTTTCCGTTGCAAGGATTTGTTGGTACTTTTCTAACCTCCCCACTGCCCAGATTATCATTTTCTCACGTTTGTTACCCAATTTGATTTACTATCTTGGGAAAAGAGAGTGACTTCACAGTAGACATAAATGCACTTTAAAAACTATTATCAATCGTTTATTAATGGTGCAATTACCTTTCCTTGTTCTCATTTTAAATAGATCACCTGTCTCAACTCGACAATTGAAACTGGACCCCGATATCATATGGATACAAGAGGAAATTGTTGGTTCCTACGGTTTCAAGAAAGACCCGGAAATAGATGAATGGAAACAGCAACCATCCTTTGAAAATGATCTAGGAACCGCCAAATTTAGAAAAGTCGCCTTAAAAGCTCTGAAGTTCTTTAAAATTAATAGTGATTGGGAAAGTTCAAAAACCAAAAAGAGCTGCTCTAACCTCCTATACATGACAGCCGCTAGATATCTTTTGGTAACGCATATTCTTTACGAACAAAGCGGCAAAGAGTTGATTGCTTGTAAGGAAGTTGCAGAGTACGGCAAAATGAAAAGATTTGTGATCCCTGATTCTGGAGTATGTTTTCCTAAGCCCTACGGGAGCGCCACTTGTAAATCGGACTACGACGTTGGGCTGATTGGTAAAGATGCTGGTATTCTAACGAAGAAATTTAACAACTATTTTCAAACTACTTTTGGAAAACCTTCAGAGCTTGTTTTTGATACAAATGTTTACGCTTTCACACTGGAATTCTCCATGCCCTTCATATTTCATGGTCTTCCAATTAGGTTTGCTGATCTTATCACCCAAAAAGAGCAATCAGTAAACTTCAAAATGCAGGAATTGGCCAGTTCGTACTACAAGGTCTTTAAATATAACGAAGGCTTCTTTCTCACTATGGCGAATAAAGCTAAGAGAGCAATGAAAAAAACTTTCAAAGAGCAGCTTAACTATTGGCTGTCGGAATTTAATAAATTGAATAATCAACATGGAATGAGACTCGTAAAAGGCAATTCCCTAAAAGACTTTAGAAAATCTCATAATGAACAGTACCAAACGCGCGTGGCAGAGATGTCAAAAAATGGCGGATATAAAGCTGAAAATTTAGGTAATTACTTCTTCTTCTTTTGTTATTAATTGATAATGAGTGAGCGATACAGTAGCAAAGAGTGATACAATGAGTGAGCGATATAGTAGCACTTACGCGAACATGAAAGGGAAACGCTGCAGTTAAGATAATGACTTAATTACTTCTGTTATTTCAGGTTCAGTCCTGACCTTTTACCAAGCCACTCAGTTAAGCGAATGCGAAATGTTCTGGCTAGTCGTTGCCGCGTGATCAGTACACCGTTTAATCACTAATCAGGCTTTTTAAGAGTGTTGCGATGTCTATTCCTTATACTTTAAACTTGTCAACTTCAATCAATTAGTTTTTAATGTGACATTCACCATCTATTGTAGTACTAGCCATCGAGTAGCCTCCCACGCACACGTTCTTAAGGGTTCGTCACGCGTGGGAGGCGGAGGCTAGCCATCGAGAGCTATCCAGAGGATTAAGTCAGGTTGCATTAGGATTGCGACAAACGCTCTCTTTTTCCCAATACAGTAGAATGACCAAGGCTAGAGCCTGAACCTTGACCACGCATACAAATAGTTCACTCATAGTCTCTCCTTCATGGTTTACTTGATAAACGGTTTAATTGGCCATGTTGTAAACGAGCGGGGAATTGGTAAGTCTTATGATGGCAAATGTCCTAGGGATAGTTTGGAGGGACAGAAAACAGAAGGCGGACAGCAAGCGACTTATTTACGCTCTATGCCAGAAGAAGACATACCTTATGTGCCAGGATCGTAAAGAATTTTATAGTCGTGAAGACAAATTGCATTTCTGAAACTGTTATTGAAGCCTGGAACACAGTAATTGTAGTGCGCTATTATTCTCTCCCTCCAAGCGATCCCAAGAAACATTGTGGTCGCATATCATGCCCAGTTTTTCAGTCGATTAGGACATAAAGAATTATTGAACTTTTGTCTTGAAGGTATTCTCGCCGAGGCATTAATCTACGCAGCAGAGGCGTACCACACCCGCGGTGCCATCCGACATGTAGTGGGAGGAATGCAGCTGAAGTCGATAGGGGGGCAAAACAACAATGCACTTTCAACTCACGACTTGTGGGTATCAATGATTGAAAACTGGGGAGAGTCAAACAAAGAATACAACCACTGCAGTCAAGACCCTCTGACCAAGTGCCTCCTAAAGATGAGCAAATACCTTTTGAGGATGTTCAACGCGATGAGACTGCTCCGTTCCCGTCTACCAATAATAAAGAGATTTTTCCTGTTAAACTTTAAAACTCCCAATGACCCTGAATCCACAGCGGGAGAGTGGCTACGATATAAAAAGGAAGGAAAAACGGAGATTCCTGAAAGCAAAAACAGTATGATAAAATCCTTTTTGGGCAATTTTAAATGTAAAATAAGAGGAAAAACAACAGACTTTCGAAACACTCCACTCTCTCCAGAGTGTTTAGGCAAAATACATGACGCTGTAAATGCTTATAATGTAAAGTTGGCCGCTGCACTTGCTACAGACTTAACCATAAAGAAGAAAGAAACCTTTCAAAAATAAGCAAATGAATTGGTAATAATGATGTACCGCACTAAAGAAAAATAATACCATCATGATGACGTTTATTTAACCTCCTACGCATTTAAGCATATTAACCATATATTAACCATATCGTCATATAAAATGATCTTCTACCGTTTATGTACCTTGTACGAGGCGAATCCAATAAAGAATGATAATAATAATCACAACAAAATGTTTGTTCTTGTTACTGTGTAACCTGAAATCAGGCGTTATTATTATTATTTTTTTTGCTTCTTTGTTTCTTTGGCTCGAGAGGGAAAAAAATAACGCCCTCTTCCCGTGAGAGACATAAAGGGATAATAGGGAGAGGGCATGATCTCAGGCTAGTTACTGTGGACACTTTGTAACTCTTGAAGCAGGACAAAGTGTAGAATATTAGTAAAATTACATATCAAACGTTTATTAAAGCGGATTTGACAATTCACAAATACTTTCAAACTCAAGACCCATTTAATCTTTTCCTTACTTCTCGAATAATTTTTTTGTAAAGGTTTGTTAATAAACGGTGAAAAAAGAGCAAAGAAAAGTAAAACAAAGAGGAAAGATGTTTTCTTTCTGATTTACTGAGAAAATTCAAATTCTACTTAATGAAAACAATCCACTGAATTCTGATCATCAGTTAAGAATCACTAAACTTGATGACAAAAACCACAAAATGTTAACAATAAGCTTGCAGCAAGACTTAGTTACCTGTTAACTTTTTGCTGAAGAGATGGACCTATTCAACTGTATGGAAACTTTCCCAGCAAAGAAACTGTAAGCTACTGAAAAAATATCGGATCGGATCATCGCGAATTTTAGCAGCCTGAAACCTTTCCTCATTTGAAAAATGTTTTGTGCAGTGTGTCATAGTTTTGGGTTTGTCTTAGTAAACTCGCACTAAGCTTTTTTAAGGATTTATTATTACAGTGTAAACCTCGGATAAGATAAAGAAAAGAATAAGGTATATATGAGAAAAATAAAATTAAAAAAAAATTAAAAGGACAAACCGTGCAAGGGACGTCAGTACACGCGCCAGGCACTTCGCTACCCTTAAATATTTACAGGCTGGCAAATTAGAGAGTATAACATTGGTAAAAAAGAAAAAAATAGACCAGACTATTGAAAAAGGTTCAAAGACTGTTTACAAAGTATAACATTCATATACCTTCATCCTCTCTGCTGAAAATAAAAATAGTGAAAAAAGGTTTTTGAACAACTTATTCAAAATTTATTAAGTTCTTTCTTTAAGAAGGTCACAACAAAGCATTTAACATTGCTTTCCAGCTTCATTTGGTTAATGGGTGGCCAGTCGTTATTGGCCTTGCACGACCCGCTAACTTTCAATTGACGAGTGAATAGTCTCAGTGAACTGGTTAAAACTAAGTTATTTTCAGGTGAAAAAGCGATAAAAATCTTGAAACTTGATTCAAGAGGTCATTAAGTATGGCGCAAAATAGTTCTCTTTCTGTTTTGGGTGTTAGTGCAACTAAAGAAATCTGTTCACTGTAAGATACCTTGTCGTCATTTAAAGTTTAGCAAACGCGAAGTGTAGACCATGAGGTATCCAATCTTACTTGCTAATTCCGCCAACCAAAAGGCTTTCATAGCCGGAGTCGCTTCTGCTTCTGTGGGCTGGCCAATTCAACAGTAATTCAATTCAATTCAATTCAATTCGATTTTATTCACACTGTTATAAAATATTTACATTATGTATAGTAAGGTAGGAATACAATAAGAATATAATAAGAAGAAGAAGAAGGAAAAAAGAAAATTAATGGCTTGGATAGAAGTGTACGGTGGTTAGAGGGGCTTAGCTTTCGAGCTATTGACTCTGCAGGGTTGAATCACTAATTAAAGTTTGACAAGGGGATAAACTTGTTAAACTGGGGACGGGTCAATTCAATAAAATTTTTGCAAGTGTAATTTACAAGTGTAGCTATTGTTTTCAGACGCTAAAAACAATCGCTACGCTAGTAAATAAGTTACACTTATAAATGTTTCACTATATTGATCCCTGGTAGAGATGACAAGAACAAAAAAAAGCTTAAGGAGAATGTCAACTAAGACACAAAGTATTTTTCTTTCTATTTTACAGTTAGTGTAAAGAAATTAGGTCTCCATGAAATATTTTATGTTGAGAAATTGCATTTTCCTATGGCGTATTGCGGCCATGATACGCTAATGACTTAATTGCTTGTGGTCAGTCTATCTAAGTAGCCGTTATGAACCAAAAAAATGCTTTGTTCAGTTGGAATTTTTTCAAATAAAAAGACAGCGACAAGCGTTTTAGCGAATACCGCGTGGCCTTTCCTGATTGAAGACAATTGGCATATTTGTTCTTCAATCAAACGATCATTCGGCCTTGCCGTGCTCCTTAGAAATGTATGTGATCCCTTTTTTGCGTTGGTGACACCTAAATTGGTAGTACTAGTTTTATAAACGATGTCATTTCGTTGGGGGTCCTGAATTTGAACTCAATGTTCATACATGGGAATATCAATTAACGAAATCATTTGGCAATTTAATTTAGTCTTGAGAAGCATTAGCAAGCTTGTTGCCCAATTGAATATAGTTATCAGTCTAGAAGCAGTGAAACAGATTTTATTGCTGGCCTCCAGGTCGGTCATGAGACAAATTCCACGAGCGATATTGAATCACTTGCGGATGACCTGATCTTGCCCGGCATTTGCCGATAAGAGAATAAACTGTTTTCAAAAAAATCTAGCTTATTTATTGCCAGATATCTGGATATTAGTCGCTTCGCTTTTAAACCGCTGAGTTTTCTACTGATAATTTTCTTTTGTTCAGCTGGGATAGTGTTTTGTTTAAATATTCTTGGCATTAAAATGAGTAAAACGATCAGATCTTAAAAATGTTGTTTGAGACCCCGCTCTTTTGGGAAGGACTACTTTTGAACTTTTAATACTTCCCAAAAGTTAGAGTTATTGGCGTTAGTGATGATAAAAACTGCAAAAAAGGGGAAAAAAGATCTTTAGTTAAGTTTCTTTTGCATGGCCAGTTTTCAGGAAATTAACGATATGGTAAATATTCTGAGTATCTTGTTTGTCACATTGCTGGTTGGACGAAGTGTGGTAAGAGACATTGTGATTCTATTTATTTTTATGAGCTTAAATTACAATTTCGTGTTCCTACGAAACATTATAGGGGGGAATTTCCACAGTCGAGTAATTTTTATGTGCGTTCGCACGTAAATTTTTGCGCCCGTAAATAAATTAAAGGCGATGTGCGAAAGCCCGCGTGTACGCGTAAAACTCGCTCAACTTTTACGTTTTCGCGTGGCCTTCCGTGCATTGCCTCTATTTTATTTACGCGCGTAAAAATAACGTACGTGGGCACATAAAAACTACGCTACAGTAGAAATCCATCTTAAGGAGTTTAAGAACTTATTTAAACGTGTCCGTGCGTTCCAGAACGAATTGAAATTTGGAAGTGTTGTTATTTTGAGGAAGGGGGTTAAAAATTAGAGTACCCGGAGAAAATCCTCTCGGTACAAAGGAGAGAACCAACAACAAACTCAACCAGATTCAGTATTTGTCGTTGACATCGGGATTTAGTTGGGGGCGCGAAGGGCTTTCACCACTGCCTCACCGTTGCTCCTCTTGAGACACTAAGTTCTAATCGCAGAGGCCGTCAAAAGATAGTCCATGAACACCTCTGAGGCGTGCTAATGTCTATGAGTGGCCATGGTACAACGCACTGCGTCTTTTTTCTGCTGGTATTATTTTTTCATTTGAAAGTATATTTTGATTGATTTATGCATCTGTTTGCACACGAAATAATTTTACAGGGTCTTTTAAGACTTGCGTGTGACTTACACGAGCTTGCTGACTTTAAAATGAACTCGAAATTCACCCGGCGCATTCTTCCTTTGTTGACTAGTTACAACAGGGGGAATTCATAACGTTTTTCCTTTCTTCTTCATCAAAGTTTGTATTTTAAAAAGCTGATGTTTTTGCCTTTCATACTAGGTCTGCGACAGCGAACTTTTCCCTGTTTCCATGTTCAAGGATGCTACCGAGACTGCTGAGGGGGATCCGGAATGGACCCCAGATAACAAGGACACCGAACCTCCCATGGGGAAATCAGCTACCACGTATGCTATTTATTGGTGGTATTTTGCAGAAATTATTGTATGACGTTCTGAACGCTGTTTCATTCCCAGTAGAGCAAGAAAGGATTTTCGCCCATCAACAAAAGGAGTTTTTTCCTCTCTTGCTATCTCGTATTATCTTCCATGCTTCCCTTGGTTTGAATTTAACGGCCCCAGTTGAACTATTCATGAACGATATTTCCTGGGAAGGGAGGATTGTACGGCTCCCGCACAACCTCCTACCTTCTTTTTATCTCATTTCTGACAAAAGGGAACCCCTCTCTTATACCACCCATTGAAAAATGTGACCTCTTCGAGTCGTACTTCCTTAACCCAAGGAATGAAATAAATGGACGCCATCACGGGAGGACTTCTAGCATTACAAGTAGAGATGTTAACCATGAAATATTTTTTTTATAAGTTATTTTCAATATGTTAATAACTACCTTTTTTATGTAGTTTAAATCGTGTAGAAATCACTAACTCTTTCGTATACCTGAACCTTGAAAAAGCCAGATACTCCCTTTGGGTGGAGTCTCTATTCATACCCGGTGTTATTGTTCATCTAAATATTTTTTAAACAGCGTAAATTACTTTTTCTTTCTTTTTTTTTTAAGTTCACCACCGTCAACTGAACAATTGAACCTGGATCCAGACATCCTCTGGATAGAGAATGAAATTGTCAAAAACTAAGAGTTCAAGAAACACCCGCAAAAAGATGAGTAGGTCCAGCAACCGAGTTTTGAAAATTCCCTAATTGCAAAAACCAAAGAATTAACCGCATTTACATTACTTGCTGGAAAGGCTCAGGAATTTTTTACTCAAACAAAAAACAACGATTGGGATCGCTCCAAAAAGACTAGGAGCTGCATCAACCTCCTCTACATAACAGCCGCTAGATATCTCTTGGTAACCTATATTCTGTACGAACAGAGCGGCACACGTTTGACTGCTTGTCAAGAAGTCAGAGATGATTACGGCAAACTGATAAGCCTTGTGATCCCTGATTCTGGAGTGTGTTTTCCTAAGCCTTACGGAAGCGCCACTTGTAAATCAGACTACGACGTTGGGTTAATTGGTAAAGATGCTGGTTTTCTGACGAAGAAGTTTAACGACTTTTTTGAAATTACCTTTGGAAAACCGTCAGAGCTTGTTTTTGATACAAATGTTTACGCGTTCACACTGGAGTTTGCAATGCCCTCCATATTTCAAAAGTTCCCACCTGGGTTTGCTAACTCTGTAGCACAAAAGGAGAAAACAGTGAATTTCAAAATGCAGGAATTGGCCAGTGCTTACTACAAGGTCTTCAAGTATAACAAAGGCTTCTTCGACGCCTTGACGAGTGGAGCTATAAATGAAATGGGTCAAAAATTCAAAGACTCGCTGAACTCTTGGCTGGCGGCATTCCAGAATTTGGATAATCAAAGCCCAATGAGACACTTTGAAGGCATATCCCTCAAAGACTTTAGAAAAACTCATAACGATCAGTACCAATTGCGCGTGGAAACAATGTCAAACAATGGCGGATACAACGCAGAAAATTTAGGTAATTTTTAAAAGTATACAGTCGAACCTCCAATAACGGCCACCTCTCTACAACGGCCCCTACTCCTGTCCTCAAGGTTGCAGTTGTGGAGAGGTTTCCACTGTCATTGCATTCTTTTACCAATGTGCTCGTCAGGATACGTGGGGCAGGGGAGGGTAGAGATTTTCCTCCGCGGTCTCGCTTCAGAGATGATTGGTGGTCCGAGTAGCAAAAATCTGTTTTCATAAGCAGGTTATTTCCTTGTTTAAAAACTCGCGGACAAGATTTACTGATTATAATAAACATAAACATAAACATAACTTTATTTAAGTGTCGATGTCTTTAGCTTATAAAAGCTAATTGGAGACACTAAAATAATAGGGAAAAAATGAACAAATATATATCTAAATGAGTTTATATGTGTTATCATTAGGTAAATTTATGATTCTCTAAAATTTAAAATTTATAAAAAGTTAAAAGTTAAAATATTACAGAATTATCCCCTCTAAAATATACAGAAAATGCTAAAAATATTTCTAAAAATTTCCAAGAACTACATTGTACAAATAAGGCAGGAGCCACAGTTGTCACTTATAAGATCCACAAGGTTAATACGCCATATGCTGGACTGTAGCTAGGGTAGGTTTGTCCTTGATTTTGCTGTCTTATCTAGACACAATATGTGGTCCAAAGTACCTTATAGAATGTTTCCCGTAATTAACGTACACTATTAAATCTGGGTAAATGAAAATCCATATTTCTTACGTGCTATTTGGATGACAACACCAAACCATATTTAACTTTATACTTAAGGAAGAAAGATCTTGTAAACGCGTATTTTGTAGGGCAGGTAGATTGGCGCAGTTAAGACGATGAGAGTTCTCTACTAAATGTCTGTTACACACAATCCTAAGGGCCCGCTCCTGCGGGCCACTCTTCACCTCCCCTTCGGGGGATAGTTGAATATTATTCATGAAGTTTTCTATCATAGGTTTTCTCGCTGAGGCCTTACTCTACGCAGCAGAGGCATATCACACCCGCGGCGCCATACGACATGTAGTGGGAGGAATGCAGCTAAAAGTAATGGGTAGACTTGTACAATACAACAATCCACTCCCAACTCACGACTTGTGGGTGTCAATGATTGAAAACTGGGGAGAATCCAACAAAAGAATACAACCACTGCAATCAAGACCCTGTTCCCACTCTGAACAAATGCTTCCTCAAGATGAGTAAATACCTGTCAAGGATGTTCAACGCGATGAGACTGCTCCGTACTCGCGTACCACCCAACGACAGATTTACACTGTTAGATTTTGGCGATCCTAAGGACCCTGAATACGCTTCGCTCATGTGGCTGCGATACAAAAAGGAAGGAAAGACAGAGATTCCTGAAGACACAAACAACAGGATCCGACTCTTCTTGGAAAAGTTTGAATGTCAAGCAGCAGCTAAAACACAAAATTTGGGATCCATAAAACTCTCCCCAGAGTGTTTAGGCAATATACAAAAGAATGTAAATCTTTACAATGTGAAGTTGGCAGGTGCACTTACGCAAGGCTGAATTAAGGGCGACGTCACCATGCAGTCGCCGTGAAAAGGGAACAAAACCAGTCAGTTAAAATTCAGTTCAAAGTCAGCAAATCAATTGGCAATAATGATGTGCCACAGAAGAAATCATTATATAGACCTATATTTAACCTTGTACGCATAAATGCATATTGTGTTGTAATGATCGTTCTACTAATGATGAGTTAATAGTATTTTAGTATCGGAATATTTACTTTTGGTCAGTGACTGTGGACACTATTTAACTAGTAGCTTAAAAAATAGAAAATGTATAAAATAAATATATATCATGTCACGAAATTGTATTTATCCGTGTTACATAATATGCAGTAAAACTTTCAAAATGAAGACCTATTTTGTCTCGTCCATGTGTACATTAGGATAACTAGCGAAATACGCGCCCGTTGTTTCCCAAGTACCTTGAATACCCTGGTTTTGCAGCAGCCGCTTTAGGAGTAATAACCAACTGATGATTAGGTTCTACTTAGATCTTAGACTGAATTTCAGACATTCCTTCGAATCGCTTACTCCTCTTTTTGCTGAGAGGAGCGTGCGACTGGAAGGAATGTCTGAAATTTAGGCTACTTACACCTGCTTCGAAATCTGCTGAGCTTATTTAAATTTTTGCGCACATCGTTATTGGCCAATTGTATGCTCAATTGATAACTGCTCTATCAGATATATTTGCATTTGCGCGCGTTAATGCTCGATCTTGACGCAGGAATTAACCATTGATTATGACTATGACATCACTTATGGACGAACAGACTGACCCAACAAAAAGATGTCGAAGAACAATTTTCTGTTGCCACTTATATTGCCTCAAAATGACGCAGTTGCAGCTTAGCTTTGTAACGCTGCTGATATTTTGCTCTTCTTCAGCAATGTCTGAAACCCACAGCGTTGATTGGCAAAAACTGCTTATGAGGTCAGACGTTCCTTTTACTTTCTAAAAGAATATTTTTCCTAGTAGAACTTATTATTTCAGACTTGTGAAGTTTAAAGCGTTTTCTGGCGTTCCCCCACGAACCCACCTCTATAGATGCATTCTTTTCCTTTCAATTGCAAATTACCGTATTTAATCGAATAGGCGCCCAACTTCGAATTAGCGCCCACCTCGAATAAGCGCCCATCCTAAGGGCAGAAAAAGTTAATAAGCGCCCAGCCCAGCCCACACCCCTCCCTCTCCTACTCAAACTCAAGTAAGCGCCCCACCCCCCTTCCCCCTACCACCCCGAAAAAAAATGAATAACTACTATAAGAGACTTTCCCAGAAGACGGACTTTTCTTCAGAGTATTTTACAGAAACGTTGCCTCTTACATCGTTGCGTTTTGTTGCAAAATAAACATACTACTCTTGCTGAAAATGGTGAAAATTTAATAAGCGCCCACTGGCAAGGTCCAAAAATTTAATAAGCGCTCCGGGTGGTTAATCGAATAAATACGGTATTTGTCTGCAGGGAAATCATATTGTGACTGTCAAATCTGCGAATTGATTGACTATGCAACGATCATAATATCTGTGAGTGAGACGCATCATTTATGAGAGTCGTTTTCCCGGTGGACAATTCATTTCAGTCAGTTAGAAGATTAATTACTTCTCAATATTTTATATCAAGCAGAGATTGCAATGCATTGAGCGCCATAGCAAGCGATTTATAGAGTTTATTTCATTCATTTTTATTCCGGAATATGGCCGGAATAAAATATGTTAACAGTCAGGTTTAGCCTCAACTCACTCTACAATCTTGACAAGAGCTGCGTGTGCCGAGTTTTCGATGCTAAGGGTTAACAATTTGTATAGTTTTTTGTGCCGACACAAAAAGCTACCTGGTATAGCATGAACACCTGTCCGATATGTCACTCTCCACTTTAGAGATCGGCGAGACGCAGCCTTGTCCCGTTACAAAAATCGCGCCGAAATCACCGTTCTTAGTGTGAACAGAAGCCGTAACCGATATGGTTTTCGTGCCGGCGCAAAGCCTATCCGTTATAGTGTAAACACAACCTTAATTCCATCGTGCCACTCGTTTCAGCAAATATCATTGCGGAATAATGTTACTCACCTGATAGAGGTCAGGCCTGCTTTTTAAAGAGTACCGTATTTATTCGAATAAGCGCCCAACCTCGAATTAGCGCCCACCTCGAATAAGCGCCTATCCTAAAGGCAGAAAAAGTTAATAAGCGCCCACCCCCTCCTCCTCCCAATCAAACTCAAATAAGCGCTCACCCCCACCCCACCCACTTGAGTGAATAAATTCTGATAAGAGACTTTCCCGAGGACGGAGCTTTCTTCAGACTATTCTATAGAAACCTTGCTTTGTTACTTCTTCGCGTTTTGTTATTAGCTTTTGCTGTTTTGTTGCAAAATAAACATACTTCCCTTGCTGAAAATCGTGAAAATTTAATAAGCGCCCAGCCTCGAATAAGCGCCCACTCTCAAGGTCCAAAAATTTAATAAGCGCCCAGGGCGGTTAATCGAATAAATACGGTATTATAGTATTTCGTGGAAAAGCCAGTCATAATCCGACCGGTAAACATCCTAGTAGCCGATTAGCAGTTGACATACAAATCGGGGATTTTCAAGCCTGACCGCTTCAAGTTTTGAACAACACCGGACAATCACGGTTTTGTCATCAGAATAGCCTGGGCGCTCGATATACATAAGAAATTACGCAATTTACTATTATCATTTCTCCAACTGAATGGAACTGATAAATTCTATCGTAGTAAACATAAACATGCTGAACTACTTTGGATGACAACGAATTGCACGTTAAACTTTGAGTGCGGGTCTCCTTTACTGAGGACATATTCAGGAACAGTCGACATCTACAGCGTTGATCACCATGGATACAAAACGTGCGACGCAACCCAGGGAAAAATCCTCGCCTCTTTAAAATGTGGGGAGCACCATGCAAACAAGGCTATCAGAGCTCTGGATTTTATTAGAAAGGATGTAGGAACTTATCACTTCATTGGTAAGTTTGAATTCAGGACAATTACTCTGACCCAAAACAGAAAAGCCTGGACTGGAAAATCTCAAATATTTTATATACTTGAGTAAGCGCTTCCCTCGAATAAAGAGTGCACACATTCGTTTTTCTCATGTAGGCCATCGAGCGGCATAAGAGCTGCATGTAAAATTGATATTTCAGACGAAACGCATACATTATTAGTTTTCCTTTTTGTGTTTACTAACTGAAAGCAATCCTCGGAAACCCACGGGCAGTCAGTCGGGTGAGAAAGGTCACGACAAAAGTTTTCAAGACCAGGTGAAAGAGCCCCCGTGTACCGACTCTCACCGGACCATTTCCAAATGGTAAAGAAAATGTTGGCTTATAATTGGGCACAAAAAATCCTTTGTATTATTGTTCGTTCACCAAGGTTGTGCGTGCAAGGGAAACTTTTATTTTCTACTTCCCTAACAAGAAACGAAGGAACTACCGATGGCTCAGGAAAACGTTTCGGATGATATCAGCAGGACCACTCCAATTTGCACCGAGAGAGTTCTGTTTCTGACCGATCACAAGGTATCGTAAGAGATAGAGCGGTTTTCACTTGACTGTCGTAAAACCAAAACCAAAGCAAATACACTAGCCAACCAAAGGGCGTAGTAAAACCAAAACCAAACTAATTCCTCAATTATTTTCGACAGTCAAGTGAAAACCGCTCTATTTACGAAGGTGTGATCGATGCAAGCTAGTTGTAAGCTCAAGTTTGTATTTTTGGAAAAGCGTCTTTAAAATACCGTTACATACGTTTCCATGTTTTAGTTTTCGGCTAGACAGTATTTTGAAATGGACGGTGTCTTTATCAAACTGAAAGTTTCCTGACTGCGTGCATTTCTTTGCAAGAATGGCGACAAAATAGCCGTCGTGTACGAACACACGAAAATAACTCGGGGGATACTGTTGGCCGATTGGGAGCAATAATACCGGCAAAGGATTTTTCTGTGCCCAATCGGGAGCCAGCATTTGCTTGACCGTTTGGAAATGGTCTGGTGACCGAGTCGGTACCCAGGGCCTGCCTCTTCGGCCGGTGCTTGAAAACTTTTGTCGCGCCTTTTCTCCCTCACCTGGGTCTCCGAGGATGAGTATGACTGAAACTGCGTCGCCTTAAATGACGGTGTGCCCAGAAAGAATATTAAGCGGTCAGACATTTTTGGGCCTAACAGGGTTCAAGTATAAGACGGTATAACTGACAGACCAACAACATCGCGAATAAATTGACCAATAATTAATACCATCAACTGACGTGATAAAACTCACTTTGACTCTGAAGATGACCACCGCCAGGTTACTGAAACGTCAGTCATTGTCAACAACAACAGTCCTATTCAGGACAACGTTCACCCGGACGATCATACTCAACCTACTTATAGTGTTTATATGTGTTAATTGGAGGGCAGCATTTGAAAACGAGATAAAATTTAGCTTAGCATGGTTTTTCTTTTTCTTTTAGGTTTTGCTCGAATGAACACTAAACCAGAGAAACCAGTTCTAGTAGGAGGAACATGCAAGTCACATAAATCCAAGTTGAAGATTCACATTTGCGCTCTTGTTCGAAAATCACATGGAAAAGTCTGCACAATGAAATGTATGATTTAAAAAGAGGTGTAGGCCCCGGAGGGTGACTATGAAAGTCAGTCTATGAATGTAATTTACCCCCTAAATGAGGCCAAACTGATTGTGGATCAGGCTATTATCTAATGCATACAGTACAGTACGATACGCCTTTGTTGCAAAACTATTTTTCCAAAAAAATATTGAAATACGCAATTAGTGTTGTGAAATGGCTTTCTTTATAAAATTCAAGAGAGTATTAAGTCTGCAGCTGGCTTCTTCTTGTCCCCACTGCTTCCGTTTCTGACTCCGCGATCATGCGCATAAGAGATCTGGGTCTAGCCTCCCACGCAGACGTCCTTAGGGGTTCGTCACTCGTTCCTGCCCCACGAACATGGTGCAGGAACGCGTGACGATCCCCTAAGAACGTCTGCGTGGGAGACTAATCTGGGTCGAGATTGATCCCGACAGACAATATCTTCATAATATCAAGACAGAGACAACTTTCGCTCCGTTCAATGGTAACTTTTTTGTTTTCTTTCTGCCTTAAGTACTTCCTAAAGTCCTCGCCAGCAAGCAAACAAAACAGAAAGACAAAGAAGAGAAGCCCAAAGGTTCCTTGAAGACTTTTTACATCTCCATGATTATCGTCGGCATTCTTGGTGTGCTCATTGCTTTGGCAATGTGCATTTTCCAGCCGCTTAAGAGGTAATCCGACAGGAGTTACATGCACACACGTTTGGGTATGAGATTTTCATAAAGGGTTTGAAATCCTGAAAACTCCGCAAGTGTAGACTCTGTATGGCAGCCGGTACCTTGCCCACGCGCGAAGTTTTATCATCGTGACCTTGGCAGACAAGGACGTAAACAAACTGTAATAAAACAAAACTCAATGCAGGGCAGGCACTACGGCAAAGGGCTGATTTATTATAGGGCAATATTTCGGCTGACAAAATTGGCCTTTTTTAGGGCCAGAACTATACCGATAGAAAATATAACTACTGACTAGGAAACCGACAACGAAAGTCACTATTAATATATGTTCATGTAAAGAACTTTTGTATAGGTAATAGCATGATTTGTAATGATATTTGGCATAAATACCACGAGTGATATTTCAAAATTGTTATACGTAATTTCACGAGCTGTTAGGCGAGTGAAATTTAGACAATTTTGAAATATCACGAGTAGTATTTATGCCAAATATCACTACAAATCATGCTATTATTTGTTTATACTACTTCCCACAAAAGGTTTGTAATTTTCACATGAAGGTATTTCAAATTAAGCTGAAATACCACTGCTCTAAACCAATCAAATTGCAGAAATTTCTCATGTGGTAGTATAAGTATTGGTAATAGCATGATTTGTAGTGATATTTGGCATTAATACCACGAGTAATATTTCGAAATTGTTATACGTAATTTCACGAGCCGTTAGGCGAGTGAAATTTAGACAATTTTGAAATATCACGAGTGGTATTTATGCCAAATATCACGTACAAATCATACTATTATTTGTTTATACTACTACTCGCAAAAGGTTTGTAATTTTCACATGTAGGTATTTCAAATTAAGCTGAAATACCACTGCTCTAAACCAATCAAACTGCAAAAATTTCTCATGTGGTAGTATAATAATCCTAATACATATCCCCACTCAACAACGCAACCAACAATGCAACCAACAGGCACGCATCCAGTTTCAAAGTGTAATTCCACTACTCCTCTAAAGTCTAATTCACACATCCCCAGGTCAAATATTTTCTGTAAGTAAACTTTATTTCTTTATTTAGCCAACAGGTCAGTGGTCGAAGAAACGTGTCAAACCGAAAATCAAACAAGGACACAGCTTTACAGCGTCTTCATGACAAGTACCGCGTTGAAGACGTGGAGGAGGGAAACAAATAATCCATAGATTGCTGTGAGACCTGTGAGCACGCTACTCATTCCTACATGTTCCTTGGTTTTCATTGACAGGAGAATGTAAAGAGAATAAATCGATCTTTGGCGATAAAATTGTATCTTGTTGGTGTGTGCAGCGAGTCAACGTAAATCAGGGCTCGAAAAAAGTGCCTTCCAGTTGTCCGGGACAAGTAGATTTCCTTGCTAGGCTAGTAATTAGTTGTAAAGCTTTCTTACCATGGGCGCATCCAGGAATTTTTGATTGTGGGGGGATCCAAACATGAAATTCTACTTGCTAAGGATGCACCCTTGAAACATCCTCCTCTTGTGCTTGGTAAAAAAGTTTGTACAGATCTCGTTAACATCAATGTTAAGATCATGAATTAAGTACATGAGTGCAAGTACTGACAACCGGTCATCTGAGATATGACTTGATTCGTCCCAATCCAGAGAATGAACGCTCAGCTTCGGCAGAACTAACAGGAAGGGTATAACCAATTATAAGCCGGCAAAACTTGTTATTTGGGATACATACAGTTTAGAGGCAAAATGCCACGCGCGTTTCATAAAAAAAATCAGCCAGTTAAAAAGTGATATACGATCCCGTCGATGTACGAATTTTAGTCTCAAACAAGCGTCAGGTCTGATAAGGGGGTCAGGACCCCCCCGGACCCCGCACTACTTACTCAGTTGGTAGGGGTCCAGGCAAGTCATCCTCTGACAAATTATTAACTAAGACGAGCAAGAAGTGGCCTCGGACACGACAACAAGACAAGCCCCGGGAATCCAGGTTTATTTTTCCAGCTCTGATTTAGTGATGTTTTACTTTAGTAAGCCTTTATACTTACAAGCCACCGAGAAAACTATTCTTCTCAGTACAAATTAAACTAGAGACTACCTTAGGAATGTTTGAGCCAGGAACCATGTAGTCTCCTTCGCACTCGCTCGGGCCAGAGTCACGCTTTGCTCCCTGGGAATATGCGACTGTCGAGATTGGGGTGGGTCATCACTAGTAAAATTCAGACATAATGAAGGGTAGGGATTTCAATAATTGAAGTATATGAAAGGTGAGGGAGTCTGTGATTGCGGTCTAGGTAGTAGGTACTCGTTACTATGTATGTAAGAGAGGTATCATTTTGTCAATAAAAGGTATACAAAACGGGTACCTTCTCTGTCAAAAATGGTGTATAAAACAGTGAGGGGTTATAGTCCGTCAGCTAGGGGGGTTGTATGGCTCACTTAAGGGGAACAAACAAAACATGTATAATCTAAATCTTTGAGTAAAAAGCGTCACAAAAATGCATGATAGCAAGGATAGAACGGTAGTTTTCACTTTGTAAATCGAATTTTAGATTTGCCACTTAAACCCTCATTTTGGTCGCCATCTTGGATTTATAAACAAACCTTTGATTCCCTCTTAATTTAAACTCACAATTTTTTTAAAGAAGATTTGAACTACCAGGTATCTGAGATATTATTTTAGCATTGTTAAGGTAAGTCAAGATATGATGACGTCATATATGACGTCACAGTGACCGCCATTTTGCTTTTGAAATTAGCCTATTCAACTGATATCTCAATCATCTAAATAAGAAAATTGCTATTAACATTAATTAAACGTTGGAAGTTCTTTTTCACATTGCAAACCTGTTTTGTACTGAAATGGGCAAATTTGACTTTTTTATGAGGAAAAAGGCCAATTTGAAACAAATTGGTAACTTTCTTTAACCCTTTGGTGACGGCTGGCGAGTAGCGAAAAAACCGCATTTTTCACCAATTCCTTTTCTTTGGGACTGGTTTTCAACTAATTAGCATGGCTAAAAGAATAGCTAAAAATGAATTTTGCATCAAAAAAAGGCATATTTTCCGACTAATCGCGTAATTAAACAGCTTTTTTTGTTTTTCACGCATACGCACAATCCAAAATTTTTGACTTTTTATTTGCGAATCTATTTCGATCTTTCTCTACGCTCTCTTTTTTCTTTGCCTTTCTTCTATATTAGCAGTTTTTTGCCCACTTTATCGTCTTTTTTTTTATAGAATTGTGGCTATCCAACTTTTAAGGAAAGGAAAAAATTTAATCTTCAAAGAGTAGCAGATAAACCGGCACATTTGCAGTGGATTTTTCCTTAAAATGTTACCTTTTCTGTGAGTGTAACGTTGTTAGGATTAGTCAGAATATCCAAAACCGACGAGATATCGCTGGAAACATTTTGTGGTGTTGTTGCTAAGTAAGTCTTAAAAGAGCTGTGCCGCCTAGACCTTCAAACCTCGACACTGTTTAAGATTCTGACGTTGATTTATTTTTTTTGTCTTGTTTGACATAAAGAATCAAATACTTTTTCAAACTAACATCACGGAAATAGAAACTTTAGAAAAAAATTAAGGTATTGCAAATGTCAACTGCTCATCGCTAGCCTTTACAGTCTTTTCAAGGCTTCCAGCCCAAAAAGACACTGTTCACAACGCTTTTAAGCGAATTTACTATGAAAATAGAATTTTACTATTAAATTAATAAAATAAATACTTAGATTTTTACTATTAAAATAATATAATTCTACACGCTGGTTAATACTCAAGACCTTGTGTTCAGCAGCACATACCTGACCCGTATAAGCCAAATAAGGGAGTGCCTCCCTCCTGTGGCACAAGGAATTTGACGATTTCAGCTTATTTGTGTTGGCACTTAGCAGTTCGTTCCATGACTTCACAGCGTAGTGCATCGCAGTAAATCCCTATATTATACACTGTCAGCGGTAGACGTTATTCTCAGTCTTTTGACATTTTTGATCAACACCTCGCGCTACACGTCAACCACTACGTCTACGTGCTACACGTCAACCACTACGTCTACGTGCGTGCTTCGTGAAGTTAGTTGCTATAAGCAACCACATGGAACGTAGCTCCAGAGGAGATCTACAACTTCTGTAGCCTGCCGTTTCATCGAAACTGCCGGTTATGTTCTCGGCTTCCCGGAACTGTCCCAGAAGTGCCATCCAAGCACAAGAGGAAGTACGTACTAGATCCTTGTTGCGAACCTTATGCACAGCCTTCATCTTCGTTGGCTTTCTTCACTAGATCAAAGAAAGCGGCTCATTACAAAGTCATTCGCTGGCTGCTTTCTCTTGCCGTGGAGGGCAGTCACTCATCACTCACTTCTGTGTGGACAAGCTTACCGAGTCGCAATTCTCTCTCGTTGATGAACTTACTTCGGCCATTACATTGATTTTGATTTTTGCGGGGAATTCATATTCAGCTGAAACCTCTGAAACTGATTCCGGTAGTTAAGGCGTGACTGGTTAAGGTTCTCCACTAAGAAATTGTTTTCAAGAAGAGGCTGACTCTATTCGTTACAATACACTTGCAATGCAAAAATATGATTCATTTACTTACTCTTTTCGGAAACAATTTTCTAAACCTTACATTTTTTCTAGTTGACAAATTGCGAACTGCCGGTCTTATTGAGAGACTGCAATAACGGGCGATGTTGATTCGCATAGGACGTCAGGAAGTTATAATTTAAGCACTAAAATAAACGGAAGTCATGTTTTTAGTTCAAGTTTGTTTTAAATCTACGCTAAAACAAGATTTGTTTACGTTAAAAGAATATGAGCAACTTTTCAGCCTTCCCCGAAATTCAAGATGGCGGCCAAAAGGAGATTATAAGGGGCAAATTTAAATTTCGATTTTCAAAGTGAAAGCTACCGTTTTGTCCTTGCTATCATGCATTTTGTGATGCTTACTAGTCAAAGATTAATATGTGACATGTTTCGGCTGTTCCCCTCGAGTGAGCCATAAACCCAAATTTTCGGCTTCTAGCTGATGGACTATTAGCCTTTGGGGCAGAGCCTGCCCGTATGAAACCTTTTTGACTAAACCCACCCCCCTCCCCACCCCCCGAGCGCCCAGTTCGGGTTCAGAGAAACTATCAACAGTGATGCCGAGCATAAGTGAAATTAAAGTTCAAAGAACCAGCACAAATAAAGTATAACCTTTATTTTCCTTCTACGAGCTAATACAAACTATTAATCACATTAAGAATCTGTCAACGTGTCTATAACATGCAGTTACGATATAAACTAAAAAGAGACTTTCCCCTGTTCTAATGCACACTCCCTTACAAAGGTTGAAAACTCTGAAAATTTCAACTTCAAGAAGTGTCTGTTATTTTCACGTGTATTGTATAAAACGTTTAATTGTGCGCTTGTTGTCTCGTTGAAAACCAGTTTGGATCTCCGCCTGACAAACTAATAAAGACAATATTAGAAAAAATGCTAAAAATTTTTATGATTAAGTCCAAAATTTACCCTTTAAACAGGTTCATAACCCATGTTAAAATAATTGCCCGTTCTTTTTCAGATCTATACAGTGATCAAAGAAACAAGCTTTGTGGCAGTAAGTTATTGTGTCATAAATAAGACAGGTTATTAAAGTAAGACTACTCAAATCAAGTTATTTATAAAGTCTTTTTTCCATTAACCTCTTAGGTTGATTCGCCATAAACTGAAAAAGATTCAAGTAGGTTATCTCTAAACAGTTCGCCGTTACCCCTTACCGACCACCTATGTAAACGACCACAAAACACCATAATTTTCGTGTTTAAACGTCTGTACTTGGTGCCTCTTGTAAACGACCGCGACAGTTCCATTGCTTTTTATCGCTAGTAACCACTTGTCGAGAGATCCGATCTATGTTTTCGCAGGTTATGTTACTATCACTACCTAGAGTAAGTTACAGAATGATACTGCACGTTTGTAACTTCCAAAATATTGTATTCGATAAATTGTCTTTGAAGTGTTCGGTACCTATTCCTTGAAGAGACCCTTCAGTGAAGGTTTGCGCTTTGGTTGGTCGCTTACGGAGGTTTCGACTGTATTTGGATGTCATTAATCTTTGCTTCTTGCTGAGTGGACATGCTTTGTGAAAAGAGGAGGCATCATCTCAATATCCGAGTTTCCTAGGGCTACTCAAGATGCGCAGAACGGAAGCCCCGAATCGCCGGAGCAAGCTCTCCATTTGTAGCAAGCAGGGCGAGCCGCGAAGCCGCGCGTGAATTTTCGCTACTCCTCTAACTGTGGCAAAATGGAGAGCTTGCTCACAGGCTGGCAGAACGGACGGCGCTATCTGCTTGGAAATATTCCTCTATTTTATGTTTTAGAGTTATTGGGCAGCATTTTCCTCTTTTTTCTAATGGTTTTTACTCAGCCAAGACAACAGTGAAGTACCAACGCTGATAACAGACAACAGTACGGTTTTCACCAGCTCGTCCGCAGTCCCCCTTCCATAATACGACTGTCCCGCTAAAACTGCTGACGCAACAAGCGAGAAACCACCGCAAAAGGTAACACCACATACAATGATTTGCATGATGTCGCCTGGACTGCATTTGAAATTGCCTCCCTCAAAAATCTGGCAGAGCAGGAAAGTTAACAAGACGACAGAAAAGCAAGCTAGGAGTAAAACCGTTAGTCCCCACACTGGATTAATCATAATGCCGATCACCAGCCAACAAAAATGATGAGATGTAAAGATTAAACAAAATGTTAATATAAACACTCTTTTCGAAAGGCGTTTTTTTAGGCAAGTTAGTATCACACCTTCCAAAATAAGGATCCCAATATATATGTAAACATCAATTGGGGCATTTCCTGATACAGAAAATTTGAATATAAGGACTAATATTATAAGTTCTACACAAAGCAATAAACAACATACGCAAACTACTGCCTTTATCAGGGCGGGCTCCGAAATATTTTCTCCCGGGCCCAGGGAAGTGGGAGCCTGGGACTCACGGAGTTCCATAGCACTTTGGGGACTTTGGGATCTCTGTTCTATCACACCTAAAATAATTTCCGCTAAATAAGGACCAGCCCAGAATGAAAAAATAAATGCACACCATAAAATTGCTCTTATGTACGAACTTCGAGGTCCTGTAGCCATTATGTCTGTTTCATGTCCCTCTATAACGCACTCTGCTGTGTTAAGTCTTGGATCCCGTACTCCTGGACGCACGGCCAGATCTTGAAGCTGTGATAAAGAAATATGTTTAATGCGATCAGTATTCGCATAATACGATAGAGACCGAACTAGTTGAACAAACACTTTTTATTATCAACACATATTACAACTTTTTTTTACCAGTTAATGCAACAATAAAATATTCAACAACCAGTTTAAAATTGGAGAACAATTTATGGTCAGTCTAGACCTTAGTGGTTTCTCTAGCAACACTGATACTTTGCAAAAAACACCCTTATTTTCATTTTAATGACTGAACAAGGTGATTCATAGATTTTGTTATCATTTTGTAATAAGGGAGTTATACGACTCTTTTCTTAAATTTAAAAAAAAGTGTCAAAACTTATTTGACTCACTTCTGAAGTGCGACATAAAATCTACATCTCTGCCTTTGTAAAACTTTTACAAGTCTAGACTGGATTTTATAAATTCTTGCTCCAACAATAATTCCTCGTGGTGTTGGTCCTAAAATGTTAGAATTTCGCGTAAGAGTATGGGTTCTTTATGACTTTGATTAATTGTCTTTTAATTGTATAATCTCGGTTTCTCTGTAACTCCAGTAATTAGTGTAAGCTATGTAACAATTATTCCTCGACCCCAAATGGGCTCTGAGTCAATAGCCCATGAGGCTGAAGGTCGAATGGGCTATTGACGCAGAGGCCATAAGGGCGAGAGAAATATTTGTTTTAGTAAAATCCAACTAGTTGGTCAAAAATATCGAGAATAAGAAAATTTAGCTACTTAAAGCTAGACTTTAATCCTTTTTTGCCGCCAAAAAGCCCGCGCTTTTCGCTACTAGTGGGCTATAACATATAGCGTAGTAGTAGCTCAACCAATCAGAACGCAGCATTGATAATAGACCACTAGTTGGATTTTACCAAAACGGAATAGTAGGCATACAGTTGCGTACCGCAGAGAGAACACCTTTCATGAGGTCTTTCTGCTCCTTGGGCGACGAAATATTTCCACAGAAGTAGGGGATGCAGATTTTCAGCTCCTGTGTGCGTGGAGTAACAAGAACTGAGCCAAGCGACAAGAGTTGGAGGACTTGAGGAGGAATAGCAACATATAAACAGTTTAAACTCCAAGTGTAATTTGCCACAGATGTTTCATTGTCTGTGATGAACTCTACTTTGATGACAAGTGATTTTGGCGTCATTGCTGGATACAGCGCAGATTCAATGTTGAAACTGTTCTCCTCTGATGCTAGGGATTTATAAATGTCAGCATAGCTGTCAATACAAGAAGTAAACTTGGGGCAATGCCTCTTCGCAGTTACTTTGGTGTGTCGGGCAAAACCAATGAACACAGCATGAAGGAAAAGAAGGCAGATTGACCGCATGGTAAGCACTTATAAATGGCCTACAGTTACCCTATAAAGAAACGACAATTGAATGGTTTTAGATGACTGTAGTACGTTCAGTTGTATTCAGTAAAGAAAAACTGGGGATGAAAGCTGTTTTGTTTATTGGTTTGGTTGTTTTGTTGGAAAACAGGATTTGTCTCCCTTTTGTATGGACAAATTTCAGTGATACCCGGAAGGGCTTTGTTGTCGGTGAGCGAGAAGGAAAGAGTGAAGCTGTGAAGACAATGAAAACTCCGGCATGAAACCCTGCTTACACGTAGCAACAAGCGCTCTCTCCCAGGGGGACGGGGCAGCCTACTCCTCAAAGTTTTATGCGGGTAAGCTCCGCCCCGAGATCCAACCCCTTACCCCTTTATATACCATTTTTGACAGATTAGGATCCTAGAGGGTGCAAATGGGGTTAACAGTTAACTGATATTTGGCCGAAAAACAGTAGTTAACTGATAAATGAAAAGTTCACAGTTAAGTGATATTATATCAATGTTAATGAAAGCAACAAAGTTTTGCAAACAGAAATGCTATTTTCTGACATCTTTTTTGGCCCGCTGTTGACCCGGTGGCACATTAACTGATATAACTACGTGCAAAAGGCACCAGGGCAATATCCGCGACAAACAGAAAGCGTCAGTCTAAGAGCTGGTTGTAGACAACTCAACGAATAATTCATCTTCTAATATTAACAAATTAGATTTCTGTGTTGGGAAAGGAAAATACTGTTTTCACGGACCCAAAAGATCGTCATGTTAAACATTACTTCCCAAATAAAAAAGCTGTGACTCTTAGCATTGGATCTGGCCAAAAAGAATTTCTGAAGGTTTAAAGAAATCAGCAATCTTTCTTTTATAAAGTACATGGCATTTGTACTTACGAAAAATCATTTTTGTAACTGGTCTTGGAGTTCTAACTATTGATACTTTTTTAATAATAAGAGAAGGTCGTGTTAAAAAACCGGTCTTTCTGAAACAGTTTCGGCGGTTTCATTTCTTAAAACCCTTAAATATCTCTATGAGGCTTTTAAAATACGCGAAAAAAGTACGTCTGCAAAAAAACGTAGCATTCAGACGCGAAACTGAAAGGATGTCGACAAAATCTGTTTCGAGGTACAAAAGATTTCTGACAACGCAGGTGGAAAGCTTCTTCTGGCTCACTTCAACACAAAACATTTAGTGCTTTGAACTAACGCCCAAGACTTTGCAACCACAGTAAAACAATCGCTTAAAAGAACTACCAGTTTATTAATTAAGACAATATTTTGGCATTGATAATGTTTCTCTTCGTCTGTTGCTATGGATTGCAAGGATTAAAAATGGATTGGAACGTAGGCCAACAACAAGATACAGGACATACAGCAACCAGATAAGTACAAGACTGCGATTCCGATCAGATAGTGAAAGTGCAGAAGACGGTGGCCTTTGAAGAAGTCATGAGCAGTTTATGGCAGGACATGCATGACCATGTCGGTCAGAAGATCATGACTGGTGCGTCTGGATCTATTTTGGTTATACGACTTATTTTCAGTTACTAATAATTTGCACTAGTGGCAGAGTTCATGTACATTTACACCTTGATTTTATTTTAGTGATTGACTTGCTGAAAGAAGGAAAATTCAGGTTATGACGGAATAATATTCGCTGTAGGAAAGTGAAAGTTAATAGCTAACCAAAATTAGTAGTTTACTGAGAATCGGTCAAAAAAAATAGTAGTTAACTGAGAATTGGGTACCCCCATTAGCACCCTCATCCTTCGGTGGCCCCCAACTGTCACGGCAAAACCAAAAACCTCACGACAAAACCAAAATACCTCACGACAAAACCGAAAACCTCACGGCAAAACCAAAATTATCACGGCAAAACCAAAGACCTCACGGCAAAACCAAAGACCTCACGGCAAAACCAAATACTTCAGAGCAAAAACCAAATACCTCACGGCAAAAGAAAATACTAACGGCAAAACCAAAGCTATTTTGCTTTTGCTGTGAAGCATTTGTTTTTGCCGTGAGGTATTTTGTTTTTGCCATGAGGTTTTTCGTTTTGCCGTGATGTTTTTGTTTTTGCCATGAGGTTTTTTGATTTTGCCGTGACAGTTGTGTGCCACCATAGGATCCCCTTTTTCCTACCACTGAAAAATAATGGTGCCTTTTCACAGTGCGTTCTAACAAGAAGTCTTCTTGTCATGCTACATGTACCATTTATTATATTAAAAGAGGGTCTCACTGGGATTATAACCGTCAGCCGTCAAACGGCCTAAAATTTAACGTCAACCGTCAAAAATGCAAATTGATATTAACCAGAAAAAAGTTTCATGGCATTTGAAATCTTGCTTTTCTTTCAGTTTTATGTATTTCAGCTGATCTTCATGGACGTCTTGCTCCTGAAGAATCTCCAAACTAGAAAACCAGTTCCTATGTGCTCAGAAAGCGACTCCCTCTGGACATTACAAGACCTTCCCTCGTCAAAATGAATTTTCTTCCTAGTCCTTTTAACCTGAGCATCAGGCCTGCCTTAGGCAGTGAGGGGAGAGGAAATTTTAGATGAGCGGGAGCGGGGGAGTAAGAATATAGCCTCCCACGCAGACGTTCTAAGGGATTTGAGAGGGGTAGGGGGCAGCAACGCGTGACGAACCCCTAAGAACGTCTGCGTGGAAGGCTAGGGGGAATAGAGACTCAATATACTGACAGAAAGGCTTTTTGTTTCGTTCCGCTCTCTTCCTTTTCACTTCTCTCTTCATTTCCCACAGAAACACCGAATACTCAGGCTACAGTCCTTTCCTCCAGCTGAAAAGGCTATCACAGAGAGTCCTCACTTTTATCTCCAACATGGAAAAGTCAAGTGAGACGATTGAAGCGAGATTGCCTGCTGGGGCCGACATGAACCGACCACTAACACCACATTGGTGGGTTTAAAAATAAACATTCCCGTAAACAGATAAATATGAGCTTATTTGATCAGCTCCAGGTAGTGTTAAGAATGATGTGGAAATGCTTATCTAGTAATGTTTGATCAATTTAAAATTTTATGACCATAAAGAAGCTTCTTTTCGTCATAACGGACATATTCAGGAACTCAGATTAGCAATAATCATAAAACCGGAGGTAGAGTTTTCACTTCTTCTATAAAATTCCACCGCCTATCTGTGAGAGGAATGTTATTCTAGCAAGTATTATCAGTTGTGAGGATGTATCTCATTATGTGGTTACATAAAGCTTCACTAGACCATACTTACAGAAAATCAAAGTTTCACTGAAATTCCACCCGCTCAAACAGAGGATCGTGAATCGCGTGACTGTTTTGTTTCAAAAATTTGCGTAACCACTGACGTATTTGGTTCCGATCCAAATACGGTGATCACCCAATCAAGCTGTTTAGCGGTCATTTTGGGCAGTCTTAGACCAAATACTACCCCTGTCTGTGCTGGTTAATCATGATTTAGAGGTGGAAGTATTTTCTAAATTTAAGAAAGGTAAGCTGAACTGTAGAACGTAACCTCTAAAACATCTTTTATTATAGATTTGCTATTACAGCGGTCTTGCCCAAGCGACTATATAAGACACATACACCATGCATTCGTCATCCCCCCCGGGGGGGGGGGAGGGGGGCACTTGCCCGGGACTCCAAATTGGCACACCGTTCTAAAAAAAAATTCCCCTAAAATTGATACCTCGTTCTGGATATGAGCCAATTTTTTATATGCCGCTCTAGAATTCGCCCTAAAACTAATACCCCGTTCTAGAAATACGCTCGCGCCAAAATACGCCCGCCCTGCACGCTAAAACACAGGGTGCAACAAGGGTACAACAGTTTGCTTGTTAACGCATTGAACCGTGTTTTTAAAAGTAATCTGTCCTTGAATAATTTCAAATGGCTGCTTACAAAACTAGAGGTTTCGTGCTTTCGAAATATTATACCCCGTTCTAGAAAACGCTTCTTCTACCTCACGGCAAAACCAAAAACCTCACGGCAAAACCAAATACTTCACAGCAAAAACAAAATAGCTTTGGTTTTGCCGTGGGTATTTACACAGTCCCTTTAACTGGTGTCCGTATAAAGCGGGTTGATTTTAGAGAGAATATATGAGCTTTTTGTCGGGACAAACGAAACTGTCCGTATAAAGCAGGTGTCCGTATTAAGCGAGTGTCCGGAGAGCGGGGTTCCACTGTAATTATTATCCTTTTTACATGCGGGGATGTATGGGTCGTCCCAATGACTCCCGCCCTTAAACAATATACAGTATTACATTAATTACATAAAGTAACTAAAAGAGGTCTTGTTAATTTCACAAAGTAAGTGCTCGAATCGAATAAAGCATTATCTAGTGAATAAGTATTGGAGAAACCAATTGCTTTATCCACTGGAAACCGGCGTAAACCATTCCCTAGCTTAAAGCATTTCCTTTTGATAGATCCTGTGAGTGGCACATTCCCTGGCTTCGGTTTTTTTCCAATCTCATTGAGCGGTTCTAGCTGTGGGGTAGCAACAGTCAGTTCTTGTTCAGTTCTCGCACTGTGTCCGCGGTTTCTTATTTCCGCATGTGGGGTTTTCAGTTTTTCCGTTTCATATGCCTATTTTGTCCTATGCTGTTTAGTTTTCGTGCTTCCTAGTTTATTCATGCAGAGTCAGTGCATGAATTTGATTTACTAGCATGCTGCTATTCCCGTTGGGTTTTTTAAGGGCCTGTTTACATGGAGTGGGGGACCCCGGTCTAGTGGGGTTGGTTTCTTTTGTTTTCACGCTCTGGAGGACACAAAACAAAAGAAACCTACCCCACTAGGCCGGGGTCCCCCACTCCATGTAAACAGGGTCTAAGATTCGTGTTATTATAAGTTACTGCATTCTCATGTCTGAGCTATTGTTTGGCTTATGCTTTCGTTGTTGTTTTTAGCAAAACCCACAGGTTTTTTGTTCTAAATAAATGTGTTTTGTGGCTCCAGAGCAGAAGTTGTTTTACGGCAATTTTTGTTACCTGACTCTGTCGAGCGTGTGTTTAGAACCACGGGCTTAATTTCTATAAACTTTATTACCCCCAGGTCTTGTTTACAATTTATTTTGGGAATTGTGGCTCCTGCAGAAGTCGTTTCCAAAGGAATTTTTTTTACCTGTCTCTGTCGAGCGTTTTATTTAGTTATGAGGACTCATTTGTGCTAGATTTATTGTTCCCTGGTCTTGTTAATATGTTTTGTGGCTCCAGAGCAGAAGTTGTTTCGTGGCAATTTTGTTACCTGAGTCTGTCGAGCGTTTTCCTTAGTGTGGGTATTAAGGCCGGGGGTTTTGAGTTTGGGTGTGTGGGGTGTTGTCTTCCTTTTGTACAAGTGCGATATCTCGGAAAGTATTATTCGTACGTTGACCGCCAGATTTCTCCATCACGTAGCATAGGAGTGTGGGCAAGATTGATGTAAATAGGATACTATTTACAGCGGTCTTGCCCAAGCGACTATATAAGACACATACACCATGCATTCATTATCATCTTCGAGACAAGACACACAGGTTGTTGTTATGGCCAGGCACCTCGCCTTGCCCGCTCTCCACTTCATGGCACCTCTTTTGGATGGTTTGTTTTTCTTTATTCCCACCCCATCCCAGCCCATAGTTTCTCGGGCCTGTATCCGACACTCGGAAGAGGCCGCCAGATTTCTCCATTACTTAGCATAGGAGCGCAGGCAAGATTAATGTAAATATATTCAATTAATGATGTAAAGTATATATGAAATAATTCATTTTTTTTTCATATATACTTTACATCATTTCACTCCTCACGGGAGATACGAACTCAATAATTTGACCTCGCTCCCATTGTGTGGCTTCATAGCTCAGTTGGTAGAGCAACGCACCGGCAACGCGGAGGTCACGGGTTCGAATCCCGTTGAAGCCCTAATTTTTTTTTTCAGGCTTCTTCTTTCCAATTGCTTAAATTGGAAAGTTTAATGCGATGATCATTCTTCACTTTCATATTCAATTAAGATATTAATATATGTTCAAGTTAAGGACTTTTTAATCTTAATACATATCGCCGTAGTCAAACAACCGACAATGCAACCAACAGGCTCGCGTCCAGTTTCGAAATGAAATTCCACTACTCTTCTAAAGTCTAATTCACACATCCCCAGGTCAAATACTTTCTGAAAGTAAACTTTATTTCTTTATTTAGCCAACAGGTCAGTGGTCGAAGAAACGTGGGAAACTGAAAACAAGGACACAGTTTTCCAGCGTCTTCATGACAAGTACCGTGTTGAAGACATGGAGGGGGGAAACAAATAATTCATAGATTGCTGTGAGACCTGTGAGCACGCTACTCATTCCTACATGTTCCTTGGTTTTTATTGACGGAGAATATATAGATAATGAATCGATCTTTGGCGATAAAAATGTGTCTTGTTGGTGTGTGCAGAGAATCAATGTAAATCAGGGCTTGAAAAAAGTGCCTTTTAGTAGTCCGGGACAAGTAGATTTCCTTGCTAGGCCAGTAACTAGTTGTAAAGCTTACTTACCATGGGCGGATCCAGGAATTTTTGATTGGTGGGGGGGGGGGGGGTAAGGGTGGGGGGAGATCCAAACTTTGAGTTCTACTTGCTAAGGATGCACCCTTGAAACATCCTCCTCTTGTGCTTTGTAAAAACGTTTGTACAGATTTCGTTAACATCAATGTTAAGATCATGAACTAAGTGCATGAGTGCAAGTCCTGACAACCGGTCATCTGAGATATGACTTTGATTCGTCCCAAGCCAGAGAATGAACGCTCAGCTTCGGCAGTACTAACAGGAAGGGTATAACCAATTATAAGCCGGAAAAACTTTTAATTTGGGATACACACAGTTTAGAGGCAAAATGCCACGCGCGTTTCATGAAAAAAACCAGCCAGTTAAAAAGTACGACCCTGTCGATATACGAATTTCATTCTCAAACAAACGTCAGGTCTGATAAGGGGGTCAGGACCCCCCCGGACCCCGCACTACTTACTCAGTGGGCAGGGGTCCAGGCAAGTCATCCTCTGACAAATTATTAACTAAGACGAGCAAGAAGTGGCCTCGGACACGACAAAAAGACAAGCCCGGCCGGGAAACCAGGTTTATTTTTCCTGCTCTGATTTAGTGATGTTTTACTTTAGTAAGCCTTTATACTTACAAGCCACCGAGAAAACTATTCTTCTCAGTACAAATTAAACTAGAGACTACCTTAGGAATGTTTCGACCACAGACTCATAGAAAATAAAGGCAACTCTTTCATGCTGTTCCATTCTCCCCAGGCTGCAGTCTCGGCTATTGAGCCAGGAACAATGTAGTCTCCTTCGCAGTCGCTCGGGCCAAAGTCACGCAATGCTCCCTGGAATACGCGACTGTCGAGATTGGGGTGGGTCATCACTAGTAAAATTCAGACATAATAAAGAGTATGGATTTCACTAATTGAAGTATATGAACGGTGAGGGAAATCTGCGATTGCGGTATAGGTAGTAGGTACTCGTTACTAGCTATGTAAGAGAGGTATCATTTTGTCAATAAAAGATATACAAAACGGGTACCTTGTCTGTCAAAAATGGTGTATAAAACAGTAAGGGGTTAGACTTTGGGGCGGAGCCCCCCCGTATTAAACCTTTTTGACTAATTAGAGATTAGAAAACTGCCTAGTTTAAATGTTTTTAAAACTTCAATTCATGGGAAAGATTTTTCTAATACACCATGACTCATTGTAACTCTTATTATTCATAATGTAAGTTTTTGTATTTTAAACATTATAGTCAATAGTTCCTTAGTCTTTTAGTCTTAGTATTTTAGTCTAGTTTTAAACACGATTCCTAGGAAGACCGTGTAAAATGATACGATTTCGTGTATAAATAAAGATTGATGATAAACAGTTCGCCGTTATCCCTGTGTTCGACCACCTATGTAAACGACCACAAAACACCAAAATTTTCGTGTTTAAAGCGTTATACTTGGTGTCTCTTGTAAACGACCGGGACAGATCCATTGCTTTTTATCGCTAGTAACCACTTGTCAAGAGATCCGATCAATTTTTTTGCAGTTGATGTTACTATCACTAACTAGAGTAAGTGACGGAATGGTACTGCACGGATCGTAACTTCCAAAATATTGTATTCGATAAATTGTCTTTGAAGTGTTCGGAAGAGACCCTTCAGTGAAGGTTTGAGCGTTGGTTGGTCGCTTACGGAGGTTTCGACTGTATTTGGATGCCATTAATCTTTGCTTCTTGCTGAGTGGACATGCTTTGTAAAAAGAGGAGGCATCATCTAAATATCCGAGTTTCCCAGGGCTACTCAAGATGCGCAGAACGGAAGCCCCGAATCGAGTAAGCTCCCCATTTATAGCAAGCGAAGCGAGCCGCAAAGCCGCGCGTGAATTTTCGCGACTCATCCAATGGCAAATGGAGAGCTGCTCGCAGGCTGGCAGAACGGACGGCGCTATCTGCTTGGAAATGTTCCTCTATTTTATGTTTTAGAGTTATTGAGCAGCATTTTCCTCTTTTTTCTAACGTTTTTTACTCAGCCAAGACAACAGTGAAGTACCAAGGCTGATAACAGACAACAATACGGTTTTCACGAGCTCGTCCGCAGTCCCCGTTCCATAAAACGACTGTCCCGCTAAAACTGCTGACGCAACAAGCGAGAAACCACCGCAAAAGGTAATACCACATACAACGATTTGCATGATGTCGTCTCGACTGCATTTGAAATTGCCTCCCTCAAAAATCTGGCAGAGCAGGAAAGTTAACAAGATGACAGAAAAGCAAGCTAGGAGCAAAACCGTTAGTCCCCACACTGGATTTATCATAATGCCGATCACCAGCCAACAAAAATGATGGGATGTAAAGATTAAACAAAATGTTGATATAAAGACTCTTTTCGAAGGGCATTTTTTTATGCAAGTTAATACCACACCTTCCAAAATAAGGATCCCAATATATATGTAAACATCAATTGGGGCATTTCCTGATTCAGAAAATTTGAATATAAAGCCTAATATTATAATTTCTACACAAAGCAATAAACAACATACCCAATCTATTGCCCTTATCAGGGGCTCCGAAATATTTTCTCCCGGGCCCGGGGAAGTGGGAGCCTGGGGATCAAGGAGTTCTATAGCAACTTCAACTTGCCCCGTCCCGGCGGATGAGGTTGCAGTTGGACTTTGGTTACCTTGGGATCTCTGTTCTATCACACCTAAAATAATTTCCGCTAAATAAGGACCAGCCCAGAATGAAAAAATAAAAGCGCACCATAAAATTGCTCTTATGTACGAACTCTGTCCTGTAGCCATTATGTCTGTTTCATGTCCCTCTATAACGCAATCTACTGTGTTAAGTCTTGGATCCCGTACTCCTGGATTCAAGGCCAGATCTTGAAGCTGTGAAAAAGAAATATGTTTAATATGATCAGTATTTGTATAATACGATAGAGACCCGACTGGTTGAACAAACACACAACACATATTGCCACTTTTTTTACCAGTTAATGCAACAATAAAATATTCAACACCCAGTTTAAAATTGGAGAACAATTTATGGTAAGTCTAGACCTTAGTGGTTTTTATAGCAACACTGATACTCCGCAGAAAACACCCTTATTTTCATTTTAATGACTGAACAAGGTGATTCATAGATTTGGTTCACATTTTGTAATAAAGGAGTTACGCGACTCTTTTCTTAAATTGAAAAAAAAAAGTGTAAAAACTTGTTTGACACTTCCGAAATGCGACATAAAATCTACATCTCTGCCTTTTTAAAACTTTTACAAGACTGGATTTGATAAATTCTTGCTCCAACAATAATTCCTCTTGGTGTTGGCTCCTAAAGTGTAAGAATTTTGTGTAAGAGTATGGATTCTTTATGACTCTGATTAATCCTCTTTTAATTGTATAATCTCGGTTTCTCTGTAACTCCTGTAATTAGTGTAAACTATTACAGAATAGTAGACATACAGTTGCGTACCGCAGAGAGAACACCTGTCATGAGGTCTTTCTGCTCCTTGGTCGATGCAATATTTCTACAGAAATCGGGGATGCAGATTTTCAGCTCTTGTGTGCGTGGTGTAACAAGAACGGAGCCAAGCGACAAGAGCTGGAGGACTTGAGGAGGAATAGCAACATATAAACAGTTTAAACTCCAAGTGTAATTTGCCACTGATGTTTCATTGTTTGTAATGAACTCTACTTTAACTACAAGTGATGATGGTGTCATTGCTGGATACAGCGCAGATTCAATGTTGAAACTGTTCTCCTCTGATGCTAGGGATTTATAAATGTCAGCATAGGTGTCAATACAAGAAGTAAACTTGGGGCAATGCCTCTTCGCAGTTACTTTGGTGTGTCGGGCAAAACCAATGAACACAGCTTGAAGGGAAAGAAGGCAGATTGACCGCATGGTAAGCACTTATAAATGGCCTAGAGTTACCCCTATAAAGAAACGACGATTGAATGGTTTTAGATGACTGTAGTACGTTTAGTTGTATCCAGTAAAGAAAAACTGGGGATGAAAGCTGTTATTGGTTTGGTTGTTTTGTTGGAAAACAGGACTTGCCTCCCTTTTGTATGGACAAATTTCAGTGATTCATAAACTGTACCAGCAAGGGCTTTGTTGTCGGGGAGCGAGAAGGAAAGAGTGAAGCTGCGAAGACAATGAAAACTCCGGCATGAAACCCTGCTTACACGTAGCAAGAAGCCCTCTCCCAGGGGACGGGGCAGCCTACTCCTCAAAGTTTTATGCGGGTAAGCTCCGCCCCGAGATCCAACCCCTTACCCCTTTATATACCATTTTTGACAGATTAGGATCCCCTTTGTGACGGAAGGCTTTTCCACTTTGAAACGAATTTAAGGCTCAACGGGAACTCGGTGCTTTACTCACGATAAAACTGGGGAAAACTAGACTCAAATGGCAACTCGCTTGCGGGGAAGAACAGTCACTTCTCTGTAGGACCGGGATCTGATCACTAACTGGTACAGCGGTGGATAAAACAGAACTAAACTAGCTTCCAACAGCATTTATTCTTCAGCGGATCAAACAGCAATAACTCGGCTAGGACACGGCGAAATAATCGGCAATCAGTAAAAACTAACTTACTTATATATGATTTTTACAACCATTGAAGACAAAAGAATACAATAGAAATATAAAAAAAATCACATAGAGTTAAATGAAAACTAAATACAAATTCTATTTTTAACCTGAAATCTTTTGTTACTGTTGCTATTTTAGAATGTAAAAGTACTGAGACAAACACCTAGCTTGGTCAGCAAAACAGCGTTTATATACAAAATGTTACAATATGAATTAAATTGCAAGTTCAGCTATCGGCTGTTTAAACAGAAGAAGCGCAGACCGTGAATTGGAAGTTTTCACCTTAAACAAAAACCGATCTAATTTTAAAATTGCAAGACCGCAAAACCTTTCATATTCAAAATTCGGTTATTCAGACTTCTCTTTAACGAACAACTTAATGAAATATATTTTCGCAAATAAATATAACTTAAGTTGCAGTTAAAACGAGATGCACCTGCACGAAAGGCGTTTCTATGAATAAATGTCGCCCGGTAGTAAAATCACGAAAAATAGACTAAAGTCAAATAAACCATTATTAAGAAATTAAATATTCTTTCAAGAGTCAACATTGACGTAAAATGTATATAATTGAAAAGAGAACGAGCAATTAGTTTTGTTTGTTAAAATAAGGAACACTGTTGGCTTTTCTATGATTATTACCTAGCGAACACAAAGCAAATGAAACAAAGGATAATAAAAATGGGACGAGCCTTTTTGCGGAGCTAAAACTTATTTATGCAAATTCAGTATGAATTACTGAAAACAACATCAAAGCGAACATTTGAAAGCTATATACGAAATTCGAGGCAAATAAAGAATTCATGGAAAATCTCTCCTTACACCTTTTTCCTATCACTGAAAAATAATGGTGCCTTTTCACAGGACGTTCTAACAGGGAGTCTTCCTGTCATGCTACATGTAGCATTTATTATATTAAAAGAGGGTCTCAATGGGATTATAACCGTCAGCCGTCAAACGACCTAAAATTTAACGTCAACCGTCAAAAATGCAAATTGATATTAACCAGAAAAAAGTTTCCTGGCATTTCAAATCTTGCTTTTCTTTCAGTTTTATGTATTTCAGCTGATCTTCATGGACGTCTTGCTCCTAAAGGATCTCCAAACTAGAAAACCAGTTCCTATGAGCTCAGAAACCGACTTCTTCTGGACATTACAAGACCTTCCCTCGTCAAAATGAATTTTCTTCCTGGTCCTTTTAACCTGAGTATCAGGCCTACTTTAGGGGTTGGAGGAGAGGAAATTTTAGATGACGGAGCGGCGTAGTGGGAAAATAGCCTCCCACGCGGGCGTTCTCCGGGGTTCGAGGAGGGGCAGGGGGGAGCAACGCGTGACGAACCCCTGCGTGGGAGGCTAGTGGAATCAGAGAATCAATATTGAGACAGAAAAGCTTTTTGTTTCGTTTCGCTCTCATCCTTTTCAGTTCTCTCTTCATTTCCCACAGAAACACCGAATACTCAGGCTACAGTCCCTTCCTCCAGCTAAAAATGCTATCACAACGAATCCTCACAGGCACAAGTGAGACGATTGAAGCGAGATTGCCTGCTCGGCCCGACATAAACATTCCCGTAAACAGGTAAATAGAGCTTATTTGATCAGCCCCAGGTGGTATTGAGAATGATATGGAAATGCTTTAACTAGTAATGTTTTATCAATTTAAAATTCTATGACTATAAAGAAGCCTCTTTTCGTCTTAACGGACATATTCAGGAACTGATTAGAAAGAATCATAAAACCGGAAGTAGAGTTTTCACTTCTTCTGTAAAATTCCACCGCCTATCTGTGAGAGGAATGTTATTCTAGCAAGCATTATTCACAGTTGCGAGAGTGTACCTGCATTATGTGGTTACATATAGCTTCACTAGACCATACTTACAGAAAATCGAAGTTTCACTGAAATTCCACCCGCTCAAGCAGAGGATCGTGAATCGCGTGACTGTCTTGTTTCAAAAATTTGCATCACCAATGACGTATTTGGTTCCGATCCAAATACGGTGATCACACAATCAAGCTGTTTTCCGGTCTGTGCAGGGGAGTTCAGTTTACATCTCTGGGAGACTATTCATGATGTAGAGGTAGCGGTTGAAGTATTTTCTAAATTTAAGAAAGGTAAGCTGAACTGTAGAACGTAACCTATGAAACATCTTTTATTATAGATTCCCTGTTTGAGGGTTGACCTAGTTAAAACGGATGTACTCGTCGTTTGGTTTTGGCAGAGCGTGGTGGCCATGATCACCTCAAATTCAGATCAGACCGTTTTGAGTATTGTTAGGTTCAAGTCTTTGTGTTGATGGCCTTTTATTTGAGAAAGTGCTGAAGTGAATTTATTATGTCCTACTTCCCTCTTCCAATCATGACAGCTGGGAGTTGCCTTTGTTGTCGAGGACGACCATTTTCTTTTTCTAGTTGGTCATCGAAGGTTCTCGACAGTGACATATCCCATAATATTATTTTGCATCTTGTAGAGCTCATAACCTTTCCAAACTGCTGCAACGCAGCAAGAATAATTTAGGGGCCTACAATATGTGAATTTGCTTTATCCATAGCTTAATAAAAAATTATTCACAGGATATCTTCACGGGCCCTTTGAGGAATTAGCAAAAGGGAGCAAATCATTCAATTTATGCACCAGTCATTTGAAACCCCCGGACCCCCCCCCTCGGGGATGACCGGGGTATTGCGGGGACATTCACTTCATGTTCACCAAATATTGGTTCCCCGGTAGTCGGGGGATACGCTAAAAGTCACGGTCTTTGCCTCCCGGACCGGGGGATAAGCGGGGCAGTCACTTTATGGTCAGCGGTTTTCATTTTCGCGCCGCATACTAATTCCGCATGATTCCGCATACATTTTCATCGCTTCGTACCGTGACGATGTTTTGCAAAGTTAAATATCGAGGTGTAAAAAAAGCGGTCATAGCCGATGACTTGAAGAGTTTGGTGAACAAAGGTAGGCATATTTTCACTGATATTATGTAGATTTGTAATTATAATATGCTTTAAAATGCATCTAATGCACCGATACCATCTTATTCGCGAATTCTTCATAAACACTTGACCTGGCTTGACCTATCGACAGCTAGAAACGACACTTAAAGCTTAAACTATGCATTTTTTTGCTCTCTTTGGCTTGATATCAAAGTGAGCATAACTTTTCTTCTTGAATACTCAGCATAATTGTAGCTGTTGTGTGATGTGTTTCATTGTCAGCTTATCCAGTTGTATCCTGCGAATGTGCCTCAAATCCAGGATTTCATTTTGAAAAGAAACACGTTTGTTATGTTAGAGTTGTTGTAAACTTCAGAAGACTGTATTGCTAAAACATGAAAAGTAATTTGTTGGGATCTTGCTTTTTGTGACATCAAGATGTAAAATAGAAAGATGACGCTGAAATCTTTAAATACTTGTCTTTTCTTGTCTATTGAGGGGTTGCAAGTGTTGCCATTGCTGCTGCGAAAGCAAGTTGTTAATTTCACGGCTGTCATCCTATATGTCATCTCTTGCTACTAGTTGACGTTTGAAAGGGAGTACCTTGTATGTTGGACATATGGGGGCGGGGGAGTTCACCATTCACTTTTGCCCCAGGGACCGGGGAGTTCACTGGCTCTCACATGCATAAAAAGTGAATGCCCCGCTAATGCCCGAGGGGGGGGGGGGGGGTCCGGGGGTTTCAAATGACTGGTGCATTATTCAGTTTCTTAGTTGATTTACAAGGGTTTGTGTATTGTATCTTGTGCAAAGTCAAGTTCAGAGTAAGAATAAACTAACTTAATGGCTGCATAATGACCCTGAGTAAGAATTCTGACATCAGTTTTGACACTGGATTCTCTGGATGGCTAAGACATGACAGACAAATAGTCATATTGATTGACGAAATGGATATTCCACTGTTTATAAACTCTCTTGATAATTATTGTTGCATAAAGCTTCAGTTAGTTTTGTTGAGCTTGTTACAGTTATGAGAATAAACACCTCTCACTTTTAAACACCTCCTATCTTTAAGATTCTCCCCCATGAACCCCCCAAAATAAAAAAAACGCCCTGGGCAATCTATTAGATCATTTACGGTCATTTACGCATGCATGGCAACTCTCCCAGATATGACACCGCAGATCTCCCGCTCTTCCATACAGGTCACCATATCTCTCAGATAAAATCATCAACAAGATGATTGTGATTTTTGATAGTATGCTCTTCATGTAAGACTTCACATAATGTCCTAAGCCATTCTAGGGTTCGCACGGTCTTAAAAAGTCCTTGAATTTTAGGGGAAGTCCTTGAAAAGTCCTTGAATTTTCTTCAACTTTGATTGTAGTAGCCTAGAAAGTGTTTGTTGATGCTTTTGGTTGTTCAAAACAGAATATAAAATATTAATCATAGCTCAGAGAATTTAAAGGTTATTTACATAAAGACTGCTCTGTGTTTTGTGCATAATTAACTATCAGTTTACGACAAGTGAAGTGAAAAATGTAGAGAAGTTGAAGCAAACAGTTAAAGCCTTAAAGTGTTATTAGAATGGACTGGGAATGTGCATTTTTGTACAGTCTGTGAAATTATATTCCTAGTAAGTTGTCCTTGAAAATCTAATGTAGTCTGAAAAATGGTTGCAATTTTTTGTATGAACGCTGCATTCCCATTGGGGGCTGGGTCAATTTGTTGGGAGGGGGGTTGGGTTGGGTTGGTGAAAATGAGAGAGTCTCCAGGTTTAAGATCTCCAGAAGTTGGCATCTCTGTTTACAGTACAGACTGTCCAACCATTCCAATTTCGTCGGGATTTTCCCGATTTTGCTTGAAGATCCTGAATTTAGACCAACATGCGATCGGGATAGAAAAAATCCCAATTTGGACATCTGTTTTGATTTTTTCAAATGAATTCTTATGATGTTTATACAAGAACACAATATAACAGAGTATACTAGCTTACTTATAACTGAAACTGATATGCAGAAAACTTTATAAACCGAACAAAATATAAAATTAATTCGAGTACTTGTACGCAAAGCATTGTGAATAAAAATAAGCATATAAATTATAATAGATTTCGTGAACATTTTAGTCAAAAATTGTTCTCTCAGAACACTAGAAATGGCATTTCAGCGGGTCAAGATTTCAAATTTTTCTGGAGGAGCATGCCCCCAGATCTCCTCTGGGGGCTCTCCCCTTCAGCACTTGCCTGAAACCTTGGTTATAAAAATATCCTGATTTTACTTACATGTACTCAAAAGGTTGGACAGTATGACAGTAACTAAAACCCGGTATCAAATTAAAGAGTATTGAACTGCCTAATATATCTTACAATTGTATTAAACCAACAATTTTCTTAAAACTTCAGTGTTGATTTTTTTGTGGCTTTTCAAATTATTAATAATTACTGTGACTGTCTGAATCAACCTCACATTTTTGTTCCTTTGAATGTTTTGTTGTTTTTAAAAATGTTAATAATTGTTGTTCTGTAACTTTTCATTGTAATCCAAAAATATTGACAAAACCCGGACAGGTTTTTTTGTTTTAGCTGGCTTAATGACGTTAGAGACAAGAAAAAATCAAATTGGTGAAAACAAAGATTGCTTTGATTTTTTATCTTTTAAACGCTGATTTCAGTGTTCTCCTTATCAGGCGGTAACCGGTAAAATTTACCGCCTGAAGCAACACTTCTTACCGCCTGCAACTGCTTCAAGGTTTACCAAAATTAAATAATTTTTTTAAAAAAATATGCAAGTTGTGATCCGATCCGATCCTCACAAGAAAATGAATGAATATATGGAAAAGTATAGTTACCTAAGTACAAAACGTACAGCCCAAAAATAATGCGAGTGCAGGAACTTCTTTTTGTGTCCGCAAGCTGGCAACTTCTTGCGGCTTTTTGCAGGGCGCTTGAATCCAGCAAGTCGTAAGAACTTCTTTTGCGGTTATAAATTTAACTAGAAGAATTTCTTTGCTGTGGGATTTTCGAACCGCAGCGCAACAACTTCTTTCAGTGCGGTAAGATTGCGGCAGGCAAGTGAAAATTATTTTATTATGACAACAAAATAGCTGTGCCACTTTCTGTATTTGTCAGCGGATCACTAATCTATACTTTAGGCACATAGTTTTGAACATTCAAAACTCTAAAACTGTTTGTTTCTGCTGATTTACAATGACAGGAATGTATAGATAACAAGTGTAAACAAAAAAGATAAACTAAAAATACTTTCATGTTTCATGATCGGTGAATTGAGAAACGGTATATACAAAATCATCTTGTGCAAAGCTAACCTTTTAAGCGAGGAAATGTGTACAATTTTGATAAAAAAAGCAGGGCTTCAAAAAATAGGGAACGATCGTAGTATGTTTCGCAAAAGAGCCGTGTAATCTGAGATCGCACGTGCAACTGTGTCAACTTAAAGCGCTCTTGGAAAAAAAAAATGCTAAAGTAAAGTAAGGAATATTTTCACTAAAGGCTCTTTCAAATTAGTGCAATAAAGTAATAAATAATTCCCATGTTTTCTTGTGGCAGAAATTCAACGCCTTTGGTTTGTTTTGCCGAGACTATGGTATTGTACTATGAAATGATCCAAATGATCGAGATGTTCGAAACTACAGATCGTTTTGTTAAACAAACGCCTCACACGCTTTATCTAACTTTGGAAAAGCTGAACGATTGAAGTGTTCACTTTTCAGAAAAAGCAGAGAAAGCTGTTCGCTTTCTCAGGTAACTTTTTACGTGTGTCCTTGCATGATTACCTTTTACTGCCACAGAGTGAATTAGTATCAACGCTACAATACGATATTGTAACAAAAACGCGATAAACACCATAAACTTCTTTCAGGTTAACACTTATAAAGAACTTCATGCGCCTTCTTGAGGCGATAATTTTCTAGGTTCTTGCTGTGAAGATTTTTGACTTCTTTCATTTCAAAGTTCTTGCAGGTAAACCACAAAGGGTTCGCAAAAAACACGGCACTTTCTCTTGCGGTGGCTTGCATGTTCTTGCAGCGCAGCAACTTCTTACGCCACTTTTTGCCCGTGCATAATTTTGGTTCTGTACTGTGTATACAGCTTTCCTGTTTAGGGACATGCATTTTGGAAAGAGAACATTAAAGACATAGTAAAATTATTGGAATCAAACGTTTTAACTTGTTGTCTAAAGATAACGACAGCAGATTTGCGTAAAATAGGTCTTAAAATATGGGAATAAGAAATTTCCCAGTGAGGGCAGGTCCATGTCCCTCACTCCACTGTCCCCCCCCTCCCCCCCCTCTTAGAAAAGTATATATTTTGCCTTACCGTCCATAAATGGTCCCTTACCTGCTGAGCTAAAATTTAGGGAGAACACTGTGATTTGAGCAATTGCATCAATTAAAATAATATAAAAAAGATCAGCAGTGTAGCCATTAAATAAGCTGTAATTTGATATAGGGTTAGGTATCTGCAGTTTAACTGGAATGCGTGACATCAGTTATACTGCACAGATAGACCAAGTTCATACACCTGGAGGAGGTGCACTAAACTCAAGGAGTTGTCGTGCATACGCTGCATGTATCTGCCCACAGGTTTCCCCAGCTACGGTTTAAAAATACAAGTTCGAAACTTTAAATCTTTGTTTTCTGCACGTCCTATAGATTTATTTTGAGTTTCTCGCTCCTCTAGCAACAATGACATTTAAAAAATATTAAATTCCTATTTTTATTCTTGCTGATTTCTATTGCTATATGCCTCGACCAGATGAAAAGGAGGCAAAAGTGCTTCATGATTTATGTGATTCCTTCAATCTCACGTAGGCTATAAACAAGCCTACATATACTAGAATAACTCGACAGTTCTCCAAGTCCTTTATTGTCGTTATTATTATTAACAATTCAAACTTGATAAAAAAATTAAGCAAGTTATCCCACACTCAATTAAAGCAACCATACAACCCACAAATTGCTCTGCACTTGGAAATTCCTGGCTGCAGGTTTGCAGCTGGATGGTAACCGCATTCTTGAGCAGTCTGTTTGATTTTTTGATTCATTGTTTCTCTAGCCAAAGTAAAAAGTTGATTTAATCTATCAGCAATACTTTTATCATCATCGCTGTTAAAGCGTTACACTCCCCAATTTCTTTGGGATGCACGATCTTATTGTCTTCCACATCACATTAGTGTCATTTGAATTTTGTGATAATACATGTACATTCTCGGATGAAATTCCTTTCAGCCTTTCTACATGAAGCTCTCCGTTTGAAAGTTTTGTAGCCAGACCATGGCCAGGTGGCAGGATCGTTTGTTTGCTTAGCTAACTTCTGCCAATGATCTCTTGTTTTCATTAATTGAGGCAATATATTATATTGATGAATGGAGTTGGCCGTGTTCAGGGTTTAAGAGTTTTCAGAGGCACATGTCGATCTAAAATCTAAGTAAACGGGGTGTTGTAATAATATACATATAGTTTATCCTCCACATAATCAAAAGTGTCTAGAATGAACCAGGGAGCATTGGAAATGTCCTTGAGGTAGACATCTTTGTTGTAATAGACCTTTCTCATCCGGCAGCCTTTTTGTCTCAGGAGATTTTAAAAACTTTGTTATGCATGGCTAGCCTCGTTCTCTCTATGAGGCTAGCCATGCATATTAAAAAAAAACAAAGCTTTCTAAATCACCTGAGACAAAACGGCTGCCGCGTGGCAAAGGTCTATTCTTGAAGCTTCTTGTGGTGATGTATACAGGTTGGGACGAGATTTTTAGCAGAGTTCATTGTTCAGATGTTGAAAAGATTGTACCATCATTGTCTAGAAACAAAGGGTCAGGTCTTGACAAGATACCAATTTGTGTCATCAAGGAATTTGTACCTGTCATTATAATTATTCCTTCTATTGCTGCTATTATAAATTCTTCTTTTACCACCAGCACCTGTATCCTAGAAGTGTCACCAATCTTGAAAGAGGGTGATTTTGAAGAACCAGGGAACAATAGGCCAATTTCTTTGTTGCCTATCTTATCTAAAGTGTATGAAAACGTGGCCCCTTAGAGTCAGTGAACACCCTATACCTAAAAACAAACAAAAGACTGGCGGTGGAACAGAGCAGAAAAAAAGTGGCACTCCACTGAAACTTCTCTTATCGTCTCTATGGACACTATACTTGAGGTAGTTAACAAGAGAAAGCTAACAGCTATATTGTTTATCTGGATATGAGCAAAGCGTTCAATAGCATCAATCACAACATTTTTTTGCTAAAACTAAAAGCCATTTGGCTGGCCCATCAGCGGTCTCCTGGTTTAACAGCTACTTGTCTCAAAGATGTCAAGTGGTTTGCATTAATGCTGGGCTGTCTGACGCTCTACCAGTGGTGTGTGGAGTGTCACAAAGTAGCGTGCTTGCATGGAACCCCGTTATTCAGTATCTACGTAAACAACGTACCAGCAGTCATTTGGACATGCTCAACCGTGTGCTACCTTGATGACACGAAAGAAATTCTCTCCTTTATGAGGGTTGTCCAATACTCCGACAAATTTATGCATGGCATAATGTATTGTATTGTATTTACAGTACTGTACAAAAGCGTAACAAAAAGAAACAAAGCAAAACAATGAGAAATTTGACGATGCCATGCATAAATTTGTTGGAGTATTGGACAAGTATGTCCTTTACAGTAGAGGAATCTCATGCTACTGATGAGGATATAAATCAATGATAACCTAATTAACTACAACGAATCCATGATTGGTGTTTGAGAACTATCTCCTCATATATAGTTCTCGGCAGTCAACAGATGATTTGTAAACCACTGAACTTTAAAGCTTTCATTCCTGGGCAAGGAACTTTCACCTATGGACTCTGTTAAGGACTTAGGGAGGGGTGATATTTGATCCTGTACCCTGACATTTGATTCCCATATCTCAGCTGTCACTGCTTTTAATGCATTTATAAGCTAGCTCAGATAAATTGCACAAAACACACATTTAATTTAGACCTTCTCGCGATTTTAATCAACACGCTTGTTTTCAGTAAAATTTTTACTGTTCATCAGCAATCTGACAGAAACATATGTAAATTGGAACACGTACAGATGATTTGGGCCCATATAATTAGTGGAGCCAAAAAATTTGATCACATTTTTTCAGTTCTCTGAGAATTGTGCCGGTTACCTGTAAGACAGCATTATTATATCGAAGGGACACCTATTAGTTTTTGCATTAAAATACATGGATGACGGTTTTTAAAGTGTCAACATCCAAGCTAGTTACCAGAGGCCATGTCTCTGGCCACATACGTAGCACGTAATTCACAACAATTAAATATCCCTTTATTTAAAGCATCTGCTGGTCAGCGATCATTATTTTGTTGTCAGTTTGTGCACCGGAAAAGCCTAGATAAAGACCTCAAATTAAGTAATTGGCATAAAACTAAAGGCAAATATTGTTACAGAAATTTTTTGATCCTACAAGCATTTTGTCAGGTTTTAACATTTTATTGTACCATAGGAATTTTTTACCAAAACTTAGGTACTTTTTTCCCTCTTTTTCAGTTAGATATACATTTCTTAAAACCTTTATGATACATTACACCTTTGTCTTGTATCACTAAAAAGGGGAGTGTACAATGAACTTCTTACTTCTTACTTATTGCACAGTTTATTGAGACACACCTGAAGTTATCTGGTAACCATAATAATGTTTATAAGGGAAGTAAACGGTATTCAGTCATCAAGGAGCCAATTACAGTTTATTTCAAGGTTTCAAAGGCAACTTTGCAAAAAATTGAGATTGAAACATAAGCTTGAATATATAAATATTGCAAAAAATTTACCGGGGGTTTATGACATTAATGTTTTCTGATGATTAAATTGAAGCTTGGTTAACTTGCTGAATGGAAAATCATCACCCTAAGAAGCAAGCAAATACTCTTACGGAGAAAATAAGAAGAAGTGCATCAAATATCTTTCAAAAATGGAGAAAGGAACCAAAAACATCAGGTATCAATGATATTGTTTAACTGTTCTCTAATCAGCAGCCTGCTGTTGTACCTATTTGCTGCTTTGCAATGACTTACTCTATTTTGCATTTGACTCTGCATTTCGTCGTTTACAAGTATAATTAAGCAACCCCATAGAACAATGGTCACACCCAAGACAGTGTATAAAAATTTAATATTTATTAATTGAGTGTTTTTTTCTTATAACTAAAGGTCAATCTGGAGGAGTTGGGCAAGCTGGTACAAGCACAAGTTTTGATGCTGGTGAGCAAATTAGTATCAAATATTAACTTCTGCCAAAGTGGCCTGTAATGTTCACACTTGGTTCAATTAAGACTGTTTATTATTTTATTCTTGAAGGTTCTGAGCAGAAAGTAGAGAGTGTTATTTCAGATGATCATGGAACATCAGCTGGTGCAAGCTGCCTTGATCAAGGTACATTAATATTGTTTAGTTAAACATTTTAGAGAAGAGAAGTAATGATGTCACAAATTAAATCTGTGAAATTATGGGATTGGCTGGCACAAATTTGTCAGAAAGAACATAATCATTTACATCATACAGCTGTTTCCAGAAAGGTTGTCGGAAGAAATGTACACGCGACAATCCCAAAAGGTAATATGGGATATGATCAATACACTGTTCGTAACGACTGAAGCTGTCGAACCTACTTTTGTTGCTTTCCTTTAGTACTCGCAAACATATGTCTGTGGCCTCCAGTACCACTCTTTCAAATTTCTTTGAAGAACAGTGCCCTCAAAGCCACCGACAATACCTTTCGGGATTGTCGCGAGCACTTTTTCCGACAACCTTTCTCAAAATAGCTGTATATAGAGGAGAGTAGTGATGATGTCACAAAAACCAAATTTGTGAAATTTTGGGATTGGTTAGCATATCAAGAAAGAACAACTTGAAAAATGTTGACTTGCTAAAAATCATCCTGTCGACCAGTGCAAATTGATCCAAGCCATTGAAAATTTCAGTTTTCGTGACTTCACAGTTCTTAGCTCTTCTGTACATGTATTGCTGATACTGATCAGTGGCTGATCCAGACCTTCAGAAAAGGGGGGAGGGGGCAGTCTGGAAAAAAATTTATCATGCGGGCCTCTGATTGATCTAAAAATAGGGGGGGGGGGGGGCCTCCCCTGGATTGGCCACTGCTGATAGATATGCCACCCAATATTAATTGCAACAGTGATATGTCCAATAAAATGAGTTAACTGGTCAAAGCAAGTCAAGTTTCAAATCTTGAGAAACTGTCACATGTGTAGCTTTAGGAACAAGATGTTTCAAAACCATTTTTTAAATTGGGAAATTATTAACATTACATGTAGTTGTCCAGTCATGTAATCCTGAGAATTATACTTACCTTGACTTATTATTTTTTGTTAAATGTAATTGTTGATATCTATCTGGAGGATTTGAGCTAGATACAAGCCCTTGTTTTGCTGCAGTTGAGTCTGAGTCCCCGGGGGGAGGGGGGGTACTTCTTATAAGAGGCTAATGGGAATGTGCTGCTGGATGGGGTCACATTTTCATGACTGGATTGACTATAATGGGGTTGCATTTTCAATAGAGTTACTAAAATGGGCTCTCATATTTTCTGATTTTGGGGGTAAGAAAGTTCTTCACATTTACAGTTAGGAAACGCACCAGAATGTTTGTACTGTAGGTAAAAAGTAAAGTGTTCTTCATTCAATTTAAAAAATTTGTCAATTCATTATATGATGACCTATTTAAATGATTTATAAGGTATATACATAAATAGACAGTGACTACATGTAAGCTGGGATCGCGAAAATTAAATAAATTATATGCCCAAAAGGTGCTAAGATGGGGTCTATAATTGGCCATAGAATAGACTATAATGGGGTAGGGGCTCTGAGAGGCCAGCGGGACATACCCAGCAAAAATTAACACAAGTACCCCCCCCCCCCCTACCCTCGGGAGTTGAGTAGAGCATTTTATATAGCTTAATATTATTTTTGTATAGCCATGTTGTAGCTTATCCACATACAGTGAGACCTGTATTAAGCAGACACCCTCTATTAAGCGGACAGTAGCCGAAGTCCCAAAATTTATTTCCCTTATTTACTTTAAATGAAACCTTTATTAAGTGGACACCTCTATTAAGCGGACGCGGACACCTAAAAAGTACCTGAAATAGTCATTTCTATTGTTACCAACATGTATTAAAGGGACACTTGTAATCAAATTCTACCACCCAACATGCCGGACACCAAAAAAGGAGAAAGATTACCTTGAATTGCCACCCATAACTTTTTCGATTTTTACATTAAAAAACGTGACTTGATGAACTTATTTGATTAGTTTCACAGTACAGTATTGTTTTCTATTTCATTTTGTTTGTTTAGAGCTTGTTTCACTCATCTGATTTCTTCAAATTTGAGTTGCAATCTATGTTTATGGTACTATGATCAATGGGTCCACTTTGATAAAGAAATTAATGCAAACTTATATCGTGAAAGTCTCTGGGAGTATTCTTCACATTTCCATTGTTCATTTGAATAGCATTTGACATCTATATGATGTTATCTATCAAAACCTGTATTAGGTGGACACCCTGTATTAAGCGGACACTACAGCATTCCCCGAGTGTCTGCTTAATATAGGTTTCACCTGTAGTTTGTTTTGAAAAACAAATATATTGTTATTATTTTATCTTTCTTTAAGGTTCTGAGAAGGAAGTGGAACTGCGTGTTGCAACTGATGACCTGGAAGCATCACTTGGTAGCATACATATATGTCAAAGCAGCCATGTTGATCAAGGTAGAACTTTCAATGTTACTGACATTTTATCAAACTATTTCAAGTTAAAAAATTTCAGTTTTGAAAGGAGGCCAAGTGTAAAACATTGCTTGTGAAATAAAGAGTTTTTTGCAGGAGAGTAAAAAATCATTAATTTTGACATCAGTGGCTTGTCACCCTGCCTTGCTTTGAAACAGAAGCTTGGGCAACTCGGAAATAACTGATTAGCAACAGAAACCTTTCCCTTTAGATAGTAAGGTTAGTTCATGTTTGTGTCCCTCATAGCTAGAGGGCGCATTTCCTTTCTCCTGATTTCCATTTTTCGTATTTAGTAAATTTTAAGCTAATGTCGCATGCAGAAAATCTTTATTTTCTTCCAACTTAGCGTATCCCCTTATAATTGAAAAGGGGCCCTACTTCATGCTTTCTTGTTTCAAAGCCGTGCCAATTTTGGAAAACATACTGATATGTTGAACAAAAGAGATGTTCACCGTACGGTCTTCATCCTACAATTTGCGCGGAAGTCATATCCTGGCCCTTCCCAACCCAAAAATAACGACTTACGGTCTGCATTCTTTTTCATACTTAGCTAGCAAAATATGGAACTCTCTCTCAGACACTTAAAAAACGTTAAATTTTCTAGAATTCAAGCAGGAGATCCGCAGATATGAAGCTTTTCCACAGTAGATCTACAAGTTATATTTCCCTCTGCATGCATAATGTTTTATATAGTTTATAAGTAATATTGGAATTGAAATATAGCATATTTTATTTTATTTTAACTTATGTTCTCGAAGATATTAGCTCTTCAGCTACTCTGTAAATTTCGAGCATAAATAAAGTAAATGTATGTATGTACCATGTATGTATGTATAGTATTAGGTACGCTGGGGCTAAATTGGGGGAACGATCTCCCTTTTAAGGCCAGTAGTATTAATTTCATCTCGTCATTCGTAATAAAGAATTTTGACCAAAATTGCCCTCCCCCCCCTTCCCCCAAAAAATTGTAGATCATGCTCACCGCAGCACTTAATAAGTATCATTTCTTTTTAGCGAAGCTCTCTCTCTCGCGTTAAGCACACGCCCTGGAGCCGTAGTAGTCACATGACCGTCCTAACTAAGGTCCGCCTATTCATGTAGGCCGGAGAGAAATGTCGAATTCAAGCACCCGCGTATTTTGGTGGTAAATGGCTACCTGCTCTTTTAGAGAGAAAAGGCAAAGACAGCAAAGACGAATCTTCTTTTCAGCAAAATTTCGATTATATCTAACTTCCATTGTTCTATTATAGTTACATTTTTTTCCCTAAAATAAATGATCCACTGTACGTAATGTTATAAGCCGATTTGAAAGATTTCTTTGAAGCGGTTTCAAGTTTATGTTTTGTCTGATTACATTTATAAGTATAACAACGAGAGCTTGGCCTTAAGCCTTGGCTAAATCTATATCTGTACTGTAATATTTTAGATGCAGATCCCATTTGTTTTTAGCCTGGTTCAAACATCGAATTTCACATTTGCCGACTTTAGTGCTAATGACGATGAAAATCTATCTGTTTCCGCTCATCTACATCAGATTCAGCAAGTGTGGAATGCGATGTTTGAACCGGGCCTAAGATTGATTTCTGCAGTATAGAATTAAATTAAATTTCAGGTGTCCCTTAGTAGTAAAGGGATAACCGACTTTTCCCTGAGCGACGTATCTACCCACACTAATAGGATATCATCACCTTTTTTTTTCCGTGGAGGCAAAGGTTGGAAACTAACTCCTCACGCTTTTCAAATGTATCTGCTAAAGTATTTTAGAATTTTAATGGACCATTTTTGATCATTTTCAACTTTTTTGTCAATATTTTGTTGTTAATAACTTTGTAGTTCCAAGTGGTCTTGAACAAGACTCAAGGAGTTGGAATGACACTAAAGCAGAGAATGGGGCGTCAGGTCCAAGCCATCAAGTTCTTTACGATAACGGTATTGTTATGGTTAACAGAACTTTTAATTAATTGGCAATAAAAAAATTAATTATTTATTATTAAAAGATCTCCTTCAGTATATCGCATACAACCTGGAATTCACCCTTTTTATTATTGTATCGCGACAGGCGCACGCTAGCATATTCTTACTAATTTCGCTAGTACTGGAAGCCGTATTTCGCGAAGATTTAATTACGAGCACAAAATATGCCAAGCTCTGTATATGTTTTTTCGGGATTTCCTCATTTGTGTAATCACGTAGAACTGAGGCCGAACTAATTATGAAGTTCAATGATTGCACCAAGAAGTTTTTGAAAGGTTTAGACTGCAGAGGATGTAGATACAGTCAACTCTCCCTAAGACGGACACCTTTGGGACCGGCACTAAGTGTCCGCCTTAGAGAGATGTCCGTCTTATAGAGAGTCAAATAAAGGGAGTAAAGAAAGGCAGAGACCAACTCTAGGTGTCCGTTTTACAGAGGTGTCCGTCTTATAAAGAGTCAAATAAAGGGAGTAAAGAAAGGCAAAGACCAACTCTAGGTGTCCGTCTTACAGAGGTGTCCGTTAAGAGAGAGTCGACTGTTTACTTAAGCCTGAAATAGTAGAGAAAAAGTATTGTTTTTACCTACATCTTTAGCCATCAAGTTTGTCATTTACAGCAACTCTTACCTTCTTTGTGTTTCATTATTACACCAAGTCTGGCAATTCTTTTTTAATCAAAGAAAATCGCGGGATAGTTTCAAGTAAATGCTTACAGTATCCGCAACCAGTAATCGTAATGGTTAGTGATGCGGTATTTCCTTTTTGCTCCTCAATTAGAGCCATGTTACGCAGACGGCGGCTTCGATGTGAAAACCTGCCGGAGTAAATTAGCTGAGTATTACAAGAACTCAGGAACCGTACCCGTATCCGTCTGGTCCATGTTAGATCCTGTTGACATCCATGAAATCTACACCAGATTGTCGTGGGCAAAACAGGAACAAAACGCAGCTGGGTCATCACAAACCGAGCTGGATCATTATGGTGATCTTTTTGCTGCGAACGAGAGCGGTACTTTTCCCAAAAGAATACTCGTGCAAGGACAAACGGGAATTGGGAAAACCACGTTTGTTAAGAAGCTGGCTCTAGACTGGGCTGAACTCAATTTGGAAGGTGAAACGGCTGATGACAAAAAAGCCGTTGCCTTGAAGAAGTTCGCACTTCTCGTTGCCGTTAATTTAAAAGAAGTATCAAAACACCATAGCCTTAAAGATGTTATAAGCTGTTCCAACATTTTTGCCATGGAGGATAAATCCATTACAGACGGCCTTCTCAAATACATCACCGACAACCAGGACAAAGTTTTACTTGTGTTCGATGGCTACGACGAGTATCGGTGCGGGCGCGACTCTGACATCTTCAAGATATTCAAAGGTGACAAACTGAGAGACTGTTGCGTATTGATAACCAGTAGAATTTCCAGAGCGGATGACTTGCGAGAAAGTAGAGTCCTAAAACTCCTTCGTGCTGAGATTGTTGGCTTTAGCTACAGTGACATTTCGTCTTACATGAATAGAAAGCTTGGGAGCGATAAAGATGCAGAAAATCTGCTCCTTCATTTGCATATAAACAACCTGTTAGCTCTAGCAAAAAGTCCCTTACTTCTCTTATTCTTGTGCATTCTGTGGAAAGAAAGTCACCTGGAGAGCTGGCTCAAAACAAAAACAGATTTGTATGTGCAGATAGTCCAGACTGTTTTATATCACAATCAAGCGAAACATTCTGCTTCTGCTTCTTGTGACTTTCGTGAGGTAATAGATTTCAAGGAGATCCTTTGTGAAATCGGAAAGGTGGCGTTAGATAGTCTTTTCAACGACGATCACGTGTTTGATTACAAACAGCTGCCTCCTTCCATTTTCTGCGAAGAAAGTTGTTTCATTGGGTTACTTCAAGTAACGAAGCACATAGGAAAGAGAAGACCAGCAGGACTGGTTTCCTTTGTGCACAAGAGTATTCAAGAATTTCTTTCAGCATGGTTCATCACCTACCGATGTGTTATCCCTGAAGGAAATCTTGGTCCAGTTGAAAAGTACGCTCACACCTTAGAGGGTTGTATTGCCTTAGAGAACGTTTTCAAGTTTGTTTGTGGCTTATCGCCTGACAAAGGGGCCGCGAAAGTTTTTAAGCATTTGGAGTTGGTGAGAATGTCTGATCCTTCATTGGATTTAACCGCAACTGTACCAGATGTAGAGGAAACAGACAAACCGTTATCCGAGGTCACTGATAGGCATCGCACTTTCTTCAACTTGGTTTGGATTTCGTTTGAAGAAGTTCAGTCAAAAGGTGAATCGTCAAGGAACTGTTTCGATTGCGTTGGTGGTGTCTTCCTTCATGGAGACTTACCTTCTAAGCTGCTTCAGTTAAAGGATTCCAATTCTTGTCTGTCTACAGACTGGTCTATTCATTTCGATTTCAATTCCGATTCCACTTCCTATTCAGGTTTGGATCGTTTTCCCCACAACCTTCCCTCTCTTCCCTCGCATTCTGTGGAAAGAAAGTCACCTGGAGAGCTGGCTCAAAACAAAAACAGATTTGTATGTGCAGATAGTCCAGACTGTTTTATATCACAATCAAGCGAAACATTCTGCTTCTGCTTCTTGTGACTTTCGTGAGGTAATAGATTTCAAGGAGATCCTTTGTGAAATCGGAAAGGTGGCGTTAGATAGTCTTTTCAACGACGATCACGTGTTTGATTACAAACAGCTGCCTCCTTCCATTTTCTGCGAAGAAAGTTGTTTCATTGGGTTACTTCAAGTAACGAAGCACATAGGAAAGAGAAGACCAGCAGGACTGGTTTCCTTTGTGCACAAGAGTATTCAAGAATTTCTTTCAGCATGGTTCATCACCTACCGATGTGTTATCCCTGAAGGAAATCTTGGTCCAGTTGAAAAGTACGCTCACACCTTAGAGGGTTGTATTGCCTTAGAGAACGTTTTCAAGTTTGTTTGTGGCTTATCGCCTGACAAAGGGGCCGCGAAAGTTTTTAAGCATTTGGAGTTGGTGAGAATGTCTGATCCTTCATTGGATTTAACCGCAACTGTACCAGATGTAGAGGAAACAGACAAACCGTTATCCGAGGTCACTGATAGGCATCGCACTTTCTTCAACTTGGTTTGGATTTCGTTTGAAGAAGTTCAGTCAAAAGGTGAATCGTCAAGGAACTGTTTCGATTGCGTTGGTGGTGTCTTCCTTCATGGAGACTTACCTTCTAAGCTGCTTCAGTTAAAGGATTCCAATTCTTGTCTGTCTACAGACTGGTCTATTCATTTCGATTTCAATTCCGATTCCACTTCCTATTCAGGTTTGGATCGTTTTCCCCACAACCTTCCCTCTCTATTCACGTTTGAAACACTCGAACGTCTAAAGAATGTAAATACTGAAATTCCGAAAGTGTGTGACTTTGTTAAAAGGTTCTTGGATTGTAAGTGTGATTCTATATCACCATATTATTCATGTGGATTCGCTGCTATTCTTAGTTATAATTCTGGCAAAGTACGTTTTTTTATTAGAGATTTGCAGCTGCATTGTTCCAACCATGCCAAGATATTTATTGAGGCGGATGGAATTACTACTGTAACCGACTTTTCGACGTTGCGTTCAGGGTTATTTAGTGTGAAATTTCTAACACGCTTACAAGTTTATGACAACTTTCTTGACACTTGTAACGCCGAAGAGTCTCTTGCACTGATACGGAACTGTGGCAAAAGTTTAAACAGTATTGAACTTCGTAACAGAAAGCCTGCTTTTGATTTGATGGTTCGTCTCCTACAAGAAATTCCTACGCTAACAGAGAAGTGCTCGTGGAAGATAGGAATATCGTATGGAGACACTTGGGATTTAGAAATCTTTTTAGGTATTTGGTCATGTGTGCCGCTGACACCAAAGGAAGGGGAACAACTTACCTCTCTGCTGCCACATTTTAGAAACACGATCACTCTCTGTCTTGACCTAGAACATTGCTCGTCATCGGCGGCGGCAAAGTTAGTTGAAAGTATCACACACGAGCAACTTCAGCAGCTGGTACTCGAAGAGCTCAGTATGACACCACACCTTGCTGCAGCGCTTGGTAGATCACTGCCCACGTTGACATCGCTACGATCACTTAAATTAAAAGGGGCGACAAAGCAAAGCAGTGAGGAGGTCATAGATGTTAAGCTATCATTCTGTTTAGACAAACTGGAGAGTCTTTATTTAGGTTGTTTTATCATGAGAAAGAACTTCACAACATTCATAGAGAGCCTTCAATTTTCTCCCAACTTGTCGGTATTAGAACTATGCGAGCTAAATCTTGATGGAAATGACGTGTATTCTCTACTGGAAAGTGTTTCACGCCATAATCCCGAACTGATTACATTAAACCTGCAGGGTAATCCATTGGGTGATTCAGTAACGTCTATTATACCGTTCATCAGGAATCTACCAAGCCTTCGAGAGCTATGGATTGATCGGAAAGATTGTTCCGAAGAAGGCTCGAGAAATCTCTTGCACATTCAGAAAGCAAAAAGGGGACTTTTAATCAAACTATAGCACTACTGGTATTCTGACCACGGACAATTTCATACTGGATAGAGCAATGATACAAATGGTACAAAACAACAGCCAAAATATCAATATTTTGAATATTAGAACTTTGACCCAATGCACTTGTTATGTTTTATTCCTATCCATTAAACGTTTAACTATTTTACGAAAAACTAATATTTATTTGTAAACAAATTAGTGCAGATACAACAACTCATCCTCGTTCCCGTCCTCTGGAGCAAGTAGACGGGAACAAGAGAGAGACTGGGAATGAGGGTGACAAAACTTGGTAAAAAGAAAGACAGTAATCTTTAAAAAGGCAGGATCATTTCGCTAAGGAAGGCCTGAGTTATAGTTCGTAAGGCTAGATGCTCCTTAGTTTGTAGAATAATAAACAAGTTGTACAAACAACTCTACCTTTTGGTTATGCATTTCATGGCTGACGTGTTTGTGTTAAAATTAGAAGCAGGAAATATGGCAGTAAATCGGATACAACTAAAGCCAATTACCGTGTTAATCATTCTTATCAAGAGGGACAGGAAAGGATCTCCCTCCTACTCGGTCGTCTCGACCACTAAGAAAATCTTTGGACTGAGTTGCGCCATTGTGACTCGGAAAAAACGCGAAAACGTACCGATAGTATTCCATCAGAGTATTCCATGTAAGAATTCAGTTTCGTACATGAAAGAAGTACTTGTTCATAATTTTAACATACTTCTCCCGACAAGAAATCCCGCCACACTGCCACTTTATTTGTCATGGATATCATACAAATACTGATTCCTAGTCGTTTCTGTACCTAATGAAAAACTCACAGCGCTAAGGGCTATATCAGCAGTGTGAAGTATTCAAGCATAATTATGAATACTGAAAACACGAGTATTGGTCACAGCTGCGAACTGTTATAACCAAGCTGGAAATTGTTAATGGCAGTTTCGGTCGATTTTCAGATCGGTTATTACAGTTTGCGGCTGTATTAAATGTGACCACTTTTTCTTCACAATTATTTTTGTTCTGCCAAACTAGCATATTTCAGCTTTCTTAGTCCGCCAAGTTACTCTATTCAACAGTGTTAGGCTTTGTTTACATGCAACTTTTTTCCTTGCGGCTTTGCGTTTTTTGTTTTGTTTGTTTTTCCTGGAAACGTATATTTTGTCAAACAAACTTTCCTTCTCTCAGGATCTTGTTTATCAACGTAACTCCGTCGGTCATACCATATCTAACAGGAACATATAGTCGGTTTGTCCTTCAAGTTCTTGTTCTAGCAAAAGTTTAGCATCACGAGAGTAATAATAATATAAAATCAGAAGCGACACTGGTTATCCTTTTGTGATTTTAACAACGAGGACGTTTAGTCGTAAGCAGTCAAAAATCCTCGCTGTAAGTGGCAGTTTTCTCACAACGTGAACTGACTGGACTCCACAAGGCACGCTAACTGAGTATCCTCGATCGTGCTGGGCGCGTCTGTGAAGAAAAAAGAACATGCTGTTCATGAAAAGCTCATTCGGAAAAGTTATACAGCACACGCACCGATCAATAATGGTAATGTTTTTTCTACAGCTGTTAAACCCCGGGTGTCTAACTGACCGGCTGCTGACTGATCTAAGGTAGCTTTGACCCAGGCCTCTTTTTGCAAAGCGAGAGAAGAGACCCGGATAAATTTTTTTACGGACGATTTTTTTTACCTGTGCGACCTTTAACTTGGAACCTTGCAAATTTTATTACAGATTACCGTACTGTTTACACGACTTCGTATGAATTCTTGCACAGGTTCAGCATTAAAATGTCTTTTCTGAATCTTTTCAGCGATCGATTGAAGCTGTTGTTTCGCTAAGTAATTGTACTAGACAGACGGATAAAATAGACTTACTCATTTCAAAATATTCGCTTCCTTTACCAATCTCATTTCGCGCCTCTTCCACAGCGTGCTTCACAGCAAACAGACTCGCACAGGACATGCACAAAGGAGGCTCTCCCACCGCTAATAATAAATAAAAACACAAACCATAAACGAAATACACGTATAAACTACAATAGAACCCCGGTAACTCGTACTCTGAAGGGAAACGAAAAACAGTTCTATTTAGCGAGGAATTCGAGTCATCGGGGTAAATTTAGGTGAAATTTTGAATACTGGAAAGGAAATTTAGTTCGCGTTAGCGCGGAATTCGAGTTATCCGCGGTTTCGAGGTTCTACTATAAACTATATAGAGACGCTTTACCGGTGACTTTCTTAGGATAAGGGGGCTGACTCATCACGAGGAGACAATTCCCACAGTCGGAACTCTTTTGGTCATATTAGTTATCTTAGTTGCAAATGAAGTTTTTATATATAAATAAATGAACGAATGGATGAATAAATAAATAAGTAAATAAATAAATGAATGGAGAGTAAACTTTCATTAGGTATTCCTTCTACAAAGGAAAAATGTCAGCGATAAATTAAAAGATCCGACTGGAGCATTTCAGTGTAATCATAACGACCTACAAAGAACCACACTATTAATTACCTGCCGAGCGCGCGCAGCGGAGCACCATGGGTAAGAAAATTTGGTTACTTGTACTCCACTTGCACATCTCCCACAATGCACCTTATTTGCCCCTCACCCGCCCCCGCCCCCCGCAAAAAATTCCATAACCTTTGTTTTTCATTTTTCCTTGGTATTACAGCCGTCCCAAGAGAAATTGAAAACAATGCTTATGCAAAATTTTGAAGGGGCAAATAAGGTGCATTATGGGAGATGTGCGAGTGGCCTATGCATCCGAAAAATTTTGATAGTCACATGACCATACGTTCGCCTGTCCGTCCGCACCACAGGTATACCAATGCAAAATAATTCAATCAACAGGTATGGCAAACCAAAGCAACTCGAGGTTTTTTTGGCGGGAAATCCCAGGGCCACCCGGACTTTTACAGAGAAAAAATAACAACAAAGTTGACTATTTTCGACGTTATTTTTGATGTCTTCGTTCACGTGGATAACAGAGAAAGAGCTAGGGAGAGTGATTAAAAACAAAGGAGACGAATTTCGTTGGAAGAAAGACATGAAATGTCATAGCAGCGGTGAGAAAATGAGAAATGCTAACGGCCAGCAAGGTGAAAATAAGCGGCAGTGAAAAAAAAAAGCGAACAGGAACACAAGGAACAAAATTGTTCGTGAGCACATACGACAATTCCTCCATAAAAATAATCTGTTCGGCCTGGGCCGAACGTCGAACTTTTGCTAATTAGATTTATTGATTTTGTTGCCGTTCTCATTGCCGTCGCCTTTTAGCATTACACAATTTTATGTTATTTTTTGTTTATAAGTATATTAACGAGAGCTTCGCTTTTAGCCCTGGCTAAATCTGTATATTAAAATATAATTAGTGGCTTAAACATCGTCAGTATATCAAACCCGCCCCGCCCTTTTTGTTACCTTTTGACCTGAGGACGCCGAGTGGATTCGGGTTCGGAGTATTCTTCAACAGTGACACCCTGAAGTCAATCGGTATGTCTTTACACCCGGGAGGCTTGTATTCCTGGAAGTTAAGTGTAACGTTAATTAGTTATTGACATGTGGACTTTGAAAACATAGCTTATGCCCACGGAAAACTGAGGAAAGGACTTCTAGCACACCTACAGTCCACGATGGTCTCAAAACACATAGACCGCGAGCGGTCTTCCTTCTTTATTCATTGCCAAGCGCTGCGAGCGAAAAAGTGAAACTATGCAAATTGATGGTAAAAAGGAGGAGAGACTGGGGCGGGGACACGTGCTCTCTATCTCCGTGACTCAAAGGGAAAATAAGAGACGCTTCGCAGTCTACAAAACACAGTCAACCGGCGGCTGGTCAGTCAAATGGTGCAGAACCTCCCAGATGAAGAGCAAGCAACGAAACGATATTCCAAAGGCGTAAGCTCTTCGCCAGTTTGTCCCAATGGGTTGGATGCATTGAAGTGCGTGACTAACCAGCTGGCAAGACTTCAATAAGCCTTTCATTCCCAGAAGTGGCTAAAGTTAGTGCAATTTCATTTAGTAAAATGCCGCTCAGAAACCAATTTTTCAAGGTGAAAGTAGTGTCAAAGAATTTTCATTTGAATTTCATATCAGCCTAGCAGTGCGGAAAGGTTTAAATTACTTATAGATGCTTTACGGATTCTGAAATTCTTCCGACTTGGACAAAGTGCTACTTTGGCTAAAGCATTCATATCGCACAACGCTGATTTGTACAACGTGTAACGGTTTTTCATAGAAGATGGAGAAATGGGATGACAAAATGTCACTTACCCAGGTTCCATTAGTGAGATTTTTTCCCGTCTGCGGATCGTAGATGATTTTCTCCGTCAGCCACAAACCCAGTCCCATCATGTACGCTCCTTCCACCTGGCCGATATCCAGTTCAGGATTCATGCTGAGATTCAAATTATAATATAGTGAAAAACTGAAGCCTACAAACTGGCTCAGTTTCATACATAAGCGAGTTAAGAATGTAAAACTAAGTAGTGCAATCATGGGTAAAACGCATGACTAAACTTTAGTAGCCAATAATGGCCGTTTTCACACTAGAGACGGATAGCCCATCTTCAAACTATGCCAAAATTGACGGATAAACAGATGGATAAAGTCAGGCGGATTGTTCATCCAAAATGAAAACCGTTCCATTTTCAAATTAAGACCTATTATCTGTCTGATGCGGATTATCCAACAAATAATCCGTCTCTAATGTGAAAACAGCCAATGAGTGACAACTACCAAAGTCTGGGACAGTATGTAGAAACAAGTGGGGTTTGGCATTGGTTTCATTTACATGGCAAATTGTTAACCGGTTTAGAGTGATAATAAACCTTTTGATCGTTTGATTTTGTTACTATTATTGCTTTTGCAATTCTGTATGAATTTATGATCGTGCAAATTGAAAGTTGGTCTAGAATAGAGTGTTGTATATGATGAGACAACAATTTATTGTGCAAGGTGGAAATTATACAAGTACATACAATTACTGATACCTTTGCTGGTAGAAAAGTAGGCAAGCATTTTTGTGCTACTAAAAGGCTAACCGACATATATAGAGACCACGAATACTCAACATTGCGCTCAGCATCTCCACTTAATTTTGCTACATCCAAGTTTGTGGAAAATTCAACTTACTGAAAAGACCCTTGAAGAAAAGTTAGGACTTTTCAACGACTTTCCTCCAGACAGTGGGAACCCTGTACAGGCTCCCAGTCACTTCTTTAATACTCCAGCATAAGTAAAGCGCAGTTTGCCCACCCCCTCACCCACCCTTAATACAGAGTTGTGTCTTCACCCGTGTTAGTGAAACTCGATTTTTTTCAAAAATGCCAACAACAAAAAACTGGTGTGCGGATTAAAAATTTATAAAATAATCGGTATATCTGATACCTTTTTACCTTTGCCCACAGTCGTTAAGTATGTCAGTACGTAAAATCTCCCTTTCTCCTGTCAACACATCAAGTTCCACCTCAGTGCAAGTCGCACCATAAATGTTGTAGGCGACAAGCGAAGGAGTCGTGCTTCTTGACCTGAAAGAGCGGAAGAATCCATTTTCTAGTCAGTCTTTGACAAGAGGGTTCTGAATTTTTTTGGTACAGAGGGTGGGGGTGGGGAATATTTTGCGGACATACGGTATCAAAGGATTTTGCCGACCTCCCGGAATACCCCCTTACAATGTGAACTTGGTTCTGACTTGTCCATAGTCGGCCCTCCTATGTAACGCGCGTGGTGTTATGGGAAGGAAGAGTGCGCTACTCAGAGAGCCTCCGAGAGATGATGACTGAAAGGCCATTTGCTCGATGACGTCTTTTTACACATTACCAATATCACCGCTAAGGCAAATGGTACTTTGGATCTTACCAAAATATCATACCGTACATAGGAACTGCTAAAGAATATTTTGTCAAGAGATTTTCAAGTAACAAAGACGTTAGTAAAATCAATCGTACATGTTATTATGCACGCTATGAACAGCAATGATATTTCAAAACTCACATGTATTTGGCCGACAAATCCAGTCCATTCTCGTAGCACTTTGCGATCAGTTCAGGCCATGTGGCGGTTGGCATGGTTTTTCTGACTGGGTCAATAACTTTGTTCAAAATGTCGCAGCATCCCATGACGGTCTGAACAACAAAATACTTGTTCAACGAGTATAATATCGTGTGGGGAGGGGGGAGCTTTGTCAGCTCGAAGATATTAGCTCGTTAGCTACTCTAGAATTCGAGTATAAATAAAGGTTATGTTGTTGTTGTTGGGGTATCGAGCCGATAACAAAACAACAACAACAACGACAAGAAACGAAAACTAGAGCTTGAAAAAGTTGTAATAATCCCCCGACTCTCCCGAGTTTTTTTGGCTTCAAATTGTAAAGGAAAAGTTGCCAGTGCAAATACGGCTTTTTCTGTCATTCTTTTGAAAGTGAGTTCTAAAACCTTTTAGCCTTTTACAATAAACAGTCATCTTACCCTGCAGCACAGCTCACTTGTGATGCTTCCACCAGTACTCCCGCCTACAAGTAAACAATTCAGTGTCACTTTAGAAGCAGCACGACAAGATATAAAGGTGTACGCCCATTGCTTGGTTCTTAATCAACAGCCTTCCTCTTTGGTATATAATACTTTTATTTTACTCTTTTTCTATGTTTTTCTCTTTCCTTGCTTTCAAAAATTATTTTTAACAGAGAGCCGGAGAATAACAGATACTGGTTGTAAACTATACTAAAGTTCTCAATTCTTTAGTTGGGATAGCTTGAATATCGTTTAATATGTTTTTGTTTTTGACGGATGAAGATTAGGGAGGGTAAAAATAGTAACCCCAAGGGTAGGTGCTAGAGCGAAAGAAGGAAAGAGGGGAGGGGGAGGGGGAGGGGAGAAAAATACTTCTCTTCTCTCTCCCCGCCCCCTACCCCGCTCCTTTTGACTCGCCACATTTTCTCCCCTCTCTTCAAGTTTTATAATGCGCTTTCGCGAGTAAAACAATCGCGCGCCCGAAGAAAACGCCTACACTGCAGGCTAGTTCCAATTAATTGAATTTACAATAAATTCCAATAAACTGCTGGCCACGTAAGTGAAGAAACTCTGTTCCCTGGACCGTTGTTTGACTCAGCGGCAACAATAAAAGTATAGGAAAGGAGCCGACAGTGTTGTACAAACATAAGGTACAAAGATGGCGGTCACAACAGTACGCACATAAACAAGCAGCTTTCGCCAGCCCAAAATATGCCTGCACTGCAGGCTAAATTGGAACAAAAACAAGTTTTTTTGTAAGAAAAAGGTTGAACTCCCAGAGGACTGGTTTGAAACACCAACATGGCCGCCGTGTTATTAGTTTGGGACATCAATATGGCGGACGTGATGTCATGTGAAAATACTCTTTAAAAGAAAACATCTCGAGTATAAAGTATCTTGCTTCAGGACAAATCTTCCTCATTAAAACTCTTTTTTAGAATGTAGGGAGAATGGCATGGTTTTTTTTGCAGGTTTAGGTGAGGTCTTACAGGTTAGGTTAAGGTTAATTGATCATTATATTGTACTTACTATTTGGATTGGTAAACGCTGCAGTTGGCTTAATGGCAATCATATCGAGGGGGCAATTCAGCTTGTAAGCTGCAACTTGAGCTACCTGCAACATTCAAGACAAAAAAATAATAAAAAAAATAAAGAAAAGTAGGGGTTCTGGAATGGATCAACACAGCCATCCAAGGTTTGTTCGTTTATGTTTAGAGAATTGCCAGTAGTCTTAAGAAACATGATAATGGCAAAACCCAGCATGGTAAGACTCGCATCAGTCCATGAAGCTATCACACCATCCTCCGACTATCCACTTTTCTTTTGTTGAGAGAAAGTGTCACGCCAAGAAATTCTACATTGAATGCTTCTGCTTTCTGTCAAAATATTTGGTTTCCAGTATTTGTTCATTTAATCATAGATTTTCCTAATTTTCGTTTTTCTCTGGCCAGATGATCAACCTCGCTCCGAGAAACTTCTCAAGGAAAAGCAGCTTTCTTGGGTAATCTAGGCTACACTGTAATATCAACTGCCCCTACCTTAGTATTTATTCCTTGGCCGATTTCAATGCCTCCGTGTGCAATAGCTACTGTGCCGTCAGCGTGGAATATTGACACCAATGCAGTGAACATGGATCCTTCGTAAGCCACTCCGTACTTCAAAGGGACCACACTTATTCCACGTTTCCGCCAACGATTGTTCTAAAAAGAAACGGCTTCAGTTGACCACCAAAGGCTGTGGAAAGTAGGGGGTAGGGGAAAGGGGAGGGAATGATTGTGATTGGATAGTAACCTCTTAACATACCACAACTATATGAACTATTTGATTCACTTGTTTCAGACATTTGCGCGCTCCATTAGCCCTTGTACTAGAAATACTGCTGAGGCTAAATAATAAATTCTTTAAAGCAGTTTTCATTTATTTATTACTTGACTGAAATAAATACTGAAACTTGACTGAAATAAATACTATGAAAATAAAATACCCTGGCTCTTGAAGAAGAGTTAAACGCTCATGTACCTTGTTGAAGGTGTCGATTGCAGTCTTTCTGTTCTGGAAGTCGCTAATCGAAAGAATGTCTAAAAAGATGGCAGAAAAGAAACAATACCTTTTGACATCTACTACCAAGACAGCCTGGTTAGCTTTATCTCAAACACTTTCTTGTGTACGTCGACGAAGACTTTATAAAACCAACCATGCTTTTCTTTGGGGAAGAGGGGGGGGGGGGGGGGGGGTAGTATTTCCTTGTATCTTTAATTAACCAAACTGCAGTAGTCCTTGGTATTCGGTATTTAGTTCTGTATTACTTACAGAACTAAAGTATGAAATTCAAAGGTATCATCAATGACCAGCACTAGTACACAACACCAAAGACATAAGACGGCAACTGATTCTGATGGCAAAGCGATGAACAAGTAAATAGTAAATGACGAAGGTAGACACAGTATCAGTTATCGTCTGTCTCAGTGAACCATTGGTAGCTGTAGGAGATGTTCAATGCCTTCATAAAAGGGTAAATTGCAAAATCCAGGGTTTGTAGCTGACTTGTAGCTGATAACGAGAGACGCGCGGTCAGAGGAAGTGAGGGGGATGATGGAAAGCCCTACGCAACAATTGACGTAACAGTCTCACGTGGCCGTTCCTTGACCGCTTGCAAATAATAAGAAACAACTGCGGACGAGTCAGGGTTTGTATTATTAGTCTTGACCAGGAGCCTCCTGTCTTAACTTGTTGTAAGCATCTCTGGCACTGCTTTGAGTTCACCGAATTTTCAGAGTAATATATACCTCATGTATTTATTATTATTACTACAGAAATTACCATTCCACAGTGTAGATATGGTGCAGTATTTGAGTGTCTCTCCTGTTTGCGTTTCCTGTAGAATAACATAGAAAAAAATGGTGTTATATCGTACAATCGTACCATGATATAAGTAACTCAAGCCATTTGTCGCTTTGAGTGACATCCATTTTTCCAAAAGGGATATCATCACTATTTCGGTCAATATAATTTTCTTTCTGAAAAAGCCTTGGAAGGAAAATAATGGTCTAGCTTCGGATCACATGGTTGGTTAATGCATACCCATCCGACCCATCCGCGAATAATGACTGTTTCATTTCGCGCCTCTTATTAGCTATAACCACACTTTATTATTAACCCTACCTGGCCATTTTGGTACAGATTCACTTTTCTGACTTGCTCTGGTGTCAGCTTCAGTTCTTTAGCTACGTGTTCCATCACTGATTCCGTGAAAAACACTGCCTGGGTGGAAGCTAAGAGAACAAACACAATATCAGTAAAAAAAAACCTTGCTATTGTAATACCGCATTTTCCCAATTAAACGCCCCCGGTGATTGTTTGAAACTGCATCAGTTTCTTATTTGACTCCGGTTTTGTCTGTTACACAATCTCAACTGTAAAATTATTTGACTGTCACGTTGACAAGTACCTGCTACGCAGGCTACCGCCGGGTCCACCACATTAAAACCGTTAATATCCTTGCGTCGAAATCTTCGCATTTTAATTCGCAAATCGGCAAAAATTGTTGACATAATGGAGCAGCAAAACACATAAAAATATTTTGTCTTCCTCGGTATTCATCACTTAACAAGGGTGGCGCAGTGGTGAGAGCACTCGCCTCCCACAAATGTGGCCCGCGTCCAAATCCCGGCCTCGACGCCATACATGTATGTGGGTTGAGTTTGTTGTTGGTTCTGTCCCTTGCTCCGAGAGGTTTTTCTCCAGATACTCCGGTTTTCTGCTTTTCTGTATTGTTCGTATTATTATATTGCCTTTCAGCTCTGACGCCAGCACTTACTTTCAAATTGAAACTGCTAGTTTAGTGGATAGTCCCTTATAACGGCTGAATTTGCCAACATTTCGTGACACATACATAGAAGTCTAGGAGGGTTAAAGGAACACGGGCAACATACCTGGAGCGCGGCACCATGTGTTTCCTGGTGTGTGAGTGCGAGTAGCGTAAGGAACGATATTCCAGTTAGGACAGAAGTAAGCTACAATACAAGAGCATATCAAATACATGTTAACAGACACAAGAAAAGTGGAAAACAATAAGACAGGGTCTTTCCAAAATTTACGCGCGGTTTGCTCGTCACATTCGTCCTAGGAACTGATGCGATTCATAAGATCTACAACGCTTTTAAATTTTGGCACTGTCGTAACTCCAATACTAACAAGGTGATCTCGGCCATTTACCAGGCTCATGTGAGACATGTTCCCAGCAAACAGCTAGGATTAACAATGTTAGCTGGGATTACCAATTAAAAACCGCGGCCGGATTAGCTCAGTCAGCAAAGCGCTTGGCTGCAGAGCGGAACGTCGTGGGTTCGAATCCTGAACCGGACTAATACTCAGGGTATTAAAATAACTAAGAAATGCAGGTACTTCCTTTGTCCTGCAAACGGCTAGACCTTAGCGTAGTTCCCATGACAACTTAAATTGGCGGGTTTCGTCTCCAGTATGAGACATAAAAATAGTCTCCCCAATTATTCGTTTCGTGCTAAATTTGACACTCAAATAAAGTGCATGAAGTGCATTCGAGTGAAAATTCTGTTTCTTATAGTTCTGATTCCTACATTACGCTTTCTTACTTTAACGCTAGAAATTCTCCCTCGTATGAGTGCATGGACATTGGAAAGGCGAGATTTCAAGCGCGTGATTTTGTGCAATGAAATTTTGGTCCCCTTGTTAATGGGGTTTTCCTGTTAGAAAGGTTTATGGGTAACAGGTATTTAGTAAAATCCAACTAGTGGTCTGTTATCAATGCTGCGTTCTGATTGGTTGAGCTACTACTAGGCTATATGTTATAGCCCACTAGCAGCGAAAGCGCCGGCTTTCTGGCGGCAAAAAAAGGATTAAAGTCTAACTTTAACCAGCTAAAGTTGTTTTGTCTCGATATTTTTGACCAGCTAGTTGGATTTTACGTACTAAAACAATTATTCCTCGAGCCCGAATGGCCTCTGAGTCAATAGCCCATTCGGCCTTAAGCCTCATGGGCTATTGACTAAGAGCCCATTCGGGCTCGAGGAATAATTGTTAAATGTGCACACCAGAATGCCATCTGCTTAAGGTTAGGATGAGTATATATAAAATATTTCATGGAAAGTGTGCGCGTACGGTATTTACGCACGAGTTGTTGATGTATCAGAAATCAAACGAGAGAGCGCAGCGAACAAGTGAGATTTCTGATACAACTTTTCGTTGTTGTTTTGGCGGCTCTCTTCAATTTTTTTCATCAAGGGTGGAGTTTTTTGTATAAAGATACAAAATTATTTCAATCCAATTTCTTTGCGAGATGTTTTTCACTTTTCTGCGATAAAAACTCTACTTTATGGTCGTTTCTCGTTGAATGTATGCGAAGCAACTCGCAAAGCGAGGGCGATTCAAGCTGCAAGCGCCTATAAAAGGCGGGAATTTTGACGCCGAACTCACACACCTCTGTGGCTTTTTTCTCACACCTGCAAAAAAAACATCTTTCGCGATTCCGATTAGAAATATCTTTTCTTTTTCACGAGTGAAAAACATCGTTCGCTCTTCTGACTGGCTAGAACTCATTTGAGTATGAAAATATTTACATCATTGGTTTTCAGTGAGGAGATGTAGGTATGTATATAGTAAAATACTAGTTACCATTGTCAGCCAATGTTTGAGCATAACCCACATCAAGATCATTGGGGCTGGAACCACAGTCTGCATATAGGTTCATATCAATACCATTCAGTTTGCCATCATTTGCCACTCCAACCTACACAAATACTCAAGCTATGGTTAGTGTGCTTACCAGGGATACGTCCTCGTAATTCAAGGACAAAAAAGGAATCAGGAACATCAGTAAATGATAAACGAGTAAATTAGGTACCATCAACAACGGGAAAAACGTTTCAGATAGTTTTTGACAATCATCTCGCGAGATTTCAATTGACCACTCCAGAAATACCATAACATACCATAATGCTCTTTGTTTGTCACACCAAAATTTTGCCTAAGCATTGTCTTCATTTTCTCCTGGGAGTTAAAATGGGCACGAGAGAAACTGAAAACAATGCTTATGCAAAATTTGGGGTGACAAACAAAGAGCATGTTACGGTATTGACTATTTTCCAATTCCCCATAATACACTCTGTCTGCCCCCCAAATTTTGCATAACTTATTGTCTTAAAATGCTCTTGGGAAAATGCAATACTCCCAGGAGCATTTAAAAACAATGGTTTATGCAAATTTTGGGGGGCAAACAGAGTGTATTATGGGGAATTGGAAAATAGAGAATATAGTTTTTCAAGGTCAATACCTCCCAAGTTTGAGCGTAAACTACGTCGCCATAAACAAAGATTTGGAAAAATTGACACCACAGTTGTATTAGATAAAGAAGAAAATTGGTTATGACCAGGGTTATAACATCAGTTTTCTCAAAATATGCAGTTTACCCCTTTAAAGTCCGAAACACGATTTGGTTTAACAAGTGGTCTGCATTGCCCCTTTCAGTAACATAAATCTAGTTTTTATCGGGATTGGGCAAGATGAAAATCGACACCCCTGCTTTTTAAGCACCCTTTCGACCTCGGCCGACTTGTTTTCTTTGTTTTCTTTCACAGTTTTGCTTTTACCCTTGATTATTATGGCATTTAGGTCCTGATATTCGGTCTCTTCCCGGGGTTTCAAGTCTCATAACTCTATCTGAAGTTAAACTGTCGTTCAAATCGTTTCAGAATATGAAGAACTAAGCAGAGAAATTAAAGAGCCGAAGAAGATAGAAATGGTAACTTGAAAGCCACCGCTGTCTGATCAAATTTAAGACTGGTTTGCCTATGCTGCGTTTTACGCGGATTTTTGGTTACCTTGTAAGTTGCTTTATATGGTTCTCTTAATCCAACCAACTCCATGTTCGTGTTTAGATCCAACCGCATGCGAACTGGCCTAAAAACGTGATTAAAATAATAATCGCAATTTGTAGGTTTGAAGCTATGACAAAAATCAAATCTCGCACCTACAAAATTCAAACCATTCATCATCACAACCATCGTCATCATCATCATTAAAAAAAAAAGACGATTGGATTATAAGCAAAATAACAACACTGCAGGTGCATCACACATTTTTGTATACATTTTATCAATATCAATTGCACGATTAGGAGATAAAACTTCCTGATGAGACGCGTTATAAAGGACGTGAACACAAGAAGACAAAATGTTCCTTTGATACAATGCTTAAGAAATCATCTCCAGGAAAATTCCCCTTCATTCGGCATATTCAGCGAAGCTAAAGAAACGCGATCAAGTTTGAAGAAACGCAAATCCATTTTTTTAGTGACGTTCTCACTAGCTTAGTCGTCGTTTTAAGCTCCCTACTTTCATCATCGTCGTCATCGGAAACTGCAATTAGAAGAATGCTATCAAACGTTTCTCAAAATTTTCTTAGAAGAACTAAACCTTGTCGAATATTTCGCTCATAACCTAGCAATGAGTAGAATTACATAGTATGCGTCCGTAAAAACCCAATATTTATATCTAATTATATCAAAGCTGACAAGGTCAACAAGAACGACCGTCTTTTATGGAATTTTACCTCTTAGTGACGTAAGCAGCTAAAGCGCAAGCTGTGGCGATCTGATTGGCTCTAGTGATTCTTGCTCCATATGCACCCCCGCACCTCTTCACGCTCATGTTAATACTTGATACAAACAAAGGAAAGACAAACAAAAACAATAAAAGAAATTACGCTTTTGTACGCATAAAAATAACGCGGTCTAACGCGGGAAGATTGGCTGGACCCGGTCGAATAGACCTTTTTACGGTTTCATTTTTGACATGGACAAGTTAAGGAAAATCCGTCGACACCACTGGAAGAGCGCCTTAAAATTAGTAAAACTGCGAAGTTAGAAAGTGATTTGTTAAAAACTAACGAAGATATAGCTTTTCAAAGACGAAAAATTTTGCTGACGGCGCTTGTATGGTGGGGGCACATACACAAACTTCTGTAAATTTTCGCAACTTTGTGAAGCTATATCTACGCTTACGTAAGACGTATCGCTTTCAAATTTGGCGATTTTACAGATTTTAAGGTGCTCTTTCAATTGATGTCAACGGATTGTCCCTGACTAGTCCATGTCAAAAGTCGAAAAACTGTGAACAGGTCTATTTCACAGTAAATACTGTCATAAAGCAGGGATAGTCATTCTTTCAGCGGATCACTAGACTTGATTAGGGAGGTGTTTTAGCAGGAGGAAGTTCAGTATCCATACCTCTGAACGGGGAAATTCAAGGTCTGTGCAACAGCTGCCTGCGTGCAATCTACTCCCTGGGTCGCCGAGTGAACAGTCATCCCATCTTCCTCGAGAACACACAACGCTACCTGTTTTATCACCAAACAAAGGACCAAACGTCAATGACAAAATCTTTTATCTTGCCGTTTGATTTGAGTCAATTAAGGCCACGCTGTGCCTTTAGAGAACAACGGTCATAAGTAATATATAATGAATGACTGAATCTTAGAAAACAGTTGCTAATACGATACGACCACTCAACGAATCAATATCACAGGCGCGTCATGACACTTTATTTATACGGGATGGAGCTTATGAGGTTGCTTCAGGTAGCCGTTATTGGTCATACTTTTGAAGGTTTACCTTAGTACTAAGTAGACTCACTAGCCACAGGCCACAAAGTGACCACAAAGAAATGGCAGTCCCGTCCTTGAAGGTATTGTAAAACTGTACCCTCAATTTGTTTTTCGTTCAAAAGACATGATAAGTGAATAAAAGAACTATATTAAATTGCTTTTTCTAGTCCTGCTGTTTTTTTTTCCTCTACAATTTGCGCCTGTACTAGTCACTATATCTGGGTCGAGTCACCTTAAAGGAGACTTGCTTTTCTGCAACAAGCTTGACCAATTCTATTTTTCTCTCATGTCTTCTCACCTGTGTTTCCATGTGAAAGTGATATTGATGACCAGTATATATGGATCCCTGCACGACATGCGGTGAGTTTTGAATAGCAGCTGTTAGGAAACAACCATAGAATTTTGTTAGGGAGATGAAGATTTTTTGCTCTAAAGTTACAGTTTAGGAAAGAAAGAAAAAGTAGAATTAAGTTATCGAATTAAGTTATCGAAAACGATAACCAAAGATAAAACGTTTAAATTAGTGGTTTATCCGCTGGGGAGCGCCATTCAACGTTTGAAAAACCGGGGCCAGGGACTCATTTCTCGAAAGCCCCGATAATTACCAGGCGCGGAAAGCTGTTGTTGATTACATTCAAGATCGAGGTTTGAAAAGTTTCGCTGTCAACACGATGGAACTATCAGTTAACAGACATCAATAACGTGGTTTGTTGGCTAGTACCCCCGCTAGCCTGCGTGACAGGCGTTCGAAAGGAAAGGGAGAGGGGATTTTAAGCGCGAGGAAAGCCCGAGGAGCGCGCGAGGAAGGAGAGAAGGGTTCCCCTCCCTCCCCTCTTTCCTCCCTCCTACCTCGCGCACCATTTGCGATTCCCTCGCGCCTCAAATATCCTTTTCCTATTATTTCGAACACTCGCCACGCAGACTACACCAATACATACAGTACACAAAGAAAAAACGCTTCATCAGCATATTTTTAAGGTGAAAGCACCCTACCGGCTGCATCGCCTTTTTTCAGCGGTTTAGCCTGGGGATCGAAGAATGACTTAGCCGCAATAGCTTCATCTATGGTGAGAATCAGAGGCTTCTGTTCTTTGTAAGTTACTTTCACAGCTTTAGCAGCTTCATCTGCGTGACGCTGGGTGTCTGCAAACATTGAAATGTTGTGAGAACTCCGTATTTTCACTTGTGATTGGTACAAGTAAATGTTCAAATGGATTATAAGGATGAAATTTCGCATTTGAGGTTACTAGTGTGTTGTGAACAAGGGAAGACGTTTGCCTGGAGAATATTAGGCTTTAATCACCAAATCTCTTACTAACACAAACATGGCGGCAAACTGCAACCACGAGGATTGTAGGCTCATACAAAGTCAAATCACACTACAAATTATAATGTAACGTGATACGTCACACAACTCTCGCAGTGTTCAAGTGTTTCTAGTTTCTAGTTTCTAGCTTTAGTTTGCAATGTCATTTACACCACATAGTGCACGTATCCAACACTAGTTATACTTGATTTTCAAAGAAAAATAAATAAATGACATATACAACAAAAACAAAAGAAAAAAATGAGAGGGTATAGAGCGTTTCACATGACGTCACGGTGGCCATATTGGTGTTCCAAAACAATGAAGCGGCGGCCATATTGGTGTTCCAAACAAAACCTGTGGGATTTGGACTCTCTTCTTATGCAAACAATTTCTTTTGCTCTCATAAATTTGTAGAGTTGCTGGCCACGAGAGTGAAAACGCTCTATACAGGCTACGACACACGTGGTGCGGTGAATGTCGAAGGCGTTTGAGCGAACGTTTCTGTTTTACATTGCTACAAATTGTGACTTTCTAGGGGAGAAGTTTCATGAATCCACACCGCTGAATTTCACTACTAATCAGAGCTGTACAGCAAATTCTTGTCTGTGACTAAGAGGTATGCCAGGAAGCATTTCAAGAGAAAACTCTCAAAAATAGCCTGCCTCATATTCAAAATTACCAACCTAGCAGCCAGTACTGACTTTAGTTAAGCGCCCGAAGCTAATCTGGGTTAAAGACAGAATTAGTTGTGGTAGTTGCCCGGCCATTACTGCTCTTTACCTTTTAAGTTACTTGCTGCAAGGTCTGATTGTTTTAGTGGATTTATTACCTTGTTTATAGATCAGTTCATACTCAGTTTTGGAAAAGAAAGCTTCACGAGTGTTTACGTAACTTACCAGCAATTATTAGTCCCAAAGCCTGACCAGCAAACAAAACATTTCCACTGCAGAATAACTGTTACAAACAAAATCAACTTCATCTTAGCCTTTAAAAGAGTTCAGGTGCGGCTTACAGAAGCTACGCTACAACGATATTTAGTCAGCAGCTGGTCAACAAATTGAATGTATTATGTGGAAAACAAGTGAAAGAACATTTATACAACAGGAAAAAGGGCAAAAGAATGCACAAAACTCATATCTGTTCAGTACATCAGAATTTAACATCAGAACCGGCAACTGTGGCAGAAATAAAGGTTACAAGTGTCCGCGCTATACTCGCATGCGGAGGCTTCAAGTTTATTTTCCCTTCAGTATGACAATACATTCGCCCATGCTACAGCAGCATAAAGGAATTGGATTCAGAATGTGTTGCCAACAAGCTACTGATAAAAAAGGAATTATTCCAGCCTGTCTTGGGTTCAGTATATGTATTTTCTCGCGTTAAGGAATGCACGTTGCCTCAGTGCTTTGCATACGGATGTGTTGGTATTTGTCGCGTGAGTTATTTTGACAGTGTGCGTGATTATTTGTTATCAGGTATATAAGGTGTTCTTTGCAGATTCAAGGTCACTTGACGGCATCTCTCGCTACCGTTCTGTAAATTTTCTTGTATTTGTTATCTTTTTTGTTATTATATTTAATCTTTCAGAAAGGTTTTTACCAGATTGTACATTATTGACATTATTGTTAGCTTACGTCTTCGTTAGCTATAGTTTGTAGTATGTTTATTCACGTATTTTGCCCGTGTTCTAGCTATCAATAAACGAGATGCCTATTCCTGATTCTTGTCGGCGTTTCATGGTTTCTAGAGTGAAAATGTTTTTTGTTCTCGTTTCAATGCAGAGTGATTAGAGAACAAGATAATAATAAATAATAAAACAAAAGGCGATTTTTTTCTAGTCAACAGAAATGCTTAGCCACAAAGAAAGTGAAATAAACCACACTCGAGAATGTTTCATAATAGATTAGAAAAGATTGATTCCACCTGAGAATCAGATTCAAGATTAAGCAAAGCTGTTTAATGGTAACATTACTAAATAAATATACAAAAACGAAACAATGATTATCAACTTAAGCCTGCGTTAGTACCTCTTCTGGGTCATATCCAGCGGGCATAAAATTGTTCACGCCTCCTTTAGGAATGTTTGATGCTGTAATATACTGTAAAACGCCAGGCATTTTCTACGCAACAAATAAAAAAATGAGATTTACAATTATATGCCTGCATGCAACCGAATTTAATTTTTGAAATGGAATATGCATATTTTACTTACCAAAGCTTGCGATGTATCAACAGTGTTTATTTTGCAGTTTCCCTAAGAGTAAGAAAAATTTTACAATATAAGTAACCTAAAAAAAGTAAACAAAAAAAAGAAAGAAACAAATTCCTGATTCATTGTGTCACGAGCAAAAGGAAGTCAAACATTTAATTCCTAGACAGGACTAAAAAGTAAACATGGCAGCTTTTGAGAGCAGCCGACAGCAGGCAAAGCCTTTTTCCCTCTTGTTTTGTCATCATTGATGACCAAGCGTTCAGTCATAGTATATGAAATGTACTCTTTGGATTGGATTAAGTTAAAATTCGATTGAAATAACCCCAGAATCTCTTTTTACTGGTCAAGATTCTTTTCAGCCATCTTTTCAGGACAGCCTGCAGACAAAGACCTTTTTACTACAGGACCATTAAGCTTTGGAACAATTTAGAACCTTCTCTTAAATCAAGCTCATCTGTTCAATTTTTAAACGTCTCTTAAGGAAACAGCTTTTTTAATTTTTGGAAATGCTTCTTAGTTAAGTTTAAAAAGGGTCGTAATTAGTACTAGGTTGAGTGTTGTAATTAGTTATATGTAATGCTTGTAAATAATGATTGTTCCTGAAAAGCCCTTTTGGGGAGGAAACAATAAAGTATGTATGTATGTATCTAACAGACGTTTATGTCTTAATCCTACCTGAGTGCTCACTACAAAAGCACCACACAGCTCGCCACCTTGTGTGGGAATATCAGAAACGTACTGAGCCTCTCCAGATGTCTGAAAACAGCAAGTGTCAGTAAAAAACATTACTACCTTCTTTTGTAAAAGTAGATTTTTATTGTTAAACTTCATAGAAGAAGTTGTTAACAGAGGACAGCAACAACTGGCTGCTTCTGCGCTAATTCAAAGGACCACGAATTGCTAAAAGGTATAGTCCGCGTTCTTTAACGCGGGAGTGGTGATGGTCGCGAGTTAACGAATTTCCTACATTTTGATTTACGACCGCTTATATTTCCGCAAATGTCGTCTTTTCTTTTAGGAGGTGGTAAGGTTCTAGTCTAAAGAAAGTCTTGAATGAATACTGTTTGTGCTTATACCTGCAAACACCGCACGTCTAAACATGAGTCGTTAGAAAGGAAAAGGCATTATACAATAAACATTTCTTACCTGTGCTTTGGCAGCAAGTTTGGTCATGGGTTTTGTAAGCGGGTAATCTTCGGGTTTGGAGTCATAGCTCTGAGTACCAGACGATACAGGGCGAATGAAAGGCTCTGCCGCTGACCGCACCCTTGCAGAGGCTTTGTTCCCAAGAAGAGACAAATAGAACTGCAAATAATAATAATTACAATTCAACATAAGGGCAGGCCCTCATTAAATAAACAATCAACAGAGGTGTAACAAGAGAGGACATTGGGGTTCCTGGGATTGCATTTCGTTTTTCCGCGAAACGCTAGAAATTTATAAACCAAGATCCACGCTAAGATTGTACAATCAACTGTCATTTCCTCGGCCGACTTCTATCCAAACTGCTTGCCAAAAACCATAATCTGAAAGCTTTCTTTGTTAAAAATTTTGTCGTATTTCATCAGCCGTTCTAAAAATTGGTTTATAAAGACAACATATTTGGTCCTTCTCGCCACGTGACTCATCTATACAGCTACTTTTAAGGATTGCAACTCTCCGCAATCCCTCTACTTCTTCGAAAAAATGTCACTTTAATAAAAATACCGTATGGACTTCGTTGGTACATACCGAGGATAGTAGTATAGCATGGACCGGTTAGACCCCTCTTTCACGTAGGAAACTCGTTAATTTTGTGCAGGCAGCAAAACATAAGCGCCGATGAAATTTTTTTTTTCAGAGATAAATAAAAAGGCTACGATGGCGCTAATGCATTTATGCGCAAACAAATGAGATTTCACGCGCAAAAAAAGTGATCCGTAATCGGTTCCCACTATACTACTCTGGGTGTGACACAGTATACCCCTCCTCTCACCTCACTGAAAAATTTTCGTTAAGCTCCTAGACAACAATGAATGTAGCTCAATTTTCAAAATGGAATTTAAAAGAAAATTGTTTTAAATGAAAATGCATCAGTGGAATATGGAAAAAAAAGAGTTGTTTTCAAGCAAACGACCAAGGACTATTTCAAGTCTGCTCACTAAAATCAGCAGAAAGTTTTAATTTTTATGCGAAATCCAATACTACTTATCACAAATACCGCCTTGTCAGTGTTTTCAAGCCGACTTGTAACTCACCTTGTAAAACAAGCTAAGTGCCACTGATTTTCGGTATTCTACGCTTGGACCAAGGGGGGAAGAATTAGGACTGATTTCTTTAGCTAAAGAATTCAAGGCATCTGGAAACATCAAAGCAAGCGTTTAGATATCTTGCCATGGAATCCTTTTTATCTATTAGTCAAGCAATGTGGTATACGAATCTAGGCCCGATTCCTGAAATATTTGTCCGTTCATGTATAGAGATGTTTAGAGAGGCATTTCGTGTTACCATAACTGTATCTTGGAGTAAAGGTTCAACAATATCTTATGAGCTCGAGTTATATGCTTTTAGACAAAAAACGTCGCTGAAAATTTAGCTTCATCGTGGGTTAAAGTTCTGTCGAGGAACGTAGCCGTGGTAAATGTCCTGACTCAAAACAGATCTGTAAACGCCTCATTTGTCTTGTTTTAACTGTGAATACATTCGATATGAAACTAACTTCAGTACAGACTATGGAGAGAACAGTGTTTCTGAGTAACGAATCCTTTAAATTAATATTAGTTTACACTTCGAGTATCATCACCTTTGAGAGTAGCCTCGTCTGTCAGGACTTTATTTTTTAACAATGTCTCCGTGTTCTTGGCGTGATACTGTAGTAAAAATAAGTAAGAAAGCATTGGGAAATGACTAGTGCAAGTAACTAGTACTGCTGCTAGTAAAAGTGTAAAACAGTAAAATAAGACTTAAGCCTGCACACTCCTAACTTCAGCTAAGAACAAAATAGAGCAAAAATTCGTTTAAAAGGAATATGATCATCCAATTAGAATCCAAAAGGAGTTCTATTCATGTTTATACACGGTGTACGTATTCAGAGGTATCTATATAAATGAGACACTAAGGAGATGTACTTACTGGATATTGCTCTATACCACCTAAGACAAGGCTGGCAAGCTTTACAGTCATGGTTGAAGAGTCCACCTGAGCAATAAATCCCGCATTCACATAGGCGTGGGCATTCTGAAAATTCAGAAATTAACAAAATTCAAACAATAGTAACTTGTTCTCCATAGGGTACTTCTTATGTGGAAGTTATCAGCGATGTATTTTGGCAAGCTTGTGGTCCTAGACAAAAGTGTAATCAACCAGCGTCCATGGTCACTGATGGCTTTGTACTCTGGTGGCTTTGATTTTATAAATGTTTTGGATAGATGGGAAGTAGACTCTCATCATGGACTATGAGCACAAAGCAAATCCCCAGACCTGCTGTTTCTCAGGGAATAACACAAATGTTGAACATGTATTTGTCTTGAATATTAGATTTCCGTTATGAAAACTAGAAATAACAACAAGTGAGTTAATTAAAAGGGTTTGGTATTTAAGTTTTCTTCCAAGATTTCTTGTTCAGTCCAATTGGCCCGAGCTTTGCTTGAGCGACCAGTTCAATCTAAGCTCAGGCACATTTCTAGGGTATAAACCATGACTGTTAGAAATGGAGAAAGATAATGCAAATCCTGTGCTTTGATTGGCTAGCCGAGTGCACTTCAGAGCTAATGTACAGTTATTTAGCTCCAGAGAGGAGTCACATATGAACACTAAAGAGCGAATATCTACTCCACGCGTATTTTCCACAGTAATTAAAACTAAGTATTGCGTAGAATGCCTTCAAGGACAACGGGTCTTAAAAATTGTGGTACCTGAGCTCTTGGCATAACTTTGTAGGAACGCATGATACAGTCCTTCGTATACACGGGCAACAACACAGCTAAGATAACCTGAAACACGAACACAATTTGTAGTTAAACTAAGTAGGTTTAAAATTTCGACAGTAGGTATGGACGCTACATCTTTAACAACTTGGAAGACAATCGAACCTTGCCAGTCATGTCTAACTTGTTGAACGCTGACAGAGTGTATTCAGCTTCTGTGCTTGAATAGCTGTCACCTAAAGAGACAAAGCCATGTTAATTGCCTAGTTGTAAGGGCCTGTTTACATGGAGGAGGGGTACCCCAGGTAGCTGAGGTAACCTCCTTAGGCGGGGTACCCGCCTATCCATATAATCTCTCATATGGTCACCCCACCTATCATGTAAAGGTGATCAAATTAAAATGAGAGATTATGTGGATACGCAGGTCACCTACCTGGAGTACCATACCTCCATGTACACAGGCCCTAACTAAATACCATGAACAACGTCTCGTCTAACATAAAGTCTTACCAACGATCAGTGAGGCTCCAATGGTTTCAAGAAGAAGAGCGATGTCTGACTGAAAGCCAGGGTGATCGTGAAGCAACATTAAATTTCCAGAAATACTGCCAACCTAAAAAAGTATTAATAAAGTAAGAAAGATTGGGACTAGCAATTAAGTTTTGGGCGAACGAATCGAAAAATAGCTTCCTACTTGGTAGGAATGGAAGAAGAACTTAAAGGGTTTTCTCAAGTCGTTTTGCATAAACTGAGTGAAAAAAGGTAGTAACGTAGGTTTTCATAAAACTGTATACCAGGGGAAGAAAGTCAAACATTTGATGCGGTATATTATAAATACAGTTTTCAAGTGCTGGGTAGTCGATATTAACTCTTTTCACTGATAGTCAAAGTTATGGCGAGTTGACTTTTCACTGTAACGCTAAGGCCCTGATCACAAGAATCTGGAAATTTTTTAACCTCATATTTGTTTTTACAAGAATCAGCCGTTAGTCCACACGAAACCAGTGTATCCACTCACCGAAATCGCACCTTCTTGATCCCGGGAATTCGCATTCATGATTGAAACGGGATATTATCGAATTCAATTAAGTATACAGCTTCAGCCTGCCCGGATTCGTGTGGAATGGACCTTAGTTAACTTTGCGGGCGAAACCCTGTGTAGGGTGTTACCCCCGGGTACTTGGGTTAATTTTTGCTACCCCATTATAGTCTATTCTGTGGCCAATTATAGAGCCCATCTTAGTCACTTTTGGGCAAATATGTAATTTTCGCGATCTCAGCTTACTCACTTTCTATTTTAATGAATTGATCCATTTTTTAGATTGAATGAAGAACACTTTACTTTTCATCTGCAGTACAAACATTCTGGTAAGTTTGCTAACCATAAATATGAAGAATTGTCTTACCCCAAAAAATCCGAAAATGTGCGACCCCTGTTATAGTCAATCCAGTCGTGAAAATGCGACCCTATCCCCATTAGCCTCTTATAAGGAAGTACACCCCCCGGGGTGTTACCATTCAAATGGAACCTCTTTGACGGATCTTTAACTTGGTGCCTATATTTCTTTGGATTTTACGACAAAAAATTTGATTTTTTTTTTGTGAATTGTTCTTTGCCCGCTATCAGGAGTGAAAGGGGGAGCTTAGAAATTGTATCAAGGTATACAACTCACGTTTCTGACCGGAACATTTGCCACCTGTGAAAGACAACAAACAAATCAAGCTCTCGTACAACTGCATAAAAACCTTTGTTGGCAGCTGTTGCAGACCAATACTAACCTATCCTACCCTGTCACATAACGTGATTTTTGAGTGCGTGTGTGTACGTAGGGGGTGCGGGTAGGAAGGGTGGTGATTCAGATGACGTGAGCTTATTTTGGGAGAAAATACGTAAACAGAGTCGTCACTCTTTGAGGAGAACAAAGGTTTTCACTAAGCAGACATGTCACAATTCTTTCACTGCTTTAAGGAATCTAGTTTTTCTTACAGGACTCTGAGTAGGAAAAATAATCATACTACAGTTGTACTGTATCAAATTTCGTTCATAAACTTCACGAATCCTTCTGTGACAATCTCAAAATAAAATTCCGACTTTTCACTGTCTTGACTCCCATTTTTTCCTGACTTTGGATTTTTTCCTGACTTTTTCCGGACTGTGATACTGATTACCGTGTGTTCCGGCACTTACCTTTCGTATATGGTCAGCCATCACTTTATAACCTTCCCATGCGCTGGCTATGCGATCCAGCACATCTATGAAAGTGTTCAAGGGCACGCAAGCGCCGACTACAACACTACCATTTGGTGCCTACAATGAAAACAAAGAACGTTGCAGCTTAATGAAACTCGTAGCCATAAAGGGGAATTGGTTTCTGGCCTGATACTGTCAGGTACGGTACGAAAGTAAGGATACTGCCAAATTTTCTGTAATCAAACTTGTGTGAAACAAAAAGGCGTACGATTATCAACTAAACTACACTGTACATACATCTGCACTGTAAAACAAATGACGGTCGGCCTCTGAATTGCAAACCAGGATTCCGACTTACAAAAATGCTTTAAAGATAATTCAAACGAGAGATTTTCAGTTGTGTGAAGAAATATTAATGTTGTAATTACAAACCTCATTTGTACTTGGAATGGTGTGCAGTTCTTTAATTTGACTGATGTCAATCAGGACATCGAAAGGACCATCTTTCTTGTAAATACCTGCACAAAACGCAATAAAAAGCTTAAAATTTATCTCCTTTAGTTTTAGTCTAAGCCTTCCCAGAAATCGTCGAAATGATTTGTTTATTTCATAACTCTATTCATACTAAACATAATTTTCCTGGCTTTCCTTTCGCAACTGCAAACGTTGCTATTTAGGCTGCGTTCATACGAATCCGGATATTTTTGAAAACCATACATTTTACATGAATACGGCGTTTTCTCAGTCCCTCTTAATCAATTCACTTGAGTGACGTATCCGAGGCGAACGGGCGCGGGAAACGCCTCACATTTTCGCTTGGACCACGTGACCCGAAATGCTTTAGCCGCGCGTAATAATGCGGCCTAGGGACTTAAGGAGCTTAAGCAACGACGACAACGACGACAACGACAGCGTTAAAAAAAAATTGGTTTTATCAGCAAAACAACTGCTCTGCACGTGCATCACGCTTTTAAGTACATTTGAATTATCTTTGACGTCCACTGCACGACTACGACGTGCAACCTCCCAATGCGACGTTTCATGGAGGACGTGGACACTGACAATGACAGATTTTTCTCTATTTGAACATGGATAAATCCCTTTAAAATTCAACTCCAGGAAAAGTCGCCTACATTTGACGAACTGAGCGGTTCCAAATAGACGCGAAGATATTTTCACCGCCGTCGTCGTCGTTGTTGCTTAAGCTCCTTAGTGAATCCGCTCATCAAAACCGCACTGTTTTGTTTTCGCTCTCCAGAGCGGTTTAAGGTCCTGTCCACAAATCCGCTGTAGAAAAAAAAAATGTCCGAATTCTTGTGGACAAGAGCTTAAACTGCGATGATCTTCTCTGCGTTTATTTCTTCAGTCTGCGGATCAAATATATGACATTCATATATTCATCACTTCAAAAATACATACACATACCTTTTCCAGTATTTCCAGCTACCAGCCTGATCTTATCGCTCTTATATTTAGTCATCAATGCATACAAATCAGACTTGGATGTTGGACAGTACCAAATTAAGCTGTCAGTCTGATCGCCAGGTGATGTCACACACTTTCTTGAACACTGAATCTCTCCATTGCAGCAAGAACCTGGACACCGTGCTATTTCCTACAAAGACAGTTTACGACCCATTTATTATTGTGGTAGCCTGTTCACAGATCCTCTATTTTCTCTTTGGTGATCTTCGAGCTCGCGTTTGGAAATAAAACTGAGCTCGGAGGATTTAGTAGAGAGCTTTAGCAACGACGACGGCAACGAGAAAGGCAAAAAAGCAATAGGTTTGATTAGCAAAACAAACACTTTGCACGTGCATCACACTTTGTTGTACATTTCGTTGCCGTAACTGAAAACCTACGACGTGAAAATGCCTAATTTCACGTTTTATGAAGAACATAAAAGCGACGACGAACTTTTCGTTCTCTTTCTAAACTTGAGTCCGGTCCTCAAGAAATCAACTCCAGGGAAATTCGCCTACATTCGACATTTTCAGTTGGAATAAACGCGACAAAGTTTGAAAAAACGCGGATTCATTTTATTAGTGACGTTTTCGCTGCCATCGCCGTCGTCGATGCTTAACCTCTCTTGTAACCGCTAGCTCAAGGGAATGGGGGTAGTGTACAGGTTAATATATTGCGGGTATGTAAATATGCCCTACTCCTACCAATTACTGGTCCCAGTTGCTCAAAAGGTGCCTGATAACGCTATCTGATTTATCCACTGGATGAGGTGACTGTTTTTTTTCTAATAGTGACTGATCCGCTCCATAGCGCTAGCCCACAACTGGGGCCAGATTTCTACGGGTTCAAAAAGGGCGTCTTCGACTTTTCCGAGAACTTCTATCGAGGTTTGCGTCGTCATTTTTTTCTCACTTTCCACCATACAATTTGAGCAAGTATTACTTACTATAAAAATTGAACTACAAATAAGATTACTTTATATACCTCAATATCTATCGGATCTGAGGATTTTGCAAATGTCTTCATCGCATCTAAAATCGGTCGATAACCTGCCAGTAAAAAAATTTAAATAAATAAGAGAAACGTACCCCTGCCCTTTCTAGCGTTGTATGTCCAGCGGGGTCATAAGAGGGACTGAACAAGGCCCAAAAGAAAAGCTGATTGGTCCAGCGTAGGTCTAGCTTGAAATCGCAGCCCATGTGCAAAGTCGGGGGAGTTCTGTTAGTAGCCAGTCCATTTTCCATCTTAGGTAATATAGGCAGTTTGGATTGGCATGGAATACCAACTAGTCCAAACGGAACACACAATACGGGAACAGATTCACAGATCACCAACCAAGCGGCGCACCTCCAGAATGAAATGGTTCGGTTTTAAATCGGTTATTCCCAGATTCGTTACCGATTCTTGATAGCACAACCCAATTAAAATTGGTGAAAACGGACACCGCGTTAGTAATATCGAAACTAGAAAACGACAGAAGAATATTTCAATCCCGTTAAATTAAAGTTAAAAATTTTTCCGGACAATTTACAATTGCTTAAATTGTTATTACCACTGCAACGATCATATCTTCATTTACATTCGTATTTCCGCAGTTCACATCATCTTCAGTCAATGTTTCATTTCTTTCACGGATTAAGTACCCTGGGTGCCAGAGAATTTTCTAGCGCAGTTTCCGGTTTCTGTCAAGTCTTTATAGTGACCCGCCCTTTTTTTCTCGCGACTTCGCCGCTCGTGGCTTAGGCCTACAGTGAAGATATGTCGGCCTTCATTCGGCCAACACCGAAAATTCCCGCCGCACGCGAGACAAAACCTCTGGTACCCAGGGTACGAATTAAGATGAACTCAACAAATTGGCCTGCTCCCAACAATGTATGGGTCTTCATAGCTCAGTTGGTAGAGCACTGCAGCGCTAACGCCAGGACCATGGGTTCGAATACAGTTGAATTTCCGACATTTTTTCGGGTTAATTTGCAACTGCTTAAAATACAATTCCCCCTACGACGATCGTATCTTTATTGAAACTTCCAGCCACTATGATCAACCACTAAGAACCGCACTAAAAACCCAAGGATATCTTCATTTCATATTATTACCTGTGCAGCGACAAATATTCCCACCAAAACTGTCTTCAATTTGTTGTTTGGTCGGACTAGGATTCTCCTTCAACAAACTGAAACAGAAATGAAATACCAATTACAAATCGATGACGCTTTTCCCTCGATTATGAGGAAAAACAGTGATAAACCTTTGACAAAAGCACCTTTGAAATCCTGCTTTAAAAAAGGAATACGACCTGTCAGTTTACAGGGTCCTGTGTGTATTATGTCGCAGGTGTCAGAAATCATGTATTTTCTTGGTGGCGACCAAGTTCCTTCAATGCTTGTTTCATCATTATAAACAGATCCAATTACTAATGAAGACTATTAAGTAAATGCTTATTTGATAGTTTTAGCCATCTAATGGAACGATAGGTTACCCACACATTTCTGAGCTCGGCAATTACAGATTACATGCCTTATTCTACTTCTACAGAACGTGAATCGCTATTGGTTGTCCTGTGTCATGGTGCTGGCCTTCTGGGCCTTGTACTTTGATTATTAATGTAATAGACAGGGTATATACCTATACATGTTCATGACAAATCCTGGTGAACAATAGCCACACTGGCTTCCATTATGATCCGCAAGTCGCTCTTGGATTGGGTGGTATCCGTCAAATCGACTGCAAAAAAGTTGATATCCATCCATTACCACTAAAAAGTATTAGTTACCAGACATATCCTCTTTTCAGCCCGCCAAGAATGCGTCACGCGCTACAAGTCGTGTAGCGCATGAATCAGTGAAGGGGCAATTAACATCAACTTCTCCTAACATTACACTAAGAGATTAAAAGTTAGACTTCTAGCAGTATCCCTTTTTTTCTCTAATACAGTAGAATTAACAAAGCACTAGTGCGTATAGAAAAATAGCCTTTCTAATGACAAAGAGGAAACCAGTAGCTGATCCAGGGGAGGGGCACGAGGAGGCCCACCCCTCCCATTATTTTTTAAACCAAACTGGGGCCTGAAGGGCCGACAAAAATTTTTTCGGAAACCAGGCCACCCACTTATCTATCCCCCCCCCCCCCAACCCCACCCCTATCTCAGGGTATGGATCCAGCACTGGAAACCAATCACAATAAGCAGGCCGGCTCTGAAATTACTCAATATAACATTGATAACATCGGTCCCAGTTTATCAACAGCTGATGGCACCGCTTGACAGTACAGGTAAAAATATCCCAAAAAGAAACATACACTGTTTAGGGGTCTCGACGTTTCCACAATAATAATTTATTATCAACACAAAAATTTAAAAAGAACCAGATGATGGGAGATTTGCATTAAACGTACACAATCTTCTAGATTTACGAATTTATCGCTAATTGTTTCCCAAAGCATGAAGGAAAAATTTTAAACCAGACTTACTTTCCAATACCTTCAACTGTAGTGACAGTTGCTCCATTGGCTCCACAAAGTGGAAATAGGCACTAGTATGATAGAAAACATGATTAAATTTTTAACATACATGTAGCAAAGGTTTTACTCTTTGTGACAATCTCACTCACTGTCACTGATCTGACTGCTATCACAGTTTTACAGAATGGAATATATGAACATTTTGCTGACTGAGTGTTGACTTATGCCCTACTTGTTTGAAGGGTGAAATTGACATCAAGAAATGATTTACCTGCTAAAATGTCAATTTTGCTCAACAAAATTCTACAAGATAATACCCATCCCAAGAAGAAATTCTCTTTCAATAATAGGGCAAAGGATATAGCATATGAAAGAGATCCAAAGTGTAAAAGCTTGCTCAGTCTTTCTCTAACAATCATTGGAAATTATTAAAGAAATCTCTCACCGAGTTAACAGCAATAGTAGCATCTTTGCCAGTGCTCAGATCATTCCTTGTTACTGACACAACACAACAGCCACACCCTCCCTCACGGCACATTACTTTTGTTCCTACAAGTTATATAAAAAAGCATTATCAGTGGCAGATTCAGGGGAGGGGCCCAGCCAACCCCTTATTTGTTGACAAAAATGAGGCCCAAAGGGCCAAAAAAACTTTTCTTTACACTGCCCCCTCCCCCCCCCCCCCTTATCTCCAGGTCTCCCTCCATGAAGTCCCCTTTCCTGGGTTTCCTCGTCATTCACACAGGATATTGGTCAGTTCTTTTCTCCTTGGATGAAGCTTTACAAATCATCATATTATTTCATCAAGGTCAATTACCATCGTAAAGTGGATATGAAGCAAGTTGATTCCAAAACATTTTTAAGATATACATTTATTATAAAAAACCTGACCAATTTCCATAGAAAAGTGGATTAAAAACTGGTGGGGATCCCATGCCTGAATTATGCATGTATTGCCCAGGGTGGTCAATTCAGCGAGATTACAAAGGATCCTTTGATAGCTTGCCCTAAATATTATTAATGACTAGCGAGTGTCTAAATTGTCATAATTTTCACCCAAATTTCATTCATCTTTATTAACTCTGCTGAAATAACTTAAATTTAATAGCACAACAGCATGGAGATCGAAAATCTGGAAGTTTTAACAGGTAAAGCTTTGTCTTTTTGACTTGAATAGTTGTCGATAAAACCGGTGAAAAAGTTTTTTGTTTACAAATGCAAATTAAGCTTAAGTCTTGCGTTACTTTATTTAGTTGACTTGTTCATAAATAAGTTTAAAACTAAATTTAATAATCCTTTTAACAGAATTATTTTAAATACAAACAGAATTCACAACTCCTTTTGAAGAAACTTCCCCGCAAGAGTGAAACAAACGCCTTCAAAAGTTTTATTTGTCGCTAAGAAAAAGCAACGACCGCGGCCGTTCGGTCATCGCGCGCCAAAATTGTAATCGTTGGCAACAATAAATGAGTTAAAAATCATCATTTTGTTAATTTTGTGCTCAATTATCTCACTGTTTTAGTATATAGTAAAACAATTATTCACCTCAGTGTCGGTGGCTAGTATTGGATATTTACCTCGCCGCTTCGCGGCCTCGGTAAATATCCAATACTAGCCACCTCCACTTCGGTGAATAATTGTTATTTATTTTCAAATTTTTAAGTATACCAGAGAAGTAATCAGAACACAGCGAAGATGCATAAAAACATACAAGAATTTTTTAAAAGATTCTGTGGTTAAGCAAAACCTCACTCGTCCGAAGGGTAACTTTTGAAGTTACCTTAGCTTAATCGTCCATACGAGATTGTAGTCATCTGGGACTACTGGACAACTCGGAATATGGATCCCTGTACGGTCACCATCAAGTGTTATGCCAATTAAGTTGGACTAGTCCCTTTAAAGGCACTTTCTACTATTCACAATTTAAGTTTTGTTTTTAAGTGTCTCCATAACACTGCTCCAGATCTTTTTAAGAGTTATTTTATTAAGTCTTCACATGTTTATTCCACTAGGTGTAATGGTTTAGACATTTTCATTCCTAAAGTCCATACAGAACCTGCCAAGAAAGGAACATTTTATACTGGAGCCCAGGCTTTCAATAACTTGCCACCGCATCTGAAGGAAGTTGACTCTATGGGGATTTTTAAAACACAGTTTAATGATATTATTTTTAAGAGTTCTGGAAAATCTGTTGGAGTTTTTTAAAGTCTTAATTTACGTAGTTGTATAATTTTTAGTTTTTATCCAGCAACATTGTACATAGTTCTTACTTTTTTCTGATAGTTGATCTGTTATAGATATTTTTTCCTTTAATTGTTAATTTTTTAGTTGACCGGGCACCCAGTTATAACAGCTTAAGCTGACAGGTTTACCCTAGTTAATAGGTTATTATTATTATTATTATGATTATGATTATGATTATGATTATGATTATTATTATTATTATTATTATTATTATTATGCAATACTATGCTTGAGAGGCTCAAGATCCAGAAGACGACCGCTAGACTTTGTTGACTCAGATCTACAGATCGAAAATATTAGAGCCTGCCTGAATTAATCTTTTTTCTTTTAGGAACTTTTTTAAAAAGAATTAGGGGTTTAGGAATACAAGATTTTATTCTAGTTTAACTTGTTTCTTTTTAATATCAGAGACAGATAATTCTCTTTTGTAATGACTCAAGAGTTTTTGATCGTATTTTTTACTATTATTATTAATTATTATTATACTGTTGGCATAATCATTTGTACATTTGTTTCATAACAAGCTACCGTTAACAGGTTGCAGCTTGAACAATTTAACTCTGTATACATGACAAAAGTTTTTTTAAACCTTGTGAGTAATATGTGAGAACAGGAGATTGGTACCATATATATCTGTGAGACTCAAGGATACTGTTGGCCTAATTATTTGTACATTTGTTTCTAGCCTGCGTAGCATGGCGAAATTTGTTGAGACATGAGCGGCAAAGCCGCAAGAAAAATACAAACTGCCTGCCTGGATTCGTGGTCTTTTCAACTGCCGCCCCTTTCTTCCACCTTGAACCTCGAACAAACACAGGTTTTTTCTTTGTTGCTATCTCACACAGGTGACTACACTGCGTTCTAAACTTGACTGAGTAGATCTTATTTTTGCTGCACTAAGTCTTACATTTATTTAGAAGATATGAAGTTAGTTTGTTTCATCCATGTTGAGTAATTATTTCCTGTGGTTAATCATGCTTCTGTACGTGTTGCTGATTAGAATTTGTTGATCTCAGATGCAGTCGTAAAGTACTAATTTTGTTGACCACTCTTAAAGCCTAAAGCTTTTTATTACGGCTAAATAAATATTTTAGCCCCTTTGGTCTTTTCTGACTAAAATATTGCCCAGGGATCTGGATAACTACAAACTAAGGGGCCTTGGTTTGTATTTTCTTTGTCTGTGAATGTTTTGACACTGGGCCTGGCTTTTTAAGTGTTGTTTGCAGGATGTTGTATTTTTACGTATAGCTTGATCTTCAGATTTGAGTTGTAGCTTAAACTTAAGCTACACTTGAAGTATGGAGAATTACGCCCTGCGTCTTTGTTCTACTGTATGCGATTCATCAACCACAATCGCGGACACCGTTCGATGTAGTGTGCTGGAGTGCATTATTCTCTAACACTGAGCAATAGAGAAAATTGAGGTGGACTTTCTCGAAGCACTTAAATTTACTGTTTCTGTCATAAGGTCCATTGCTGTACAGCTCAGCGACAACAATTCCAATATCTGGTCGTCTATAGTACCTTTTATTAGAGAGGAAATTGTGATCATACAGGTTTTCGATGAGGATATTTCTTCTTTGGCCATAGCAAAGACAGTAAAGATCATGCTCTTGCCAAAACTTTCCATGACATCTCTCCTTTGAAGAAGACTGTAAATAGACATTCCCTGTTTAGGCTTCAATACAATTGCCCGGTTTTCCCGTCAAATTTTCAAGTTCGACGACGCTCCGGTCAACACTTCTTTGATATTTTGATTTTGTTTTGCAGAGATGATTTGTTCAGTCCCTAAAACTCTCCCATGGGAGATTACCAAAATATTTGATTGACGGGCAAACATTCTGAACCAATTGGAATGAACCGTATGCTGGCATACTCGCTGACTCAAAAAACCCCCTTGTTCGTGCAGGCGGTTTTTCAAGTTGCTCCCGCCCTAATCTCCTCGCGGTTTCTCTGCCCTCGCCCACCTTTATTACTTAGTGCGCCCAACCAAAACCACCATGCTACGCAGGCTAATTTGTTTCATAACAAGCATACCGTTAACAGCTTGAACAACTTAACTCTGCATACATGACACATTAGTTTCCTTAAACCTTGTGAGTAATTAACCTACCTTGCAGTCCTGGCTGATCTCTTAGCCACTCATTAAGACTCATGCCAGGATCAGGATTGGTTACAGTGTACTGTGTACCATTCACAGTAAAGGTGATCTCACTGACAGGGGATGGGACAGACCAAAATGTCACATCTTCACTACAACTCTTGCATGTGCCATTGTACAGACCACTACATAGCACCTGCCCATTCTCAGGAACAAGTCTACAAAGGCAAAACATGGAATAAAATATTGCTACTAGTGTTTCTCTGACATTGGCCAATGATTAAAAAAAGGCCTTGATAAAATGAGGGTCTTCACATTAAGATACACTGGTGATCTGTTTGCGTTTTGGCCAATCAATCATCGGTTCGATTCGATCGGTTGGCAAGCAAAAACTAAGGGTCGGTTATTTAAAACGAAGTTTAACTTAGAACGCGGTCAAGGCAATCTTTGGATCACCAGATTTCTATCTTCCTTTAAGAAAACAATTTTTATAAATCTTGCATGTTAAGGCACAATTTGGGACAATTTTTATAATAAACGCCATGCATATGCTTTCATAAAACTGTTCCCGATAAATGTTGTGACTCATTAATGAACTTAGGTTCGCGGTTTGTTTGTTCGAGCACACCACTGAGCCAAAAAAAGCAAACGGCTAGCTCTTAGCTGCACTAAATTCTCTTTATATATATATTTTCAAAGTATTAAGGTGCCAAGGCAATTCGTCTTTTCTGGTCCGTAAAAGCGGATTAGCTCTCCAAACGTGTGGTAATGTACAAGGCCGGCAGAGTCGCCACATCAACAGTAAATATGCACTTAACGTCAACTTTAAAAAGTTTTGCAAGCGTCTCAGAAAAACCTACCCTCTCTCAAAAGGCAAAAAAGAGCTTTTGTTCATCTCCGAATAAAACGGGTCGTTCACAAGGTTATTCAGTTGTCATGAGTTGTTTTTTAAAATACGCTTCAGTTGTCACTTTGAAGTCACGCAAGCCACTTTCTGAGTGAAGTGAATGCTTTGAATGACGTAACACAAAGGCGACGAATAAATCGAATCACTATCATTAGAATACGTACATGTATTATTTCACTTTGAAAAGCGAAATTGCAAACTAAAAGGTTTCAAAAGTAGCCAACAATAGGCTTTGTTTTCAGTAATCGTTGGGAAGTGATCCCAGCTGAGCAGTGTCATATGCGATCAATAAAATCAAGTCTGTGGCCAGAAATAGACACCTGTCTACAAGAACCTGCAAGTATAAAACGCGAGGAAAACGTAAAAATTCCGTAAATCAAACTTTTATAGAATGGATCAGGTAATGTCCGTCACAGTGATCGAGGTACGGTAACCAGAAGCAATTTTTTCAAAACCGAGAATGATGAGAGATCCTAAATTGTTTCGTGTTCATACGTTTGTTCTTTCTCTTTCATAAATTAAATACCCTTCAATATTAAGCTTGTAGCAAGAAGAAAAGTCAAATATTTAAATGAAGACGTACGTACAATAACATTAACCTAAAAAATTACCAGACGGACGGATAATCCAATCGACCAATATCCGTTGTGAGTTGTTATGGATCAGGAAAAAAAGGGGAACAAAAAAGACCAGTATAAACTCTACCTTGCAAAACAAGCCGGACACTCCAAATGAGGGGTAGAAGAACGAGATATTTCTCGTTGCACAGGCATTGCTACGTCTCAAAATATCCAGATTTTGTTCGTAGAAATCAGCATTCAGATGTGGCGTAAGTACAACTAGTCACGTGATGGGTCACGCAGCCCAGCCGATGTCATGTGACAGAGGAGCTCTCTCCTTCAGTTCCTCTCATTTTCTTCTGGGAAAGTTTTCTTTCTTTTTTAAGCAGATTTTTCTCTAAACAGTTAAGCAGGGTAAAGTTTATACACGTAATTCTAGTTTTAAAAAGAACTGCTAAAATTCGATATGAAGAAAAAGGGATTCAGAGTTCAGATAGCCCCCCTACCCCACCCCTCGGCGTTTTTCCTGCTTCCAACCGGCTTTGCGCTTTTCCCACAGTCAAACCACATGGAATAGCCTACCTTTCTCACTCCCCCTACGCGACTTCTAAGCAGGTTATTTGCAAGTCGGTTATCACAACGGTAGCCTACAAGGCGGTTTTGGTCGGGCGCCAAGGTGGTGGCAGTGATATTAAAAACTAGTGTGTCCGACAAAACCACCATGCTACGCGCGCTACACAACCGACAGTTCTGAGAAGCCAGCGATACATATCCAGCAAAAATCAACCCAAGCAACCCCCCGAAAGTTGCCATCAATTCGCACAGGAAGTTTGCCACTTGGGGATAAAGATGGTAATCGTCTTATTCTTTTCATTTTCCGCAATAGCAAACTGCCGGTGCAAATGTGATGGCAAGTCGAAAATGCTTGAATAAATCTGTTGCCTGAAAAACCGCGCTCAGGACAGTTCTCCAAAGGGATGCACCAGGAAGGTGGATCAGCGTTATTACTGATGGGTTTATCTAGCTTTTGAAGACCCTTATAAAAGAAAAAGTTGTGTAAGTCTGTGATAACAGCGACCATTTGTAGCCTTACCAAAATCACAAGCCAAAGGATCCGCTCCCAGAGTGCCCTGCGTCAGTATTTTCCTTTGTCCATTGCAAGGCCATTGCAAGCAGTTGAAGTACTTTAGCAACAGTTGGAGTGACAGTTTGTCTAAATTTGACTGCATTATTTTTTCAGAGTGTAGGAAAATGTTATGAAAAATAAGAAAATGCCAAAAGGAAAAAGCTGTTGAACTATTTTTTTTTCAATTCTACCATTATTTCCTTTTTGTAATTTTTGTTTTTGTTTTTGTTTTTTTTTTTCTAAAAAAGGCTGGTTTTCACTAGCGACGAAGCTGGAGTCGGAGTCGTATTCAAAGCAGAGTCGTAAAAGCACTTATGACCTTGTGAAAATCTAAAATCGGAGTCGTAAGCGCGACGAAATCGGATTTAGAAGAATCAGAACGTTTCCATTTTTTGTCCGTTTACGACTCCGTCCTTTAGGTTCCGCTTATGATCTGGTGATCGGAGTCGGAAGCAGAGGCGAAAGGATAAACCAATCACAATGCACTTTCCCACGCATTGTGATCGGTTTATTTTTTTGGCCTCTGCTTCCTACTCCGACAAACTGGTTTTCGCTAGATCATAAGCGGAACGTAAGCGACGGACTCGTAAGCGGAATGGAAACGCTGTTTTCAGTAGATTATAAGCTCTACGCTTCTGATCACGACTCCGACTCCGACTCCGACTCCGACTCCGTCGCCAGATGAAACCCAGCCTTTACAAAATTCTCAGTCAATCACAATAATAAAATATATAGAAAAAATGAAACTTATTGAATAGGTTTTAGAATTCCCTCCTTTGTTTTAGGCCTGCAACAACAGTGGCGTGCTACCCAGGAAAAAAATCTGATCACTGTTCTTTTCTGCAAAGATAAAGTATATAACCAGAGGAGATGTTTAGTACGAAAATACGCAGTTAAAACGCTATATTCAAGAACGACGAAGAGCTCCCCCCACACTGATTAGTCGCTTTTTAGTTCGAGAACATAGGGTTTTACTGATTTACCACACTTGCCATATTTAGTCACGAAGTCTTTGTCTTACAGCAGACTGGCCATGACTTGACATGGCGGATTACTAAGAGACTGGACATGAGTCGCCTCTACCGAAATCACAACCTCATTTACAAGATAAAAAAAACTTGCTTACATCTGAATATCGCTTAAAGGACGAATTTGTTTTGTGAAGGTTGCGAGAGGACACGAATTTCTGTTCAACAAACCTGTCCCCACCATTTGCGGATCCAGGGGGTAGGGACACCGGAGGCCCGGATCCCCACCTTAATTTTAGACCAAACTGAGGCCTGAAGGACCGAAAAAAATTATTTTGAGACCGCCCCCCCTTATCTCAGGGTCTGGATGACCGCTCCCCCCCGCCCCCAGATTAGGTCTGGATCCGCCACTGCCCACCCGTTACTGACTGATTAGTAAACTGCTGGCATTTATAGTCGTGAGGCCGGGTATTATTATCACACTCCAAGGATTTTTTTCATAAGTTGAACTACTGAAACCATTTTAGGCCAATTCAATTTTGCAGAGTATCTGTAATTTTTGAGCCACCTTACCAAAGCCTTTGGTTTTTTCTCTTCACTTGCTCTCCTTTCATCTTTACGAGTTAAAAATTCCTTTCCACCATCGGTGAAAAGGTTGTTAGCGTCGAACCGATGCTCGGAAAAGGCTGTGGTCGGCTGGCAATGTCCAACTTTGGGTGGTTCACTTCCACTCTCGTTTTCCTCTTTGGTTTTCTTCGGCGAAGATCCACACGTCTTGTTGAAGGAGGTGATGTTGCTGAGCGTGGTATTCTTCCGTATCCGAGGTGCACGATTGGCTGCTTTTATAGCTCGAGGGATTTTGATTGCTGCATTTGCCCATTCGGGTGGACAAATGGCAAGCAGCTGTCGGTGGTTGCCAGGTCTTGTGGGCACTTCATTTTCCAGAGCTAATAACTGAGGAACCACAGGAGCTTCAAAGATGAAGCTGCAGTTGTTATTATTAAACAGCAGGACCTCGATTGGGTTTAGGTCACGAGAGGGAGCATAGCTCAGGATGTAAGCTGTTTGGGGACAGATGGTGTTCCTTCTTAATGACTGGATGACATTCTGCGCTACCAGAGCTGTACGGTAGTCCGTTTCCGTTTTCTTCACCATGTTCACGGGTGCAGGTACTATAACGGTTTCCGAGGTTGGTTTTGGTAACACCCGCACTTCCTGTGTTACGCTATAACTGTGAGGCATAGTGTCGAGCTCTGTGATGGTCGCTCCTCCAGTCGGTGGCCCGGGCCGCTGGAAGTACTTTAGCAGGTCGAAGAACCCCCAGTAATAATATCTGAGGTGCTGATACATCGACTCGCCCAGGCTGTAGCCTAAATCGAGTTCCTGCTTTATCCGCTCAAGTTCTTCTTGCTTCTGCTGAAGCTCCTGGGTGCTCTTATCTAGCTTATCCAAAAGAGAGGTACAGTGGGATTTTATCTTCATGTTTCTTGACTTGAGATCATTGAGTTCTCTTACAGCGTTCTGATGCTTCTGCTTGATTTTCTGTTGTGATTGTTCTACTTGTAGTATCTCTTTCTTTAATTTATTTTCTTTTAACTTTGCATTTTTTTCTTGATCTGTAATTTTCTTTGTAGCTTTTTCCACCTCTTCTCTTTGAAGGTGGTTGTCTTCGTCCAACCAATCTCTTTCAGTCCGGAGGTTGTTAATTGTAGCAACTTGTTGAGCTATGGTTGCTGCTTGCTGGTTTACAATCGCCAAAAGTTGCTCATAACTATAAACATACATCTGTGCCATCCTTTGTGGACGAATTGTTCTTCTAAATGCACTAAAAAATCTTTTCTTAGAAAAAAGTCACTTCACCGCTCTATATAATCTTCCGTCAAATTTCTATCACGTTTTTCTTCTTCCAAAAGGTGAGGTTTTAAAATTCAGTGATGTCATAAACAATTACCCTGACTTGTTAATTTCTTTTGCACGCGCACCGGCTCTTGCGCTGTGATACTAATGGTCAGCAGCAGAGCATTTGTTAATTCAATAAGATGTCAGGGACGATGTCAGGTCTATTGTAATGTGGGCTAGAGGTGTTGGGGTCAGCATTGTTCAGTCTCTCTTCACAATTTTTCTTTAGAATCGCATAACTGAGTAAAATCTCGCATTCTGATTGGTTAACGAAGCGAGGTATTTAGTTTGGAATTGCGAGTTGAAAACGAGGCTAAGCAATATTGTTTCGCATCTACGTAACAACTATCGTCAAATTCTAACACAACAACTGCAAAAAAGGTTTTCTACAAGGTCATTTTAAAATGTTTTCAAAACCATTGTCATCTTTTGAAGAGTTCAAAAGAAACAAAAGCGTTTTTATAGTGAGCCGGAGGTTCTTCCTTGTTTTGAACTGAACTACAAATTCTCGAAGAGGCATAAAAAACCTCTTTCGCTCGCGACAACGAGAAAACAAGAAAATCTTGTGAACACGGCCCAGAAAATGGCAAGCCAAGGTTCAACCAAACAAAACGGAGAAGCGACAATGGAGGAAGCGCCGGGGTCGATTGTCACATATACAGGAGAACAAATAAATACCTTCAAAGACGACATGGCCCCTCAGTGAAAACACGAAAAAGAGTACGCCGCTTGCAATCGTCCTGAATCGTGATACTTAGAAAAGTACAAAACAGAGCTGAACTTGAACAGCATTTCTAAAACATTTCAAGGTACTTACCATACATCAATCGCGACGTTAAACTTTCAGTGCTTTCGCTTGGACACTTCATTTCTTTCAGTTTTGCCGCCGAAGAGGTAAAAGGTGTAAATTATTTTCCTTCTCGAGCAAATGACCAATTTGAAAAAAGATGTTATAGATGAACGGCTTGTAAATTCAGTGAAATACCTCTATTTATCCTAACGATTAGTGTGAATCTTGTTTACATGTAAAAAAGTTTGAAAACAAATGTAAAAACAAGCACAAGGTACAAAAAAAGTTGTCGAAGGGTCAAACGTGTACGACTGACCTTGCTTCCTATTCGCTAACGCGATGACAATTCTGACAGTTGACTTTGAAATGGGTTCCTGGAGCGCGCGCTCAGGATAAAAACAAACAATATTATTGCCGTTTTCTTTTTTTTTTCTGATTTTTATTCAGTTATGCGATTCAAGGAAAATCCATTACCTAGCTCGTGAATTCCACGTTAAATTGCACTTGAAAACCGATATCGCACTCAATCGGTTTTCGCGTGCAATTTGTAAAGGTAGTACCGTATTTGTTCGATTAACCGCCCTGGGCGCTTATTAAATTTTTGGACCTTGAGAGTGGGCGCTTATTCGAGGCTGGGCGCTTATTAAATTTTCACCATTTTCAGCAAGTAAAGTACGGTATGTTTATTTTGCAACAAAACAATAAATGCTAATAACAAAACGCGCAGAAGTAACAAAGCAAGGTTTCTGTAAAATACTCTGAAGAAAACTCCTTCCTCGGGGAAGTCTCTTATTAGAATTTATTCCCTCAAGTGGGTGGGGTGGGGGTGAGCGCGTATTTGAGTTTGATTGGGGGGAAGAGGGGGTGGGCGCTTATTCGAGGCTGGTCGCTTATTAACTTTTTCTGCCTTTAGGATGGGCGCTTATTCGAGGTGGGCGCTAATTCGAGGTTGGGCGCTTATTCGAATAAATACGGTAGCACGATTTGCAGTGATATTTGGCATAAATACCACGAGTGATATTTCGAGATTGTTATACATAATTTCACGAGCCGTTAGGCGAGTGAAATTTGAGACAATTTGGAAATATCACAAGTGGTGTTTATACCTAATATCACGTACAAATCATGATATTATTTGTTTATACTACTACCCGCAAAGGTTTTCTAATTTTCACATGTAGGTATTTCAAATTAAGCTGAAATACCACTGCTCTAAGCCAATAAATTTCTCATTTAGTAGTGGAATTCCCTCGTCAGGTAATGATTTTGTATAGGTAATAGCATGATTTGTAGTGATATTTGGTATAAATACCACGAGTGATATTTCAAAATTGTTACACGTAATTTCACGAGCCGTTAGGCGAGTGAAATTTGAGACAATTTTGAAATATCACGAGTGGTATTTATGCCAAATATCACGTACAAATCATGCTATTATTTGTTTATACAACTACCCAAAAAAGGTTTGTAATTTTAACATGTAGGTATTTCAAATTAAGCTGAAATACCACTGCTCTAAGCCAATCAAATTGCAGTAATTTCTCATGTAGTAGTATAATCCTATAGAATTAGTAGGCTGATTTAGCAGCAGAACGTAAACGTCAGTTGACAAGGCGCGCGCAAGTCAAACAACTGTCTTGACCAATGGCAGAGCGGCAAATTTGGGAGGTACGTTTATATTTTAAAATAAGCTAAGTCCTTTCCGCGCGCTTTCCTGTCGTCAGCGAACGTTCCCGTTCTGTTGCTACATCAGCCTATTGTTAATCGGATAGCGAATAACCTGAGATCAGGCGTGCTTTTTTGGCCCGTGAGGGACATAAAGGGATAATAGGGAAAGGGCATGATCTCAGGCTAGATAGCGAACGATTCCTCCATCCTCGATTGTTTCGTCTTCAATTTTTTTCTTTCCCGTAAGGGGGGCGGGGGAGGGGGGGGGGGGAATTCTAGCTTTGACGGTTGACGATAATTTTTTTGTTCCAATTTTGACGGTTGACAGTTATTAAGTAGAAATTTAGTCCAAGAGTTTAAGTAAATAATAATTTCCGTATAAATTAATATTAAGAAGGGTCCTCTGCGTGTTGGGCTATTCCCCCTCACTCATGGTTTGAACTTACCTGAAATAAACCAAAAAAGCCTGATCGCAGGTTGGGTTTGAACAGGAGCGTCGAGTAGTTGCATGGGTTAATCTGTCGAATAATTTCTAATTATTAGAGGGATTTAGACACACGATTTGGAGGCGTGTGTGGTCGAGCGGTTAACACCTCAAACTCCGGATGCTGGAGCCTGGGCTTCAAACCTCGCCCGTCGAGCTGTTTCCTTAGACAAGGAACGTTACTCCAGTTTGTCTCTCTTCAGCCAGGTGTACAAATTGGTACCGGCGAGATACTCCTTGGGGGTAACCCCGCGATGGACTAGCATCCCTTCCAGGGAGGAGTAGCAATACTCCTAGGCATGCTTCGTATTAAGGAAACGGGGATAAGCTCCGCCGATTGGGCCTTTGGCTCGTATGCGCCTTTGCCTTTTTTTTTGTTTTTACTGCAAACGGCAGACGTGAATTGTACGCCTTTACTGTTCATTACGTCTACCTCAAAGTTAGTAGCTCTACCGGGTACAACAACTTTTTTATGTAGTTTTTATCTGCTCATTTTCTATTTTGAGAAATTTTCAACTTCAATATGCCGTTTGCCGTAATCGCCATTCGTCCAACGCTTTCGGTTATTGGAGGATTGACTTTGATGTTAAAGTGGTCGGCGTTTTTATTTTGTCACATAAAATAAATTACAGAAAGTAGAAGTAAAAACATTATAAATAGATAAATAACATAAAATTGAAATCAGTAAAACAGCTGGAAAAGTGACTGAGGCGGGAACATCTCCGAGAATCCAACGAGCCTATAAGAAATAGAGATTTTCCCCGTCGGGAAATTGAAATACTAGTAAGTAGAAGTAAAAAAGACGTATAAGGATATAAGTATGTATACTGAACGAATATCTATAAAGATATGTAGATAATCAAATGTTTCGCCGCTATTGTTGTTATCATAGGAACTCTGGTCAGTCACTGTGTGTCAAAACATCTCTTGATCGACTGAAAAAACATTATCCGTCGTCCCCGGAGCTCTCCAGAGATCGTCCTCGTAGGCTACCAATCTTTTAAAACTGTTATCTTCAATGAATCCAGAAAGGTTAAGTGTTTTGTTTTTCCCCGCAGAGGCGGCATGGGAGGAAAAGAGTCAGTTTCCCACTGCCGAATACCAGGGAAAAGATTCCTCTGCTGACAGGTAAATGTACTTTATAATCCTTCACTTCAAATTCTGGGTTTCTTTTAGACTCGAACATTCAACGACCATTGACAAGAGCTCATTCCCTCGACTCTGATACATTCACGTTCGGCCGTAACTCCTTGGCCGGCTCCTTGGAGACCTTGAGAGTTCTCCGCCATACACTCCCCTGGCCTACCCTATGAGTCTTTTTGCTCACAGGGTGAAGTGGCTGGGATCCACAAGACATGCCAACTGTGTATCCTCTACCGTGCTGGGCCCATCTGAAATAACCAGAAAAAATGTACTGGTGAAAACGTGGTGGTTGAAATTTTATCCTTGATATAAAAAGGGAAAAAAAAGAGATAAAACGAGTATCCGCGGGACCAGGGTCTGTTGACCAGGCAATGAGAGCTCGACATGATATGCAATAAAAAATGACTCAAATCGACCAAAGGAGGCGGAGAAATATTTTTCAGTCATAGTAAAAAGTTTACGATAACGTTACTCACTCATGACAAAATATTCTTCTCCTTTGCCGACTTCGGCTCGTGCTTCTTCCACAGCGTGTTTTACAGCAAACAAACACGAGCAGGCCATGCATTGTGCAGGTTCCCCTGAAGCTGATGAAATATAAGACATACCGTAAAATTCCGAAAATAAGCCCCGGGGCTTATATTTTCAAAGGCCCTTTTTGAGGGGCTTATTTTTGTAGGGGCTTATATTCGGAAGGGCTTATCTACGGAGGGAAATTTGCGTCTCAAAATCGATTGGGCTAGCCTTATAGTTGGACGTAAATTTACCGTTTTTGCTTTGTTTTACTTAGTATTTGAGGGCAGTTTTTTCCAATTTCAAGCCCCCAGGGGGCTTATATTTGGAGGGGCGATTTAACGGAGGGTTTTTTGCGTTACCCGTTTGGGGGCTTATATTTGGAGGGGCTTAATATATACATGGAGGCTCTTATTTTCGGAATTTTACGGTATTATACTACTACATGAGAAATTTCTGAAACTTGATTGGCTTAGAGCAGTGGTATTTCAGCTAAATTTGAAATACCTACATGTGAAAATTACAAACCTTTTGCGGGTAGTGGTATAAACAAATAATAGCATGATTTGTACGTGATATTTGGCTTAAATACCACTCGTGCTATTTCAAAATTGTCTCAAATTTCAAAATATCACTCGTGGTATTTATGCCAAATATTTCTACAAATAATGCTATTACCTATACAAATACATTTTAGAACACTTTTATCTTTTAAAAAAATTTAATACTTGATCATGTTGCAGCATTTGACCTTTAGGATTTTGGAAATTTTACAAAAGAAAAATGAATTTTTTTTATAATTATGACAAGGGGCATTCCTTCCTTGATTTGCTTACTCTTGGATCTGATGATGCCAAGTGGATTTGGAGCATTTTTCAGTAGTGATACTCTGAAGTCACTTGGAATGTCCTTGGAACATGGAGGCTTGTAGTCCTAATAAAATAAAGAAAACAAGTCCAAAGTCCATTTTTCGCCCCCTGTAAGGGAATCTGGATTCTGGAATCCCAAATCCAGGAGAATTTGCAAGTGGAATCTGGAATCCTGGGCCTTGCAGTCCGGAATACGGCTCAAGGAATCCGGAATCCAAGTCACTCTAGCAAAAACTGAAAATCAAGATCCTGAATCAACAGCGTGGAGTCCAAGACTGTCCTGTATTTCCTTACATGGGTTAGCAGTTTGGAACATAGGTAAGCAGTTAGCTGCAGTAAGTTACAAGTAAAAGACATTTGGTTATTATTAGGCTTCAAGAAGTTTATGATTTCCTAACTCGTGTGTGAAAATCATACCCGTGCACTATTGGAAAATACTCTAATGACTGAACTGCTAAGCTATAACAATAGAAAGACGAAAGCGAGGGGCGCGGATAACTTGAAATTCAAATGAAGCGTGCGAAAAACGCCATTCATCGTGTTTCGCGCAAACCATTAATTTCAGGCTGGATTGCCATTCCTTAACCTCGTGCTTTGCATTTCCACTGTCAATCTATTCCGGCCAATCTATCCATCAACTTCATCGACTATTGACGTTGCTGATAAGGGTCTGTTGTACAAATAACTGGAGATACACTGTGCAACTTAGTTGAAAGATATGATTTCATAACCCACCTAGATTGATTGCCCTAATGTAATAGCCTACCCCTGATATTTGCTTGTGTCGCACTGAACTCTTGCGCCACCACTGAACTCTTTAATCTTAGCACAACCAGCAAAAATCAACTGCGATAGTGTTAAAGAAATTTGGCGCCTTTGCCATGTCGTCTAAAAAGTTAATTTTACACAAACGTTCAACAAGAATCACCACAAGCTTAAGAAGCGAGTCAGAGCTTCATCTCTTGCAAACACTTACCCAAGTTCCATTACTTAAGTTTCTCCCTGTCTGAGGATCGTAGATGAATTTCTCTGTCAGCCACTGACCAACTCCCATCATGAAGGCGCCTTCCACCTGACCAATGTCCAGAACAGGGTTCTTGCTGTGGATATCATTACAGCATTACATCATTTCAGCTCAAAGAGGCCGTGGTGAACACCAACTACTTTTGATAGAGCTTTCACGTATTTGCATCAACAGAGCGTTTTCACATGACGTCATTCCCGCCGTGTTATTGTCCCAAAACAATTAATGAAATGGCGGCAATGTTGGTGTTCTGTGAGAGGTTTTTTGTTGACTGAAAACGCTCTACAAGACTAACGACCCTTTAGCAAACATTTATTTCCAGGCCCAAATTCTCATTAATTCACCAGTTTTGACTTTAACATAATGTTTGAATGTTGATGTTCAAGCTGGAAACAATTTCGACTCGCAAAGAACACCCTTGTGATTTAAAGGCATCTGACCACCACTATATGGATACGTGTAATTGAAAGTCTCTTTACTGTTACCTTTCTCCGCAGTCATTTAGTATATCAGTGCGCAAGATCTCTCTTTCTCCTGTCAGTACATCAACCTCAACCTCAGTGCAAGTCACGCCGTAAGTGTTGTATGTATATGTGTCACTTGGTGGTGTTGGATCTTGGTACCTAAGAAAAGAAAAGGCTAACTAATACTAAGAACAACACGAAACATAAATTATGAAACATTCAGTTCAAACCCCAGGAATGAGTTTTTCTCAAGAAAGATAAAATTATTACTGCAATGTTTAACCTCAGTGAAAGCAAATATGGTGTGGTTTAAAACTTACATACTCGTGGCTGATAAATGCACTCCATTATCATAGCACCTTTCAATCAGTCCAGGCCAGGCCGCGCCGGATGGCATGGTTTTTCTGATTGGATCAATCACTTTATTCAAGACGTCGCAGCATTCCATTACCGCCTAAAATAATATTTTATAACTGCTGGACGGTGCTATATAATAAGTTAGTTATTTATACGGTAACAGACATAGGCATAGGTTTTTCGTGGCGTTAGGGGATAAAGGGCGAAAGGGTAAATTTGTTTGAGAGAACACTGGTGAATGGCACTGATACTAAACCTTTTACAGGCAATTCTTTGAACGACGGACGACTTTCCACGTACAGTATAAACAGGCAAAAAAACTAAATGACTTGACAACGGCCAGTCCCAGCTCCAAGAGTTCGGTTTGGGAAGGTTTCCTTCAGTTTATTGAAGTCATCAGGGGCGTAGCCAGCTTTTCGACTAGTTGTAGGCCTGGCTAACTTTCATTTCCACATATCCTGAAAATTGCATGCTGATGCATGACTAGTATGCACTTACCTTACCAACACTTTGAGCTCTTAAGGGTTTTAGCTTGCCTCAACAACTCATAACTTAGTAATGGCAAACGGTAGAGCGATCAAACCAAAAATTTGTAGGTTTGGACCTACCGGTCCATGTGATGGCTACGCCCCTGGACATTAGAATGACTACACTTGAACCTCGCCTTACCGAAACCTCCATAACATTGGCCAACATTGGTGGATTATGGACCCAGAGTTGGTCCAGCCAGAGAAATGCTAATCCTCATACAATCCCCACTCCTGTAATACAGACACCTCTTTAATGCCATTGCCAACCTTTGTTGTCCGAATTAATAATATTTGATTGAAATGGGGTTCTCCAGTGTTCTTGGTACAGTTTTTATTATGTGTTTATTTTATAATTAGTATTAGTATTTAGATTATCCAATGACAACGCTTTTAGAAGCAAAAGATTTTCAAGTTGTTTTGCAAACGGGCTAATAAAATACAAGGTTAGACTATGCAACTGTGAAACCTTTAAAATCGTTCCAACATACCTGACCTCTCAGGAAACAGCCCTCAAATTTATGAATGCTATTGGTCCATTGGCAAAAAAACCTCCAGAATCTTCTGTTTTCATAAAACGTAGTGATTGGATAATCTTCTCCCATGTACCCGAGGCTGGTTCGAGCTGTCGCACTGTAAAAGAGCTTTTGGCTTTTTTAATTTTTTACAGCAGGTTTTATGAAGAGATCATGAATTGGACTAGTAGCTGTACAAACCTTGCAACACATCTCACTTGTTGAGCTCGCAGCTGTGCTTGAATCTACAAAAAAAGACAAATTGGGCGTGACCATAGACAAGACATGATGTGGATATTACATGATAAGTCGCCATCATGCAATAAACATCGTTTCGAAGAGGGGTAGTGGTGAGGTATGTGTGTGGTGCAAAAAATCCGATAGTATGGACATTCAAATGCTGTGAAACAATAGCAATTGTTCAACAACTATTTCCTTTTCATTGTTGTACAAAATGATGTTCGGTTTTGTTGTAACGTTTAAATAGGGGATATTAATCCTATCTGGCTGGGGCAAATGTTCCGAGTAAAGTCAAAAGATATCAAAGGAAACATTACAGGTTTGTCACGTACTGTTCGGATTGGTAAATGCTGTGGTTGGTTTGATGACAATCATTTCCAGTGGACACTTCAGCTGGTGCGCTGCAACCTGAGCAACCTAAAAGATATACCTTTTCTTTAGTTCATTTATGTAATAATGGGCCAATTGCAATGTATTACTGAAATAATGACAGCCAGGATGCCAAAAAAGAAGATATACATGGGCCGGGGAAATAGTTTGGTGTATTAAAGAAGGCGAATGAAAATTTCTCATCAATTAGATAGCACTAACGGGTAATTCTGGACAGGTCTTTACTATTTTAAAATGCTTTGACTATAGTGAGGCAAAAAAAATTACTAAATGCTTGAGAAAATTCGCCTTTGATATTGTAAGTGCCAAGTTAGTTTAGTTCGAAAATTCTAAGATAAAAGTTTAAAGCAGGTCCAATTTGGAGAAAGTCATTATTTATCAGTTTAATCCATTAAGAATTACTTCCAGTTACTCAAGTAAGCCCTTGAATTCACCTTTACAGCAAGGTAGTGGACTCTCTTTAATTTGTCTTGCAGGACCTTACAGTATGATATATGCAGGTATTTGTATCTAATGCGCACTTCCTATTATACCTCTATCAGGTAATGTGGATAAAGCAATAAGCCCGGGGGACCCTCATATGAAAAAGAAGGGGTTTCTCGTCTACTCGCTTAGGGATGTGATTTTATTTGTAGTTTTTGGTCTCCATTAGAATGTTCAAGACTGAAAGCCAATGTTTTTACCCATTGAGGTATCGCTTAGGGCTGTAGGTAAAGAATTATCTACAGCATTTGATTTCAACGTCTTCAGCACAATGACGATATCTATATACCTTATTTGGTTGTCTGCTTTAGTACAGTCTCCTTTGTGGCTAAAGAAAGCCTGAGTCACACCAAGATTGGTCTCCTAAAGGGGTTTAACTCCAATTTTGCATTCATATGGGCGTCGCTTTCCACAGCCCCCTCTCCTGGGTAGGAAGCCTGCCTTGATTGTATCGAATGGGTGGTTTCCACATATGATCGCCGCGAACGCTAAAAAAATGTTCGGTGACAGCGATTTTAACAGTCATATGGAGACATTGATTCAGCCAGAAAAGCAGTCGCAGCCCTCGTTAAGACAACGATCACTAGGAAAGACTTTGAGCGCCCAGGTTTCTTTTGACGTTTTATTAATAATACCTTGGTGTTAATTCCTTGCCCAATATCAATTCCTCCATGAGCAATAGCGACGGTGCCATCTGTATGATATATTGACACCAAAGCAGTATGTCTCCTACCATCCCACCGCACTCCATACTTTAGAGGAACGACACTGATTCCACGCTTCCGCCAGCGATTGTCCTAAAAAAATGGCTTATCGACTTAAGACATCATTCTGCTTTTGTATAGAAACCTATTGTTTATTTTTCAATTGCTATAAGGTTTTTCAAATTCAGTGTAGATGAAAACAATGAATTGAAAGGGAATCAGCTTTTTACGGATTCAGCTAACTTTCTAGCTAAGTTTTGGTAGACCAAATGGAAAAAGGTGCTTACTAGACGGGTCCTCTATATTTTCTAGCAGGGGCAAAAATATTGAAAACGAGAAGAGGTTTAGTGCAGCTTAGTTATCAGGTCCTAGAAAGACTAAGAGGATGAGACGCAGAAACCAACTCATCCTCACCTTGTTAAAGGTGTCAATTGCCGCTTTTCTCTTCATGAAGTCACTTGATAGCATGAGGTCTAAAAAAAAAAAAAGAAAAAGCGGAACCATACCAAAGTCAGTTGTTGTGAGTGATACTTGAGAACGATTGGTTGTCTCTAAATTACAATGGGAGTGATTTTGATTTGGTAAACGGCGTTTTCAACCTAAGTGCCATGTCACATATATGTCCAGCATGATCGTTCGTGTTCGTGCGAGAGTAGTCCTGGATTGGACTGCTGTTGACAGTGACTGACGTTTCGACAACTTGTGCGGCAGTCGACATCACCAGAGCAAGCTATTTTTCGTTTGCTAATAAGGTTGCAATTGCTTTGATCGGCAGATTTCGATTCGACCTTTGTAAAATCAAAGCGACATGCCAGTCAGAGTAAATGAAAATGATTAACGCGCAATGCAATCCAAAAATATTTAATAAACAAATATTACCATTCCATAGACTAGATATGTTACAGTCCTTAAGTTTTTGTCCCGCCTGCGTTACCTGTAAAGGTTTTGACAAACTGTGATTGAATAATTCCCACAACATCCTTTAATTGATTTTTTTGAAAGTTAATTATTTATTAGTAGTAAGTAACTAATAAAAAATACAAGTGAAAAGTGTTATTTTGACACATTAATAAAATAATTAGATTTCTATGTTTCTTAAAAGGGACGAAACAGAAAGAGGACGGAAAGAAAACAGAATTTTGATCATAAAATGTTTCAGTAACTGTCAAATGGCTAAAGGACCTAAAGGGTCCTCTGGAAATACATTTGGGCCATCGCCAGGGGCCATCGTCGTCTCCTGCGAATACAGCCCCCCGATTCTTATCGCTCCCTAAACGTCCTTGGGGACGGTGAGTGGTGAGGGGTGGTTGGAATTCGCAGGCTAAGGTTATCGCTTTACAAAGCTCGGGTGGAGGTTGCCTAGTACCTGTACAGCGTTTTCCCAGGCCTTCACGGTCAATTCACTTCGGTAATGGAATAATGAGGCCTAGGGACTAGGCAAAGGTGTAGGTATGTTCAGGTTGTGTTTATCGTTTTTTACGTTACTCAGGGAGTTTGTGAGAATAAAGCCCTAGATGACTAAACTAGAAATAAAATTAACAACTCAACACACAAATTCAAAAAATTCAAGTTATAATGAAGAAAGTTAAAACTTACTTGTCCATTCTTATATAAATTTAGTTCCCTCACTTCCTCTGGTGTCTTGTTCAAAGTTTTGGCAACATGTTCCATAATTGATTCCATAATAAAAACCGCTTGGCTAGAGCCTTGGACGAAATATATAAAAAAAAGTTCTATTAAACTGCAGTATAATCGAAACTAGTCCTAGTTTATCTTCTCCAGCTGTTAAGATGATAAAAGTTTCAAATCAGTTCGAGGTAATAAATCTTACGAAGTGTAAACTTCTAGGAACTAATTGCAATTGTATTTGTTACTTTGACCTACTGGTTTTGTTGCAGCACGTTGAATAAAAGTCAAATTGCTATAAATTCGTTTTTCGAGGCTTTTTTTTTTCACTTAGACAGCTTTTCTTTGTCTCTTGCACGGCTACAAGTTGTTCGATAGGCCTCGTTAAACGGATCCCAAATTGAGAAAAGGTTATAGCATACCTGGTGCTCGACACCACGTGTTTGAAGGTTTGTTGGTGCGAACAGCATGAGGTACAATGTTCCAGTTGGGACAAAAATAAGCTGAAATTGAAAACCCATAGGTGTGACGAGGCATTTCAATAGCTAGGAATAATAATAGGTGATATTAGGTAATTAATTAAAGCAAATCAGGATATAACACCTTATAAGCCCTTGGGCTATTTCCTCCCTTTTGGACCATTGTTCAGCCAGTTAGTATGAGAATGGCTTAAAGATATCCAAAACTTAGAGCATATTTTCGTCCTTATTGGATATATAAGCAGCATTTTTCTGCGCATGCGCTTCAGCCACAATTTTGATCAAGTAAGGTTCATAAAAAACGTGTACAACCTCAACCTTTCTCATAGTTACGGTGTTATGTGAAAACATGCGTGCTTACAAAGAACAAGCTCCTTTGAACTTGGGGGAAAAAACGGGACATAAACTGCCTGTGAGTGTGTAGCAAGCGTTTCGAGCAATTAATCAATCGTAAACGCTTGCTAGGCAGGCTGGGAAATCAAGGAGGAGGCACAACAATTCAACTAAGATTGCAAGTTAGGTATCCGCGGTACTGTGTAGAGACATAGACCTCACCATTGTCCATCCATCCTCTGGCATACAAAATGGTAGCATCGTTAGAACTGCACCCGCAGTCACCGTAATAGTTTAGATCTATTCCATTCAATTTACCATCTTCTGAGAAACCAACCTGATAAGGAAAAGCCATAAATGAATGTAAGATAATCAAAGACTTAATGGTTAGGTAAAAACTTCAGTTGTTGCTTAATTGGGCAATGGTGTGAAAAAAGTTAAACATTCAAACTGCTGCATCAGCTTCGGGTGAGCAGAGCGAAATTAGAGAGCTTTAGATTCTGAGAAGAGGATGACTACGTGAACGAGATTTTCCCGATACTAAGTAGTGTGCGCGCGCGAACCAACGTCATGATTTTGGTGGGAAAATGTGGTAGCGGTCGTCGGTCTACTACGAGTTTTAGCGAGAATGTCGTAGCGGCGATCGGCGAGAACAAGTTATCAAGTGTTAGAGATTTATTCATTTAGCGATCAGGAAAGGGCTTTACCTCCTTGAACGGAAATAAGCGTCCTACATTTTGTGGTGAAAAAAAGTACAATGAAGCTTTCCGTGATGTCTATTTTCAGTAAAGAACAGGCGAGAAAATATAAAATTAAATGTCGCTCTCGTGTAACCAAGATTTTTATCAGTTAAAATAGTTCTCCCATCATATTTTTGGCCCCCAAAAACCTATAGGCCCTAAACTAGGAGTGTGACAACCGCGGCCAGGACCGTCATTTGAGATTTGAAAACCTTAAATGGTCAACCTCGTCCCCAGGGTGCTTTTCCCTGGCTTTGGAGGCCAGGGAAAAGCACCCTGGGGACGAGGTTGCTAAATGGTACCAATTTACTTAAAATACTTCGAGGACCCCCGTCATTTTTAGGGAGCTTACTATCTCCTCCAAAGGTTGCCTGTAAAACTGAGTCGGATAGAACAGATTAAATTTCTTACCCTATAAACAGCTTTAAATGGTTCTTTTGATCCAAACATCTCCATGTTGGTGTTTAAATCCATTCTCAAACGAACTGGCCTAGAAAATTGCATTGTACAGCACTGTAAAATATTGTATTTTGCTGTTTGTGTGGAACATCCGCACTGAATAAAAACTAAACCAGGAAAACAGTGACTGTAGGTTCTGCAGTCAGGCAAACGGGACTAGATAATGTTAAAAATGATTTTGGACCCTAAAACGAATCCCTAAAAGATCCTTCAAATAAAATCGTTATACTCGCTTGGATTAAAAGGTAAAATAATCTACGCACAGTTGTAAAAACAAGACTCGAAGCTAAACGGGTGTACCCTGAAAAAATGAAAATCACTTTGGGGAACTCCTCCGTTTTAATCATCCTGATTTCTTTGATTCGTGGCCAACACGGCGTTTCTTGAAATGTTATGTTTGAGTAAGGAGGAGAGAGAATTGCTGAGTACGTAAGCGATTTTGCGAACAATCTTAAGTGCAAAAAGGAAAAAGAACGATCCCAGAGTATTCCACCTTACGTATCGGACCTTAAAGAACAAAACGTTTACCGTTTGGTTACATAAGCAGCTATGGCGCATGCGGATGCGACTTGGTTTGCTCTTGTGATCCTGGCGCCAAACGCTCCTCCGCACCTCTTCACACTCATATTAACTCTGTGCAAGTTAAGTAAATTAATGAATGAATATTCATGACATCCATGACTATAATTATAGGAAATATCTGATGTTCCTTATAAACTGTTATTTGTAATTGCCTTTAAAAAATGACGCGCGCAGAAAAGAATGGATTACAATTACCTGTGAATTGGTAGATTAAGAACCTTAGCGACAGCTCTTTGTGTTCCATCAATCTTTTGAGTTGCGCAGTGGACAGTTAGACTATCATCCTCTGGCACGCACATCGCAATCTGACATAAATGTAGTTACCAATAAAAAGCAGTATTACCAGTGAGTACATTAAATTAAAGTAACGTTCTTAGAGAGGGTGACACATTAGTGAACTTACGTAACAGGACAAGAGGGCCGGACAAGAGAAGAAAGACGACGGCAAACCTCGTGTGACAAGTGTAACAATAATTTTGTTTGAAGAGACCTTCCGACAAACTTCACATTCTTTTAAACAGAAGTTTTTGTAGAAGAGCGAAAAACATCACCGGTAAGTGAATTCCCGACAAAACACGCAAGTAATAGCCCCGTCACGTTTGTCACACTCAAGTGTTTCGCAGTCCTCTTCTTTCTTTCTTTCTTTTCTTCATCCTGTTGCGTAAACTCACTAACATCAAGAACTGCATAAGTTTTCCAAGCTAATTGGAGACAATTTCCAGACCCAATTGAAATATATGATTTCGAACCCTTGGTTTATACTGTATTACTAAAAACACAAATTGGCTCTCCTAGCAGAGAAGAGAACCAACAACAAACTCAGGTACGCTGGCGACATCGACGGGACTCGAAACCGATGGAGCCTCACAATAGTGGCTGGGATGCGAAGGCTCTCGTTACCATTGAACCATACCTGCTCCCTTTCACAGCCATTGCCATCAAAGGCGATGTTGGGACTGCTGCCAGTGCCAAGCAATATGCAAAAATTTGATAGAGGCTTATTTATTTTGGAACATTAAGTTTGACTGATTAGTTTGCCTAACTAGGTCCATCACTAAAATACATCCTCGGTATAAATTTTATGTTTTCATGGAAAGAACAATGTCTTACTCGTTCTCTGCGCTCATTCGTGAGATATTTTTTTTCTTGCCACTCAAACACAAAATTCATACCTTCTCGCCACCGTGTAATGTCCTCTATACATCATACTCAACCTCACCCGATAATTGCTTAATATCTCATAAAACAGATATCTAATAAATTTTCTAATATATGTCATAACTCCGTTTTGGAACTTAACTGGTAGTCAGTTTACTAATGGTCAATAGCAAATATTTCTTACCTGATTTTCAATATGATATTGAAACTGATTTCCAGTATACACCGTACCCTGCACAGTGTGTGGCGAGTTTCTAATTGCAGCTGATTGAAAAAAACAAAACAAAAGACAAAGAAAGAATTTTATATACTCTACAAAAATAGAACGATCTGTTGCATCTGTTTTGGAGCAAATGTTTTGAAATGAATAACTTAATAAAATATTTTTGTATCATTCGTTCATTAAGTTGATGGGTAGCCGGAAAAATGAAGGATTCTCAGAATCTTTAAAGACGTACAATATTGTGTAAAAAGTTCAGTTTTAAAACATGCTCATGACCCATCAAATGGTACGCTTGTTTCACCCGCATGTTTATACTATTTAAAAACCTATAAATTTTAAGTGTCATTAACTTCACAAAAGAAGCAGCCTACCATCTGCGTCGCCTTTCATTAAAGCTGTATCCGGAGCTTTGGAAGTATATTCAACAGCATTTACGTCGAAGAACGAGTTTGCTTCAATGGCTTCGTCTATGGTGAGAATGGGAGGCTTCTGTTCTTTATACACGATTTTTACGGCTTTAGCAGCTTCATCCGCGTGTCGCTGGGTATCTACAAAGGTAAGTTTTTCAAGTGCAAACATTGTGGACTGGTTTGAACGCCAGTAATTTCGTTTCCTGGTATTGTACATTAACATTTGCTGCTGGAACTGTTGTGTTGCAAATTGTAATTATATTTCTCTAGAACTGCAATGTTATGGGAGTTTATAAAATAACTAAGATAGTACGCGCGCTCTGATTGGCTAAAAACCTATGGTTTATTGTGCCGGTAAACTCATAGAAAACTTAAAATTATTTTATAAAAGCAGTAGACCACACTTTCTATGGGTTTACCGGCGTGATAACCCGCTTGGGATGTTGGGAGAACACTCGAAAAGCTTGTAAATCACTCGCCTTTGGCTCGTAATTTACAAGCTTTTCTCGTGTTCTCCCAACATCCCGCGTGGGTTATCACGCCGGTAAACCCATAGAAAGTGTGGTCTATTGCTTAAATACTCTACAGTAGGCAAATCTCAAATCTCCCTGACACTACCGCTAAAGGGACAAAGCTAAGCGTTGGCTAAAAGAGATCTCTTATTACGTGACCCCTAAAGAGGGAGAGATTAACTGTGCTGATCATTGGAACCCAGATAGATCACCCACCGTAAAACGGGTCAGTATGAATGTTCATAGTTCAGTTTTAGCTCCTGGTATCGCCCAATAGCCCATTTTAAGGTTACAGCTGAAAACGAGGCTGGAATTGACTTTGTTTTAATACAACCCTTCCTGTTTTATAATGTAAATCATGTTGTTCTTATGCTCACTAGTATTTTTTAAGCATAATTTCCATGAGAAAAGGAAAGAGGTTTGTATCAAAACAGGTCAAACTCAGCCTCACGTTCAGTCAGAGGCTAAGATACTAAACCCCAACTGTAAAATGGTCTATTCCAGCTTTACCTCAGATTTGCTTCTTTTAAGGGTGACAGATGACGTACGGAAAGGATACTCTAACCCCTTACCCTATTTCAGACCAAATTCTGCGATAATTTCGACCCTAAATTTAGACCTGAGCAAAAATTTGAAGCCCTCCCTTTAGCCACTACAGCGACCACACTCTGTCAAATGTTCCCAATTACCCATAACTCGCTTCATCTAGTTAACCTGGGTCCAACATGAACAAGGGTCAGTTAAATACCAGGTTATTAAACCATACTCTTTTTGAGACCAAAAGGCCCTCTTATTTCTATCTTGCTTCACTCAAGGTTTACTGTCTAATTTGTATCATTTTCTTTGAAAACTGCCAATAAAACAACGGACTTACCAGCTACAATGAGACCTAACGCCTGGCCAGCGAATAAAACATTTCCAGTACAAAGTACCTGTGAAACAAACACAAAGTTGTTGCCTTTATTTTGTAAGTGATGCTACTGAAGGAGTAACATTTAATAAGCAATACGGTAGGGAATAGTTTTTATTATTAAAGAAAGCGCGCGCTGTGATCGCTGATTGAGTCTTACCCGAAGGATCACACAGACGGATGACGCCAAAAAAGCTCAAATCAATGTATTGTACAATATGGTCAAACGGTTTTGAAAATGTTTGCACATTTAACGCGATAATTTCAGATCCAACAAGTGAGCCCTCGAATAAATAGCTTAGTAGAAGTTGTTTACGACTAGTAAGACAAAGAAGAAACCTAGAAGAAAGAGCTTTTATGTCGACATGAAAACACCTGTAACAAACGAGCACTAGTACGAGGCAAATTTGTTCTTTTATTGTTGTACCTGTTGAATAAAGCAAATAGTCCATTTTATAGTTTTTTGCGTCAGATCCATAATCCCGAAAGACGGGTAAGAAAGTAATAAGTAACGCATTCATTCGCCCGCGGCTCTTGTGCAACTCTTCTGTTAAAAGCACACTTTTTAAGACGTCGTCTGTCGATGGCCTATAATTGACAAGCACGCTTTTCGATAATTTCCTTGTCTATTGAATGCAGATCGTAAAAATTATTATCGTAGATTTACTACAATCTACAAAAAGAAGTGTACAAAGGTAGTTTAGAAATTACCTCTTCGGGTTCGAACTCAGATACCGGCATAAAATTGTTGACACCACCTTTGGGAATATCTGCAGCTGTGATATATTTGACTACTCCAGGTAATATCTACAAAGCAAAGAAAATTTCTCAATGCCGTGCATGTACTGTACAACTTAGCTTGTCAATCACAACTTCGTTGAATTGTAGCTCTGGCTGAACTTATAGTTTTGCAACAAATGATTATTTGATTGGTAGGAGGCTCCACAAAACAGAACCAAAAGAGAAGTGAAACGTCCCTTTTTTATGAAGACTACAGCGTGCGAAGGGCTTTGCCGGGTGATTTGTCGAGGCCAAATAATATATGCATCTAAAGAGTCTAAAGCTACGTACAAGCGGACAATGTTGAGAGTTGTTGGACAACAGTGTTGCAAATGTTTACACATAGCTAAACATTTAATCGGTTTCAAACTTTGCGCAACAACTCCCGACACCACGCAACAACTACAGGGGTATCCAAACGGACGCAACATGTAACATCCAACAATGTTGGGAGTTGTTGTCCAACAATTTTGCGTCCGTTTGCATGCAGCTGAAGTTGATCTATATAGCTCACGTTTGATATATTAACATGACTCTGAGGCTTTCTGGTCATATTTATCAATGTAGTTTGGTTGTGTTTGTGCTCAAGTCTCCTCTGCGTTTTGCGAGACAATGGAGCCGTGAAAAACCTTGCAATTTTGTCCCTAAAGCCTTTACTATATCCAACGTGGACTATTGTTTTACTAGATCTCCTAATATATTTTACGATAAAACTGGAGTCACTAACCAATGCCTCAGATGCGTCAACAATACTGATCTTGCAGTTTCCCTGCAAGTTTTAAAAAAAAAACATTACGATGCATTGTAGATGAAAATCTACGTATACCTACTTTTTTTTTTTTCAAGAATTAAAACTCATTCAGACCAGATAAACTATCTCACATTCAAGACTATGTTGATAGAATATAATGTACTAAAATGCAATTTAATATTATAAGGGTTCTTTCAATGAACGTTTCTTCTCATATTTCAATCATTACTTTTTTAAGCTTTACCGCAAACCGAGGCCGAAGGCCGAAACGAATAACACCGACCTTGATCCGGATAATTTTTTAGCTTATTCTCAGCCTCATCCCATAATTGCTAATAATTTTTCATGTTACACTCAGCATCATCCAATAAGTGTTTATTGTTCACAGTTAAAATAATAGTAATGAAATCAACGTCTTTACATAGAAAATGGTTCATACCCGTTTGCTAACAACAAAGGCAGCGTGTAGTTCTCCAGGTACAGCTGGAATATCGGAAACATACTGAGCTTCGCCAGATGTCTAAAAATAACGCAAGTTCACAGGTTAAGTCGTACATAACTCATCTAACATCGCTTTAACCGTCCGCGATTTAGAAAATAATAAAAAACGTTGGGTGGAGTGATGAAAGTTTTGTTTTCACCGGTTTTGTTGCTCCCTTTGTCGTCTTTCTTTCCAGAAAAGGGAAAATCTTAATCTGCAAAGAGTAGAAGGGTGAATAGCAAAATTTGCAGCGTACTTTTAACCAAAATGTTTCTTGGAAACTTTGTCATAACTGTTCCAAATTAGCAAAATGAGGCCCGTGGAAAGATCTCTGCTTGCTTATTTTGCTGCTTAACATATCTATCTCTTAAATGGAAAGCTAAATTGGTCTAGGGAGGAAAATATATTAAAACTTTCCATATCAAAAAACCGACACGATCAAAGACGTCGTCAAAGGGTTAATTAACTAGCTTTTTGATCCTTTACACACACCGTTCGCAATAGTTCTTATTTACCTGTACTTTGGCAGTAAGTTTATTCAAGGGTTTTGTTAGTGGATATTGTTGTGGCTTTGAGTCATAACTCTGTGCTCCACAAGAAATAGGACGAATGAAGGTCATAGCCGCTGATCTTACTCTTGCAGATGCTTTATCACCAAGAGCAGACAAAAAGAACTGTAAAACACAAGTATAAATGATCAGTTTTTGTACGTAATCCTCGTTCTCTTCGACAACTAACAATTTAAAATCAATAAGTCAAAACAAAAGCCGCAGTGTGTAGGACCCGTTCTGTAAAGGTCGTCGTGGATAGCTAGTAGAAGTACATTTTCACTGCTTTAAATAATTTAGACTGAAATCTTGAGGAAGCTATAATTTCCTTAATTTTCATCTGTTAAAAATTGCACAATAAAAGCCTCAATTCCTCAATTTGGGATATTGTCTGGCAATAAAAACATTAATTTATCTCTTATAGCTTTTAAACACACTTATCCTGGTCGACAGCTCTTACTTAAAAAAGAAAATTGTAGATAATACTATAAAATTGTTTAGTACTTTGTAAAACAAACCAAGTGCTAGCGATTTTCGGTATTTTTTGCTTGAACCTGCAGGGAAAGAATGAGGAGAAATCTCCTGTTCCAGAACTTCAAGGGCACCTGAAACAAACAAAGATCTACATGAGTTATTGAAAACCAGGCCCGGGTTGCTCGAAGCATGGTTAGTGCTAACCAGCGTTAAATACCATGGAAACCTATACATTTTGATACCTCTTAACCAACGGTTAGCACTAAACAGGCTTCGAGCAACCGGCCCCAGACCGATAAATGGCATAAGACGAAAACGAAGAGCTGAAGAAGGAACATTTATAACCCGTATATCTCCGGTTATTATAACAAGGAGATCTATGGTCCTACGTTTCACTGAATGATTTATTGCAAATATACATTTGAGTAAACTGTTTTGTGGAAAGCGGTTGATTTACCTGTTAGAGTATTTTCCTCTGTCAGGTTTTTACCAGTCAAGAATGCCTCTGTTTTAACGGCGTGCATCTGTGGTGTCGATAAAGACAGTTATTAAGTAACAAGTTATTCCATTACTCAACTATGAATTGTTGATAGTATAAATGAATTGTAACCATCAAAATCAAAATAAGAGTTATTAGTATTTAGGAAGAAAGTGAATAGCAATTTTCACGCATTTTGATAAACTATGGTAGCTCGTAATATCCTCGGTTATTCACTGTTTTGCGACCGGAGCAAAGATGGCGTCTCCTTTCGAGACATTTTCGGAAAGACGAAATTTGAGAGACATAAATGAAGCAGTCGTACAAGCAAAAACCAAGAAAGCGACGACTTTCAGCTTGTAGGTGTTTACTGGTAGGTAGAAATTATTTTCTTGCTGAATTTGCTACAAAATCGTGAAAACACACTTGACAAATCCCCGAAATGTTTGTAAATTGTGACGTTTTTAATTTAAAAAAGTTACTTTCTTTCATTTTTATCCAACTGATTTATAAAATACTAAAACAACTATCCCCTTCAAGGTGGGTGAACAGCGCTAGATGAATACCTTGACGCTTCGCGTCTCGGTATATTTCACCACTTTTCACCTCCCCTTTAGGGGATAGTTGTATACTGTGTTTGGAAAAAAATGGGATGGGTGACCAATAACAAAGAGGTTATCGGGACACAAACGATAAACGAACCCATCCGGAATCTGATAAGTAACCGGGAAGAGAAACTAGATGGATGTCAGGGTTCTATCTAGGATTTATCAATTGGGGATGAAGTCCCAAGTTGCCGAGCTTCTAAGCGGGATCCGAAGGCATGTGCACCCCCCACCCCCGAAATTTTTTCACATGCACATGAGTCCTTATTATCACATCTGATGAATTCTCCTGACTATTTTATTAACATCCAATTAATTTCATTTATATCAACTTGCTTTGAATTGAGAGACAAACTTATCTCCGGAATAATTAATCCTACTGATGGTTAGAAATAAACTATGATTGATAAGTTTCAAATTATTTTAAATATTTAATTTACAAGGAATCAATAAGTAATTTCAAGTAGCTTTTGCAATACTGTAATACTTTGTTATGGTCATGCAAATAAAGCTTATTGTTGTTGTTGTTGTTGAATATGCACTGAGATACAATGCATTTTGAGGCACAATTTTGAGAAATGTTACAGTGGTATTTTATTTTATGTTTTAGTCGTGATCATGTTCCTTGTCATATAGTGTCTTTAGACAGGGAATACTTACTTCATGTGCTCTGCCCTTGTAACGTCTGGATGATTTTTCCAGTGTAATGACTTGTATGCTGTACTAATAGCAATATATTTGTGGGGGAAAGCTTCTACCCTTAAAGTACCCTAGATATAATCCTGGATGTTTTTTATTCTTATTAAAAACACACAGCAAATAGATGCTAACCTTCACATCAATCGGTCGTCTGATCGTCGCTAGTTAGAGTCAAGATTTAAGAGCATACCGATTAACGTGGCCAGCTTAAAAAATGCACCCTATAAAATGGCTGTGAAAATATGTAGGGTAAACTGATACGCTATCTTCTGCTTCACTTTAGAAATGCTTCTTATACAGCTTGATTTGTCATAATTTGTAAGAAAGTGAGTCTAGTCCTTCAGTCAAAAGTTATAAAAAATGTTCTTACAGAAAACGGTGTTATTCCAGCGTACACAATCCTAACATTATTCAAAGTCATGGTGTTCTTGTCCAACTTGGCCACAAAACCAGCATTCACATATGCATGAGCATTCTGAAAATAAGGATATTTTATTTACAATAATGATGAATAAGGGTCGTATAAGACAGCTACAACCAGAAAACGTTCCTAGAAAAAAATTATAAAACGTAGGTACTGATTAACTTGAGTAAACGTCCCATCTTTCCTAAACGAACTCTTTCAAAACACAATACAAAGGGTCGCTATTTTCACCCATCGTAAATCGACTGGTCTTAACAAAAAATAAATGAACAAATCGCTGTATTAACTGCAAATTGGTCATTTTTTCTTGTGTGAACGACAATATAAATAATACTTTCCAAAATGTGTAGGCGCAAAATTAATGGGAATAAGGTTTGTCATATGAAGGTATTTTTACTAAATAGAATAACGACAAATGATTCTAAAAAAGTAAGCAACTTCATGGTGATCTCTTGGTAAGGGCATCTTTTATTGCGTTCGACGTTAGGAGAACGCTTCGTAATCTTTGGGGATCCTGTGGTCGATGGGATACCTGTGCATGCCAGGCGTGAAGATTCGAGATTTTTGGTTACTTGGACGGGCGATGTTCAAAATCTGCGCCATTTTGAATAATTATTAAGCACGCGCACGAATTTTAAGCCCAATAGCCGGCCAAAGAAATTGCGGGCTCACCTGGTGGACATGCGCACACAACTATTTTTTACGTCATAATCAATTGTCATATGGCAATCACGTGCATCACTAGTTCCATCAAGGTCAACAAGCAAGATGATTACACGGGAATATTTGAGTTCGGCTAAAGAATGAACTGTGGAGTTGTTTTCTAAGCGGGTTTTATCGCTGAACTGATGATTCTGCTACACCTTTTTCGGTCAATGCCGTTCAAATCGAGCTGGAACTTCGTAGAAACACACAAATAAAGACCAGGTAACATTTGTGCCGTGAGAAGTTTACCCGTGCGTTTGAGTCTATTTATATATTTCTAGTTTAACCTCTTTACGCACGAAATATATTCTGAGATAAAGTAAGCTGTTGTTACAACTGTAATGCTTCATTCACGTCTGATATATCTACGCGGGCCATCTTGCATGGTAAGTATCTCGCTCGCTGAAGCAAGCTTAAGTTTTAAATATGTTAAACTGACGTACATGAACTTAAAATAATCATGAGATGAAAAGTTTGCACAATTGCAAAAGATTCTGTCCTGTTCTCTGACATCAGTAATCTAGCAAAAAGCTAATATGTTTCCGTCGCTGCTATGATCATTGTTTTCATTTCAAGTTGTGTCACGCAAGAAGCCAGGACTTTGTAACCTTCGAGGCTACCATTTTTTCGAAGTTTGTAGTGACATGTTTATCTTTTTAACAACATAGAACTTTTTACGATCTATTTTACATTTTTATCGACCATGCTTGAGGGAGAATAAGACAGGAGTAAAGAGTTAATGAGTGAGATATTTTGAAGCTGTTTTCGCGAAGAGCATCTCTTAAGAAAAGAATGTTTACGTTTTAATTCATAATCTCTTCCATGATTTGAAATAATGCTTGACGACACAAAAAAGCTAATCTGGAGCTAAGAAAATTCGAACGCACTCATTAATCTATGATTACTTCTAGTTAATATCATATTCTTACCTGAGATCTTGGCATGACTTTGTGGGTGAAAATGATATAGTCACGTGATAAAGCAGGCAACATAACAGCTAAGATGACCTGTGAGAATGTGCAAAAACTCTTTACAGTAGTTGCGGTATAGTATATTTTATACAGTTCTAATTTTAAGTTAACCCTTAAGAATTCTAAGAGCAATGAATCGTGGCACTGGGCCTTTTCAGCAAATCAGTTATTGAGTTAAGACTGCCAATGTGAAAACGTTTTATCAATGGAGTCGAAAACGATGTGTAATGCAGCTTTAAGAGTTGCCAAAGCAAGCATTTGTGTTTCGCCATGCTTGCTTTGTTTCTGGAATTCCGCACAAATTTGAAATTACTAACTGAAACGGAAGTAAGTGAAAGGCAACACTTTTCAGTATCGTCTCTATGAGGAAAAATTGTTTTCTCCATTTGAAAGGCTTTGTACTCACAAAACCAACTGTTCAAGTGCCCTCCGAAACTTTGTGTCTTTTAAAATATAGATTTTTTATGGGTTGTATCATATATTCCTTGAATTATACGCAAATTCTCTTGTTTTTCCACTAAAGACGTAAACAATTATTTATAGGAAGTAAACAATTCACGAACCTTGCCAGTCATATCAAGAGAAAGAAATTCCAACAAGGAATACTGAGACTCACTTTCTGTTGTACTGTCACCTACAGGAAGATGAGAAGTTCAAAAAACACTGATAGAGATATATTATTGCAATGTTATTATAGATCTGTGAATTCTTAAACACAAAGCTGGCCCTATCGTTTTTATTACTGTCCATACAAGAATCTTACCGATAATCAGGCATGCTCCAACCGCTTCAAGAATGGTGAAAATATCAGAAGGAAAACCAGAGTGCGCATGTGTCAACATTAGATTCCCTGCAATACCACCAACCTAGCCAAACGTCATTACATATGCGTTATTCACCTTGCAAGAGGTCAAGATGGGTGGATATTTGCAAAAAAAGAACGAGGCTAATATTAATCACTTAACGACTGATGCATAAGGAAACAGTTATTTAACCGGATGAAACATTGAATCACTCACATTTCGAACAGGAACATTTGCAACCTATGAAGGAGAAAAGTAATGATAACTTTACCTTTCATTAGAATTATCAATTTATTTATTTGAGTATTTTTTATCAAAAACGCGTTGAAATATGTACATACATGTATAAAAATAGCTCTCTCTAGTCCTAACACTAAATGTAAAAAAAAAATGATTTTCTACAGCGAAATCTGAATTAACTGGGTTGAACAATCAGATACATACTCTGTATAGAGCCCATCAATCGACGCAATTATATTTTTTTAATGTAAAGCAAACAAAAAAAAAGTTTTAACCTGACTTGTCAGCACTGTGGGTTAATGTACTATTTCGTTCTGCTAATTGCTAAGTTGGAGCAAGAGTGTTTTTTCTCTTGGTTGGGGTAATAGATGATATAATCGCGTCTTTTATTCTTTTACTTAAAACTGCTCTTTTGCTTGGCTTCGTCGCCATCTTGACACTGAGATGTACGGAAGGGTTGCCATGGCAATTTTGTAATTTCACATGTGAAATTACAAATTAACGCTGAAATTTCGCGCCAAAATTAAGGAGTAATTCGTCACCTATGATATTATGGTAGAAATTAGAATAGTAGGATGAAATTGTAAAAACTATTTTATAGTTAGTATAAGGTTTAAAATTGTAAAGCGCTATGAATAATTAGTATTAAAAGCGCTATATAAATGAATTATATTATTATTATTATTATTATTATTATTATTATTATTATTATTATTGCGTAAAAATTCATCAGATCTTCTTACGTTCTTTTCAGATTCTTTTTTAACAGCTAAAAGGTTGTCCGTTTAACTACAAGGAACATTTTCACTTTAAGAAATATTTTACCTTGCGTATGTGATCAGCCATCACATTAAAACCTTCCCATGTACTGGCTATGTTATTCAGTACACTTATAAAGGTGTTCAATGACACAACAGCACCAATCTTAATGCTACCACACTGTTCCTATAACAAAGAAGAACGACATCCTAGTCAAAAATCTTTTTTTTGAAAAAAATAAATTTCAACTTTTTTGTAGACCTGACTACTTTGTGCAAGGTAATTAAGTCTTGTTTGTTTGTTTTATTCACTTGGCGCACAAGAATAGAATTTACAAATAATAAGTAAAAAATGAAGTGACGAGGGGACTACGGACTAAAGCTGTCTCATCAATCCAAGAAAAGATGACATAAAGTCAAAAAATAATTTAAGATCTGTCTACTATTTCGACTATTGTAAGAATTTTTTTTAGTGTAAGAAATGAGATGCAATTTCAAATCTTTTCTTTACAGGTGAATGTTGGAACCTTCAGACAAGTTAACTTCATGTTCTATGCCAGTGAAAGTGAAAGGCGTTTGGGCTTCATCTTCAATTTTTTAACATTACCATGGTATTACTCGGAACGTTGTGCAGTTCCTCTATCTGATTAATATCAATCATCACATCAAAAGGGCCGTCATTCTTGTAAATGCCTGCAAGTAATAATTTGCTCTGTCATTAACAGTAGCTATAAAACGCACAGTTTCAAGGACATAAGCATGTTCCTGCAGGGGCGGATCTAGGGGGAGGGTGCAGGGGGTGCGCAGCCCCCCCCCCCCCCCCCCGAGATGACCTGCGGTTTTCTAATACAACTGGTATTCTGCAAAAAAAAACTATGTTGTTTATTGGTGTTGAAGTAGAGCAAGAGACGAGTGCACCCCCTCGTAAAAAAAATCCTGGATCCGCCCCTGTCCCGGCGTTCAGATGGTGAGGAATGACGAAGTAGAAAGTGGAGGGAGAAAAGGAAAAGAAATTCTTCACGCCGCTCCGTTTTACCTAAACGCGTTAAAGAGCCTTCAAGGAAGCCAGAATCTAAAACCTTATTCACACGGAGAAAAAAACACGAGGTTATAGGGAAAATCTCTCCTTGACCGCGCGAAAATGAAGCGTCTTGTCGGTGAAGTCACCGCCTGTAAGTAGATCCTAGTTCTACTGACACGAGCAGGAGTGCTAAGGAACTAGCAGCTGGGGAGAGTCGACTTTCATAGTGAGTCCACTAAACTCTCAGAAAAGCGGGATGAAACCGTCGAACAACATTAAAATACAAAACATTAATTCGTCCTGTAAATATTAGTTACGCAACGGAATACAAGTGTATGTCATACAATTAACGATAGCCTAAAGCCGTCGAATACTGGATACCGATTAGGAACCTCAATCGTAAACTAGGAATCTACATAAGCTTCATAATGTTAACTTATTGTGTAAAAATAAATTTTTGGTTACTACTATCTTATAAAGAAATTGGATCGATATCAACTAGAGAGAGAATCTCAGCAAAGAGATGGTGGTGGTCCCTCTCTTAATATAACACTGAATATTTTCGCTTTCAAATTTCCCCTTTGCCGCCATTCAATCACTACGCAAAGTCCGGGTTTTAGAAGCAAAAGAGGATGATTTTCTTATCAATAATCTATTCAGTTCAAAATTTTGGCTTTTCTCAGGAGCTCTCAGGGCACCCTGAAACACTTTGAAAACACTTTCTAGGCTTTCTAGAGTATCTTTAGATCTCGAGTAATGCATTCTATTAAGCAGCACTATAAAAATTTGTATCTGCTCGGTCATCCTGGGGGAACTTGAGTCTTTTCGAAATTACAAGGGCTTTGGTCTTATTTGCCCAAATGTTTTAGATGCTATTTAAGCTATTATGAAAGTAAGAATTCAGAGTTTCCGTTTCCTCTTTTTATCACTTTTTTTTAATCCGAAAATTACAGGTTTCATTTTTTCTAATAGCCTAACCTGAAAAGTGAAATGCGAAAAATTAAACTTCCGAAAATCGTAGGGAATTTATTCCGAAAGCTTCGAAAATTGTACATGAATGGAACCGTTCATCTAGAAATTTTTTTATTCTTGCTCAAGCTATAGAAAATTCTAGGCAATTTTTGCCTCTCCGAACAGATATTTTACAGAAAACAGTCGTTGGGTGCCCCTGTTTTCTGAACGATAAACAAAGTTCTTTATACTTACCTTGTCCAGTATTTCCAGCCACCAGCCTGACTTTATCATTCTTGTGTTTACACATCAATGCGTACAAATCAGCTTTTGACTTTGGACAATACCATAGCACATTCGTTTCTCGATCACCAGATAATGTCACACATTTTCTTGAACAGTTTACCTCTCCATTAAAACATGGACTTGAGCACTTGCTTATTTCCTATCAGAAACGTTGAACAGTGGAATCTCAATATAACTAATCTCAAAATAACAAAGTCGTCGTTATAACGAACAAATTTCATTACCCCAGCAATAGCAAAGCGAGCAAATTTCGCCAATCCGTTGGACCGTCGTTGTATCGAGGTTCCATTGATAATTAATTTTGTTCTTGAAGTTTTCAAAACGTTTAAGTGGGCACTGTTAAGTTTTTTTCATTTTTTTTGGTAATTTTGTCTTTCTTAGACCCTCCCCGACCCGTTTTTCAATAGTTTGCAAGGCTATGGTGTGAGAAATTGTGAAATTATTTGAATTTGGTTCGTGTGGACTGGGCATACTCACTAGGTTTATACCCGTCACAAAAAAGGAAAAGGCCGAGGTGTTTGAGGATTGAAAGGGTAAGTTAAATGTTGTCTAATTCGAAAGACGCAAAGGTCAATGTTTGGTCCAGTTTTCCTTACACTGTTAAGTTGTCAATGCTTTATCATTGTTCAGTTCAGCAAACAGCATGCTATGAAATGTTTTGTAAGTTCGTTGGAATAACGGTGAAGACTGCGTCGCCGGTTAAAGTCAAATGTCTGCGCTTTCAAACGAAAGTGGCCATGGGTTACTGTGGACGAGGTCTTTGGTGACTTTTATGAAAAATGAGTCCGGTTAAGTCGTAAATACCTCGATATCTATAGGATCTGAGGATTTTGCAAACGTCTTCATTGCATCTAGAATTGGGCGGTAACCTAACGATGTAACAATAAAAGGAAGGCGATTAATGGGTCCTGAAACATTACAGTTCACCATTTTGACCATAATGCATCCTCTTAGTGTCGTCGGGAGCTAGGCTGGGAAAAGGGAAATAGAAGCGCGCGGGGATGACGGGAGGCGAGGCGAGGCTCTCTCTCTCGCCCTCTTCCCATTGTACTCCACGCGCTTAACATTTTCTACGGAAGGAGAGACGTCTTAGAGTGGTAGACGAAGGGTTTTGTAGTGAATACTACGATCTAAATTAAAGGTCCAGTCGTCAAGGTGTACATGTCTTAAGGCCAGTGGTAAATACACCGCTAAAACCAGGCGTTCACTCAAGTCAAATTCACAGTAATTGTTAGAGTTAAACCCTAACCTGTACAGCGGCACATGTTCCCATCAAAGCTGTCCTCAATTTCTTGCTTGGACGGACAACGATTCTCTTTCAACAAACTGGTATAAAAACAAAATAAATTGGTAGGAGAAGGGACCCTAGATTTCTTAACTAATTTCAAAGTGCACAAATCCAGTACAAGAAAAGTGTATCGTGAACATCACTCCATACAGACCTATACATGCTCATGACAAATCCTGGTGAACAATAGCCACACTGACTTCCGTTATGATCCGCAAGTCTTTCCTGGATGGGGTGATATCCGTCAAATCGACTGTAATTCAGAAAAATAGTTTGTTTTTTTTTACCTTAACTCCTGCAAATGTTATAACTAACTTCTATTTCTAAGGCGTTCTGAAAAATATTCTGAACAATTCTCAACACCGAGGCCAGGAATGTGTTAGAATAACTCGAACTAGAAGAAGTCATCACGTCTTTTACACATTTAACGCATTCAACGCACGTAAAATTAAAACTGAATTGACTGAACAGGCTAGAAGAGCGAAATATATCTCAAGGTTTTTATTTTTGCACTTTTTACAGTTTTTAGTGCGTTAAATGTGTAAAAAGACGGGATGTCTTCTTCTAGTTCGAGTTCTAAAAAAAGTAAAACGCACAAAATCAAGTTTGTCAGTAGTCAAGAATGTAAACTTTAAAAAAAACTATGAAGGCTCCAAGGTCCCTCTGATTTAACTGGACTCTCGTGAGTTTAGTTTTTAAATGGCTCGTATGTGAAAATTCGGCCAGCCGAGATTGGGGATCAAGACGTAAAGGCGATTCGGTCCTCTTGGGAGCGTACGCAATTAAACTTTCCACGCTTAGAACAGTTTTGGTACAATAAGAGGCGAACCTGAAGAGAGGAAAAGATGGATGAGGCAATAAGGGAGTAAGAAACCGTTCTGAAGACTGGCGACTATTTAACAAAGAGAAAGGTAAACAGGACAAATCAAGCTTATTTATTTTTTGCCCAACGGGTTTTCTGATGCGTTAAAGAATGCGCCCATGTCGTCAAACTTAGACCCTAGCGGAAACGGATTCGTTTGTGCTTGGTGGTCCCCAGTGATCATAAAAGCAAGTTCCTTTGCCTCTATTGTACAAAATGGCACTTTAAAGATTATGTTTATGAAACATTTACCGTAGAACACAAAACACTTTGGGCGAAGGTTGTCGGCTATTATGCTTAGGAAGGTGTACTCCTGGGGGTGTACTGACCCCTACTATCATCATACCTGTTGCCAGATATAATAAAGAAGAACGTACGCGGCAGAGCTAACACGCAAGTTTGCGTGCGACACTTACTTTCCAAGGTCTTCAGCTGTAATGATAGCCACACCATTAGAAGCACACAATGGGAACAGGCACTAAAAGAAGATTTCAGTAATAAACGTGAACAAGTAGGTAAAAAACTTAGCGTATAATGCCAGGGGGTACTTTGTTACATGGCCTATACGGGGATGTGCCTCTGGACAGTGTACGGTTTCTGTTTTCTCTGTCCTAAACAGGGTATAAGGATGGGGTGGAATTGATGTGTTTGGGGGGCGCGACTTGTCTTATGATATCTGGCGATTAATAATCCGAAGGACTGGATATACACCACCAATATTCTTTTTTCTGTAAGTTTAATTTAATAAAGTCGTAAACTTAAGGACTACTAAAGAATTTCGCTTTAATTTTCCATGTGAATTAATAAATAAAAAAACATTTAAACGAATTAAGAATTTTAAATTCTTAGCAGTTCTTAACACAGCATCAGTTTTCTTTATTGTAAGTCAAGCATTTCTCTTACAATTTTATATCGCATTGAAGGAGTACTTACCGAGTTGACCGCAATTGTAGCATCTTTGCCAGTGCTCAGATCATTCCTTGTTACTGACACCACACAACAGCCACACCCTCCCTCACGGCACATTACTTTTGTACCTAGATGCGTCAAGTTTCAAGAAAACATAAATATATAAAAATTTTTTGGTGAAATTAATTTTTAACAGTACAACATTGCGAGCAGACAACGTATTCTGTATCACCTTAACCAAGCGGTTGTATATTCTAAAGTCTTTTTATCTGCCCATGGTAAAAGCGGAGGAAGGTTATTTCGAATTGATAGCTTGAATGGAATAGTGTCTGTGGTCCATATTTTTCTTGGGTTTAATAAAGGAAAGGAAACACAAACGAGCTTAAAAATCGGAACTAAAATGTAAACCTAACCTTAACCCTAACCCTAACCCCGACCTACCAATTTTCGCGCGCGTTTGCAGTTTACGCATTACTTTATACTATCCCTGAGAACTGATAAGGCACGACTTGTAGCCTATTTCGCCGAGCACTTATCGTCTTATCGTAGGGTTACCTCAGTGGAAGCAAATTAAACTCCTTGAAAGCTCATGGTTATAAATTAAAAGTGAAAGGTTAGTTAGGTTGATGCAACATGTTATCTTAGATGCTAAAAGTACCTTGCAGTCCAGGCTGACCTCTAATCCATTCGTTCAGGCTCATAGTCGGATCAGGATTGATAACTTTATGTTGTGTACCATTCACAGTGAGGGTGATCTCACTGACAGGGGAGGGGACGAACTCAGATGACACGTCTTTGCCAGATGTCTTGCATTTGTCTTTGTAATGGCCCCTGGATGGTTCGAGTTATCGAGTGTAAAATTATAGAAATGATCGGAGAGAAAACAAAAATTTCTTCGAGTTAGCGGGAAGCTCAAGTTATCGAACGTTCGAGTTACTGAGGGTAAAATTACGAGAAAATGTATGAAAAAAATCCAGAGGAAATCGATTTTGGTTCAAGTTACAGCTGGAGTTAGCGAGTGTCGAGTTCTCGGGAGTCAACTGTATAACCTATTTTTGAAAGATTACTAGAGCGAAACATATCCTCCCAGGGTAATTGATGGTGAACTGAAAGTAGAGGAGCAAGTTCACTGCTGAAAACGATGATTTGGCTAAGTCAAGCTAACTGAATTCTCTTTTCATTTTCAATTTCTTTACTGATGCTTTTTCAACTAGATGTTAAAAGGAAAAATCGTAAATACACCTATTTTGCATTGGAATCAAATAGAATTATTTATATTCCACTGATTATATATAATTTACATTCCACGCCATGAAAAACGCGGGCCAGGAATATCAATTAGTGTTCGCTTGTTGAGAAGAGCTTAACTAAAATATTTTTAAAAGATTTAGCTTCGGAATATCAGTTTTTGCTGATAAGCGATGCGGTATACATTTCCCTTACTTCCGGAGAAGCTTCTTGGAAATGGAAAACTATTATTGAACCCCGTGATTGCAACAGCAACATCATCCCTATAAATGAAACTGGTGCTTGAATTGCTGATGTTGTTATATTGTATTGTAAAAGTTCAAACCGAACCTGGGTCAACTGTTGTGGCTTACCTGGCCATACAGGTAGGGCACTCCAAATACAGTTGGCCATTTATGCAACCTGGTTCGTTCTCCAAAGGCATTGCTCAGTGAAAAAATCTGTCTTAGCTGTTCGTCGAGCGAGGTCCTGCTCTATGCGAATCAACAGACTGTGAAACTTATGCTGATTTATTAAATAAGAACAATTGAAATTAATTCGCGATGAACCTGGAAAGTATGCGGCGCTTATTGGAGGAAGACTGAGTTAGCACGGTACAACCGGGCTTTGCTTCGGCGTGTACCATGAGTTTCGTTCCCTTGCGAATGAGACAATAATGAACGATGGAAACATGTTTAATTCAAACTCTAGTAAAGTCCAAGACTTTGTAGTACAACAATAAAAAAATAGCATAAAAAATAGCTAATTCATCTGTAACACCAGTACTGTACAAAACGTATGTTAAAAAGCACTAAGGCCAGGTTCAGGCGCCGAACTTTCCATGAGCCCAACCAAATTCGAATTAAGGCCTACCCAAACTATTTACACCGGCTGAATTGATTCAGACACCGATCTAATTCCAGCTAAACTAAGTTGAAAACGCGAAAAATGCTCATTTCGGTCAATCTGTTTACAAAATACGTTATTAATGTAATAATTTGCGCATTAGGTTCGGTACATGAAAAGTTTGGCGTCTGAATCAAAGCCGTTCCAAAGGCGAAATTCCCGGCCGGGCTAGGCGAACAGAACGATTGAGCCGTTCCAAATTGAAACAGGCGTTCCTAATTGATTCGGACGTCGAACTTTTCATGTACTTAATTCAATGTATCAGGTTCGGCTCGTAAAAAGTTCGGCGTATGAACCGGGCCTAATAGAAACAATATAAAAATGATATAACTACAACTACGCTCTCGAGGCGGTGCATCGCCAATTATTTCTTCCAATGATACACTTTCCCAAGGTGTCACCCAAAGCAGTTTGCCTTGACATGGGTCTTTGCAATAACCTGGTACCAGAGGTTTTTCTTTAAATTTTTCTTCGCGAAAGACGGCGACGGCTCGTTCTCTCTTTCGCGAAGAAAAAATTCAAGAAAAACCTTTGGGACCAGGGTACCTTTGCGAACGAAACTGCCTAAATACAACTGTGTCTGGTGCTTTTTATGCTAGATCAACAGTGTTCTAAAGCCACATTAAAATGTATCAGAGAATATAAGAAACATTCCATGGTCAATTCAACAATTAAAGTTGACCTAACAAATGCCAAGTGACTATTATGGATTCTTCGTTAATAAGACTTGCTAAACCACAAAAACGTTCAAAACCTTTACAAATCTAATTAACATGATGGACAATTCTTACGATGGCATCATTTAAATATAAACAGCAGACGTTATGTTCCCCCCCCCCCGCCCTTTTTTGAAACTGTAAAATCTCAATTGGAATAGCAAAGAACAATCGTGAACCGCTGTAGTAGTTATAATGACGTCATCTCGGTCAATATAATTAGGCTGATTTAGCTGAAAGCAACAGAAGTGGAGCGTCAGTTGACGACTGGAAAGCGCGCGGAACGGACCAAACGCGACTTTCGGTGCCCAGTTTGCCGCTCTCAACCTTAGCAGACGTTACAATAATAAAAAGCATGTTAACAACTCTTATAAACTCTTCAACAATAAAAAGCAAACTCCGTACAGCCCCGTGCAAACGGACGCAACATTGTTGGGTATCACATATTGCGTCCGTTTTCACACTCTTTTGCATGCTGTAGCGCGAAGCAAAGTTTGTGACCGGTCAAACTTTTGAGCGAACAACTCCCATTATTTCTTTTGGTCAGTGATCGTCGAGGTGTAGCGCAACAATGTTGGATCCGTTTGCACAGCTATTCCAACATTGTTAGGGCCACGCACGCGCCAAGATAGAATTCGTGTTTAAAAAAGTCTCGTGGGTTGTATCCTTCCCATGATGCACTGCAGGCCCCAACATTGTTGGGAGTTGTTGCATCCGTTTGTACACCATCACCAGTACGAACGCAACATCTTCCGACATTGTTGGCCCAACAATCTTGGGAGTTGTTGCGTCCATTTGCACGTAGCTTAAGATAACAGGGAACCGAACAAGAGAGGGGATCGTTATGACTATTACAACGAAGTGACATTGGCAGAAGGGAATTCTTAATTGTTATAAGATGGAGAAAGAATTCAGATGTAAAGGAAAATGGATAAAGCTATCAGCTGATTTTGCTTTTGAATTTTCCACATGTAATTTAAACTCTTGCGTAAAGTTAGCTGAATTATCGATCGTCTAGACTTTAAAAACATATAGCAGAAATTCTTTATTAGTTTTTACGACTATTTCAAAGGTCAACGTTTTATCGGAGGGGAAGACCCGGAGGCTTTACACATTTTTCTATATTTTGCCTGGTTTTCTTTGAGCCCAGAGGGGGAATAGTAAAGATTTCAGCCACGGAATTATTTTCGAATTTTGATAGTGAATCGAATATGGCCTTTTCTTTTTCTCATTAAGACAGGAAAATAGTCATAGTACATTTGCGCACAGCAAATTTCTAAGACGACATTTGGTTAAATTAGTTGTTACTATAAAAAGCAAAACAGCTAGTATAGATATCCCCCTTTTTCTTTCAATTTGTTAATAAAATGAATTGGAATTTTGACAGTTCAAGGTCATTGTTTTGAAAATAATGGAGGAGGTTTCCTTTAAGTACCCAATGCTATATCACCGTCGTAGGTCTTTAACTTCCCTGATATTTACCCCTCACAGTGTTGTGATGATTACCCTGCGACCAGACTGAGGTTTCCCTCTTGCATGGCTTTTAGCGTTTACGAACTCAATACGGGACGTAAACAAACCAACTACGCGACAGACAAGCCACGCGAACGACTTCGAAAACGCTAAAGCCATGCAAGAGAGAAACCTCTGCTGTAGGGTTTGTGAGGATAACTAAGGTCCCGTTTATAAGGAGAAAACTTGTCCCGGATGGAAGGGTCACTCACTTACCCAAGCCACCCTGGACGCCAACGATTCCTACATTTCCTAAATAAACGTGGTGAACCGTTTACATGAGAAACAAACATGATTCGGCTAGAATTTTCGATACAGGGTCACTTTTCTAACCGGGCCAACACTTCTCTAATGTAAAGACTTAGGCTCGTTCAGCCGGGTCGAAACAGTCAGGGCGAGGCAATCAGAGCATGTGTGAACGCTGTTGGCTCGGATAAAGGCGTCAGCTTTTTTCTCATATAAACGCTCGCTTAAGGTGACTCGGCTGGTAGGGTGAAACTCTTTTTCGGGACAACCTTTCTCCATGTAAACAGGTCTTAACTTGTCTACAGCCAGGTGGAGTAGAGGAAATTCTGTCAAAGCAACAAACCAAGACTGCGATAAAGGTACTGATGAATGAAGCTCAGAGGTGGAGAAAGTGCTTGCTTGAACAGGTTCTGGCCGGAAAGGTCCAACGTCTGAAACACCTCAATCTTTAACTACAGTTTGCCAGAGAGAAACAAAATTGCACAATTTTTACAAACGGCGTTTTGACTTCACAATTCAGAAATAGGCCATCAACTTGTTATCTCTTTTTCTAAGACAGTTATGCAAACCCTTCTTCCAATCCTTTGAGTGTTTTTATCAGGATATGCAAACACAGCAAAACGTTTCCACTAATATTATAAAGTAACTTCCCCGAGAAAAAGAAGCTGAACTCTTTGTTACTGATGCTGTTTAAAAGACAAGTTCTTATTAGTCGCATTGTGTTGTACATGTTGTATGCGTGATCATTTCTTGTTTTGCAAAAAGATATCATTAAATATATAGTTTTCCCCCTTAAAATGTCAGCTTAAACGAAAAAACTTTGATACAGTGTACTTGAATAAATTGTTCAAGCTTTAAATATCGAGGAATTGGGAGTGCAAATCGAGTTTTAAGCGCATAACTTTTTTTCAAACTGTGGTTGGGTGATCAGCTCTTGCACAGCAAAACATGGTGACGACACAACTGTTTTTACATACTATCAGGCAAACAAACTCCTCGACCGATCAGAGCGCACGTACTGTCTTAGTTCCTATAGTTAAAATGTAATTCGTATTTATTTTTACGCATAACGAAGTACTCAGTTATAATTTTTTCGCTTTCCTTCGCTTCTCACAAGAGAGATCAGTAGAATAAGAAGACAGTAATAAAGCTAGTTTAATCGCAAACGCATTTCAGAATTAAACATGATGGGGCGTTAGGACAGGACAGCGCTCTTAGAATAAATTCGGCATGCAGATGCAGTAAAAAAAATTAAACGCAACTCGTGTTGGTACCAAATACCAAATCCAACCTGGGGAAAAAACAGGACTTTTGTAACGAGCGCCATCTCAGGCCGTTTTAAACGTCGTGCTACCGCCGACTTTTAAGCTGGCTCGATTGTAGTACGACTGCGGCACGACTTGGTTTTAGACGTCCAAATTAATACAGTCGAATACCCAAAACATAAAGAGCAGTTTTGTCAACTTATCAAATGTCAAACAACCTATTTATGATTTATGAATTGAGTTCGCAAGCCGGCTCGACGTTTCAGTGAAAAAAAATTGTGCTGCTGCCGTGCTATACAAAAGCAAAAAGACGACATCGTTTGAAACGTGCTTAAGTCGAATTTAATCAATTGAGTTCGGCACGGCCTCAGCGCGGCGTTTGAAACAGGCCTTACCGTTTTACCCTGTAGATGCCTAATCTTTGGGTGGATTCATTTACAACATACGTGTATAGCTGTCACATTTGCCTGTTGGAATTTACCATTGTTATTAAGCCTAAAAAAAAATACAAAATTCTAACAGAAAAATACGACAGCTATACGCGTAAGGCTACGTGCAAACGGGGACAACAACTCCCAACAATGTTGGGAGTTGTAAGCCAACAATGTTGCGTCCGTTTGCACGGGGTTAAAACTTTGACCGGTTTCAAACTTTGCGCAACAACATCCAACAACATGCAACAGGGTGTGCAAACGGACGCAACATCTAACAGGGAACAATGTTGGGAGTTGTTGGCCAACAATGTTGCGTCCGTTTGCACGCAGCTTAAGTTGAAAATGAATCCACCCTTCAAGTTTGTCATACGGCTGGGGTCCAGCTTACATATCTAGCTAAGCATTTACACTGTAATTTAAGAAAAAAGAACATACTAATTTTTCAACCATCCTGGGTCCATTTGGTTGATGGCGAATTCAAGAGCCTCTCGAGTTTGCTTTTTGGTGACTTTCTTGTACTTTTCTTTAGCATCATCGCAGGGGTTCTTTCCTTCGTCATTTTTCATGTCACGCCAGTTCATACCCTTATAATATGGCCAGAGCTTTTCGAATGCATCTGGAGATGACACACAATAATGTAAAGCTGTGTTACCATTCTTGTCTCTACTTTCGAATTTAATCGAGTCTCTCCTATTCATGAAGGTGGAAACACAATTCACATTCCCTTGCTGTAAAGCCACAGACAGGGCCGACATTGAAGGGACTAAGTTTGCGGCCACGCCGTCGCCCGTTTCGAAATTGTCAGGGAGCCGACAATTGACGTCTACGTTTTTTGTGTTAAGAAGGTAGCTTACAATACGTGGACTCATGGAAGGAAGTGAACAAGCTTTAGTTAAAGCTGAGAAGCCTGCAGTATCACGTTTCTCTAAAATTTGAGTTTTGAAGTTCTTAAGTTTAGCTTTAACTTTCCCGGGATTGATATCTTCTTGGCCTTTCAGCTTCATTTTCTCCCTCCAAAGCTCAACTATCGATCGTGTAACTTCGCTTGCACCTCCAGTGTATGCCGAGTCTTCTGGAGTCAGCCTTGTTGACGACTGACCTAGATGCACTGCTGAACGAGACTCCTTTCCCTCTGGCTCGGCACTGTTAGTCAGAGACGTTGTGACAGCTGTGACTTTCATTTTAAGACTCACGGTATTTGTAGAGGCAGAGGTTTGAAAGAAGTCTGTGATCTTCCTATTCTTACTTCTTACAGGTTTACTACTGGGAGCAACCCTTTTACAACTACGTGGTGTGCTAGGCGGAACCAAAATCCCCGTGTGTTGTTTGGACTCCAGCTGATTAGCACTTGTGTTTGGATCGCTCACCATCTTTTCAATATCTTTCTCTCTCCATGGGCTTGTTTGCCTTTTGCTTTCTTTTCTCTCCTTGATGATTCCTTCGACTGACCTCTTGCTACCCCTCGTTTCACTAACACTTGTTTCTGATGGAAGTCCATACTTCCTTGCATCAGTGACTCCTCGGAACGAATTTGCATCTAAAGTGCGCATGCCTTCACCCTTGAACGATGCCTCGACCACAATCCACCGCAAACGGTATTGACTAGGGTCCGCAGCTGAAAATATGGCAAATTTAGCTTTTCTGTTTCTCATAGCCTCAGTTTTAGGAATTCCTCTTTCTTGTAGGTAGTCAAGCGTCACGTTGTTCCTCCATTCGTCCACTGCTTCTTTTAAACTGAGAACGAAAACAACCTTCTCTTCGGCAAGACAATATAGCTTCTCCAGCATCGAAAAGTCTTCATGTGCTGGTTTGAGAAGAGAGTAGGCAAGAACAAGGACTGGAACTGACCAGGCAGAGGATAGATCCACAGGCTTGTTCATTCTCAGCTGTTCAAGCAATTTCCTCGGAGAGTCATCAGAGTTACTATTCCGTGCGTCACTGTATCCAATCTCCCCCTCAAAACATTTGTCGTGACCCTCCACGTCAAATAGGCCACGAATGTGCTTAAGGATAACGTTTTCTTCAAAATCAATTGGCTGCACGCTTCCAGGAAGTCGTTTCTCCACTTTAGTATCTTCAGTCCATTGGAATATTGGAGGGACAAGGCTGTTTATCCAGTCACTGTACTGGACTTTGTGAAAGCGGAAACGGTTGCATTTTACCACCCACAAACCTTCTTTGTCACAGTCATCGTTAAAACGTAAGTCTTCCCAGCAAGGCCATGGCCGGTACAACACTCTCTTTTCCACCGTGCTTTTGACGTTCAGCAAAACAGCAGCGTACACTTGGGTCTTAGCAAATGGCCTCACTGCGTTTGGAACACTTCTAAGAAGACCCAAAACGCCATAACTCTCATGTTGCTTGTTTCCAAACAGTCTGGCGGGACCTGTGTAGGTGTAAAGGGGAAAATTTTGCTGACGAAACTCTTCTGTTAACGGATGTGCCTCATACTGCTTTCTGACATCAGGAGGTTCATCCTTTCCCCGCACTATTCTCTGGAGATAATTTAGTGGCCTCCAGAAAGAGCATGGTTCCATTTGCATGACACCGTTGTCGTTTCTGACAACTGCATCGTTACAAGTCGCCGGTTCACCAGGGCTGAGTAGTGCTTCTGACATTACGGCTACATTGTCATCGATCACAAAAACGTACTCCAGCTTAAGGGCAAATGCCATTTGCTGAATGAACCGCCTGGCGTATCCAACCCCTCCTTCACTTGGTCCGACATCTTCATCTTCACCTTCCATAGGTAGTTGGTCTGGCAATTGGAAAATGACGAGCATCTTTCCCCAGAAGGAAACATAATCTTGAAACTTTTCGCTTCGAACAACAGCGACTTGAAAAAAGGTTATCTCTTTGTTTTCATTTTGCAGCGCGTGGTGGTAATTCAAGAGGCATTTACGAGGATCATCTCTATGGGAGGGATGAAAGATCCAATACAACGAAGAAGGGACACTTCTTATAGCTGAAGCCAGGCTGTCTTCGGTCCAACCCTCTCCTGCTGATGTGCTATTTATGAGCTTTTCCAACAAGCACTTGTACGGACGGCGGCTTGCTGGTACCGAACACTTTACAGTCACCGGCATACCATCCATGTTCACCATAACAGTTTCTACCACTGGTTCTATGCCTTGGCGGAATCTCCCACACCCGACGCAGTTCCCAAAGTGGTACCAATGCCAAGCTCGCAGTGCACCAGTTGGACATTTGTCAACCTGGCGATGATAAACGGACTTCGCTAACTGTGATAATCCTTCACGTTTCATAAGAATAAAAGGGTTTTTGCCCATGTCATGAGTGTATACAAGCCCTCCAACTGAGTACTTTCCAGGTGCTATAGGCTTTTGGAGAAGGCTCGGAGATTCCTGGATTGTCTTCCAGTAGGGAAAATTCCAGTCTTCTGCTTCGTTGTTTTCACCCATCACAGGGTGGCCTTCAGAAGCAAAGCTTTCCTTGACCAGATAAAGATTCCCCTCATCGAATGAACCAGACGTGGTTGAAGATACTTTTTCCTTTCCAAGAATGTCCTGTCTTAGCTGTTTTATTAGGCACAGATAGGTTCCCGTTTTTCCAATTTGGGGTTCCGCCTGAAGAAGGATTCTGTTAAGGTGCTTGTTGTTTTCTTTGTCCTTGTTTTGGTAATCATAGCTGTCCTTATCAGCTTCGTAGTCCAACCAACGAAACGAAGTGGAATTCTTGCGTTTGCCTTTGCTGGTCTTCATGTAGCTATCGGCTCTGGTACAAGAAATGGCGTTTACTGCGGGGGAAAATTCCAAGGACCCTTTAAGTTTTTTAAACAACTGTGGTCCAACCAACGCATAAGGAATGTTTTGAACAAAGGATCCATCAGCAGATAGCTTTGCGTAACGGCACATTCTTCCCAGTTCTTGGATGACAGTGGAAAGAATTATCGAAGAACCTTCATCGTAGCTTAGGCGGAGGTCCAGGCAATCAAAGCTTTCGGGAAATGTGTCACCCATGCGCCCTTTCTCGACAAGGATGAGGACGCACGCAAGATTCTGTAAGTCTTCGTACTGGGTGATTGGCTTGTGCACGTGTTGGCAATTGCCACACTTCGGGAGCTTAGTATTCAGTTTAAGATTGCTACAATGGCATTTAAATCGAAACTGGCATTTCTCTGGCTGAAGCTTCTGGAAAAAAGTGTTTGATGATGTCATGAATCCCTTTAAATTAAACTTGCCATAATCTCTGATGATTTCAAAGCAGTTTTCTAGAGACGCTAGTTCTCTAGCTTCTTTAAGCGTATAGAAAAATTGATTGGCGGTTTTCTTGCTTTTAGCTCGTAAAATTTTCATCTTGCCTGAACCCTGTTTGCCACTTTGGATCAGACTTTTCACTAAGCAATTTGTTTCGGATTCATTAACAATGCTGTTCCAAATTTTCACCAGCTTCTCACAGTCGTTCTTTTTTAGCTCTCCTTCAATGTCTTTAACAACAGCGTACTTCACTCGTAAGTCTTGTAGCTCCGGAGGAGAGAGATGCATCAAACAGGCGACAAAAGAATTGACCAGCTCCTCTCGGCGTTGCTCGAATTCTATGCCATCATCATTAAATGATTTGCTATTTTGTAGCGCTACAAAGTCGTCCTTGAAATCGTCCTTGACCTTCTCGCGAAGTTCTTTTTGAACCCACTCAAATACTTCGGGATCAATGCACCTTGTGTCTTCCTTGAGGTTTCTGACAAAGGATTCGAATGTTTTACAGAACTGAGCAGACGGCGATTCGGGCATATCTGTGGTGAGTACCTGTCGTACTTTGTCGTCGCAGTTGTATGTGCTCATGTGAAGAACGTAGTAGGAGTACTCTGCGCAGAGCATGGCGTCAACAGTGAATGGTGATGAGTCGTTTTTCGGAAGTTTCTTCTGTCCTCTCCCTTTCTTTACAATCGTTTGGAAGTACTTGTCCTCGCGTATCTTTTGGTCTTTGCTGTTCATTGTACTAAGGTAGTAGTTCAAGCTCACATACTGCCGCCCAGCCATGCCCACTTCTTTTGGCCCACAATGTACCATATAGAACTCGAAAGACACTTTACCCAAATCATTTCTGGGTTTCCTGATGGCAATTCCAGATTTTCTTTCCACTTTTGCTGGTTGCAGTTGGACGTGGCCAAGGTCATTAACTGTCAAATACAGATCTAATCTATCAGAGCAGACAAAGGCAACGACTCCTACACCATAATCGAGCCTTAATCTAAACGTTGTTGGCTGCGACGGGTGATCCATAGCCTTCAATGAACCACTGTCATCTTTAGTTAAGGTTAACACTTGCTCTTCGCTTACAACGGCTTTAATCGTAACGATACCGTGACTGCCTTGTATCTCAAAAACCGTAGCTTTGGCCTCTTCTCGTGTTATGAGCAGGTTACCGTCCGACGACACTTTAAGGTATGCGGAAAGAGAATCACTCTCTTCAGGCAATACGTTCAGCTTCGATAATGTCGACTTGAGTTTCATTCGCATTCCCCTTTCAAAGTTCTTTACCTCGACTTCCGACCAGTAGGTGACGTGAAGCTCTACTTCCCTATTCGTTTCTTTCAAACGTTCGTCAATTTTAGTCTCTCTTTTTACGACTAAGAGGTCACCAGCCTCGTAGTTTTTTCCAGCGATTGTGTCTTTGTCATAGAGAACAAGACAACGGACTTCAGGAAGGCGAGAGTCTTGAGTTAATAGATTAAATGGTGTTGCCGAGATTTGAACTACAACTACATTTTTAGGTGATTTCTCGCACCATTTATTGATAAACAGATTATGCGCGGATGGTTTTTGGGCCTTGTCTTTAGTGATTCCCCAATGGCACTCGTCTGCTACAATGATAAAGAGGGTTTTTGGCTTTTCTTCGACCTCTTTCATCAGCTTTTTAAAATGTTGTGAGCATCCTCGCCATGACCATACATAAACATTTTCTTCTTTCCGTTGGTGGGTTTTTTGTGTAAAATCAATTCTTCTTCCGACAAAACACCAGCGTCTGGGTGACAGATCCTTTGCTCGGTTTGATCGCTAAGCATCCGGAAGCGAGCTGTGTAGACTGTGAAATCAACATCATCAAATTCGTCACCGAGTTTCGCGATTCCGTGATAATACTCCATTAAGGCCTCTATTCGCTGCTTAAGGATTGCTGCCATTTCAATCTGTGTTGGATAATAACAAGGTGACGCATCATCAATTTCTCCGATACTTGTAACCTCACCAGCTTTAGATTTGGTATCACCTGCAGGATATAACCGAATAGTGGTTAGCAAGCTGCTTTCTTGTAGCGAGGGAAGCTCTTTCTAAGTAAGTCAGAGCTACAAAGAAAATCATAGACGTTCACAAGGTTAAAAACGTGGGCCGGCAGCCAGAACAAATCAAATCAAAATATCAAAAAAACGTTCTCTAGCTTTTTGTTTAAACACGAGCTTTCAACCGCCTGATCTGCAATTTTCAACGGGCGAAATGATTTAAAAATGAAAATATTTTACAATAAATTACAATGTGATAAAACCGAAAATACAATATGAAAATATGAAAGAACGCTTTGAGGATTTGTACAAAAAAAACGCTTTAATGTCTTGAGAGAGGGGGAAAGAACTGTTGTCTGCAATAGGTACGTGTGATCACGCTATGCTCACAATTCCAGAGACTTTCGTACGCGATAACAGCCTTTGTCAATTAGGTTGTCCTTAGTTCGACCGCTGAGGATTGAACGATTTATTTTGAATTATTAAATGTTCTTATACAAGTTACATAATGTGAATACATTACACATGAACATTTCATGAATATTTCAGAACATTCCCGCCCAAGCGCAGGAGTTTAAAGCAAAGTACCTACAAAAATCATAATAAACAATGTTTCTGTCTCTAGCTAGTGTTTTTCCACTTTTAACGTATCAAGGACAACAGCCTCTAACATGAGGAGTACGGTGATTGTTTGACGGACCACTCCTTGTGACTTCTTTACAAGAGCGGAACGGACCAGCCCATCTCTTCTTTTAAATATTTTTTTGTATCGGTCCAAGATGCTAGCAAAGTATTGGAAAGCGGTCATCGCCCACTAGGACTTCATCCCCAACTTGTAAGGCAGGAGTAATTTGTGCCTATTTCTTGTAAACTGCCAGTTGAGTCACATACTCTAGTGACCATCGTTTCCAAAGGCTAGCAGCCAACTTTTGACGATTTCGTCGAGCATGAAAAAGATTCTTTCGCGAAGAAGTGCCCTCTATATCCTCTGCTGCGACATGGCCCCTCTATGCAATTTCCCAGTGAGGCACAGCTAGCTTTAATCTCTTACAACTTTCTTTAATTTACACTTAATACACCAGAAATACGAAAATGTGTGAACTTTTGGTTCCCTTTATTTTTAGTTTTCTATCTTAAACATTTATCTCTGTACCATTTCATCATATTGCCTATATTTTACTTTCCTCGTCAAGACTGGATGAGAGGACTGTAATTTTTCCGTTTGGTCAAGGAGGGTAACGTCAAAAAATTTTGTATGATGTGCCTGGGAAGGATATTAAAAATTTTTGCCCCTTAAAAAAATATCTTCCTTTTCTTCCCCCACCCCCCCCCCCCCTTCTCCCTTGCAGTATAAATAATGATTGCATGCCTTGAGTCAAATTAAATGAAATTATTTGTCGGCAGTAGGAAGAAAGGAAAAGAACTACACTAGACAACCAGAACAATGTACTTTGTAAACACACCCTGGATTCCCTTTTTATTATTATGATTATTATTATCATTATTATTATTATTATTATTATTATTATTATTATTATTATTTTTCTTCTTCTTCTTCTTCTTCTTCTTCTTCTTCTTCTTCTTCTTCTTATTATTATTATTATTATTATTATTATTATTAATAAATGCATGCCTTGGGTCAAATTAAATCAAATTATTTGTGGGCAGTGGGGAGAAAGGAAAATAACTACACTAGAGAACCAGAACAATGTAAATTGTAAACACACCCTGGATTTCCTTTTTATTATCATTATTATTATTATTATTATTATTATTATTATTATTATTATTATTATTATTATTATTATTATTATTGTTATTATAAATATTATTATCATATATTAACCCAAGTACCTCCTGGAGTGTGGTTTAGTTTTTGAGAAACTTCAGCATCTGGAACATCACTTTCACAAGCCATAGATCCTAGAGGAAAAAAAAATGTTTTAATATCAAACTCACCCCCTTACACGTTCGAAATAGGGGGTCGAACTCAAATGGGGTAAGTGCAAAGTTCCCTTTTGTAAACGGTCATTGCCATTTTTAAAGGTCAAATTGCCACCACTGATAGATGTAATATTACTCCCTAGAGTAAGTTACAATAAGGCAATGGATACTTTTTTGAATACATGTACATGTAGCCTTAGAAAGAATGGCGTTAAAGCCCAAGTTGAATTTACGTTAAAAGTCATGGAAATGGCTAGGTTACCTGTTATAATAATAATAATTTAATAATAATTTAATATTTATATTGCGCAAAATACATGTAAATATGATTAAATGCGCATTACATGAAAGTAAATTATCGACATTAATAAGTTATCCAAAATAACTAAAAATAAAAACCAATGGATCTATAAAAATATAACATATACATAATCCTAAAAAATCCTAATAAAAAGCCAATCTAAAAAAATGGGTCTTAAGCAAACCTTTAAACCTTTAAACCTATGAAAATTGGGCTCATTTTATTGATGTGTCAGTTAAGAAAGACAATTTGCTGGTTTAATATACAGTGAAATTTTTGCAATGAAGGTGGTCAATGTGGTAGTGTAGTGGTAAGGGAGAGAGATTAGGATACGAAAGTCCAGGTTCCACCCTGGACTGCGATTTTCCTTCTTGTCAATACTAGGTCAAAAATTTTTTAACTTTCTGTAAAATGGCAGCCATACCGTTTGCAAAATGGACAAGCTCTGTGGACGTGCACAAAACTGGCTGTTTCATGAATATTAAAAGTGTGTTCGCAATTAATTTTAATGCTGAGCTTAGGAAGTACATGTTAGAACAACACAAAACCGGGTTCAATGAAGAAGTGTTGGCAGCG
>OZ037993.1:17620458-17705061 GCA_964035705.1 Porites rus
AAGGGTGGGTAGCTGGCGGAATTAGCGTGGGAGTGCTGCATTAATTAGGGCAACGGCTTAGCCTCCCACGTGATACCCACGGTGTCGTTTTTAGGGGAGCTCGTTTTTCATCCCTTCCCACGAGCTCTTCTAAAAACGACTTCGTGGGAGGCTAACAACGGCTATGCCCATGAAAACCTCACTGAAAAATAGACTCCGCATTCAAACCATTTTGCGATTATCCCAGGTCGCCCAGTTACTTAAAAGAAGGGAATTCATGTTGGAGCTGAAGAGACTTATCGCCTTGCCGTTCCTGTCCTCAAAAAAAAAAAAAAAAAAAAAACAGCAAAAAGCCTTAAAGATTCAGTATCATTTCACGTCGTAGTCGTCCAGGGACAGCAGAGAAATGTACGAAAAAGAGTAATGCATGTGCAGAGTTGTTGTTTTGCTAACTAAACCTATTACTTTTTGACGCTGCCGTTGCCGTCGCCGTCGCCGTCGCCGTCGTAGTTTCGTAAGGTCTATTGGCGGCGGAGCCGTAAGTAGAGTGCGGGGGCCGCCGCCGAAAAAGTACCCCGGGCACAAGAATCCCGCCAGCTACGTAGGCTAACCGTGAGCCAGTCCGGTTGGCCCGTTTACCGAGAAAACTAGGCTAATCATCTTGCTTCCTCATACAATTTTCGTCGTGTTTACTGGGAAACAGCGTACTGGCCCGGCTTGCCAAAGTCCCTGTTGTTTGAGCCGAGATCACGGTAACCGGGCTCGGGAAGCGGACAAACCCGCCTCTAACCTGCGAATACAGCCGTCTCTCCTCCCTCCTCGTCACCCTAGGGACGTTTCATCAGGCCAGGAGGATGGCATGGGATAGCCTCCCACGCAGACGTTCTTAGGAGTTCGTCACACTTTCTGCCCCACTGGGAACGCGTGACGAACCCCTAAGAACGTCTGCGTGGGAGGCTAAGCATGGGACGGCCATAAATTGGCTCGGGGACCACCTTTGGACATGTTCAAAGCTTTTGACACACTAAACCATGCTCCTAAGGAAGCTATATAACTATGTCTTTGGAGGGAACCTACTAACATGGCTAGAATCGTACCTGTACAATCGATCCCAGCGAGTGACTAAATTAGTTGCAAAATCAAGCCCCTTACCTGTGACTTCAGGGGTCCCACAGGGATCGATCCTAGGCCCAGTTTTGTTCCCTCTGTATGTGAAGTCTGTGTGTGTTGTGCCCTCTGCCAGATGTTGTTAGATCAAGCCAGATTGCCGGTTTTGCCGATGACACAAAGGTTTTCAAAGAAATTATATCAACGAGCGATGCAGAACAACTTCAGGAGGACCTATCTGAACTTGGTCACGTGGTCAGATTCTGCTAGCCTAAACTTTAACTACAACAAATGCAAAGCGCAGCGCATCACTAGGAAACTTAACCCGTCAGCTTTGTCTATCATATGGCAGGCTCTCAGCTTGAAGTAGTCTCTGCCGAATAGGATCTTGGTGTGCACATCACGGATAACCTCACGTGGAATAAGCAAGTCAATGAACAATGCACTAAGGCCAGCAGGCTCCTGGGATATGTACGGAGAAACACCAGACTCTTCAAAAGCATTACGGTTAGACGCTTACCTTAGTTTTTTCTTAGCTATGCCACGCAAGTCTGGACTCCGCAGTCAATCCGCCTGATACGAAAGTTCGAGCGTGTCCAGAAGTGCGCTACAAAGCATATCCTGGAGGTACCATTCATTTGTGACCAAACATATAGGGACAGGCTAGTGAAACTTAACTTATTACCAATCTCCCATTGGCACCGCCAAGTTTTTAGACATGATTTTCTTTTCAAAGTTGTAACTGGCACAGTTGGAGTTAGTCCCTCTGTTTACCCCGCAATTCGTAGTTCCTCGCACTACTAGATCTAACAGCAACCGTGATGTCACTCACTTAATTTCAAGGAAATCTAATACTGTCACTTTTCAGAGATCTTTTTTTTAACAGAACCAACAGAATCTGGAACACGCTGGCAAATGACCTTCAGCTTTCATGCAACCTTCGGATCAGTCAATTCAAATCCATCATGCATAAGTACTACGTGGATGCCTTAGAACGTAACTACGACCCAGAGAACCCACGATCCTGGAAAACAGTTTGTCCGTTATGTAACGTTTAACATAACGTGTTTGTCCGTCTTCGTTGCTGTTTTTAACTGTCATATGTAGCTTTACTGTTTCTTACTGACATATCTTTTAAGGCTGGATCCACTGTAATTGGCTCAACACTATAGTGGCACCCCTGCCTAATTAAGAATTTATTATTCATTGTTTCAGTAATAGGCGAACCCAGATAAAATAAATAAAACAAGAAAGAGGAAACACACAACTTAAGTGAGATTAGCCAATTTTTGTTTAAATCCTTTCACATACCAAGCTTACAGAGAGAGAAACAATTTCTTTTTTTGTCCTTGCAAATCGTTCTATTTTGAAGGTTACGCAACAGGGGCACACAATGGATCTGCTCCTCAAAATATCTGTTCTTCAAGCAAATTTTTGCTGGCTGGGAGATTTGGGAGAAATAAGATGTCCTTGGAAGGAAAGTGTTGCTGGGAAAAAGTCAATTCAGGGTGTCTGAGGGGATTTGATGTCTAGAATTGCGTCATCTTCCATCAGTCTTGCTGGGAGTGAGGAACAGATAAATTTTTCCCAGCGATCTCCCAAAGTGCTTAAAATGGCTTCAAAAAGCTCTAATCGTGCTTTGTTGTTGTTTTTAGGTCTTTTTCTCAAAATTTCCCGTTGGGTGCCCCTGTCGCTGATGCAACAATGCTGATGGTTATATTTCGAGCTTGGGCTACCTGTGCGGTTAAAAGAGATTAAATGTCGTGTAGGAAAAGTTATCTTTCAAATCCGCTCTCCATAAACCCACAGAAGTCAGTATAATCATACCGGGCAGTAAATAAATGAGGTTACTTTCTAAAATTTGCTGATAGTAAAGTTGTATGTTGTAGGTCACTAAAATATGCATTCAACTAAGTATTCAGCACTGAGAATTGGCAAAAATACACGGAACTGAAAACAGATCCCCTTGAATTGGCGCTCTATCTTTCATGCAAAAGATGCTGACCGAGTTCTTGCATGTTGCTTCTACACCCGTAGCTACCCGAAGTATGTGATGGAATTTTCTAACACGCGTCAATAAATTCAATGGTGTATATTGTACTTACGTGTAATTGTGCGGAACGCCGAGTGATCAAAAGTCATTGGACAGTTGTTCTAAGTATACTAACTTTTCGAAAGTTTTGTAAGTAGCATTCAAAATTATTATTCAGTTAGAATGTCGCTCTAAACAATTTTTTTAAATTATCAAAGATAAGTTAGGCCTATAGAAGCCGATTGCAGCTTTTTTACGTCTGAGTTAAGTATCCCAGCAAGTTAGGTCATATGAATAAATCTCAGTCTCTTTTTTACTTTATCATTTAATCCGTTCGGAATCTCCCAAACGCAGCTGCAAACAGGAGACATGAGGAGGCATGGCTCATATCAAAACGCTGGAGATAGCATCACACATTTTACAGCATTGCCTGGAATTCAACTTAGAACTGGACGTGTGTTGATTTAGAAAGGTCAAGATTGAAAAATGGTGGGATCTTAAGAGTTCTTGGAATACAGTATGGACATTGGATGATTATTATTGTTGTGTGAACTGATGTGTGGTTCTTGAACTTCTGTTAAAAAAGCTTTACCCCTTTTCTTCACCTTGTGCGGAAAGTGCCTGACCAAATGCAAATTAAATAAAATAGCATTGAGACTATAGATGTCACATCGTGAATGAGGTGTCTTTGAGCTAGGTTATGTCTGTAACTGTTCTTCCTAATTTCATTTTTAATTCATAAATAATGTGGCCAGGTTCGTCGTTTGTCTGAATTTTTAAAATTTCCAGTGCCGCCAACGTTCGTGAAAAGAGCTTTCTAAACGTAAACAAACCTGTTGCGGTTTGTAAGATTGACACACCCTTCCTTCTAAAAATGCATCACTTGTGTTAAGAGCAAAATTTACTGGATCTTTATTTACCGGACCTTTTAATCTTTCGATAATCTGGTTTGTTTGCTATGTAATAAATCTCTTTTCAGGGTGTGGTTTTAGCCCGTGTTGGCTCAAATATTAACAGGTATTAAAAATTGTTACGGTTCGATGTTGGAACGCTTGAATTATTCTCGTCAGTTCAAATAAATTAATGGGTGCGGTTTAAATTGTAATTTGTTAACTTGTAGACCACCAAGTAGCTTTGTAACTCAGTTCGGCCACTTATCAAACGTTTCCTATCAGCCGCAATGAATAAAATATGGCTTTTATCTCATTTGAAGTAACTCAGCTGTATGAACCTTGATATACAGGGAACATGCACTCCGTTTAGTCATACTTTTGTTGCTTTAGGTTCTTTACTACATGGAACCATGTTCAGGTCTCATTAAGAACTCTGTTTCTGCAGAGTTCTATTCAGAAAATCATAGGCTATGATTGTAATTATGATAATATGTTTAAGGTGGAAATTCCTTAGTTAAAAAGCTTTAAAATGTTTATCATGATTCAACGTGAACCCCCATATAAGGACCTGCTTGATTTTGCTTGGCTAAACCTGCAGGCATATTTCTGCCAGCAGGTTCTTAAACCACTAGGTTCTTGCACGCGTGTTTTTACTTTAGCCGAGACTCCAGTTTTAGCTGCATGAATCAGCAACTACGTGTGACAGCACCGCTTAGCTACACTAAATGTAGCTCACTTGAAAAATAAAGATGGAAAGTTTCCGGAAGTTCCTTCGTATTTTCCATTTTCCTTTTCAGTATTGGCCTGGATGCATTTTACCCGATATGAACAAAGTGATTCGAGGAAAAAGTGAAGGAACTTTTAAATCTGGTATAGCTGTAAATGTTTCTGGCACACAAGAAACATGAAGAGACATATCGACAATCATGATCATTCCGGGAAGAAACGACAAATACAAATGAAAAATAAAAGTAATAAAAAATGGCTTCCAGCATGATACTTTGCTGCAAACATGGGCTACTATACGATCGACGATAAGATAGATTACTCACTGTTTTGTAACAGTGTTTATTTCTCTTGCTTTGATGGCAAAAATATGTTGTGGTTCAATTTTACCCATGATTTAAATTTTATTTCCCTTTGTTCTAAACTCATTATCACAGATTACCATACCCCAAAACAAAGAAAATAAAATTTAAACCAAGGATAAAATTGAACCACAACAAATATCCTCACTTCCCGAAACTTAACTACCGTGGTTTTTCAAGATCATTATTCATAAGCCTTCGAAAACAGGTAACACTAAATAACCATTCACCCTAGCCCCCTACAAAACTTCAGACATTATTAAGTAAGACATTTTTTCTCAGGCTAATCGCGTTATTCTTGAAGGATTGTCAGTTATCAATGGGGTCCCAACGATTCCTGACGATATCCATCGTAGTCCTGTGCAGAGGGCCCCGTGCGGCATGCCTTTTGCATTAGCAAGCAGGGCTGATTGGGATGAACAACTTGGGTCCTTCCACTGATAACCCTGAAAACCATCGTTCCTTTGTTTAACATGTATTTTCGAGGAAATCGTGACAATATGCCGACAACGTCCTTGAATCGAAAAAAGTTAAAATAAACTCCATGTGTGGTCTGTTGGCCAGATCCGCCCGTCCCGTTCCTGTGTAGTCTGTGACTGTGCAATACGTGCTAGCGATACGTGCTAGCGCTTTAAGAACAAATTTCATGACTCTTTACAGGGCCTTTTAGTCCCTCTATATCCTGGTTTTTTGCAATGTAATGTATCTCACTTCAGTGCGGTTTTCACTGGAAGCCGTCTTTAACATTGAAAAGAAGAATTGTTGCGGAACAATGTTTCTGTTTTCATCAAGAGAGAATAATAAAGGAACGGGCGTGGTTTTCATTGTTTTCTCTGTCAACCTCTTCACAACCAATGGGGGCTTTTTAACTACACTTCATCTTTGTATTCTGAGTTCAGCAATTATTTTCTTATGGCAGGAAGGCTGTTCGGAAAATTCCAAGACGAACACTCCTATTAAAAAGCTTTAATTTCAGAATTTCACTCAAATTGATATTACCAAAGGCATAATGACATGTATAAGTATTTCCCATCACCATTCGCTTACTTGAAGAGGAAGATTCTTAGCTAGTACCAGGAAGATCCTTGAAGGCGGAACAACTTTTCGTTGGGTTTACATGCAGAGATTTCGGTCGGTGTGGTACCCCAAGCAGAGAGTGAATTAAAGATGACGGGAGATAAAAACAAAAGTACAATTTGGACCCTTCTGTGGAGTCTCTTTACAGGCGTTAATCACTACTTTTATTCAGAGTTATTACAATAATCAGCTCGTGGTAACGCCAAACTAAATGGTCGGCCTTTATTGCCATGATTACTCACTGAACGACCCGCCGCCAGTTTTGTGTGGTTTGTCTCTAGTACTAGGATCTTCCTAGCGAAGGTAGTTTACATGGTTCTAGGATCTCTCAGTTAGGAATTAAGATCCTAGTACTAGGAAGATCCTAGCGCTAGGGTCAAGTGCAACCCTTTGCATGTAAACTGAATACAGAAAACATATTGTAAAAAAACTTTTTGACGGGGACTAGCTGTAGCCTTGTCACAAAGACAACTTATTCTTGACTCACTGGTTATTTATTCACTTTGTATCTTCTTGTTCTTACAATTCTCTGTGGTAGTTCAGTGCTACACCCATTTTTTACTTCACCAAGAAAACCATCTGCTTAGTGTAAACTAATACTGGTGTAAGTCTAATCTGATTGGTTGAAACAGCCTTATTAGCATGAACCTTCGAGATAACTACTTTGTCAAAATGGTTTTTAGATGCAAGTTTAACAGTTAGGAAAGTACTAAAATTACAGTTTGAAAACTGGCTAAGGTTGATGTAGATTTACAAAGGGTGTTAAGCTTCTTCACTGATAATGATAGGCTAAAACTTATCCATAAATTAACTATGGACGTTACTGGAAACTCAGAGACAAATAAAAAATGCAGTTCGCGGTATTAAAAGAGCAGAAATTACAACAATGGATGTTTACTTTAACCAACATCTGTAAATTGGGAGATATTCCATACCATTTTAAAATATTTTAAGTTGCAAATAAAAACCATGTAATGTCAAGCTTGCTTGTTCGCAGTTGAAAATGTCAAAATTGGAATCTTATTACACTTGAGAATCCGGCACATTTTGAGAGAATTTCACCAAATTTGCAGCGCTAAACAAGTGAACTTTAAGATAATTGAACAGTGGTATAATTTTACCATAGCGACTATTGTTTACATTAGTTCAATGCTCATAAAACGTGCTTTAATCCCTTCCGCATATAATTGAACTGGAATCCACAAGTACATTGCAGCTCAACATTTCCCATTGAAAGAGTGCTTAACCTAAGAAAATATGATTTGCTACAGTCCTTTGTGAATAGTTGTTCTATGATATGAGCCTAAAGTAACATGTTTGTAAAGAAATAGAAAAAAACTAAAGAAGGAAAATCTGCTAAGAAAAGAAAGAAAGTGGTTCAAATCAATGGAAATACATATATCATGTATCTACCAACCGCACCCCCCCCCACCCCCCCCTCCCCCCAATGCGGCGCTTATTGGAGGAAGACGCCCCGACTGAGTTAGCACGCTACAAGAGGCTTTGCTTCTGTCCCAAGGGATTTCATTCCCTAAGGAATGAGACAATAATGAATGGTGGAAACATGTTTAATTCAAACTCTAGTAAAGTCTTAGATTTTGTAGTACAACAATAAAAGAAGCAATAAAGCAATACAACAATAAAAAAACATCTATAACACCAGTACTGTACAAAACGTATGTTAAATTTCCGAAATTATAAAAGCACTAAGGCCCGGTTCAGACGCCGAACTTTTCATGAACCGAACCTAATTCGAATCAAGGCTGACCCAAATTATTAAGACCGCCTGAATTGATTCAGACGCCGATCTTAATTGCAGCTGAACTAAGTAAATGCTCATTTCGGTCAAACTGCTTACAAAATACATTATAATAATTTATGCATTAGGTTCGCTACATGAAACGTTCGGCGTCTAAATCAAAACCGTTCCAAAGTCGCTCCAAAGGCGAAATTCCCGGCCGCGCTAGGCGAAAAGAACGGCTGAGCCGTTCCAAATTGAATCAGGCGTACCTAACTGATTCAGACGCCGAACTTTTCATGTACTAAATTCAATGTATCAGGTTCGACTCATGAAAAGTTCGGTGTATGAACCGGGCCTAATAGAAACAATATAAAAATGGTATAACTACGCTCTCGAGGTGGTGCATTCGCCAATTATTTCTTCCAATGATACACTTTGCTTGCAAGGTGTCACCCAAAGCAGTTTGCTTTGACATGGGTCTTTGCAATAACCTGGTCCCAGAGGTTTTCCTTTAACTTTTCTTCGCGAAAGACTGTGACGGCTCGCTCTCTCTTTCGCGAAGAAAAATCTCAAGAAAAACCTCTGGGACCAGGGTACCTTTACGAACGAGAATGCACAAATACAACTGTGTCTGGCGCTTTTTATACTATACTATGTTCTAAAGCCACATTTAAATGTATCAGAAAATATAAGAGACATTCCATGGTCAATTCAACAATTAAAGTTAACCTAACAAATGCCAAGTGACTATTATGGATTCTTTGTTAATAAGACTTGCTAAACCACAAAAACGTTCAAAACCTTTACAAATCTAACATGATGGACAATTCTTACGATGGCGTCATTTAAATATAAACAGCAGACGTTTCGTTTCCCCCCTTTTTTAAACTGTAAAATCCTCACTTGGAATAGGAAGGAAAAATCGTGAAGCGCGGTAGTAGTTCTAATGACGTCATCGCTGTCTATATAATTAGGCTGATTTAGCTGAAAGCAACAGAACTGGAGCGTGCCCAATTTGCCGCTCTCAACCTTAGCAGACGTTTTAATAATAAAAAGCATGTTACCAACTCTTACAAACTCTTCAACAATAAAAAGCACGCTCCGTGTAGCCCCGTGCAAACGGACGCAACATTGTTGGGTGTTACATGTTGCGTCCGTTTTCACACTCTTTTGCACCCTGTAGCGCGAAACGAAGTTTGAGACCAGTCAAACGTTTGAGCGAACAACTCCCAACATTTCTTTTGGTCCGTGATCGTCGAGGCGTAGTACAACAACGTTGGATCCGTTTGCACAGCTCCTCCAACATTGTTGGAGCCACGCAAGCGCCAAGATAGAATTAAAGTGTTTAAAAAAGTCTCGTGAATTGTATCCTTCCCACGATACACTGCAGTTCCCAACATTGTTGAGAGTTGTTGCATCCGTCTGTACACCATCACCAACACGAACGCAACATCTTCCGACATTGTTGGCCCAACAATGTTGGGAGTCGTTGCGTCCTTTTGCACGTAGCTTAAGATAACAGGGAACCGAACAAGAAAGACGACTGGCATGACTATTACAACAAAGTGACATTGGCACAAGGAAATTCTTAATTGTTATAAGAAGGAGAAAGAAAATTAAGATGTAATGGAAAATGGATAAAGCCATCAGCTGATTTTGCGTTTGAATTTTCGACGTGTAATTTAAACTCTTGCGTAAAGTAAGCTGAATTATCGTCTAGACTTAGTTAGACCATTAGTTTTAACGACTTTTTCAATGGTCAGCGTTCGACCCGGAGTGGAAGACCCGGAGGCTTTCCACATACTTCTATATTTTGCTTGGTTTTCTTTGAGGCCAGAAGGGGAATGGTAAAAATTTCAGCCTCGAAATTATTTTGATAAATCGAATGTGGCCTTTTCTTTTTCTGATTAAGGAAAATAGGTATAGTAAATATGGGCACAGCCATCTTAAATTGCTAAGGTGACATTTGGTTAAATTTGTTGTTACTATAAAAAGCAAAAGCAGCTAGTATTGATATCCCCCTTTTTCTTTCAATTTGTTAATAAAATGAATTGCAATTTTAAGAGTTCAAGGTCATTGTCTTAAAAATAATGGAGGAGGTTTCCTTTAACTACCCAATGCTGTATCACCGTCGTAGGTCTTTAACCTCCCTGACATTTACCCCTCACAGTGTTGTGAGGTTTACCCTGGGAGCAGAGGTTTCCCTCTTGCGTGGCTTTTAGCGTTTATGAAGTCAACACGGGGCGTTAACAAACCAACTACGCGACAGATAACCTATAACGTTAATGCTAACAAACCTCTGCTCGCAGGGTATGCGGGGCCTAGCTAAAGTACCGTTTTATAAGGAGAAAACTTGGCCCGGGTACAAGCCGGGTCACTTACCTACCCGAGTTACCATGGGCGAGACAACTTTTCCTACATTTCCTTAATAAACGTGGTGAACCGTTCACATGAGAAAGAAAAAACGGACGATTCGGCTATAATTTTTTATAAAGGGTCACCTCTCAATGCAAACACTTCGGCTCGTTCAGTCGGATTGACTCCTTCAAGGCCAGACAATATGGAGTTTAAGCAGCGTTTTTTTTTTTTAGCGACGCACGTCAACCGGTTTTTTACTCTTGTACTCTTAAAGACGATTTACTACAATAAACATTGTTCAAAATCTCGGTTCAAGAGGGCACAAAGCACACTTCCCGTTGACGTGCGTGGCTCAAAAACGTCGCAGCTTAAACCCCCTAGTTATAGCATGCTCGAACGCTTTTGGCCTTGGCCAGCGGGTCAGCTTTGTTCTCATATAAACGCTTGATAAAGTTGACTGGGCTGGGAAGGTGACTCTCTTTACTAGAACAACGTTTCTCCATATAAACGGGGCCTAACATGTCTAGAGTCAGGTAGAGTACAGGAAATTCTGTCACAGCAACAAACCAAGACTGCCATAAAGGTACTGATATAGGAAGCTGAAGCTCAGAGGTGGAGAAAATGGTCGCTTGAACAGGTTCTGGCCGGAAAGGTCTAACGTCTAAACTTCTCAATCTTTAACTCCAGTTTGCCTGAGTGAAATAAAATTGCACAACTCGAATAAGCGGTGTATTGACTTTCCAATCTGGAAATAAGGCGCCAACTTTTCATCACTTTTTCTAAGACAGTTATGCAAATCCGAGGCGGATAAAGTCGAGGTTTTGCATAACTTTCGTAACTCAACCCTTTGAGTGTTTTTATGAAGATATGCAAACACAGCAAAAAGGTCCATTGATGTTAAAAAATAACGTTCCCGAGAAAAAAAGTTGAACACCTTGTTATTAACGCTGATTACAAGAGAAATTCTTATTAATCGCTAAGTGTTGTCCACGTCGTATGCGTGATCATTTCTTGTTTAGCAAAAATAAATCATTAAATATATAGATTTTTCTCCCTTAAAATGTCAGCTTAAGCGAAAAAAATCTTTCATACAGTATGCTTGAAAAAATTGTCCAAACTTTAAATCTCAAAGAATAGGTAATATAAGCATAAACTTGCCGAGTTTTAAGGGCATAATTTTTTTTCAAACTGTGGTTGGTGACGCCACAACTACATACTATCATGCAAACATACTTCTCGGCCAATCAGACCACACGTACTATATATCTTGGTTATTATGTAATTCGTACTGGCGCATAACGAATACTCGGTAATAATTCTTTCGTTTTCTTACAGGTATACAGATACAGTAAAAAAATTTGGACGCAACTCTTGTTCGTAGCAGATAATAAATCTAACATAGGGAGATAACAGGCGCTTTGCAACAAGCGCAATTTCAGGCCTTTTCAAACGTCGTGCTACCGCTGTGTTTTAAGCTGGCTCGACTGAAGCACGACTTGGATTCAGACGTCGGATTTAACATCGCGGCTTAACTGACAGACGACCAATAACATCGCGCCTTCATTGACTAATCAGGTCAGCAACCAATCGGCAGACTGACGTGATACAACTCACTTTGACTCTGAAGATGACTACCGCACAGGTTGTCGAAACGTTAGTCACTGTCAACAAAAACCCTATCCTGTTTAGGGCTACGTTTACCCGGACGGTCATACTAAACCTACTTATCAAATTTAATTCAGTCGAATAAAATACCAATATTGCCCAAAACACAAAAAGAAGTTTCGCCAACTTATCAAATGTCCTCTAACGTATTTAGAACTTATGAATTGAGTTCGCACGGCTTAACGTTTCAGCAAAACAAAGTTGTGCTGTCGTGATGTACAAAAGTAGTAAGACTACATCGTTTAAAACGCGCTTAGGTCAAATTCAATCAATTGAGCTCGGCACGACACTAGCACGACCTTTGAAACAGGTCTTACCGGTTTAAACTGTAGATGACTTAGGCCCGTTTCGGTCGTACTACTGCCGTGCCGAACTCAATTGATCGAATTAAATTCGACTTTAGCTCGGCGGTAGCGCGACGTTTGAAACCAAGTCGTGCTACTGCTGTGCTACACGGCAGTAGCTCGACTTGGTTTCAAACTTCGTGCTACCGACGTGCCCAACTCAATTCATAAATTACAAACACATTAGAATACATTTAAAAGTTTGCTGAACCGTTTTTTTATTACTGTGTTTTGTTTTCGGCAACAGCCGTTCTATTCGACTGAATTAAATTCGACGTCTGAAACCAAGTCGTGCTAGTGTCGTGCTGCAGTCGAGCTACAGTCGAGCCAGCTTAGCACGGCAGTAGCACGACGTTTAAAACAGGACTTAGTAATCTTTATATTTGTGTCATAAGGGTGTGCTTCAGTCTATATATCTAGCTAAGAATTTGTATAGGTAATAGTACGATTTGTAGTGATATTTGGCATAAATACCACGAGTGATGTTTCGAAATTCACGTACAAATCATGCTATTATTTGTTTATACTACTTCCCGCAAAAGGTCTGCAATTTTCACATATGGGTGTTTCAAATTAAGCGGAAATACCACTGCTCTAGGCCAATCAAATTGTAGAAATTTCTCATGTAGTAGGATAAATCCTGTAATTTAAGAAAAAAAGAACATACCTATTTTTCAACCATTCTGGGTCCATTTTGTTAATGGCGAATTCAAGAGCCTCTCGAGTTTTGTTTGTGGTAACTTTCTTTCTCTTTGTTACTATCGTAGAACTGGACTTCTCATACTTCTCTTTAGCATCATCGCAGGGGTTCCTTCCTTCGTCATTTTTCATATCACGCCAGTTCATCTTCTCGTAATTTGGCCAGAGCTTTTCGAATGCTTCTCGAGTTGACAGACAATAATGTAAAGCTGTGTTGCCTTTCTTGTCTTTACTTTCGAATTTAATCACGCTTTTCCTCTGCATGAAGGTCGAAACGCATTTCACATTCCCTCTCAGTAAAGCCATAGACAGGGCTGACATTAAAGGAATTAAGTTTGCGGCCTCTCTGTCGCCCGTTCTGTACCAGTCAGGTAGTTGAGAATTGACGTCCACCATTTTCTTGTTAAGAAGATAGCTTACAATACGTGGACTCATGGAAGGAAGTGAACAAGCTTTAGTTAAAGCTGAGAAGCCTTCATCATCAAGTCTTTCTAAGTCTTCAGTTCCGAAGTTATTCAGGTTATCTTTAACCTTTTGGGGGTCTATATCTTCGTTGCCTTTGATCCTCATTTTTTCCCTCCAAAGCTCAACTATCAATCGTGTAACTTCGCTTGTACCTCGCATGTATGCCGGGTCTTCTGGAGTGAGCCCTGTAATCTGACTTTTGGTTCGTTTACTTGCAGGAGGAACGTCATTTTCCACATCCCGTTGACTTGCTCCTTTGGGTGCCTTCCTTTCAACAGAAATAGAAAAAGTACGTGTAGATGATACAACTTCTTCTTGTAGCTCAGATTTCACAATCCCTGTCTCTGCCCCCCTGGCGGCTTCCCTGGTCGACGATTGACCTAGCTGTACTGCTGGAGGAGCCTCCTTTTGCTCGGTCTCGGAACTCTCACCCAGAGTCACGTGCATTTTAGGACTCACGGTTTCTGTATAGGTAGAGTTGCAAGTGCCGGTCTCGATCTTCTTCTTTTTACTTGTTACAGGTATAGTACTATGATCCGTAACCCGTTTACCGCTACCTGCTGCGCTGGGTAGAAACGAAACCACTGTGTGCTGCTCAGACTCCAGCTGATTAGCAAATGTGTTTGGATCAACAACCATGTCTTCCCCGACTTCCTTTTCCGACGGTCTTGTCTGCGGTGAGAGTTCCTTTGCTCCGTCGACGATCACTTCCACTGATCTCTTGCTGACACTCTTTTCAGAAACACCAATGATGCCCTGAGGCGTATCAGTAGCATCTGATAGGCTAATGTCTTCAGCCCTGAACGATGCCTCGATCACAATCCACCGCAAAAGATGTCGACTGGGGTCCGCTGCTGAAAATATGTCAAATTTAGCCTTTCTTTTTCTCATAATCTTGGTTTTTAAAATTCCCCTATCTACGCAGTCAAGTGTCATGTTGTTCTTCAATTCGTCTTCTGCTTCTTGGGCACTGACGATGAAAACTATCTTCTCTTCGGCAAGACTATATAGCTTCTCCAGCTTTAACAAGTCTTCTATTTCTTGTTCCAGAACAGAGTAAGCAAGAATAAGGACTGGAACTGGCATGGCCAGGGCAGAATTCGCGTGCTTTTTTATTCTCAGCTGTTCTAGCAATTGCATTGGAGAGATATGAGAGTCGCTATCCTGTGTGTCACTGTATCCAATCTCCCCATCAAAACATTTCTCATAACCCTTTCCGTTAACTAGGCCACGAAGGTGCTCAAGGATAATGCCCTCTTCCAATTTGATTGGCAGCGTGCTTTCAGGAGGTCGTTTCTCCACTTTAGTATCTTCTGTCCATTGGAAGATACCTGGAAGGACAAGGCTGTTTATCCAGTCATTGTACTGGACTTTGTGAAAGAGGAAACGATTGCATTTTACCACCCACAAACCTTCTTTGTCACAGTCATCGTTAAAACGTAGGTCTTCCCAGCAAGGCCATGGCCGGTACAACACTCTCTTCTCAACTGTGCTTTTGACGTTCAGCAAAACAGCAGCGTATACTTGGGTCTTAGCGAATGGCTTCACTGTGATTGGAACACTTCTAAGAAGACCCAAAACGCCATAACTCTCATGTTGCTTGTCTCCGAACAGCTTGGCGGGTCCTGTGTATCTGTACAGCGGAAAATCTTGACGATCAAACTCTTCTGTCAACGGATGTGGCTCATATTGCTTTCGGACATCAGGAGGTTCATCCTTTCCACGCACTATCCTCTGGAGATAATTTAGTGGCTTCCAGAAAGAGCATGGTTGCATTCGCATAACACCTTTGTCGTTTCTGACAACTGCATCGTTACAAGTCGCCGGTTCACCAGGGCTGAGTTGTGCTTCTGACATTAACGCTACATTGTCATCGATCACGAAAACATACTCCAGCTTTAGGGCAAATGCCATTTTCTGGATAAACCGTCTGGCGTATCCAATCCCTCCTTCACTTGGTCCGACATTTTCATCTTCACCTTCCATAGGTAGTTGATCTGGCAACTGGAAAATGACGAGCATCTTTCCCCAGGTGGAAACATAATCTTGAAACTTTTCCCTTTGAACAACAGCGACTTGAAAAAATGTTTTCTCTTTGTTTTCGTTTTGCAGCGCGTGGTGGTAATTCAAGAGGCATTTACGAGGATCATCTCTATGGGAGGGATGAAAGATCCAATACAACGAAGAAGGAACACTTCTTATTGCTGAAGCCAGGCTGTCTTCGGTCCAACCCTCTCCTGCTGATGTGCTATTCATGAGCTTTTCCAACAGGCAGTTGTAGGCACGGCGGCTTGCTGGTACAGAACACTTTATAGTCACCGGCATACCATCCATGTTCACCATAACAGTTTCTATCACTGGTTCTTTGCCTTCGAGGAATCTCCCGCACTCGGCACAGTTCTCAAAGTGGTGCCAATGCCAAGCGCGTAACCCACCAGATGGACAGTTGTCAACCTGATGATCATAAACGGACTTCGCTAGCTGTGATGATCCTTCACGTTTCATGAGAATAAAAGGGCTTTGATCCATGTCATGAGCGTAGGAAAGCCCTCCAATTGAGTACTTTCCAGGTCCCACAGATTTTTGGAGAAGGCTTGGAGATTCCTGGATTGTTTTCCAGTAGGGAAAATTCCAGTTTTCTGCTTCGTTTTTCTCACCCATCAGTGGTTGGGCAACAGGATCATTGCTTTCCTTGACCAGATAAAACTTCCCCTCATCAAATGAAGGAGACATGGTTGAAGATACGTTTTCCTTTCCAAGGATGTCCTGTCGTAGTTGTTTTATGAGGCACAGGTAGGTTCCAGTTTTTCCGATCTGGGGTTCAGCCTGGAGAAGGATTCTGTTACAGTGCTTGTTGTTTTCTTTGTCCTTGTTTTGGTAATCATAGCTTTCTTTGTCGGCTTCGTAGTCCAACCAACGAAGCGAAGTGAAATCCTTGCGTTTGCTTTTGCTGTTTTTCATGTAGCTATCGGCTCTGGTACAGGAAATGGCGTTTACTGCAGGGGACGTGTCCAAAGACATTTTAAGCCTTTTAAACAACTGCGCTCCAACCAACGCATAAGGAACGTTTTGAACAAAGGATCCATCAGCAGATAGCTTTGCGTAACGGCACATTCTTCCCAGTTCTTGGATGACAGTGGAAAGAATTATAGGCGAACCTTCATCGTAGCTTAGGCGAAGATCCAGGCAATCAAAGCTTTCGGGAAAAGTGTCACCCATGCGCCCTTTATCGACAAGGATGAGGACACACGCAAGATTCTGTAAGTCTTCATACTGAGTGATTGGCTTGTGCACGTGTTGGCAATTACCATACTTCGGGCGCCCAGGAGGCAGTTTAAGATCGCTGCAAGGGCACTCAAATTGAAACTGGCATTTTCTTGGCTGAAGCTTCTGAAAAAAAGTGCTTGATGATGTCATTAGTCTCTTTAAATTAAATCCACCATAATCTCTGATGATCTCAAAGCAGTGTTCTTGAGACGCTTGTCTTCTAGCTTGTATAAGCGTGTGGAAAAATTGATTGGCCGTTTTCCTGCTCTTAGCTCGTACAATTTTCATTTTTCCTGAGCCCCTTTTGCCACTTTTGATCAGACTTTTCACTAAGCGATTTGTTTCGGATTCCTGAACAAGGCTGTTCCAAATTTTCACCAGCTTCTCGCAGTAGTTTTCTTTCAGCTCTTCTTCGATATCTTGAACAACAGCGTATGTCTCTTGTAAGTCTCGCAGTTCCTGAGGCGAGAGATGCATCAAACAGGCGACAAAAGAATTGACCAGCTCCTCTTTGCGTTTCTTGAATTCTAAGCCATCATCATTAAATGATTTGCTATTATGCAGCGCTACAAAGTCATTCTTGAAATCGTCCTTGACCTTCTCGCAAAGTTCTTTTTGAACCCACTCAAATACTTCCGGATCAATGCACCTTGTGTCTTCCTTGAGGTTTCTCACAAAGGACTCGAATGTCTTACAAAACTGAGCAGAGGGAGATTCGTGCATATCTGTGGTGAGTAGCTGTCGTACATTTTCATCGCTGTCGTATGTGTTCATGTGGAGAAGGTAGTAGCAGTACTCGGCGCAAAGCATGGCGTCAGTCGTAAAGGACGATGAGTCGATTTTCTGCACCTTCTTTTGAACTCTCGCTTTCTTCACAATCTCTTGAAAGTACTTGTCTTCGCGTATCTTTTGTTCTTTGCTGTTCATTGTACTAAGGTAGTAGTTCAAGCTCACGTACTGCCGTCCAACCATGTCCACTTCTTTTGGCCCACACTTTACCATATAGAACTCGAAAGACACTTCACCCAAGTCATTCCTGGATTTCGTGATGGCAACTCCACATTTTCTTTCCACTTTAGCTGGTTGCAGTTGGACGTGGCCAAGTTCATTAACTGTCAAATATAGATCTAATCTATCAGAGCAAACAAACGCAACAACTCCGACGCCATAATCGAGCCTTACTCTAAACTTCGTAGGCTGCGACGGGTTATCCATAGCCTTTAATGAACCGCTATCATCCTTAGTTAAGGTTAACACTTTCTCTTCGCTTACCACGGCTTTAATTGTAACGATACCGTGGCTGCCTTGTACCTCAAAAACCGTGGCATCGGTCTCTTCTGGCGTTACCTGCAGGTTACCATCTGGCAATACTTGAAGGTATGCAGACAGAGAATCACCCTCTTCAGGCGATTCATTGAGTTTTGCATCTGGCAAGACGTGACGGTGTAAAAAGCGTAAGCCTTTCTCTGATAATGTTGACTTGAGTTTCATTCGCATTCCCCTTTCAAAGTTCTTTACCTCGACTTCTGACCAGTGGACGACGTGAAGCTCTACTTCCTTAGTCGTTTCTTTGATACGATCTTCAATCTCAGGCTCACTTTCTTCGACTAAGAGATCCCCTGCCTCGTACGTTTTTCGAGTGGTAGTTAATTTGTCATGGAGAGCAAGACAACGGACTTCAGGAATGCGAGAGTCTTGAGTTAGTAGGTTGAAAGGTGTTGCGGAGATTTGAACTACAACGACATTTCTGGGTGATTCCTCGCACCATTTATTGATGAACAGATTATGTGCGGATGACTTTTGGTCCTTGTCTTTAGTGATTCCCCAGTGGCACTCGTCTGCAATAATGATGAAGAGGGTCTTGGGCTTTTCTAGGACCTCTTTCTTGAGTTGTTCAAAGTGCATGTCAGCATCCTCGCCGTGACCATACATAAACATTCTCTTCTTTCCATTGCCCCCTTTGTGTGACGTCAGTTCCTCTTCTGATAGGACGCCAGCGTCTGGGTGACAGATCCTTTGCTCGGTCTGATCGCTAAGCATGCGGTACCGAGCTGTGTAGACTGTGAAGTCAATATCATCAAAAGCCTCACTGAGTTTCGCGATTCCGTGATAATACTCCATTATCGCCTCTATTCGCTGCTTAAGGATTGCAGCCATTTCTATCTGTGTTGGAAAATAGCATGGTTTTTCAGGATTTGAAAGCGTCGCATCATCAATTTCTTTCCCTTCGTCTGGAGGGTTTTCATCTACCACGCAGTCATCTTTCTCCTCTTCGATACTCACGCTATCTTCACCAGCTTCAGACTCGGAATAAGAAAACTCAGCAGCGTTAGTCTCGATGACTTTCTGAAGTTCTCCTGAGGGGTCAAAATCGTCTTGGACCGTAACGTCTAAGCTAGCAATTTTGCCATGTGCTGGGTAAGGACAAATGAGTTCCTTGACCGAGCTGGTAATTTTATCACGTAGCTTTTGCAGCAAAGCATCGTCACCAATTTCGAACAGCCATCCCTTGCGCTTCCTGTTCAAATCTTGCAGATCTTTTTTAAAATCCAGTGAAGGATTGAGGAATTTACAAAACTTCTTGGTTTTCCGGGTGATAAAGGCGTCGACGATTTCCGATAGCAGGTCAAGAAAGAGGGAATAGTTCTCGTCGTCATCTACGTTCCTCAACTGGAAGGTACATTTTGTCTCTCCGGATGTGTAATAATTGACCACGAATGGGAAAGTTTCTTGATCAGACATTTCACCTGCAGGATGTAAGCGTATAATGGTTAGCAAGCTGCTTTCTTGGGCGAGGAAAGCTCCTAGCGAGTTAGTCAGACTTACATAGAAAATGAAAAAAGACGGGTGGCAGCCCCACCAAACCATATTAAAATATCAAAAAACATTCTCTCGATTCTTCTTTCGACCACCCTATCTACAATCTTCAACAGGCGAAATGATTTAAAAGTGAAAAAATTCTAAATTAAAAAATTATATACTGTGGTAAAACAAAAATACAATAGAATTAAATCACGTTGAATGAAAATAAGAAAAAATACATTTCAGAATTGAACAAAAAAAAATTAAAGCTATAATGTCTTGGGAAAGGGAAAAAGTTTGCTATTCTGCATTAGGAGTGATCAAGGTATGTCAGGATTGCCTGCGACAATCGCCTTTGTCAGTAAGGTTATTGAGTTAAGCAGGTTAAACTAGGAGTTTCAATGTGAAAGCGAGTGCAGGCGTTGTTGCTGCACCTAAACTTGTAGGGAGAACAAGGTTTCGTAAATATGGGACCGTAATAAAGACCGTAATAAATGAAGAAATATAGAGCAAAGAAAGCTAAGGTACCACTCTAAATAAGCAACTGTGATCGCTGTTGCAAAACATTCGCTTGTGAAATAGAAAAGCGCTTAGACCAAATCAAAGCACAATATCGGCAGTGGAAGGAAAGGAAAAGAATTCCACCAGAAAAGCAGAAGAAGGTAAGTCGGAGAAAATGGTTCGCTTGTCAGAACCCACGCGAATAATACGTAGTACAGGACCTCTCAGATTCTAATGACCGAAATGCCCATGTATGCATTCGATGACGGTGGATTCGCTCTTTTTTCAAAATTAACCCACATACCTTCTGAAGTGTGGTTTAGCTCCTGAGAAACTTCAGCATCAACTGAACCACCACTTTCACAAGCTATAAATCCTAGAGGAAAAACGTCTTAATTAAAAAAATCACCTTATTATAAGATTTTAAATAAACATGTTTCCTACTGCAGGGTTCCCAGAATTTATGGGTTATGAGTCTTTTCTGCCAAGTTCAATAGCTATGAAACTTTTAGCAACTATTATGAAAAAAAATTAAAGCGTTTTTCAAGACTCAGCTGCTAAGCAAAGCTAAAAGGAAAAGTGGGAAATTGTCTTCTTCTTACATGGTGTGTAATAAACTGAGTAACAAATAGAACCCTGCAGCAGGTACAACTTTATTTTTAGCTTGGCATATTTGTTCTTACCAATGTCAGACATGGTTCTCTTCAGTGTTTAATCAGATAATAACACCTCCATTATGAATCAGTATACATGTGTCTAGTAAAGAAGAAAATACATTCATCCACTGGAGTTAGGCATGTTAGAAGGAGTTCACAACATTGAACCAGAAAGAAGCAAGTGTCATACAAACTTATGTACAGCAGAACCTAGATAAAACAAACCTCCCTTGTATAAATCAATATTATTTGAGGGTTTGAAAAAACTGGCATTCCAGCTCTCCCTTTGCACTTAAGCAAGCAATAACATTTAAGCTTAGGCACCATTCCTTGCTAGTCTTAGTTGATGATTCAGTTTACACACGTACCTGAACACTTGTGCATTTAGACAGTGGGCCTAGAAAGTTACTTGCCCGGGAAAAAAATCTACTTGTCCAGGAAGACTGGACAAGACTTTCTTTGAGCTCTTTATTTTCTTAAAACCTCTATTTCTTTGTTTTCGAAAACCTCTTTTACCACCACCTTACACCACAGTTAGTAAAGAAGACTCAAGTTATGAAAGCCAGCAAACATCAAAGTTGAAAACAACAGTGGGGTTTTATCCTGGAAGCTCCCTGACCGGGCACAATCCTTTGCTTTTTGTTCACAAATTGTGACTGAATAAATTAGTGTGACGTTGATCCTATTAGCCAGGAAGTTAAAAACAATAGGAAAGCTGTCCAGAAAGGTCAACAAAATCATGTATAGGGATCATAACCATTCCACTTTAATAACTATGCTTGCGTGGCCTCTTTAAATGACCCAAAAACCGAGTTTCAATAGATGTTATTTTTCAGCGTACTAGTACCTGTAGTGAGAGCTATAAAACGATAAGAATGTTATCATGGCCCTTTTTCAGCAAACATAACTAGTGGGGCTGTCGTCAGCAATATAATTAGATAAGCACATATGATTAGTACAGTGCAAAAATGATATCAGAGGAACTATAATTTGCAATGTTTATCTGACTTCTGTCATTTTTGGCAAATTAAGATAAACATGACCCCTGGGGAACTCCCATATGAAAGGAGTGGAGATGCTCGTTGGAAATTTTGAATCAAACCCCTAAAGAAGACCAATCTGGGCGTGGCCCAATATTCTTTTCTCCTTGAAGAGACCATTTTAAACTGTAATTACCTGAATCGAGTAAATATAACGAATTGAAAAATCATATATTTTTAATATTTCTTCGCGTGTAACCCTAAGAGAGACCTTTACAGCCAAATAAAATGGCGTTTTGCCCAGAACACATTAAGTGAGACCAAAATCCGAAATTTACACCCCTAAGCGAGACGGCGAGCATCCCCACCCCTTTCTTATGGGAGTCCCCTCAGGAACATGACACTTAAATGACAAAAGGCAAACACAAGACACAGTGAGAAATTTCAATTTGTTTGTCTTATTTTCAGTTCTATAAATGCTAACAATGCTAATAGCGCTATCTGATAGATAAATCTCTATCCAGTGGATAACGCTATTGGTTTCCCAAGTACTTATCCGCTGGATAGTGGTTTATCTGGTGTATAGCGCTATCCAGCTTTTGAACAACCGGGGCCAGAAGTTTAATCCAGGGGCTGGCAAAGGGCCGGAGGGAATGGAAAAGCTCGACCAACTTCAGTGCACCAAAAGTTATACACTGTATCTGGTTGTGTTACCTGTCAAAAATCCGACAAATCATTTTTAGGTATTCTGTTTGAAAGCAATTTTAGCCATTCGGTATCAAAGATTTTACAATCCAGTTGGTATCTTATGGGGAAAAAAATGGGTATGTTAAATTACTATCCCACTACCCCTTCGCCGGATCAGAGAGTAATGTTTGTGTCCCCTATTCGTTTTATCTTTGATGGCAAGTATTTCGCTTCAATGATGACCTCAATCAAAGAAAATGCTTTTGAGATTTGAAGGGTCGATCTACGATATTTTATTGCCTAATTTCATGCCGGGCGGGGGCCTCGCACTACCGGATTTTCCCGGACTTTTTAAAAAGTCCGGTTTCAAAATGGCGGATAGTCAAAATAAAAAGTCGAACTAAAGCATTCTTTTTCGAAGAAACATTGATCAATATTCCCTTGGAGAATCTGCCTAGGCTTAGTAAGGAAAGGATGCAGTATTTCTTCCATGCCCTGAAGTTAGACTTAAAGAGCCAACACTCAGCAAGTGCAAGCAATCGTTCGATGAACAGGTCCGCTCGAACCAAAGGTGATTATAAATTTTCTACAGCAAAAGATCCTCTGTTTAATTCTATTCGCATCTGTTAAGTAGGAGATCATTGGCAAGAACACAGATGTGATTGTGTACGTACCGATCGTAACCTAAGTATGCTGGAGCAAAACTTAAAGGGCAGTACTGTACAGAAGGCAGCATGCAAAGAAAGTAGTGTCCGATAGCCCAGGGCTAGTGGATTTTGCCATCGGGCTAGTGAATTCTGTTCTTAACTTGCCCGGCAGGTATGTGAAGTATTTTGAGGAATTCATCTTACAGAAGAAATGTGAAATCAATTCTGCTCATTGAAAAATTTGGGGGGCTAGTTGAAATGACGTTTGGGCTAGTAAATGCTAGCTTCAGCTTGCCCGAATGGCAAGCTGTAAAAATACTTTCTTTGCACCCTGAAAAAGGGCTTACCTGGATTATTCCCGTCGCGGAAAAGAGTATTAAATGTCCGCTTGAAAGGTACTGCTTGTAGTGAACTTTATGGCGTTATGTATGTTAAACCTAGTGTTCTTAAATCACATGCAGGGAGAGTAAGGGACTAGTCTATACCTAGTGCATGCTAGCCAAAAGGTAGATGTACGTGATATTGTTGACTGTAATTACAAGGTGATTGCCCAAATTCTAAACATGCTCCTAGACCCAATAAGTTCCAAAAAGAGGTAGCTCAACGAGTGAGCCCTTGTAAGCCATTGCCGTTTGACATTTTATCCCTGAATTTATACAGTCTTGAGTAAATTACTTGCAATGTCACTGAAAGGTACAGAATCGCACACGCAGAACCCTTACAAAGATGCTATGCACAATTTATCCCCCTGAGAAAAATTACTTGTGTATTATAACATTGCTCAATGCATCAGGTCTGGTCACAGGAACTGCAGTGTTACCGGACGAGAAATGCCTCTCAAGTGAGACTGAACTATACTTGCTTTTATCTGTGTTCAGTGAGAATTGTTTCCGACCTGATCTTTAGGATTTCTACTGAGACCGTACGCAGGGATAGGGAGAAAACCTAATGTAAGCCTTGAGGACGTAATACGATGTTGCCCTTTCACTGAGGGTCACTCTGGCGAGTTTCGCTTTTTGGAAGTCTTCATTTTACGGTTTGTAAAGACAGGTGCACCCACTCTCATATCACTCCCCAATATTCGGTCGAATCTAGCGCCGTAAAAAAGCTAAAATCGACGGTTCCTTGTTCAGATTTTTTGTCCAACAATTCAGGAATCCTTCCAAAACTTCCAAGTAGCGAAAGTCTCCGATTAGATCTTTCTTTTAATCGAAGTTCTTTGTAGCAGTAAAAAAAACTGTTCTTTGCTGTGAATATTAACTTTCTGGAGTTATCTGGCTGTTAAAACTGTTTCAACTGTACGCAGTGATCTTTGCTTTACCTCCTATTTATAGGAAACAATTTAAATCCGGAATTTAAAAAGTCCGGGAAAATCCGGTAGTTCCAGGCTCCCGCGCGGTATGAAATTAGGCAATAGTTAACAATTAATTAATGAATGAGGCTGAGTATCTAAAGAAAAATTATAGAGATCGAGGAAGGTGTTATCCGTCGAGGCCGTAGGCCAAGGCGGATAACACCCTCCGACATCTCCATAATTCTTCATATGATACGAAAGTCGAATTCAATAATTGTTTTATTATTCATTCAAAATAATTCTTAGTTTATAAACATAGCTAAAACAAGCTTACCTACATCGATGTTAAGTTCATCTTCGATAGTGCACGTTCAGGATTGTCAGCTCCGCAAATATTCTCCAAGTAGCAGATGTCGCCCTTCGAGTTGTCTTCTTGCTTTTCTTGCCATGATTTTAGCTATTATCTCGCCTAGTTCTTACTCTTGAAACGAGTGAAATGTTTGCCATTTTTGTTTTCTCAACCAAAAAAACTCAACCTCGTCCCTAGGTCTTCTCGGTTAACGGTACATTAACCTGCAAGGAAGCTGCACTTTTGGCGTCATCGGTTGATTGATCGCAACATTCTTCCAGATTTGGTCATCAGTAGCTGGTTATGGTGAATTATGCGTGTGCTTTTAGCAATCAGAATCGGGGAAATATTTTGAATGAATAATAAATTATACCATTTAAGCAATAGAAAACTTTTCCGTGTTTGCATAGCCTGATATAAACACTCGAGGGGCTGGGAGAATTCGAGACAGTTATGCGAACCCGAGACGAAGTCGAGGGTTTGCATAACTGTTGAGAATTCTCCCAACCCCTTGAGTGTTTATATCAGGCTATGCAAACACAGGAAAAAAAATTTTCCGTTGCTTTTATAAAATAACTTTCGCGAGAAAAAACGCAAAACTCTTTGTACTGGCACTGATTAAAAGAGAAATTCTTACCATTCGCAAAGTCTTGTACACGGAGTCTTGCACAGGTGATCAGTTCTTGTTTTGCAAAAAGATGATTTCCAACATACGGATTTTTCTCGCTTAAAATGTCAGCTTAAGCAAAAAAAGTTGTCACAGCTTGTTTGTAAAGATTTTCCAAGTTTCAGCCGACCAAGGATTGGGTAAATAAAGTATAAACTTATCGAGTTCGTGTTTGCCTGATGAGCGCGCGAAAAGCAAAAGATCTCAACGTCAAACTCTCATGCAAACTCTCCCCTTGGCCAATCAGAGCGCGCGTACTATCTTAGTTATTTTATAACAACCAATACTTATAGTGCAAAATATTTTCTTGAATAAATATAAGAGTAATAAACCTTCCTTAACTCTGATAGGGGATCAAAAATCGGTTTGACATTCCGTGGTATGAACCACACCAATATCACGCTTTATAGATGGCTAGAAAATTCACCCAATCAAATTCAATAGCGCGAGCGTGCTAGAGTCAACTCCCTTTAGAGCGGACACTGTAGGGACCTTAAGTTAGTGTCCTCTGTAGCGAGAGTCCGTAATAGCGGGAGATTATTTCAGTCAAATGTCTGTAACTTATTTTTGCCCGGAATTTATCTGCTGTCCGTATTATCGAGGTGTCCGTTATAGCGGGGTGCCCGCAAGGCGAGAGTTGACTGTACTTGTATTCTCGATGAGCACGCTGATGACGTCAATAAACTATATCTCGAGTTCTTGTGAGCTTAGCAGTGCCCAAGAGGCCTTTTGGTAAACACAAAAACAGTTCGCTTTTGAAGCTTTTGTTAACACGAACTGAAAGAGAATATTAAAATTGGTTAACCTAGAAATTTTCAGCTGTAAATCTCAAAAGTAGAGCTTGAAAATTTCGAAATTTACAAGGATTTGTATGGAAAACCATTCAAGCGTGACTAGGTGGCACAAGTTGTTTTTCTCATTCAAATCCTTTCTTATGCTTTCTGATTTTCGGCGGCCGTTGCTATCGCTACTTTTGAGATCTGCGGCTGAAAATTCACAGGTTTTCAAATTCTAATGTGCTCTTTCAGCTCGTGCAAACAAAATTTTTCAACATGTTCAAAAGCGAACTGTTTTCGTGTTTACCGAAAGTTCATCACGTGGTCAACTAATGAGGCCAAGTGCACATACTAAAAACTATGAAGCGTTTAGTTTTATACCATGTGTTTTATGACGTAAATTTAAAATAAAACTTTTGAATTTGCTAACCGAGAGTAGGGAAAAGAAGTGAGTGTAGTTGTCGTTGTCATCTGCGCGAGCTGTGCAGGCTATAGCGTGTGCAAATCATTCTTTGCAAAGTTGTTGTTGTTGATTTTTTTTTTTTTAAGAATTTGACCGTGGATTAATAGTTTTCCGGCACCTCAGTCATGGATTTTGCAATCTTTTTTAATGTTATCTTTAGCGACTTGAATAAACCTTCTCTCAGTTTCAAGATATAATTGTGAGGTAAAAAAAGTAGAGTCACGTAGACATTGACGCGTACTGCTTAGAGCGCGCGCTACAATAATAAAAATTTAAGATAACTGCTGCATTGATCGCTTTGATAATGCTATAAAACAATTAGTTCGTGCTTCAGCTGTGCCTATGTCGAGATATTGAGCACTTGGGACGTTTGGAGAGCATTCAAGAGGCTAGGGTCCTCCATGCCAGCAACTTATTTTTTTGTACGCCTCTTTCGTCACTCTTTCGTGCACTCCAAACTTCCCGCGTGCTCAATTTCTCGACTTGTTAATTCTTTCACACTTTTAAAAGTACCTTTATCCTTTGCGAGGACTTTGTGTAGACGGATTTTATCGATAAATGCGGACAATGCACAATGAGCTCATAAGTCGGTGTCCCGGTGGCGAAAAAAGTTTTGTGAAGCATAAAAACATACAGTACATATTCAGATTCCAAGAAAGATCACTGCTTTCTCAGAATCTCAACACTGTCACGTGACCACTCTTCAAGGGTAAGCGACCTCGTGGTCTTTCTGTTATCCATACCGGTCAGAGTCGAACTCTACCCTAAGATTAAGATATGAGGGGTACCAGAGCCCGGTTAGCCGGCTGGCCAGGTAAACTCGGCCCGTACCTTGTTTCCTCATAAAATTTTTGTTGTGTTTATATGAGATGGCGGGCTGGCGCGGCTTCAGAGATCCCGGTTGTTCATAGCCAACCACATAGTCGTTTTTAGGGGAGCCGTATTTAATACGACTCCCCTAAAAACGCCCGGGTGGTGTAAGGAGAGATATTCCGACTATTCTCTATTTGCCTCAAAATTTATATCTAGCTTTAGCCAGCTTTCAAATATTCGCTTTGACGTTAGTTTAGTAATTTACACTGAATTTGCATTGAGTTGTTTTAGCTCCGCAAAAGGCTCCTGCCACTCCTTCATCTGAAGTACTTCAGTGTGAATCGTAGAAAAGCTAGCCAACAGTGTTATTCAGCAATCAAAACTAATAGCCCGTTGCTTTCATTCAATTACACCGTTTACCTCAATGTTGGCCTTCTTATTCAAAGTTAGTTTTCTGAATAATGGTTATTTAACTTTTATATATTTTTTCGTGATTTTACAACCAGATGGCATCGATTCAGAGTATCACCTTTCGTACAGGTGTACCTCGTTTTACTTCGATTATTTCACCATGTACTGCCTGAGCTAACGCCGTTTGATCCACTGAAGAATAAACGCTGTTGGAACCAAAGTTTAGTTTTGTTTATGAATTTGTTCTCTAAAATCTCCAGCGTTCACTCTTCATCAACATCTGAGCATTTGAATACGAAACAATCTGCACTTAATATTCAATGAAAGACCTTTTCAAGTGGTGGTGTTAAAATCTGGAATGAGAAACCAACTAATTAATCTTAAAAACTTACCCAAATGAAAAACTTCTTTAAAAAATCCATTAGAGAAAAACTATTCAAAATTCTAGAATCTGAAGACTCATGTTGAAGTTGATGCGCTAACGAATAAAATGAAAACTTAATTTTAGTCTAGTTTGTAGCTTTTCTCTTGACCTGATATTGTTCATTTGTTCTTTATTTGCCGAAAGGGAAAAAAACAATTTTAAATTTTTTTTTCCATTATGTTGAAATTCATGAGTTAATTAACATGATTAATTTTATAGGAAATTAACTTGAAGTTCACTTTGACAAGCTTTCCTCTTCCCATATCATGTTCATTTTGCTTTGTTTTTTGCAGTTTTTGTTTGTTTGTTTGTTTTTTTATTTTACTTATTTTTGTTTGTTTGTTTGTTTGTTTGTTTATACTTATGAAGTCTAGCGTGCATATGTTGCTCAAAGTTTTATGTTGATGTGTATTTTCTGTATAATAAAATGCTGGTATATCTATATAAGAAAGTTATCTTAGTACAGGGGCGGATCTAGGATTTTTTTTTAGGAGGGGGTGCACTCGTCTCTTGCTCTACTTTAACACCAATAAACCACATAGTTATTTTTTTTTTTGCAGAATACCAGTTGTCAAGAGACTATAAAGGGGACAGAGAGGGCATCCCCCATACACCCTATTCCATAGGTAATTCGTCTCGAGTTATTTATAGAATCGGGATAAAGTTACCTCGCGCGAGGCGTGGATGTTTCGTGGAGGTTTCGCATGACCAAACGCCGTGCAAAACATGTCGGGCGAAAGGCAATGAAAGCGTAAAAAGATCGAGAGCATTCCTGAATATTAAAGCGAAATGAGTCGCCGCTCACCTGGGAAAAAGGAATCGCTGGACTCTTTGACAACCCGTGAAATCAGTTTAACTCGAAGTTGTCGTAACCTCAGTGCTTTAATAAAATGAGAAATTTCGCCGGTCTATTGAAACCGGTCGTTTGTACAATTTAGGGGGTTTAAGATCCAACGACGCGGACGACAACTAGAACGTCAAAAAAACAATAGGTTTAATTAGCAAAACAACAACTTCGCACGTGCAACACACTTTTTTGTTCATTTCTTTCCCGTTTTTGCACGACTGCGACGTGAAAATGCCTAATTGCGCGTTTTATGGAGGACGTAAATAAGCAACGACGAAATTTTATTTCTCTTTCTGAGCTTGAATATGGTCCCTTGAAATTTAGCTTTAGGAGGGTTCGCCTACAATTGACAAAGTAAGTGGGTAGGAATAATCGCTATAAAGACTGAAAAAAATAAACATCAAACCAGAAATTGCTCTCTTCAAACTGTAAATTATAAATAATCCTGAGAGAATATTCAGTGTGTTAAGCATTTCCCTGCTCTACTGTTAGCTCTATACAAGAGAGGAAGGGCGATTCTTTTTTAATTTCGGTTCCGCTGACACAGCTTTCGCAGAAATCTCGCTGTAGTCGTTTTCGTCGACAAAAGGAATAGCAAAGTCGCTCTCCGCGTTTTCCCCAATTCCCATTTTGTTCTGCGTCATTTCGTGAAGGACGCGTGGCTCTCAGCGTGGGTCATCCACGCGGAACACATTCGTGCTATGTGATTGGCTGTTGTCTAATCCCCCTTGACATCTGTGGTGTTAAAAATAACTCGAGACGAATTACCTATGGAATAGGGTGTATATGGGGGATGCCCTCTCTGTCCCCTTTATAGTCTCTTGCAGTTGTATTAGAAAACCGCAGGTCATCTTAGAGGGGGGGGGGGGTTGCGCACCCCCTGCACCCTCCCCCTAGATCCGCCCCTGTAGTACAGTCTGGCTTGCTGCGCTATTTTCAAGCCAGCCTGATCATCCCTGTAAAAAAAACTGAAGTTGAATAAACTGCAGTACCAGTAGGTGGTTTGAGCCCCCAGTTTTATTGAGAGTTAAGCAACGAATTCCCGATGAGCCAACCTTTCGTCGAACCTTAAATTCGTTTTCAAGTGGAAAAAAACCTTCCGACACAGTGAGAGGCTAGGTTGTTCGAGCAGAGATCTCGCCTCTTCATATAAACAGAACCAAAATCGGCTCGGGGACCACACAAGAAAGAGGAAACACAAAACTTAATGAGATAGGCCAGGTATTGTTTAAATCCTTCAACATTCGAATGTTACAGAAAGTGAAAGGTCGAGAAACAATCGTTAATTTTTATTTATTCTTTCTATTTTTCATGCAAAGCCTTATATTTTGTAGGTCTACCGACGCAATAATGCCGATGGTTCTATTTCGAGCTTGGACCACGTACCAGTGCGATCAAAGAAAAGAGACTGAATGTCGTGTAGGAAAAAATATCTTTCAAATCGACTCTCCACATACCCATAGAAGTCAATAACCTGATTTGTTACTACCCTACATGATTATACTTAAAATGTGCTGATAGTGAATGCTTGTATGTTGTAATTCATTAAAATTTGCATTCAACTGAGTACTCCGGCACTGAGAATTGGAAAAAAATACACAAAACTAATAAAGATCCCCCTGTATTGGTGCTGTATCTTTCATGCAAAAGATGCTGACCGAGTTTTTGCATGCGACCACTACACCAGCAGTTTTTACGTGATGGAAACAGTTCTAAAAACACGTCAACAAATTTGAAAGTGTATATTGCCCTCAAATGTAAGCGTGCGGAACCACAGTCGCCCAGTCATCAAAAGTCATTGATCAGGGACTGATATTTTACCCACTCAAAAATCAAAAGTACATGATCCAGAAATTGTTTGTGCGTGACGTTCGCTCTGCAATCGTGGTCATGCTTTTACTGGAAACTGAAATGCAAGGTTTTCGGAAGTTACTTTCGTATTTCCTGAATTGTATCGGCCTGGATGCATTATGCATTCTAGCTCAAAGCCTGTTTAAGTTCACGAACTTTGGAACTCAGGTTTAGGGGTCTAACAACGAAAAGATTTTGCCAGACACTAGAGATACCAACAAATCATTTCAGGAAAAAAGCGTGAGAAACAAAAAAGCGTATTTTTTTCTACAAAATTCTAATAACATAAATTAAGATACATAATCCAAACTTTATTTTACCATTGTCACGAGACAATATATTTTTCAAAAGATAGGCAAGCTTGACACTTGCACCAATTTTCTTTTCCGACGTGTTTATTTACTTTGTAGTCTTTGTAATATACCTGAGTACTCCCTTTTTTTCCTTTAGAAGAAAATAAACTTCAAAGTGATAAAGAAAAGACAATTAAAGTATACCAAGAGCTCTTCTGAGTACACTAATGTTTTTAAGGTTTTGTATACGAAGAACTATTTCTTTTCTTTTATTTTGTCGCTCAAAACACTTGTTGTAATCAACGATAAGGTATAGGCCCCCGGCCACGCGAAAAAAAGTGTTGCAGCCGAAGAACAAAATTTTGTAGCTTGTTCGAGTTTAATCAGTTCCAAGTCTCAGTCAGGATCTTCCATTAAGTTACGTCTTAATTTACGCACATCCTTAAAAAAAATACCCATATGGGCAAAAATATTGGCTTCTCGTCTTGAATACCCTAATTAAAACCAAAAACTGTAGTAATTTCTACCTCTAGACGTGAGAGTTGACTAGCATCTCCGCCATTTTCAGGTTGAGTTCCCTTCGCTGGGGTCGAGCTATATACCCCACCTCTCCTCAAATTTGTTACCATGTTAGGCCTTTCTGAAGTTTCGAATTCTTCTTTGGATAATTAAACTGAGGGCACTCCTTTTTTCGGTCACATGAGTGTTTTATAATAGCCGAGCCTGTGACCATAAGGTGCTAGTCGACAACACAATTAGAAGGAATCCTAATTCTGCGGAGGTTGGCCGTTTCCCTTTTCATGTAACAGACCTTATACTTGATGGCGCTCCCGGTTAGTAAAAATCCCTTTTTTGTCACATCGGTTGGCTGCTTTCTTACACAGAGCCGGTAAAAACCCTAACTAACATATACGATAGAGAGATTAGAATAGAATTTAATAGTTATTGAACGAAGTTGAGTATGATATGAAGAATCGTGCAGATTGTGGATCGTTATGCACCGAGGCTGAACGGGCCGAAGTGACGTCCACTGGCGGATAAAAGTCTCCGGAAAACGGCCTTGTTTATCTGCCCTCCATGTATTCAGCATTTGTTCGGCTGAATTACGTTTATGTAAGCTATGATTTCAGCACAAAAAGCCAGAGGCAGCATTATTGTTTCATCGATTCAATGCGTAGTTCACACATTTTACAGCGTTGCTCGGAATTTAACTTAGAATTATAAGAACTACGAACTGGACGTATGTTGATTTACTAAGGCTTTATTAAGATTGGACAAATGGCGGGATCATTAATTCCAAGAGTAATGAAAATTAATACTCCTATATTTCTTGGGTTATTGGACTTCAGATTGTTGTGGGTTTTATGAACTATAGTGCAGTAATTATTGAACTGTTGTGTGGTCATTGAACTTCTGTTAAAACACCTTTCCCCTTCTATCACATTGTGCGGAGAGTGCGTAGCCTAAAACAATGTAGCAGAAATAAAATTGCACTCTGACTATAGGATTTAAGGCATCTTGAAAAATAATAATAATAATAATAATAATAATAAAGGTCTTTATTTCGCGAGTTAAAATACATAACAAACGTTACAGATAGTAGTCTACAAATCATGAAAATCGCACAGATCATTTACAACTATCATGTAAAACCTGATAAAACATTGGATATCTACATTTTTAAATTGCTAAGTTGTATTTAAACCTTATTCTATTAAAGTAACAATTCTTAAAACGTTCTGTGTTAATCCGTGGTAACTGACTTCCTTGTGATCTTAACCTCTTGGATGATGACTCTTTGACTTTCGGCAAAAGGGCATATAATGGATGGTTAACTTTGTATGAGGTGCCTCTGAGCTTGGTATGTGCAATGGCTGTTCTTCCTAATTTTATTTTTACTTCATAAATATTGAATGCGGCCGGGTTTGTTGTTTGCTGAATTTTTAAAATTTCCTGCCGCCAATGTCCTTGAGAAGAGTCTTTAAACGTAGACAAAGCCCTTGCTGTTATAATGGGGGACACGCCCTTCCTTCCACGAATGGATCAATTGTTTTAATTCCAACAGGAATTTTTAATCTCTCGATATTCTGGTTTGTTTGCCATACATCGAATCTCTTTTCATGACATTTTTAGACCATGTTGGCTTTAATATTAACAGGAATTGTTGTGGTTCGATGTTGGAACACGTGAATTGTTCTCAGTTCAAATAAAGGAATGGGCGCGGTTTAAATTGTAATTGTTGACTTGCAGACCACCAAGGAGCTTTGTAACTTTTAGCGACTTCTTAAACTTTTCCTCCGAGTCTCAACAATGAATAAAACAATGCTTTTATCTGACTTGAAATAACTCTGCTGGATATATTTCTCTATATGAACTTCCTTATACAGGAAACATGCACTTCGTCCCGTCATATGAATGTTGCTGGTTAAATATTTATCATAAATTAACCGTAATCCACATATAAGACCCTGCTTGATTTTCTCGGCTCAACAGGTCGTTATATTTTTTAGCATTAAAGTGGCAAATTTTGCCTGCAGGTCAGTAAACCAAATTGCAATAAATTCTGCCTAAAAGCCCTAAGCACGTCGAACGTGAGTCGTTGAATGGTCAGTGTACCTGGTACTTTACCCATTGATCAATATCAAGCCGATACTCCGATGAAAGCTGCATGAATCAGCAACTATGTGTGACAGTACTTTAGTTAGCTGTACTAAATGTAGCTCACTTGAAAAATAAAAATGGAAAGTTACGGGAAGTTCCTTCGTATCTCTTTCCCATTTTCCTTCTCAGTACTGGCCTGGATGCATTCTACCCGAAATAAAAATAGTGATTCCTAGGAAAAAGTGAAGAAACTTTTAAAGCTGGTATCCGACTGGTAGCTTCAAATGTTTCCGACACACACTGAAACATGAAGAAACATACCGACAATCATTCTAGGAAGAAACGACAAATATAGAAAATAAAGTAGTAAAAAACTTTCAGCATGATACTTTGCTGAGGATATGGACTACTGTGTTCAGAATACACTATACGATCCGCAGTGTTTTGTAATATTGTTTATTTCTCTTGCTTTGATTGTAAAAATATCTCCACTTCCCGCCAAACTGAACTATCGCGTTTTTTTTTCTAGATCATTATTCACAAGCGTACGAAAGCAGATAACATCAAAAGACCAATAACCCTAGCCCCCTACAAAACTTCAGACGTAATCAATTAAGACACTTCTTCTCTGGTGAACCGCGCTATTCTTGCAGGATGGTAATCAATGAAGTCTGCCCTTCAAAAGTACGAACGATTACTGACGATATCCTGTGCACAGGGCCCGTGCGGCATGCCTTTTACATCAGCAAGCAGGCTTTTGTAGGAAATATATAATTGTGATTAACAACTTGGGTCTTTCCACTGATAACCATCGTTCCTTTATTTAACAGGTATCTTGGTGGAAATGATGACAATATGCCGACTTCCGCATGATGCCAACGTCCTTGAAAAAAGTTAAAATAAATGTATGGTCTGTTGGGCAGACACTTCCGTCCCTTTCCTTTCAAGTTTGTCAGTGCAACACGTAAATTTAATCGGAATCTTTACAGGACATTTTAAGTCCTTCTATAGTTTGCTTGTTTCATGTAATATATCGCACTTTAGTGTAGTTTTCAGTGGAAGGCGTTTTTAACATTGAAAAGAAGCACTCTTTGTCTCTGTTTCATCTCTCTTGGTCTTCATCCAATAAAGGATAGGGTGTGGTTTTAATTGTTATCTCTGTCTACCTGTTCACAGCCAAAGCAGGCTTTTTACCTACACTACATCTTTGTATTCTGAGTTCAGCAATGATTTTCTTAAAAGCGTGACATCCGACTGGAAAAGACTAGTTTAGTTCAGCTGGCTTTCTTTTATGAACCTTACAATATAATTTTAATATTCTGAAGATGTAAATCGCAACAGTGCACTTTCCATTGTCTCTTCGGTGCGGTCGATTTAAACTAAAGGACCGAAAGAAAGACAAAAAGTAAGGTGGAAATCTGTGATTGAATACAAAAACACGCACACTAGCAGGAATTAATTTTGATTATTATATAAACTGCAGTGTTTTACAAGGATTTCTACCACCGAGAAATGTGGTATCTGAACACACGTAAAAATACGATATTTTTACATGTGAAATTATTGATATTTGATAGTTTGAGAACATTTTAACCATTTATCTTGTCTTTTATATTTTGAACAAGATACCGGACATTTTTAATATTTGTATTTATTTTTTACTGTACTTTGTAGAGCTCCGAGTTTACACTGGAGTATTTTAAACAATGAATTACATTTGTCGGGTTCTCGACTATATGGCATGGTTTTGGTTTATGGAATGGCTAATTCTTGTTTATATAATAAACAGAATAATACATGGACGCTTGGAGATATGGAATTTATCTTCGAGTGTTCACATCGATATCTAACGAGTGAGCGCAGCGAACGAGTGAGATATCGAATGTGAACACGAGAAGATAAATTCCATATCTCCGCGCGACCATGTATTATTCTCTATTTATCTAAGATTATCCCGGGGAGTATTTCTCTAAAATATGTATGGCAGGAAGGCTGTTCGGAAAATTCCAAGAACACTCCTATTAAAAAGCTTTAATACCAGAATTTCACTCAAATTGATTTTACCAAAGGCATAGTGACATGTGCAAGCATTTCCCATCATCATTCGCTTACTTGCAAAGATTCTTAGCTAGTACCAGGAAGATCCTTGAAGGCGGAACAAGTTTTCGTTGGGTTTACATGCAGAGATCTCGGTCCACGTGGTGCCCCAACTGTAGAGTGAATTAAAGATGGCGGGAGATAAAAACAAAAATACAATTTGGACCCTTCTGTAGAGTATCTTTACGGACGTAAATAACTACCATTATTCAGAATTATTACAATAATCAGCTCGTGGTAACGCTAAACCAAAAGGTCTGCCTTTATTGCCTTGATTACTCACTGAACGACCCACCGCCATTTTTGTGTGGTTTGTCTCTAGTACTAGGATCTTCCTAGCGAAGGCAGTTTACATGGTTCTAGGATCTCTCAGTTAGGAATTAAGATCCTAGTACTAGGAAGATCCTAGCGCTTGGGTCAAGTGCAACCCTTTGCGTGTAAAGTGAATACAAAAAAAATATTGTAAAAAGACTTTCTGGCGGGGACTAGCTGTAGCCTTTTCACAAAGACAACTTATTCTTGACTCACTGGTTATTTATTCACTTTGTATCTTCTCGCTCTTACAATTCTCCCTGGTAGTCCAGTGCTACACACATTTTTATATCAGGCAAAAAAACCATCTGCTTAGTGTAAACTAATGCTGACGTAAGTCTAATCCTATTGGTTGAAGCAGCCTTATTACAGTTATAAGCATGAAACCGTCGAGATAATGACTTTGTCAAATTGGTTTTTAGATCCAAGTTTAACAGTTAGGAAAATAGTAACTGAAATTACAGTTGGAAAATCTAAGGCTGTTGTCGATTTACAGAGGGTGTTAAGCTTCTTCATTGAAAATGATTGGCTGAAACTTTTCCATAAATTAACTACGGACGTTACTGGAAACTCAGAGGACAAAGAAAAAACTGTAAAAAAAGCAGCGTATCAAGAAAAGCGACCTGAATTAGAGAACAATAGGTATTGTTCTGTATTGTTATTTTTTATCGTTTCTTGCCTTGTAAGGACAAAAACGATCAACGTGAAACAACCAGCTTTCACGCGCGGGAAATTTCAACATTTCCGATAACTTCTTTCCGAAGACGTTTGAATTTTCGGCGCGACCGAAGTAAGAAGCAATTTCAACCCAGGGGGTGGGTAACCTTTTCCATAAATTGACTACGTGCGTTACTGGAAACTCAGAGAACAAATAAAAAATGCTGGTGAGTTCGCGGTAAAGAGCATGAATTACAACAATAAATGTTTACTTTAACCAACACCTGTTAATTGGGAACTATTCCATACCACTGTTATTAAAATATTTTAAGTTGCAAATAAAAACCATCAACTATATGAATTTGATCGAAAACACGGGAATCGAAGCGAGCTAAAAATTAATCAAAATAAGGATAGAGGTCACTTGCTGGAAATCTCGACGAGGCATCAAGTTAACCATTCGATATTTTTAAATGTAAACAAGCCTTTGTTGGGAACCTTAATTGAACAATTTTTTTTTTACGGTAAAAGGGTTGTTGTGGAAGTCGTGGAAGTGTACTAACATATTTGTTTAAGAACGAATTCATGAAATTAAAGAAGAAGGTTGTCTTTATGTTTGATGAAAGTTTTAAACGTCGAACTTTTAAAGGTATTCTAAACAAGTAATAAGTAGATCCCGATAAAATATCCCTTAGTTAATTTATCATACAGTAATCACTTAAGAACATCCTCTTAATTTTAAGCATAAATCAAACTGGGTAAGAGTAAAGTAGATCAAAGCTAAAATTTCCATTGCTTGCATCTTTATTGTTTAACAATATGGTGCCGCTAGGATGATCTGCCTTCTAGGATCTTCCTGGTGCTAGAATATTCCTTACTCCACGTAAACAGCTCCTTAGATAATCAATTTTAACTACTAAAATGTAGGAGGAGCAACCCCGGTTATTTCCATAGGATAGTATGACCCGCGCGGGAACAATATGTATTTACGATTAGTCCAGTCTCTTTCAAATGATGTTTACTTCTAAATAATCTCTTTGATATCGGCTTACTATTGGCGATTCACTCCAACTTCGTGAACTGAATAAGGCACCAGCAGGGTAGAATACCTTTTGGTAAGCCCAATATTAAAATGAAACTCGGGAAATACGAAAGTATAACTTCCGAAAACGTTGGATTTAACTGAAGTGCTACTACGACGTACACTTTGCATGACTCATTTTCTTTGGTTTTGGAAAGAAGTGCTAATGACTAGCGGAACGCCGTCACGTACAGAGTAAAATAATTTCATCATAATTTCATCATGCAGAACCGATGATAGTCAATGATATTGGTGGTTCAGTAGATGGTTCAATTGGTGGACCCGGGGGGTGGACTCCGCATATGAAAGGGGGGCGGATGCCCGTCGAAAATTTTGAATTTAACCCCTACAGGAGACCGATCTGGGCATGGCCCAAGCTTTTTTGACCCCTAAAAGAGACCAAAAAATAAACATATCAAATATATATTTTTATATTTTTTCGCGTGCAACCCTAAACGAGACCTTCACGGCTAGATATGAAGGCGTTTTGCTCAAAACACCCTAAGCGAGAAATTTACACCCCTAAGCGAGACGACGAACATCCCCACTCCTTTCATATGCAGAGTCCCACCCCCCCCCCCACTCCCCCCCGGGTTGGTGGACCACTTGGCAACTCATCACGCTTCGCATGCTTAAACGTTTAAACCATATTGACTGCACTGCCCTTCCATGAAGTTTATTGATCGTGAAGTACAATTATATACTGGGGTTATAAGAAGAAGACCTTTCAAACAATATTTTGTCTTGACAGATCTGTTCGTAGTAAACCAGAGAATGGCAATAAAACTTAAGCAATTTTTTTTGCGCTCATCCTATTTTTGCCGACTGAAGATCTGCAAGCTAAACCGGCCGATAGGATTAGTCTACGTAGCAAGCGTTTCCGAGCTAGTTTGTCTAGGAAAATCTTCCATTTCTTTTACTCAGACTACTCGGAGATTCATACAATAACTCGATTGGAAACGGTTCGGCTACGCAGGCTACAATATGACAGACCGACTTATCCCACATGCATTGCCAAGCAGGTGTTCGAGCTACGCCACCTCACTGCATTAATATTGTTACCATGTTAGGAAGTATTTCAAATTTGATTCCTCGTCATTTAAAATCCGCTCCGCTCAGTTCTAATTCGTTGTTGGATAAATAAACACACCCCTTTCTTAGGTCATTATATGTGTTCCCGTGATCATAAGCCGACGAAGGTCGAAGACACCAACGCATTCAGTGATTATTAACTATATATGGTTCTCGGGAGGTTGGCGGTTTCCCTTTGCATCGCACCAATGCAAACGTAACTGCCCTCCATAGGTAAAAAGTCAGTTTTTTCTTACTAAATTGAAGGAAGTTTTTTCAGCTCGATCGCCCGGCTGAAACTTAAGCCTCTTCAGTAGCCCCGCTTCAAGCGTCAACAGTCAGAACAGTACAGTATCACCTTTCGCTTCACACCCAGGAGAAGAGAACACTAAGATTCGAGGAAGTTGAAACAAAAGCCGGAAAAATCGTATGCTCTGTTTGACACATTGAACCTCAGCTGACATATACTATGAAGTGCCAGAAGGAATGGGGAAATGTGATTCCTTTCGGACGGGAGTACGTGATATCGAGTGCTGCTTGCGCTAGGCACACCTTTGTTTTGACTGTAAATGCAGACTGAGGATACAGTGAAGAATCTAACAATCCCGGGGGGGGGGTACTCCCTAAATTGGGCTATATAGGTATGTGCGGCCCCAAAGTGTAGGGTTTTTCAGCCGTTTTGGTCATAAATTGGGTATCGATTTTGGCTATTTTGCCGCCATTTTGGTCATAAATAGGGTAACGATTTTTGCACTGTAGTCTTAACTTTGCAGTATTATAACCTACCCAATAAAAGCAGATAAACATTGCCTTTAACATTGGTCTGAACTAGGGAAATAATTATAAGGCAGGTCTGAAACAGGGTATTAATTAAGGGTCAGGTCATAAATAGGGTATCAAATTTTTGGTTAGGTCATAAATAGGGTAGGGAAAATCGCAGATTTTGGTCATAAATAGGGTAAGGGTTTTGGGAAGCGGGCCGCACACCCCTACCCAATTTTTCTACGAGTACCCCCCCCCCGGGCTGACAATTAAGCTGTTCTTTATACCAAGCCTTCGTTGAAATTAATGAAGCTCGTTATACTTGAGTTGGGCTGTGTACATTCAGGATTTGTTGACCAGAATTCCACTAAAATTCTTATGTCAGCGCAGCTATATCCCGGCCCCGAGAGCTATGGTTTCAGCGCAAAACACAAGTGACGGCATTTGCGTGATTACGGTTTAGACATTTACCGCATTGCCTAAAACCCAGTTTAGAAATGTTACTTTAAGATCGGAAAGGGTAGGATCAGTATTACCACATGAGTTAATGCTTTCGTAATTAGGAAAAAGCCATTCGAAACTACTTCCTCAACAAGCTTGCTACAAGAACACAATCAAGACACGGTGCTGATTGCTGTGGTTAACATAATTAGAAAGGATTAAAGATAGTCATACAAGATAGCATAGTCGGATAATACTGCTCGCACTCTCGCAAACTCTCAGCAGACACTGAGCAGACTTAGCACTAGACGCAGATCAGGAGATAAAATTAGTGCTCCAGTCGGCCGTCGATCAGCAGTTACCAGTTATTGTCCATGATTGAGAGTACGTTCTTGCATGGCCCCTCGTTTTCACACTGAATAGACAGTTTATTGAACATTGAACAATTAGAAAATCGTGAAATAGGCCTTCATTAATCTTCAAATATCTTTTATAATTATTACGTACCTGTTTGTAATTTTAGTGCTGAGTTTAGTCTAAAAAGAAAAGAAGAAAAAACACCGCTCTCCTTGAGTTTTATTTTCTCTGTCTTAATATTCTATATTGTGAGATTATTGTCTCTTGTCTATAAACAATATAAGACCTGATCGTACGAAATGAACAGAACTATGAAGGCATCATGAAAAAAGAAAACAAACCAACAAACAAAAGCAACAGTGAGACTTTGAAACAAAAGAAAGACTTGTGTTAATCTGCATTGATTTGCTTGAAGGATTGTTAGCAACCTGCCTGCCTTTTAGATCTGTCCCGATTTTTACCGGCCTCGTGTCATAGTGCCTTTCTGGAATAAACACGCGTACGCATGCTCTTGATGTACGACGTCGCAGAAAATTACTTTTTGAGAATAATTTTTGTGTCGTTTTCAGCGATGGTAAAAAGTGATTGCCAAAATTAAGCTATTACTCTTCTAAATTCCAAGTTTAGTCTATAAAGAATGCAGTAGCCTTCTTTGCTCTTTATTTAAGTTTAATTTCTTGGAATCAGTCGCCGTCCTTGAAATCGAAAGGGGTCTTTTCGTAAACAAACACCATGCGGTTTGTTGGGCGAACACGCCCTTCCTTTAAGTGAGTGGGTCACTTGTTTTAAGAACGGCTCTGTTGCCGGACCTTTTAAAGCCTCAATATTGTCGTTGTTTGCCATGTAATAAATCTCTTTTCAAGGCGTTTGGTCCGTGGCAGCTCTAATGGAACTTGCCGGACGTTTAATCCCTCAATATTCTGGTTGTTTGCGATCTAATAAATCTCTTTTCAGGGAGTTTGTTTGCCCTCCGCGGTTCTAATTTAAAAGGAATTTTTACGGTTCGATAGTGGAACGCTGGTGTGATTATTCTTAGTTCAGATAAATTAAGAAATGGGCAGGGATTAATTGTAATCGTTGTCAAGTGTAGACCACCCAGAGGCATTATATCTCAGCTCCGAACTTTTTGGTCTTTTCGGATTTTAGCAACGACTAAAACTGTTATATCGCACTTGAAATCACTGTTTCAATTCGGTAAGCTGGCTTAATGGCCTTCATAATGAATTTCACATTTCACAGAATACGTGCAGTCGGTCAGTTTTAATTTAGTACATGGGCGATGTTGACAGCGTTCCTATATATGAACAATGCAATTTTCCATTGAATCTTTGATGCGGTTATGATTTACAAGAAAACAAAGAAAGATAGACAAATATAGAAATCTATAATTAAAAACAAAAGACGCACTGACGTGAGTTGGCAATTTGCTTTGTTGGTTATCCTTTATCAAAGGAGGTTTTGTGAGTGGAAATTCTTCAGGACTTAAAATGTGGCCTTTTTATGCGGCGAGAAAGATAGAGTACATACGATCACAAATAAAATACTAGAATAATGCCCTTTGACGTCTTTATTTTCCATTACAGCACACAACGCAGTCGTTGGGTAATTACAAAAAAATTCCTTTATCAACCTAAGCGTACGGAGCTGTTGCTTGGCTTGTCCGCAGCAAACTTTGAACCTAGTTTTGAGTGCTTAACCCCCCGTGTAATCCTAGAGTCATTCACAAAAAGATTTTTTCAGACAATTGCCTCAGAGCATCTTTTACGAAATTGTACGAAATGCTGAGCAAAGTTGCTTCTGAATTTTGCTTGTCCAAGTAAGATCGAAGGCTGACAAGGCTTGAGAGGGTATTAAACTGCCGCTAGGTGTTTTTTAAAGATTTGGGCATGTTCTCAGGTTAAGAAGGTATAGCCTAGGACAACTTCCAAGTTAAAAGGCAGTCTACCAGTCTACTAAATGAAACCAACGATGGACAAATAGTTAAAAGTCAGGAAAGAACAGAAAGATTGCTACTTGCACCAAAGCCCAACATTGGCCTTGAAACATTCTCTGTTCTTTGGCTCGAGGGCTATGGCGAGGTTTAAGTCCAGATCATATGCACTTTTTGATAGATATCCGACGCGGCGCAGATCACTACTAGCCAGTAAAGATACAAGTTTAAATTATGATTATTAGCAGTATAAACTCGTACATCACCATGGGATGAAGCGATTTGGAAATGAAATGGCGGCCTCATGTCGTGTGCCGTGTCTGTGGCAACTCCGTACATCCGTAACTCACTTGGGAGGGTCACCGGCACCACTAAAACAAGCTAACCTCTCTTTTGCCAGAACCTTCACTTCTTCAGCATGCCCTCGAGCATTCCATCATTTTAACATGTTATAAGATCATTTACCACATACTGTGGCTTTATGATCATCTGTCTGTATGCGCCCTACTAATTTTACATATGATGTAGAATTTTCCGAAGCCGTGACGGCGGGTCGCTTGATTACATTCAGCCCACGCCTTAACGCTGCAGTGCACATCGGTTATGGGAGCTCGCTTCATTTTGTGTTGTTCAAAGCCATTTTTTCCAGTTAACAAAGGAAATCGCGCCACGAGGAAGCCTTTCGTTAACTATAAAAGCTAAAGACAGTTAATAGTACTTCCGGCAAACTGAAATCCGCTTCAACTTTTATCCTACGATATACATCACGAAGCGCCCACTTGTCGCATTTCATGATTGCAAATTACATCGCAGGATTACGTCATAGACGCTCTGACGGGAGCTCGCCGCGTCAAGCTACTGACACCAGGGAGGGTTAAAATGGTTAATTCATTTTTCCAAGTTGCTATTGATATATTGAATATACTTTTATAAAACAGTGTTTAAAAGTTTTTAGACTATCTATTATGTTTATATGCAATTAATTTTGTGTTAGAGATACCGGTGTCAACAGATCTTTAAGAAAAAGAAAATATCAATTACCCCCTCCCTCTTAGCCCGGCTTTTGTCATCTCCCAGGGGCAGTTATTTGGCTTGGCACGCAGAAAAGAAATGAGGCGGTTTTGTGGTAGGTGACGTATTTCCTAAAACAATTGTACTTGTAGTAGTTAATGGTCTTCGTCGACAAGTTGCTCTTTTAGTACGTCCTGCCGTGCGTGGTTGGAGTAAAGAGGCAAGATCATATCGTGTGTAGCGGTAGACTGAAAGATGGCGATAAGCTTAGTGATGCGAAGTCGTCGTATATTGACTGTTGTTTATTGTTTATGGTTGCTTTGCTCTGGGACCGTTGCAAAAATATTACCTTCGATTTTATGGAATCCAGAAAACCCTTGGTGAGTAGTTCAACATCTTTGTCTAAGCATTTCCTTTTACTGCGATCGTTCTTTGTCACTGTTTTGCCGGTTGCTTTAAGGCGCGTTACGCTGTACTTGAGATTTAAAATGTAAGCTGAAGTTGATCAACTAGCTTATATTCCACAGAAAAGCTTGGAATTTCATCACTTTTTAACGACTAGTAAATTGTTTTTACGGTTACACTTAAATCTTGTCTTTCCTTTGTTTTCGTCGTGTAAATGAAAATGGATTCATTGGCTCTAGTCTTAAGCAATATACATACTAAAGCTTACATTTCTTGTAGGTTTAGTAGCTTCACGTGCGTGGAGTGAAACTCATGAGTTGGCTTCCCTTAAATTTTCATCTACATTAGTGGAAACGTTGTTTGCTATTTACTGTACTACTATGTTTTATTAGCAAACAACATGTGAATAAAAAGTGTTTGGAAACAAATAATAGTGGCAAATTGCCCGAGTGCTTTCAAGACTGGGCGGAATGTTTGCGTTAGTGCATGTTCTAAAAGTAAACTCTTACATGCATTGAGCCTTAACCATAAAGCCATAAATTTTATCACATGAATGTTGCTGAAAACATTAAGTTTAATCTCTTGGTAAACAATAAACTGTTGTTTATTGTTTAAAGTTCTTGAGTGACAAGTTTTCTTGAATCTGACGTTTTCTTTGTGTACATGCAATCGCAAACACCCGAACTGATGAGACACTGATGAGACATGCTTTTGTATTTTTCTCGTTTAGGTTTAGCCACCTTAACAACAATGCAAGAAAGGTTTTGCCATTTGACAAACTGTCAATAAGGTGTCCGAACTTGATGGACTATCCCATTGAAAGAGACAATGTTTATTCCAAAGACAAACTTTATGAGAATTTGTTTATGGTTGATAAAAAAGGTTTTGACAGCTGCAATGCAACTTTGGGGCTCAAACTTTTATCCTGTGATAACCCTGATGTGCCAAGTGGACATGTAACAGTTGTGTTTCAGCCACAGAGTGCAAATGAAAATGACCCTAAATTTGAGAAAGGAGAAGAATACTACTTTATAAGTAAGTGCTTTTTGGTAGAAATACTTCTTCAGCTCAATATAACATACATGAACAAATTTCTTGAATCTGATTGGCTTACAAGAGCAATGGATTTTTTAGTAAACACAATGCAAAATCAATCAACAAAATATGATGCAAAAAGGAAAATTAATAAAGCAAACATCTCAGAAAATAGAGCACTGTGATTGGCAAATAAACAATAGGAATACACTGTAAGAACCAATCAGGTGCTGCAATCTTTATTGGCCACTTAAAGGTTGTGTGTGACACTGGGTTGGTTTGTGATGATTTGTAAGAACGTGTTTTGGGGATGAAATTGTTCATGTATACAGGTGTTAAGGGTAATCATACAACAATTTATTTGCATTCCTGTGTTTTCCAAAAAGCTCAAATTTATGGGCTCATGCAATTTTGGGCTTTGACATTTTTACAGTTATCAGGTGATGATAGTATGTGTATGAAAGTGATACAATTTCCTGTTTATGGTTAGATTTCAACCTTAAAATAAAATACAATAACATTGTAATCAAAGAGAAGAAAGGGACAGTGTTTTTACGTGCAGCGTTGCATTGCTGTTTGTTTTATTTCAAATAATACTGTACTGTGTATGTGACTGACAAATACAATATTTAGTATTGCTTCTGATAAAATATCAAAACAATTAAAACTGCCAGTAGAGTCTTAAAAGTGACATTATTAAGGTGACCCTGATGAATTGGAACCTTCTCAAATGTTGACACTTTGCTGTGACCCTTCCATGTCCAAACGGATTCATCTGTAATGACTACATGCAACATTTTGATTATGTAATTTATTAAATTAAAATAAGCAGAATTTTACATATAGTACACAGTGATCACTGTAAACTCAGTTTAAGATATGAACTGTATCATCTCATTTACAGATACAGCGTCTGGATTAATTACCTCATTAACAAACTTGGAAGGCGGACGTTGCAAAGACAACCAGATGAAAATGAAAATTTATGTGTGCAAGGAGGGGAATGACCCTAAGTGCCCACATGGAAATAAAGGTAAATTGTAGTTGCCCGCAAGTTGAAGTTTTCAGTGGAATGTTCAGCTTATGTGTGTAAAAAGTGTTATAAATTAATATGCACAAGCACACAAAGTAAAGAGGTCAGTTAAAAGATTAAGAATGTTAGTATTAAAAAAAATGTACTAAGAACTGCATTTTTGGCAAGATATCTCCGGAAGAACTTCTCCCATGTTCTTTTGTTGTTCTAAATTAAAGCACTTGATGGGGTTGGGCTTGTTGGGTCCCTATAAATGAATCCTTGCTGCTTGTTGTGGCATAGAATATTAAAACAAAAACAATTAGCAAAATAGCCAAAAAGTTTAGTTGTATTGTTTTATTCTTTTGTTTCTTTTCTCAGTAATAATATTATAATCTGCCAAGATTGTGCCAGTTGTTGCAGAAGGAAATGGATTTGTTGGGTTCTGAAACTTTGGCTGGTTTGGCTTTGAACCAAATCAATTCTTGCCATGCTGGGTGTGGCTGGCTCAACCATAAAAATGATGGGAGTGCTTGACAAACTTGTACATAATTATGGGATTTTCATCTAATGTTGGGTATTTTTCCACTGTAGTTGTGCATGGTGGTTGGTCTGACTGGAGTGAGTGTACAGGTGGCGGCCGTCAGGGTCGGAAATGTAACAGTCCTTATCCTGAGAATGGTGGATTACCTTGCGTTGGTGATGCTGAAAGAGCCTGCACAACAAATCCTTCTCAAGTGTTGGGCTGCAGGGGCAACTCATGTGAGTAGCAATTACAAACGTTCTTGTAGGTACAGCAGTGTACTTGTCTGTGGTGTAGAGGATCAGGTGTTTTATTTACTGTGAAACTTAGAAAACTGTTATAAAACCATTACATTGTATTTCTGGCATGTATTGCTAGGAAAGAGCCAATCAGGTGTAAGAAAACTTAACTGCAAGCATAAAGTCTGCTGATATGTTTTGATCTTTTTTGACAATTGTGGCCAAAGCAATCAGCAGTCCTGGAATATTTCAATCAGGTGTTCACAGTATTCCGATCGATTTTGACAGTAATACCAAAGGTACATTGTAAGTTAGTCAGAATGCTCTGGTTGGACCAGCATTTTTAGCCTAAAATCACTAATTATATGGGATTGGCTTAATGTAGGTTTTTGGCATAATTAGCTGGTTTTTGTTGCTGTTTTAATCTCAAATTTTTTTTCTTTACTTTTTTACATGTAGGTTCTACTGTTACAACTACAGGAGAGCCAGGTACTTATTCATATTAATAAGGCTACATATCTTTGGTCCTTCAACTTACAACTGTAGAATTCTCAGTGGTTAAGATGTGCTCTGAGAAAAATGGCAAAATTAATAGCTAGGTGTGGTTCAAAGATCTGAGTTGTCTACAGTGATCCTGGGAATCCAGTATCCTTAGTTAATTTTCATTTTTGAAAGAGCAAGGAAGAGTTTCTTGTTGTTCAAAAGCAAAAACTATTAGTTGCCTGAGGCCAGCAGTTATGACTGCTAGAAGACAGCCCTGCTTGATGCTTTGAATAATGATTTCATACGTATTTTCATATTATTCTTACCAGTACAGTCTGTAATCCTTTAGTTGGTGGCTAAAACTTTTTTTTTCTTCTTTGCTCCACCAGAATTCCCTTCCAAAGAAAGCAGAACAGGAGGTATGCATTTTTTTAAGTAAATAAATTTTAAAAAAAATCACCAGGCGTATTATTAAAAACTATTAGTTGCCTGAGGCCAGCAGTTATGACTGCTAGAAGACAGCCCTGCTTGATGCTTTGAATAATGATTTCATACGTATTTTCATATTATTCTTACCAGTACAGTCTGTAATCCTTTAGTTGGTGGCTAAAACTTTTTTTTTCTTCTTTGCTCCACCAGAGTTCCCTTCCAAAGAAAGCAGAACAGGAGGTATGCATTTTTTGATGTAAATAAATTTTTAAAAAAATCACCAGGCGTATTATTAATAATGGTTTGTTAAGCATTAGTCAAGTTAAAACGGATGATAATAATTTAAATTGGACATTTAAGAGTCTCTTTATTGAGTTTATTGAGGGGATTGTATTGTGAGATCTTGCTGAGGTCACAGGTGTTGTCTAGATAACATAATTTGTTTGTTGATTTTTGTGTAAAAGGTTGCCGAGTAAGTAGCCCACAGTAGTGAGTTTTCCTTGTAAAATGTTTGTGACTGGCAATTTCTACCTGCAAGCAAAGGTGAGTTTGACCTGTGAGTTGAACTCAGGGCACTGTGCTCAACAAGCCAGTCACTCATCATTCAACTACTCAGCTGGGTGAAGCTATGAGAGGCTTATTAGTACAATTTTTAATGTTATGCTTGAAGACAACAACAACACTATCAACAGCACAATGTAAATGTTAGATGTTTGCAGGTAGGCTGCAAGTGCCTATCTTCATTTGACCTTTATCTCGTTCTTCCTTAGACAATTTGACTGGAGATGACCTGCTGATTAACAAAGGCTTTTTTGCTGGAATATGTCTCATTATATTGGTGGTTGGGCTGCTAGTTGGTGGAGGCGTAACCATGCTGCTATGCAGGATGCAGAGAAGCAAGCAAAAAGCTAGTAAGTACCAAACACTGACATCCATCCACTCTTACACAAGGTGCAAAGAAAGTCAGTTTTGCAGCTTGCCATCCACGGAAGCTATAGCCATGGCATGTACTAGCCCAACAGTCATTTCAACTAACCCAAAAAAAAATTTTTGATGAGCAGGACTCAACACAGTTCTTCTGTAATTTGAATTCCCTAAAACAACTTTTCTTGCCTGTCGTGCAAGTTAAGAACAGAATTCACTAGCCTGATAGCAAAATCTACTATCTATGAGCTATTGGACACAATTTCCTCGGCAGGCTGTTACTCTGAGTAAGGTACCTATGATTAACTTTCATCAATCGGAGTTAAAAAGAGATCACATTTACAACATAAAGAAGTCACTACGTTAAGATCTCTTTGAGTTCATTTTCAAGGGCGAATAACAAAAAAATAATTTCTTTATATTTTTTTCTCAAACTTGAAAATCACCTCATAGAGGTCAGAATGTTGTGATTTGTGAATGTTAGCTTTTATCGCAAAAATTACTCATCCATTTACACCATGATCTTCAAATAGCTCAATTTTAAACAAAAGTACAGCTGCACATACCTGTAATCATGACAATAAAGAACCTGCATTGAAATTTTCGTGAAAAATTTTCAAGTTTCGAAATTAAATGAGACTTTGATTTACAACTATATTGTACTATGGCTGTGAAAGGTTTGAACCCAGGAGTCATTTTAGAAGGTTGAGTTTGATTGTTCGGGTGAACGTAGTCCTGAATGGGACTAGCCTCCCCGCAGATGTCCTTTGGGGTTCATTTGTCACGCATTCATGGGGGAGAAATGAATGCGTGACAAACGAACCCCAAAGGGCGTCTGCGGGGAGGCTAGAATAGGACTGTTGTTGTTGACAGTGACTGACGTTTCGACAACCTGTGTGGTAGTCATCTTCAGAGTCAAAGTGAGTTGTATCACGTCAGTTGATGGTATTATACTCTGGTTATTGATCTGATTGGTCAATTATGTCGCAATGTTATTGGTCGTCTGTCGGTTAAGCCTGTCAGTTAAGCCATCATGCCTTAACTGACAGATGACCAATAACATCGCGACATAATTGACCAATCAGATCAATAACCAGAGTATAATACCATCAACTGACGTGAAACAGCTCACTTTGACTCTGAAGATGACTACCGCACAGTTTGTCGAAACGTCAGTCACTGTCAACAACAACAGTCCTATTCAGGACTACGTTCACCCGGACAATCAAACTCAACCTTTTTTTATAGTGTACTATGTATAAATAAAATAAATTTTACTTTTCTTGAGATAGCTTATTTGAAAATAACATTAATTTTAATTGTCCCTCTCTTGTAGATGTCAAGATGACAAGGGTACCTAGTGCATTATCAACAAACCGTCCTGTCTCATCATTTACAAATGTTAGCATGGGTTCTAAAAATATGGAGTGCGCATAACACTGAATACTCCATGACTAGCATGTTAGTGGAATTATCAACAAGTAGCAAGTAAGCCTTTAAAAAAATGTTGGCTCACACTGGATTGAGCTGATGTCAGTGTAGACAGGTTTGCAAAGCAATGAACTGCCTTTATTGTACCTTATTACTCAAGGTGGGATAGAGATGAAGAAATCAGAGTTAGTTTTAATACACGTACTTGGAAATACATCACTGTTCACAGGCAAATAGGTGGTGAGCTTCAACTCCCATAGAACTGGTTCACCGTGAAAAACAACGTCCTTTATTTTCTAAGCACGCTGATCTTTTGATATGTCAAAATAATATGTATTTTAATTTCTACATAATTATATTTCTTGGTTCAAACTTTGGGTGGACAAATATTTTTTTGACCTATTTTGCCCCAGAGCATGAGTGGATTGAAATGAAATGTAGCTACACTTGTAGTGAAACATCTGAGTGACTTAGTGATTTCAAGGGTAAATGTATTTTGTTCCGAAAACAAATTGAATAATGTAAGCAAAAGTAATCATGTGGGATAAGTTTTGACAAAAATATTTTATAATCCCTTATCCCCTGATCCACAAACCTATACAGTCATGTACATGTACATTCTTTCACCTCCTTGTAAGTCTTTAGGACAGGAGGAAATTATTTTTTTTTGCTATCACTTAAGTACCTATTTATGCTGGTATGGTATTTTTAGTCTGATTCCAATCATCAAAATACGACCTCACACTTAAATAATAATGGGTGGGTAGCTTTTATTTAAATAATTTTGTAAAAATCAACAATGTCATTCTGTCTCCAATGCCTTCTTACATCCTCTCTGCTTAGCTGCTGAGAACATTATCTATCTAGTAATTAGAGCTACAAAATTGTAAACAAATTGTGTCATTATAGTCGCACTAGTACTGTACACATGTTGTATAATATTGATTATTTAAGGGTTATTTGCCCAACATGGAAAATATTTTATATAATTTATTTTTGCTACCAAGTCTGTATATATTCTGCAGTTTTTGTATCACTGTTACTTACAGTGTGATGGGGCATGAACAATGTACATGAACAATTAGTCAAAAGAGCTTAAGTTAAAGCCACCTGTTACAGGAAAAATGGAATCGATCTTACAGTTGCTTAACTGTTGCTGTAATAAAACATTTTATCAAATGATATGAAAGCTGTGATATTTTTTGTTCTTTATACATTTCTCTCTAAGGGCTAGTAAAAGTCAGTGAGTTGCACCTTATTTCTCTCAGAGAGAGATAATAGAGTGAGAGAAACTGGCCAGCACAGAAAAAAAAATAGCCATTTAAAATTCCAAGCCATGTGCATGCCATGCAATATTCACAACCATCTGTAGAAAGTATTTTTCAGATTTAATTCCGGCTGCACCAGAACCCCACCACTGTGCTCAAACCTTCCTGACAGGAGGCCTTTTTTTGAGGCGATGGGTGTGGGAGGGGGAGGGTATTTCCCTTGTCAGAATTTCGAATTTCTGTCGTTTCGTGTATTGAGCAGTAAGCCATGTTCCTGTCAGCTGTTGGTATTTAATGCATCCTTATGTTGTTTGTCACCATTTCACCTTTTCTTATGTCGCTTTTTCAAGGCCATGTTGCTTATAGGAACTTTACCCCAACAGGGCCTCATTAATAGGTTAATGTCACATCAACATGTGCAGATCTAAAAACATCCCTCGTGCCCTCGTGGGACGTATTAAACCAGATTAACCACTTTTGTGGTTTCCCTCCGCATGACCGGAAGAACGCCTGCATTTGCAGGCTATTTACAATAAAAATATTGTAAATAGCGCAAGAAGCGCTTAGTGACCGCACGTCGGACTCGAAGTAAGAGCTTCGTGTATTTATGCAACTAAATTTTGTGCCCTAGACGTGGGGAAACTCCCATGTCGATTCCGGTCCTGATAGTTTTTATTATCACATGTTTCTTCATTTTCTTCCTTGATTTGAATTTTCCATGTAGACGTATATGAGTATTAAATTTCTTGAGAATGTTAATTGTGTGGGTCTTAAGCGTTTTGCGCGATTCTAAAAAAAATTTGCGGATAAAGTGTCAATAAGGTTTATAAATAAGATGTAGTTTCATTAGAAAATGACACACGAATAATCAAACGAAAATAACGTTCTATTCACACTACAAATATTTACTGGCCTACATAACATAGCAGTTAATAGCTACCGAGAGAAAAGTAGAAACATTTTTAAAGAAAGTCTTAATCCATTTCCTTCACTTGACTGTTCAGTTTTTTGCGTTTAGACCGACAGGGTTGGAGGGGGGAGGAACCACAGTCGGCGACAAAAGTTGCTGAGACAGTTTGCCCTTAGGGACCGTTCGGACGTTTTATAGACTTCAAAGGGAGAAAATAAAGCTTTTCCTCCCCCATCCCCTCCATGCAATGTTGTGTTGCTGTTCAAGCTGCCTGTAGAAAACAACAAAATACCCCAATTTTGAATGGACGAAAGAGGTGGGGGGAGGGGGGTTGACGAGTTGCAGCTCAAATACTCCAGTTTTTAAACACTCTTGACTGTTTAGAGTCAAAAATGATTTTTGTGAGTCTTTTGATCGGAGTAGCTTTGAGCAAAAAACACAACGCTTATTGTAGGTTACTATGAGCAGAACAATGTAAGAGACAAATGAGTCGTCACCAATACGGGCTATTTCCGAGTTGACTCAAGCCTCTGTTTCAAAGCGAGGCTAAGTGCAGAGCTCTCGTGCAAATGAAACTCATTTTAACAAGAAATGTTTTGCACTTTTTCGAAATTTGGAAAAGGAATTAATGGTCTACTGTAGTGATTGTATAGCGTATGGCTCCCTTATTATTGTCACACTGAAATGGCATGGAATACTATTTCTGGATGACTCCAGATTTTTTTTAGGAGTATTACAGATTTAACTATGAAAGAGAGAGAATCTATAAAAGAGAAATATTGTAAAGCGAAATATTTTATATGTGTGCAACGGCGTATAAATTGCCAAGTAACAGTTTTATCTTAGATCGGATGTCATCAAACACATTTTCCTTAAATAAAATATGCTTGCGTCATATTCTTTTATTTATATCATTATCTTGAATTGGTACGAAAGTAGTTAGTAAAATGGGGGTACTAGGACAGTTCTTATATATTTTGCTGATATATGCACTCTTTTGGTGGTTTAGGACAGTTTTTATATATTTGGCTGATATATGCACTTTTTGGGCGGTTTAGGACAGTTTTTGTATATTTTGCTGATATATGCACTTTTTTGGTGGTTAGAACAGTTTTTATATATTTTGCTGATATATGCACTTTTTGGACTTGACCTTAGGAATCCGGTTTGAACCGGTTTTGGGCGGTTTGTCGAGACTTAAAGAGACAGCGTCGTATACTTGTATGCAGATAGTGCGTTCAAATAAAAATAATATCATATATAGTAATAGTATGAAGACTAATCGTAATGAACTTATAAGAAGATTATTATCTGGAGTTACTGATGATGAACTTGAAAACTTGGTTAGAGTACGGGAAGAAGCAAGACGCCCTATTCCCGCCCCAAGAAAAATGGGGTCAAGCGATTAATCCGTTATTTTGAGAATAATAATTTATACAAACCACCAAGACCAAAGAAACAACAATCACGACCTCAACCAATTCCAGCTCCAAGAACTAAGATTACGGAAAAAAGTAAAGCTTTGAAGGGATATACAAAATCATACGAGATACGGCTATTAAAAATGATAAAGATATTTTAGAACAATTAAAAAATACGAGATTAGCAATCAGCCGATTTTTTGAGAAAATATTGAATCAAAATAAAGGTTTTAAATTTGTGGAGACTATAGAGGTCAACTTTGAAAAGTTAAAAAATGGTGAACCTGAGGAAGAGATGGTGTATTTTAATAGTAAGGCGCAAATTATAATGAATATAAGTGATATCAAACCAAACTAAGAAATGTCACAGGAAAAAGTAATGAAGGATGTTGCTGAGTGGTTAAAAGAAGGAAGCGGTTGGACTACTGATGGTGTTTTAGAGCATTATTTTAATTTGGTTAATTATAAACCATTAGAAGGCAAATCATATATATCTTTACCGAAAGAACTTAAAAATAGCCTAAAAGGCTTAATTAATCTAAAAAATGAGGATAAAGAGTGTTTTCGTTGGTGCCATATTAGATATTTGAATCCGCAGGAGGTTCATCCAGAGCGTATTAAAAAAACAGATAAGAAGATTGTCCAAGAATTGAATTACCAGGGAGTGGATTTTCCAGTGAGGTTAAAAGATTATAATAAAATTGAGGAGCAAAATAATATCAATATAAAAGTATTTGGATATGAGAATAAACAGTTTTACCCAATATATGTATCCAAACAGAAAAATGAGGATATATTGAATCTTTTATTAATAACAGAAGATGGGAATAAACATTATGTGTTAATTAAGGATTTTAATAGAATGATGTATAAAAGACAAAGCATAGGGAGAAAAAACACTTTTGTATGTATTGCCTACAAAATTTTAGTACAGAACAAATTCTTTTAAAACATAAAGACAACTGTATGGTTGTAAATGGAAAACAGGCAATAAGGATGCCAAAAATAGGTGAAAATATATTGCAGTTTAAAAATCATCAAAAACAGATGCCAGCTCCATTTGTGATATATGCAGATTTTGAAGCGGTTACAGAAAAGATACAAAGATGTGAGCCAAATAAGAATAAATCATATTCAAACAAATATCAAAAACATACAAGCTGTAGTTATGGTTACAGAGTAGTTTGCTGTTATGATGATAAATATACAAAACCGGTAAAAATATATCGAGGAGAAGAACCAGTAAAAAAGTTCATGGAAGAAATGTTAAAAGAGGTACAATACTGTGAAAAAATAATTAAAACCAAATTCAAGAAACCATTAAAAATGAGCAGTGAGGATAAACAAAATTTTAATGCTGCGAAAGAGTGTCATATTTGTGGTAAGAAATATACTAATGAAGATATCCGTGTAAGAGATCATTGTCATATAACAGGTCAATAAAAAGGATCTGCACATGAATACTGTAACTTGAAATTAAGAATAAGCTCAGAAAAGTTCAAGCTACCAGTTATTTTTCATAATCTCCGTGGGTATGATTCCCATTTTATAATGCAGGAGATAGGAACAATTGGAAAAGAGTATGAATTATATATTAACTGTATTCCTAATAATATGGAGAAATATATGGCTTTTATGCTAGGCAAGCATTTAGTATTTTTGGACAGTTTTCAATTTATGTCCAGTAGCCTAGATCGTCTTTCAGCCAATTTACCAAAAGATAAATTCAAGTATACAAGTGAGGTATTCAAAAAGGAGAAATTAGAATTAATGACCCAAAAAGGTGTTTATCCATATGACTATATGGATTCTTTTGAGAGATTTAATGAGAGCCAACTGCCAAGCAAAGACGATTCCTTTAGCCAGCTAACCCAAGATGCCATAACAGATGAACAATATTGTCATGTCACAAAAGTTTGGGAAATATTTAATTTACAGACTATGGGTGATTACCATGATTTATACTTTAAGTCTGATATTTTACTATTGGCAGATGTTTTTGAGAATTTTATAAGTACATGTTTGCAGTAGTATAAATTAGACCCATGTCACTATTATACATCACCAGGATTGAGTTGGGATGCAATGTTAAAAATGACAGATATAAACTTGGAGTTAATGACTGATATTGACATGTTCCAGTTTATAGAAAAAGGTACACGTGGAGGCATTTCATACATCGCCAACCGATTTGGGGAAGCAAATAATAAATACATGAAAGAGTACAATAAAGAAAAACCCAGCAAGTATATTATGTGTCTGGACGCTAATAATTTATACGGTTATGCGATGAGCCAGTATCTTCCAACAGGTGGATTTAAATGGCTAACAGAAAAGCAAATTGATAAGATTATGAAGAAGACAATATTACCTGATAATAAAAAAGGATATATACTTGAAGTTGATTTGGAATACCCTGAAGAATTACATGAGCTGCATAATGATTATCCCTTAGCTGCAGAAAAAATGAAGGTAACAAAAGATATGCTTTCACCATACTGTAAAACTGTTCAGGAGAAGCTTGGAGTAACAATAGGACAGGTAGCTAAATTAACCCCAACATTAAGAGAAAAGAAGAATTAGGTATTGCACTATAGGAATTTACAACTTTATCTATCACTAGGTCTGAAACTAAAAAAAGTCCACAGAGTATTAGAATTTAATTAGAGCCCATGGTTGAGACAATATATTGATTTCAATACACAGAAGCGTGCGGGTGCAAAAAAATGCATTTGAAAAGGGTTTTTTTAAGCTTATGAATAATTCAGTGTATGGCAAAACTTGTGAAAAATTACGAAAGCGTGTTGATGTAAGATTGGTGACTGATCAAGATAAGTTATCTAAACTTGCAAGCAAGCTAACATATGTTAACAGTAAAATATTCACTGAGGACCTTGTTGCGGTTCATAAAATCAAAGAAACACTAAAACTTGATGGACCAGCTTATGTTGGAATGTGCATTTTAGATCTTTCAAAGACACTCATGTATGATTTTCATTATAATTACATTAAAAAGAGATACAATAACAAGGCTAAATTATCATTTATAGATACAGAAAGTCTTTGTTATGAAATAGAAACACAGGATATTTATGAGGAGTTAATTATGGCAGGATAGAAATTTATTTGACAACAGTGATTATCCAAAAGACAGCAAATGTTTTGATTCGACAAATAAAAAAGTTATCGGTAAATTTAAAGATGAAGCAGCTGGCATGCCTATTGTGGAATTTATTGGTCTTAGAAGTAAGATGTATTCTTATGTGAAAGACAATGGTAAGAATGAGAAGGCGGCTAAAGGTGTTAGAAAGTATGTCATAAAGAAGAATATTACTCATGAGAATTATAAAGATTGCTTATTGAACGGGAAACAAATGTTACATAGCATGCGAACAATCGGGAGTGACCATTATCAAATTGGGAGCTACCAATTAAATAAAATTAGTTTGAGCTGCTTTGATGATAAAAGATAAAATCTAAATATAGTATATAGTAATGTGTAATAAAGAAGTTCATGAGTTATTGATCCAAGAGGGTCATGATAATTGTATCTTTTGTAATAAACAGATTCAGGACCCTGGTAAGCCCAAGCGATATTTTTGCTGTAAAAATATGAAACTAATAAAGGATAAACTTCTTGTGTGTAAAAATTGTGGCCAAGTACATGATTATTTAACAGCAGACGAGTATATTGACTTTTATGAAAATAGACATAAAATGAAAAGAAAGTCTGTATGCCACAGAAAATATCACATTTTGAATGTCATCAATGATATTGCACACAATAATAATATACACGTTGGTTATTATAATAGAGAGAAGATTCTGAGAATATTTCGGTTGATTGACCAAGTTATACCGCAAGTCAATAATTTTCGCGGAAGACGGTTTATTAGTGTAAATTTTAGTATAAAACAACTTTTTGATATTTTAGGAGTAGAATATAAGATTATTCCCCTCACTCGATCAAAAAATACACTACGATATTATGAAAATTGGTGGGAGAGAGTTTATTCCTGGATTGAGGCCGATATTAGCTGTCTGGTTTCTCAGAATTTAGACAGGAAGTAAGGGAAAGCCCTTAACCGGAAATAGATTTTACTCATTGAGCGAGAGGCCCTGGGGACGAGGTTGTTGTCTCAAACTGTTCGCCATTTTGTTTCACAGTTTCTGTTGGACAGGAGAGGAACTTTTTAGCGTACTGCTTTTCAAATCTTGTCACTAATGGAGCAAAATCGACAACTGTTTCATCGAGGACTGTCATTTCCTTCAAGAAGTCGTCTTTGTTAAAGGTAGCCCCTCGCAACGAAGTCCTCAGACCCCAGGGGGGGGTACTCGGGATTTCAAGTGACGGGGATGATCTAATGGAGCCAAAAGTCAAGACCCAAAAAAATCCCTAGGGCTTCCAGCAAAACCCCAAAAAATCCCTGGACCAAAAATGCAGACTATTGTATAACACGCGAGATGTAAAGCGACACCATCGTTAACTATTAAACAACAGCAAAACACCCTTGTTTGTACTTTACTCGCAGAACTACGCAGCCAGGGCACTACCGATTCTTCTTAATATCCCAAAGAATCCCTACTCAAATCAAGCTACCCAAAAAAATACTTGCCAAATTTTCATACCCAAAAAAATCCCGGAATCAAAAATTTCAAACCCAAAAAAATCCTTCGATCATCCCCGTCACTTGAAATCCCGAGTACCCCCCCTTCCCCCCCCCCCTGGGCCTCAGACTAACTAATGTCTTGTCGTAAGAAGTGTAAGCAGACCGAGCCATCTCAATTTTTCTTTTATAGTTTTTTGTCTCAGAGAATGTTTTTAGAACTAAACCAGCTCCTGATATGCTTCCTAGAATGGCTGGGTTGGCCGTCAAACCACCAGCAACAGCTCCAACTACTATCAGGCCAGATGATGTCATGTTTAATAAGAGATTCAGTTTTTTGAAGTATTTATAGACCTTTTGGTAACACCAATACTTGAAACGATAATATTTATACAATTCTTTGATCTCCTGTATTTCCTCTTTTGTTTTACTTTTGTCAATATGATTAAAGCGAAATATATTTTCCTTTTGACTCATTATATTATTGGTTTAGACAAATTACAGAACGTAAGAACCGTTCAGTTTTTCTTGCACCAATATTGTATGAAATTCGTGAGAATCCAGGTCACAAAAGTTTGGAGAATACATAATTCTATAGATTGTTGCTTCTTCCGAGGATATTCTAAATGTGTAGTTACTCTGAGATGCTAAAGCTGAACTTAATGTTAATGTTCCAGAATAATTTGAAACTGAAGCTTTTACTGTTAAGTCACCCCCTGTACCTTTCTTAGTTCGCCAAAACACAACACGTTTACCATTGAAACTATTTAGTAATGTGATAGAAGCCTCATTAGTTGACCTGTCTCTCAGACCATTAGTTTGCAGTTTTAATTTCTTTGTTGTTTTGTCATAAATCAAGTGTGGTTTTTCATCAACTTCCTTTCTCATAAACATTTTAATGTACATGTTTTTGTTCAGCCACAGCTGCATAACAACACAAAGAGTAAAGCTCCTTTTACCAAATAATCTTAAACTTATTGGTTTGTTTTGTATCCTCAATCTGCCTTTCTCAACATTGGCAATAAACATACTTGTGAAATATATGTTAGGAAGTAAACCTATAAATACGACACCTGATGGTCTTGTTTGTAGTTTATAGATTCCAGTATCACTTAAATCATAAAATTCCTCAAATATTTCCCTATACACATTATTTGTTGTATAAGGGCTCAATTTTGTCTTCAAATCCTTGACCATCTTGTAGCAGCCGAATTATTTTTAGTGCGATCTGGAGCAATATTCAGTATCTTCTTTCTGTTCATATCCAGATTAACATTGTAAACAACTTCTGTTGGTTTGATATCAAATGCCGTATGGTAATCATAAGTTTTGTTTGAATCTAAATCCATTGTTTCACCAAGAATACCGTAAGCTATTAGGTAATATTTATTGCAATTAGTTGGATATGTATTCAAGTCAATTCCTGACTGGGCCATAACATCCTGGATATGTAAGAAATAAGGAATGGATGAAGCTGTCTTACTGAATGTCACCAGGAGTTTATGATAATACACATATATTCAACCTGATTGGAAGATGTTCTATACTCATGTGAGTACTTATTAACATGCCAATTTTTTACAGTTACTCCCTGGCTGGTAGTTGTATCAAAAGTGGTTATAGATTTGTGCCACAATTCATAGTCAGTAGTGAGGATTTCCAAACATAATGTATATAGTCTTTGTCCTTTTGAAGGGGATAGCATTGGATAGCTAATCGCCATTTATAACCTCCTTGTGAGTTCTTCCTAATGGAAGCGTAAATGACCTTTTTATTGTATCTATGATAATTGCCCGATGTTGCATTCAAATCACCAATGCTGTTTAGGGCAATACTGTTGGTTAGTAAAGCAGTCCATTGTAAAAGACCATTTGTAGGATCCATGAGATATGCAATTCTGTTGGTGTGATCAGATGGCTTTATATTATGTTTATTCAATGTTCTTAGATTAACCCCATCAGTAGCATCAGTCGGGTTTTCCATATTTGTGGCAGTCATACCAAATAGGTTAAAATATTTATTACTTGTTTGGGATTCAGACGGTGGAGATTGTCTCGATTTATTAGTTAATACTTGAAACGCGTTTATTGTAACATAATCTTTATCATTCATTAACAACCAAAACAATTGTAGTTGTTTCATAAAATAAAATGGTGTGGCATAGCCATCATATATTGTCCATTGTTCATAAGCTTTATAAAATTTATTGGCTGTTCTATCTTCCCATTTAGCATTTTTCCAATCAATGATTTCTTGTCGTAGATTGGGTTGATTTGTATCATAATCTGTCTGTTTTGAATTTAATCCAGTTATATAATTGGCACCCAATGCTAAATTACCAGTCACTGTATCTCCACCCTTTTTGACATACCATCCATCACCGTAAATACGGGATACAGCATCCTTATCGGCTGTGGGATTAGCAAGATGAGTAATTTTATTATTGGACATGTTTAGTGGTTCAGCCATTACTCCACTGGACTTATCCAGAAATGGTATTTTCGATCCTAGCCACCAGTATTTAAACAGTCTGCTTCGCTCTCTGTACCTAAGACTTTACCATAGTAGCAACTGACGAGGAACGCTATAGTTCCGAAACTGCAGTCTTGCTTAAGAATTCATAGCAGTCGCACAGACGACTGTTAAGCAAAAACTTAAGTAAATACCTACGAAGGAACAACAAGACATCGCGCTCTAGTTCAAAGACTCACTTATGTTAAGAAAAACTAAATGGACTGTGTGAGCACTAAGAGAATTATCTTGACTGACGCACGGCATATTTCTCCAAACTTGGTGTAGCTTTAGTTTTTAAGCTACAGTGTAAAACTCAAATCTGAAGATCGCACTATCCGTAGAAATTCAAAATCCTGCAAACCACACTATACCACAGAGCTGGGCCTAGAGTCATACTGACATGGCAGGAAATAATCACATTCACGGACAAAGAAACTTGCATGCATGCATGCATGTATTTATTCAGATACAGTCATTTCGGAGAAAACCAAAAAAAATAATCTTTATTCAGCCGTAATGAACAGAGGTCAAAGGATATAAAACACTTAACAACTGCATCTGAAATCAAATCCTGTCAGGGACACCTAATACAGAAGCATAAACCACAGGAAATGATTACTCAGTATGCATGTAACAAACCTGCTTCATGACCTCTAAATATAAGACTTAGTGCGGCAAAAACAAGATTTACTCAGTAAAAGTTTAGAATGCTACACGTCTTGCACTGTGTAGTGCTAGTAACCTTCGCTCGAGAGAAAAAAGAAAGAGAACCACCGTGACCGTTCAAGCAGACTCTCAAGGTCACGTTTCACATTATCACGAGCTTATGAGTCGTGTTTGGCCTGTCAACGCTTATTTCTTAATTTATTTTCTGACCATATTTTTGTAGCTGGTTGGTTATCACCATCTGGTTGTGCTACATTGTATATCCTATTATTATTCATATCCAAATTGCCTGTCATTAAACCACCAGAGAGTGATAGTTTAGTATCCAGTTGATTTTTTGTTACGGCATCGTTGGAATCAGTTCTCTTAGCCACCATTGTTAGTTTTTTGCTGGTCATATCGTAATTCCCATCTGATGTGAGATTAAAACCAGTGCCTGATGCACCAGTAGCACCTTTAGGGACAGTAGGACGAGTAGCACCTTTAGGGTCAGGCGGGCCAATACGTCCAGGGACACCCTGAGCATCAGCGGGGCCAGGAATACCCTGAGCACCTTTAGGGCCAGGCGGGCCAGGAGGTCCTTGAGGGCCAGTAATTCCTCGTTTTCCTTTTGAGTATGATTGATTATAATTAGGTTGCTGATTAAATATTCCCATTTTATAATAGTACATTAGATATTTTCATCCACTACTATTTTATTATTCAGTTATGTCCCTTACACAAAATCCATTTGCTTTGAACAGCTTGGCTTCTTCATAAGTAATTGGATCATCCATCCCAATGACTCTGCCAATAATCCCAGCTTGTTCTAAAGATTCATGTTTGTGATTAAGAAGTTCATATAAACAACCCTCTGATAGATTTTCAAATAATTCAGCAATCATTCTACCATATTTGACATCTTCAATTTCTAGATATACCTCCATATAAATAAATTATATTAATTTGGTAAGTTGTTCTCTTTGCTCGTAGGTTATTTGATTTGGTTGGATAATTTGTCCAAGAATTGAACCAAGAGCCCGTTTCATATCTAGCATATCTTTCAATATTACAGGATGGAGGTCATATAACAATTCAGTTGCCATTAGAGCATATTGGAGACTTTTGAATTTCAAATGTACCTTCATATAATTATCTACCAGAGAAAGGATAATGCATTATATATTCCCAAAAAAGTTTCTTTTGACAGTCTTCATTGGTTTTTCAACATACAGGAATGAGTATGGTTGTTTTGTTGCTTTAATATATTGATCCTTTGTCACATTCAGCTCTCTAGAGATCATATTTCTCTTATTACTTCTCGGGAAATCATAAATAACATAATGACTGCAGTTTAGTCTGATATCTTTTGGAGTTTTATAAAATGATTGCGAAAGGTAAATAACACTGCAGTTCTTGTGACGGCCTTGAATGAAATAATCGATAAGCAGCTTTTGGTTTTTATCACAAATAAAGTCATCAAATATTACAATTTTCTGGGCGTCGCTCTCCAGACTATTTACAGGTTTGATGTCATCATTATTGCAATGCATTATGTCATATCCAACCTGGCTACTAATGTCATTCATTTTTTCTATCATGTGTCGATACTTTTCCTGTTCCAAGTTTTTACCGTACAAATGGATCTGGTCATAGTAGACTAATTGTTTCATAAGGATGTGGTAAAGTAGATTTGTTTTACCCGACCCTGAATTGCCACAAATTAGCATCCTAAAATTGGATTTGGGCATATACTTATACAGTTGTTTGAAGTTTGTATTTTCATCTTCATTGAAATCATAATTTGGAATATCCATATACTATTATGTTAGATAACTTGAGATAAGTTAAGATAAGTTGAGATAAGTTTTATATAACACAATAGTATAATGGATATAGAAAGATTCAAGAGACTCAGTATTCCTAAAATTGAAGCAGGAAAAATGAGAAATAGTAAATTTGGCGAGTTAATTGGATTTACAGAGAAAATTGTGAAGAAAACAGAATATGGGGATGGTAATCTACGTAATATCGCAAATTCCATTTACATGATTTATATCAAAACCGATGCTATTACGACGAGCATGTTGAATGGTGTTAATACTAATACGTTAGCTGTTATTCCAACTGACAATTTGACAAGAAGCTTCCCATTCACTTTTGAAACCAGAAGACTATTGTTTAATGAAGTTTCGCAGCTTAATATTTCACAAATGAGGTTTTACATCACAGATTCACTGACGCGACCGATTGGTCTAAATAAGATTGACTGGTTTATGACATTGATATTGCGATCCAAACCAGCATAATATCTAACCTAATAATATACAATGAGACAATCAGAATTTAAGAAACGTTATGATGTTAAAACGGGGAGACATGTTAAGAGGCACATTTATGGTGAAGGTGTTGTTACCGATGTTTTCAAAACAATCGGCAGAAAGTTGTTTGGAAAGACCATGAAGGAAGCTGCTAAAACAGCGACCAAGAAGGCTGTTCAGAAAGCTGCTACCAAAACTGGCGAGTATGCCGGCGAAAAAGCAGGCGATAAAATTATTCAGTTATTAAGCAAAAAGGATAAAAACACAAAAACACCAGTAGCAGCGTTACCAATAGAAAATTCACAATCAAGAGAGCTAAGCGATTACGAGATTAATGAGAAGGTGAATCAATTATTATCCGGGAGTCAGATGAAAAGATTTATCTAATCTATTAATATAATGAATTCTTTTAGAGATCCAAAATATGTTGAACGATATGAAGATGTTATTTTTGACCTAGAAACAGCACTAAATACAACTGTCGCCAACAATGCTCACCAAAAGAAAGATGGCTACAGATTTGTTGTTGATAACAGCGGAGAGGTTACACCATTTGACTGGTATAATGCTCGAATCAGTCTCGACTTTAAAGTAGTCTTACTGGCTAATGGTGGTAACATTGCAGTAGCAGATCATAATGGAATTGTAAACGGGTCGTACTCATTCTTGAAACATTTTGATATTAAGTTAAATGGCAAGAAAGTGTATGATTGTAATGACGCAAATCACGCGGTTAATATTAAGAACTTGCTTGATTACAGTCCGGCTTACGCCTTGATACATCCAGAAATGCGGAAGAGCGGGAATTTGAAGTTAGTGGTACAAATCAATTAGCCAAAAGAAGAGCAGCTTACGATGACGGTTTTGCTCTTCGGAAAGCCCTTCTTGGTACCTCATCTACAGTAAATACTGAAATACCACTGAATAGATACTCATTTTTCGAAATGTTAGAGGATGAGCTCTTGCCCAATACAAGGGTTGAGATGAATTTTGAGATTGAGTCCGATGGTAATCTAATTTGGCAAGCCGGAGCTGCTTGTAGGGTGGTTATCACCAGAATGCAATTGTATGTTCCGCGGATAACATTTAACAGTGAAGGACAATCATCCTACATGAGTCAATACCTTAAAAATCATAAGTGGACTTATTTGAGAGAGAATATTGAAAGATCAAATAGTAGCCAGCAAAGAGCTGAGCATTTCAGAATCTCTTCTGGTATTTCAAAACTCCGACACGTGTTTGTATTCATAATCAATGATGCCCAGACAGCTAATCCATTCTTGTACAACACATTCTCTGTATCAACTGACCCAAGAACCTTATCCAATTGTCACCTGGAAGTTGGAAACGGTAACGAATACCCCGAAATACATTACACACCAACTACTGATATGACTAGAGTCTTCAGGGATGTGTTGAAATATGTACACAAAGATAATGAATACGGTGAAGGGTCATTACTCAATAAATCTAATTTTAGGACGCTATTCCCCCTTCCTGTATTTGGACTTAACAAAAAAGAAAATGGGCATTAAGGATGGCACCACAAAACTGACATTTAAATATGAACTGTCTGGAACAACGGCAACAGCCTACTCAATTTACGCTTAACATTATATGAGCAAGATGTTGAGCTAATTCAAAAGGATGGTAAAATAATACTCAGATCGTAAATTGAATATGGTTAAAATTATGTAACATATATTATATACAAGTAATGACGAAATATTATCCTTATGGTGTGTCACTTAGTAAAGGACAACTGGAAAAGCTTTCGAGAGCTTATAATAATAGTTCAGCAACAACTATCAGATTAGCTAGAAATGAGTTATCCGGTCCACATGAATTAATGCTCACAAAAACTCAGATCAGTAAACTGAAAAAAGGTATGAGCCAGGGTACGGCGTCGGATATCAAGATATCAAAAACGCAAATCAGAAAGGCTGTTAGACAGGGTGGTAGTTTGTGGGGATCATTAATCAGTTTAGGAAGTAAGTTGCTACCTATGGCCATGCCAATAGTCAAAAAGGCTGCCGCTCCACTTGTAACTTACAGGAGCGTTATCAGGATTAGCCAGTCTCGGTGTGGATAAATTATTCGGAAAAGATCAACGAGGAGGTTTTCTTATTCCAATGGACAAAATAGCACAATTGGTTGCATACAAACATTTACTGACCACGGGGCAGAAAAAGGATATTCTTAACGCTCTCCAAACTGGCAACGGATTAGTTATCAGACCGACGAAAACACAGCAGGGTGGGTTTTCAGGAACTCTATTAGCGAGTATAGGTGTCCCCCTGTTACTAAATGCATTGACGGGAAAAGGACTGCAGGCTGACAGAACCGGTTCCGCTAATACAACATCTGTTTATGTTCCCGATACAACTAATGGCCACGGAATGTATAATCCGTATCCCTACATGCCGCCACCTTTCTTTGGAACATGGGAAAACCCGGTTGGTGCGGGAGTAAAAAAAAAACAGAAAGAGAAAGGGACTGCTGCTCGGCAAAAACAGTCCATTCAATTCAATCCCAATTCTGTAAGACTGTAAGATTCATAAACAAACCATTATCGAACATTGATTTGTTATTATGGGTCAGACAATTAGGAATAAAATATTTTAGGGGTATTTACAGCCGTCATAATTTACTAGACAAAATACACAAATTGGAAACAGGAATAATTAATCTCGATGATACAATGGGCGGGGGCAGTCATTGGATTTGTTATAGAAACGTGGATAAACAATATTGTGAATATTTTGACCCGTTCGGATTAATGATGCCCAATGAAATCAAAAATTATCTGAAAACAAGCGGTAAAAAAATGGTGTACTCATCAGATAAACTACAAGAAAGAGACAGTGTTTTATGCGGTTATTGGTGCTTATATCATCTTCTAGAGAGACAAAAGGGTAGATCATTATTAGACGTTATACATAACCCCAAATTCAGTTTTACAAATCAAATGATAAATCACCAATTTCTGATAAACTATTTTATGTAATCCATATATATAAGATGACTGAAAAGTTCTGTGTTTATTGCCAAGAAGTTACTCCACATCATATGAATCAATATGGATGTTTCGAGTGCTGCAACTGTGAACCCCTGAGTGAAAGTGATTATGAGTCAGATAGCAGCCATGATACTTATGTTCCAGACAGTAGTGATAGTGATTAGACAATAATTATATAACATAAATATATAATAATGGTGAAATCTTATTGTGTTAAACAGAAGAAGCAAACGGAATGTGTAGAACCTTCGGGTTATAAAACAGCTAAAAATGGTAGACTTATGTTTTGGTGCACTTGCGCTGAATGCGGAATAAAAAAGGTTAAGTTTGTAAAGAAGGGAAACTAGATCAGCCTGTCCTAGGGGCAGGCGTAATGGACACAGTAGCTGGTACTGCTCTTGATGCGTTTGTACATCACGGACTTCCATGGATGGGTAAAAAAGCAGTTGAGATGGGGAGATATTACGGGTGAGAAGCGCTCAGAAACCCTAAATTACAGAAAAAAGCTATGGATTATGCTTTGGACAAATTCAATCCAATGATCCAGAATGTCGCTTCTCAAGCTCTTAACCAATTATCAACCAAAATACGACCAAAGAAAAACTACAAAACAAACAGGAAAGATCTTGATGGAGGTGCTTTGGATATTCACAAGGCCATTGGAAAATTACCAAGACCCGCAGGCGGATGGACCTTACCAGGGCATAAATATACAGGTCCTTATAATGATTTAGAAAACCAAGTAAGATACAATCCAGAAACTGGTGAAATATTAGAAATTTATGGTCAACCAACTGGGCCAACCGATGCAGTGGCCATGCAGCATGATATTGATTATAGTGTTTGTGGTGATAACCGAAAGTGCAAAAATAAAGCTGACCGTAAAATGGTAAAATCATTAGACGCCATTCCCTATAGTGAACGACAATGGGGTCACTGGTTAGCTAGAAATCTAATAAACACAAAGCAGAAACTTGGTCTTGGTTTAAACTAGAAAAACCGTCGGGTATCAGTTGGCAACAACAATTGGCGGACGAATTACATAAACCAATAAAACGCAACTTTACTCGGCGGCGCGTTATTACAACCGGTATTGACAAAATTTGGTGCTCAGATCTGGTTGAAATGCAACAGTACGGTAAATGGAACAAGGGTTACAGATACCTCCTTATGGTACTAGATCTATTCTCCAAATATGGCTGGATAGTACCATTAAAGGATAAGAAAGGGGAAACTGTCACAGAAGCATTCAAAACTATCTTTAAAGAGGGCCGCAAACCACAATATCTTTGGACTGATAAAGGGAAAGAATATTATAACAAAAATTTGAGGAAATTATTGGAAAAGAATAACATAACACTATATACTCAACCGAGAATGAGGAAAAATCTAGTGTATGTGAAAGATGGAACCGTACAATTAAAACCAAAATGTGGAAGCAGTTTACTGTCCAGGGTAATACCGTATATTCAGACATACTACCAAAAATACTGAGTCAGTATAATAACACCAAACACAGTTCCATTAAAATGACACCTGTAGAAGCTAGTAAAAAGAAAAACGAAAATATCGTGTATTACAATCTGTATGGTGATATGAAACAGTTATCATCTAAGCCCAAATTCAAGATTGGTGATAAAGTTACGATAAGTAAGTACAAGAGAAAGGTGTTCGATAAAGGGTACACACCTAATTGGACAGAGGAGATATTCCTGATCGATAAAATCCAATCAACAAATCCAACCACCTATAGATTAAAGAATCTTAACAATGAGGAGATACAAGGCAGCTTTTATGAGCCCGAATTACTACCGGCTAAACAGGACGTATTTTGCATTGAAAAGGTCATTCGGAGGGATTATAAGAATGGTTGGGCTATAGTGACGACTTGAATAGTTGGATTCCACTAAGCAACCTGCAAGAATTATCTAACTAATAGTATATATGGACGATCATATAAGAAAGCTTGATACTAAAATCCAGAATAAGGAAACCGAGCTTAATACACTATTCACTAAAATCCACAAATTGGAAGAAGAGATCGCGACATTACACCACAAGAAATTAATCTCCAAAAAGCTGGAATCAGCTGAGATGACATTAACTGGCGTCCTTGAAGTAATCTTTAAAACGGAGGAGGAAGAGGAGGAGAATGAGTAAACTGCCAGCGGACCCGAAATGGGTCTAGTGGGTCCAAAGTGTTGCCCCGTCAGAAGAAAGGGTCAACAAATAAGACAGTTTTGTTGGGGGTGTCAAAACGACGCCCCAGGTCCAATGTGCTGAAACGGCACCTCGGGCCTAGCATACTTTTTAATCTATCATACTTATCATATTTTTGGTCTGTATGATAATATTTATGTAACCTATATATATGATAAGTATGATTGAAAAAAAGTATACCAGTGAAGAGATGAATATCGAACTGAATTCATTTCTTGATCATAAGCAAAATGTTTGGTTCCGAGGAAAAGATGTTGCTAAGATCCTTGGATATAGTGATACTGATCAGGCTATTAGAAAGAATGTATTTAAGAACCATAAAATGATCCATCTTGTATACCCCAAATGCTGCCCCGTCGTCTGGACGGGTCAGGTTCAAAAAGCTGGCGTGGACGTTTCGCTCCCCCCCCCCCCCCCCCAGGTCCAACAAGGTAGATGGTACACATTCATTGACGAGGCCGGCTTTTATGAACTTATATTAAGTTCCAAATTAGAAGCTGCTAAAAAATTCCGCGATTGGGCATTTACTACAGTCTTCTTATCTATCCGTAAATATGGCCAATACAAGCTGTTTGATAGTCCCTGGAATAAGATGATCATGATTGGCAATGAGGCCGACCTCCATTATAAAGTAGTGGGCCTCATAAGGAGATATTATCCAGATTCCATATTAGTAGCCAGTCTGGGAGGGAATCAAGATACTGAGGATAAGAGACTAGATTCATATAAAAAGGGATATATGAGAGGACAGCCTGATTTAATGGTACTCGATTATCACAAAGATTATAAAGGCCTCTGTATTGAATTCAAATCACCAACTAATAATTATCATGTGTCAGAAGCCCAACTGGAGATGAAGAAGAAGTACGTTAATAATGGTTATGCATTTATACTCAGTAATGATTATGATAAAATATGCATGAATATCCATGATTATATGAAAGGCATCAGAGTGCCGTGTAAATATTGCATCAAACACTTTTATAATAAGGACACACTAGAAATGCATTATAAAGTTATCCACCGAATTGAAAAAAATAAAATTATCACAAACTAAAAACAAGTCAGTATCTATTTAACACACCTTTTTTATATTCCATACACCGTATTCACAAATGGCGGACACGCGGGAAAAAACTGGTGCCTAGTCATGAAAGCGAGGCGTTGGAGGGTAAACAAAAATTGCAAATGAAGACTTTCAATGAACTTGCAGAGTGTTTAGCACGGATTCCACCTAAAATAACTTTGTACGGACTTCTTTTTAAATACAATTACGTGGGATGTCTTCTGCTTCTAAAGAGACGCGTATATCTTCAAGGAAACAGGATGATTTTGTAGGTTTCCGAAGCAAGTGGGCGATGGCTGGAGAAAAGCGGCAAACATGTTGGCCCAAACTTCACATTGAAACCGAGTTCGAAAGCCAGCTCACTGCAATTCGGTAAAACAAAAATATAAACAATGCAAATCTTGGTGGCAAGAAACAAAGAAATAAGCGATGGATATATGGCCTACTTGTTAACGCAAGAGACGTGTGCCATTGAACAAAACAGTTCAAATCGAGATGGAAAAAAGGAAGACAGGAAAGAAGCGGTGACTGAGGTTTCGATGAAGTTATGTTTGGTTTTTGTTTGCCAGGACGTTATTCTCTGGTCTTTATCGATGACGGACATCAATGAAAACTATCTTTTTGGTATAAATGCAGGAGCGATCGAGTGGAGTACGCTCAAAATTTCAACTTGTTACTCGGCAGACTCGGTAAGCCGGCCACATTTCATTTCAGCGAGTAATTTTCCTATTTCTTATCTTTGGCTGTTAGGAGTTTTAACTTCATGTTCCATAATATTTTAAAAGTGAAGAATACATAAATAAATAAAATGATGGCCTTCTTAAACGGATCTAGACTCGCAGTTAATGATTCGAAACAGAAGCTTGCCGTGTTCAGTCCTGACACAAACATTGCCTTAAAAGTTTAACCTAGTAAAATGTGAGCTTTATACCACTTTTTTACCAAGAGCTCTCCGAGATAATGCCGTAAAGGAGACCAGGCAAATAGCAAGCCATAAGATTCACACACTAGAGCTTCTAGTTTTGATAAAATTATTTTATTTCGCAATGACAAAGAAATCAAAAGATTTTAAATTTGCACTAAATTTGCTAAGCTCTGCCAACGTACCTCTAACAATTCACTCCTAAGCGACGGAATTAACATCATCCAAAGGAAGTTGTAAATACAGACATACATAGATATGTGTAAAATGTCACTAACATGAATGAATGAGTCTCGTGAATGAATCTTTCACCCGCTCTCGACTTGACCTGTTTTGAGTAATGGCGGAGGTCTCTTCCGTTGACAAGTAGGCCATATATCCGTCGCTTATTTCTTTTTTTCTTGCCACCAATATCTGTTTTTACTTCTGTTCTAGAGAATTGCAGTGAGCTGGCTTTCGTATTTGGTTTCAGCGTGAAGTTTGGGCCAACATGTTTGCCGCTTTTCGCCAGCCATCACCCACTTGTCGAGCTTCTGAGGCTTCGGCAACCTACAAAATCATCCTGTTTCCTTGAAGATATACGCGTCCCTTTTGATTGCAAACAGTAAATAAGTACGAAACATTAAAAGCAGAAGACGTCCCACGTCATTGTATTTAAAAAGACGTCCATACAAAGTTATTTTAGGTGGAATCCGTGCTAAACACTCTGCAAGTTCACTGAAAGTCTTCATTTTGCAATTTTTGTTTACCCTCCAACGCCTCGCTTTCATGACTAGGCACCAGTTTTTTCCCGCGTGTCCGCCATTTGTGAATACGGTGTATAATTATATACAATATATAGTCGCAAGCTATTTCAGTATGGTGATATGGTTGGGCTCAGACATTATTTCAAACCGCCCAAAACCGGTTCAAACCGGATTCTCAAGGTCAAGTCCAAAAAGTGCATATATCAGCAAAATATATAAAAACTGTTCTAAACCACCCAAAAAGTGCATATATCAGCAAAATATACAAAAACTGTCCTAAACCGCCCAAAAAGTGCATATATCAGCCAAATATATAAAAACTGTTCTAGTACCCCCATTTTACTAATTACTTACGAATAAAAGATATTTTTAGGCAGAATGTCATCACACACAACTGTGTCCTTTTGATCACATGATTTGTCAAAGGCTGTATAATCAGTTGACGCCCCTTTCATATCATCATATCAAGATACGACTGAGTGAAACAGTTACAGTGAAGCGAAAAAGAGAAGTTCTTCCTTCGTGAAAATACAGGTAGGCTAAATTTGATAAATCAGATTTTATAATTAGTGACAGGTTTTCCTTCCTGTAACAAGCATATAATATTGTTCAATGATATGTTATTTGTGCTCTTTTTAGACAAGCCACACTATTATTGTTTTCAAAAAGTTTCCTGTTGTTTGCATCGCTTTTTTTATGTTTCACGTGAGTGCATTAATAGGCTTACAAACTGACGTAAGGTATTTTAGTTAATAATTTCGGACATGAACTGTTTTAGACAAATCTTGATCCTTATCTTCGTATTTCCAAGGCGCAAAATTCTTCAGCGCAACTTTTTCTTTAACAAGTATTTGACTGATGTAGTTCGTCTTTTCCCCATTTAGCAAAAAACAAACGACGATAAAAAAGAAAGAAAGAAAGAAATCCATGCGGATTTTTTTAAGACGGTCATTCCATCTCGGATTTGTGGTCTCTTACCACAAATTTAAACTCGTCCTTAATAGCCGGACCCACTGAAGGGCGAAGACATATTAAGCTTCTTATTTAACATGTATATGGTTTTTCCTTCTCGAAAATCAGTTCAGCAAATACTACCTTTGCTTATTCCTCGCAATTCAACTTTCTTGCCTTTTAATACATTTAATTAATTTTTCTTCTTTTTTCACGGTAGTTCTAAATGTTATTATCAGAAGGGCGAATAAAACTTATACCACAGCAATGACGTGGATGATATTATGGGGGCAAAGATCAAAACAGCAAAAAATCCCTAGACCACAAATTTACCCCCCGCTCCCCCCCCAAAAAAAATCCCATACAGAACTACACGGCCAAAATACGCGAGCACCATCACGAATCTTCAGTTATATCAAGCCGCCCAAGATAATACTTGCCAAATTTTCCTACTCCAAAAAATCCCGGAATCGAAAATTTCAAACCCAAAAAATCCTTCGATCATCGACGTCACTTGAAATCCGGAGTACTTCCACTGGGTTTTTGTTCAACCCCAAGTTTCTTAACCGAAAGTTTTGCTTATGACGTACTTCATAACCACAAAAAAGATTCTCAAATACGAAGCTGAATCGGAAAGACCTACAAGTAATCAAAGGCTCTTAGGAGCGAGCTCATGGATGAATTGAATTAGTGTAGAAAAGACAGTTCATTAATCAAAGAAAAACATATAAATCTTTTTGAACGGCTCATGGTGTACGGACTTGCCAAAATACAGCGTGACTCGAAGTATCCGATTGCATGAGCACCTAAATATTCTAGAAACTTTTTATCAGCGCAACATTTCTACTTACAAAGCAAAGATCACTTTTAAAGGCAATTATTAACGCTTTTTAGTTGTAAAATAATTTGCTTCCTCATGTGACTGTCAAACACTTCCCGAACGACAGTGCATTTTCTTGTAAAATAGCCAAGTTTTACATACATGAGTTTTATTTAAACCGTGGTTTTAAAAGTGCGATACTTTCAAATAAATGTTTCCATATGATGAGCACGTTACGGTTAGTATACGCAGTACGAGCTATATTAAATACAGAATACAGGCGTTTATGGCTAAATTGAACTGCTTTAGAACGCGCTTTTGATAAACAAGAGCTAAAAATTATTTTAATACATGTAAAACGGATTAAGCTCAAAGCAGTACGTGCTCTGACCTAGCCAAGTAATTTAAACGCAGTCGAAGTATCCGATTGCCTTTCGCCAGAGACTTGTTTATACCAGCGCAGCATTTCTTGTAGAAATTACATTAATAGCACTGCTAAATGGAATCACCGACAAACAAAAGCCTACTTTAAGGCAAAGATCACCTAAGAATTCAAGCGAAATAGCGTAACGCTTGTTGGTTCTAAAACCTTTGCTTCTAGTTGACACAACATTAATTCATTCCCTGTTTGCATGCATACGAAGACAAATGGTCGAACGGATTCGTCCAAATAACTGAATAAACCTCAATAGATACTCCTCAATGTCGCTTTAACAATTCGAGGACAGTTTTTTTGCAGTGATTATAAGGCTCTTTGGCTTATTCGCTTTTCGCTGAACGAAATCCCATCGTCAGGCTGCAATAGCTCTTTCACACTCCTGTTGATCGCATCTTCTCCATATCAAGTACAATATCGGGAACAAATGTGCACAATTCGTCCAAATATACAACAATGATCCACGCTCAATTATTTCAATGTCCTTTTAACAATTCTAAGTCCATTTCTTGCGTATGATATTATCAGTGTTCTTTAAAATATTGTTATTTATACAAAACCCATCTCTATAGTTGATGCGTCGGGAAAAAAAATTCGCCTTATTAGTACCCTCTCGAATATTCCAAACATATACGTAAAAGGCACTTGGAAAAAAAGCAATACTAAGTAAGGGAGGTAGGAGTAACGTGTTTAATCTAACTTAATGAATAAATGAGAATCGAGTGAGTGAGTTAGTGAGTGATCGAGTGCCATTCGAGTGCCTCCAAAAGCCCATGGCATGACTACGTCATCCATGAGCTAGAAAGGAAACAACCACGAATGGGAAAAGAACCTAGTAATCCTCTATTTTTTGGAACCCGAAATACACTCAACTGGAAAACGAAGCACCCTCAACTCCCGTGAAAGGGCCTGCAATAAACTACAATGTCAGTTAATTTGAAGTGTGACCATCCCCTTTGGGAATTTGCGTTCCCTCTAGGTACTCTTACTCACGGTGGGGTATTTGGAATCAATTGTTTGTCTCGGGGAGGGGAGAGTATGGTAGAGTTTTACATTTTTAGCGCCTTACTTTAAGAAATCTTGCGGTATTCCGACGAACTCAACAAAGCCAGACGTCGAACTTTTGATGAAGCTAACTCCCTAAGTTTGGTTCGTTTCTTAAAAAGTTCGACGTGTGGCCTTGGCCTAAGAGTACTTAGCTCGTGTTGTACAGTTCACTATCACATCATTAGGTCACTGAACGAAGCTCCTTCAATTTGCTAAGTTGTGATGTACATGAGCCAATGGGACATGATGTTCATGATAGTTATTTACAGTCAACCTACCAGTATGTGTGCTCAATTCAACTGGCTATACTAACAGTACGCAGAAAAAAATGAACTTTGTGCTCTCTGTCAAAGAGACAGAAATCGAAAAACATGTACTCCAACACTATGGCTGGAGAAGAAATGCTCATTCCATGAAATGTCACGATGTTGGGATGTTTTAATGCATTTAACAATTTCACCTCTTTTTGAAAAAGGTCTTTTTCATAACCTTCTAGATCAAACATCTTTTTCACTACGACATTTTCTCCCAGTGTCGCTGGGTTGTATATGGCAGAAAACACGACAGCGAAGCTGCCTCGTCCAACTTCCACCACATTGTTGAGCTTGTTATAATCAAATGTTTTAACATCTGGAAAGGCGTTCAAGGATGGCGCCGAACAGCACCTTTTACTACCGAGAGTCGGTAGTTTAAATCTGGACGACATATCACGGTCACCCATAAGATTAAATTTTAAAGCATCTGAAAGAAAAACAAGAGGAAAACCGAAAATCAATGGTCATTACTATTTAGAAAGGATGTAAATTGCACTAGAATAGAATAGCACTAACAATAACACAATAACCTAATACTTTTAAATCAATGTATAGACTGTATAGAATTAATGTCAATCACGATTCATCATCATCAAATATATCTAACAGGCAACGCCTGTTTGATAAACGAAACAGAGGGGAGACCTCGCGTACCTTGCATTTCCATTTCCACCGTTTTATTCCTTGGCTTCATACCCTTAGCCGTTTTTTTACAAATAATATTTACTATTTTTCGGTAATTTTCCTTCTTCGCCCACCTCTCACCTGTTCATAATTCCCTCCTACCGTCCACTTATTTCCCGCCTTCTGTACCCCTCTACTCTGCCTCTTAATCCTTCGAGCTACCCCATCCCTGTCGTCGTTTTCTAGGTCGTCGTTTTTTAGGTCATCGTTTTCTAGGTCATCGTTTTCTAAGTCAACGTTATCTAGGTCGTCGTTTTCTAGGTAATCGTTTTCTAGGTCATCGTTTTCTAAGTGATCGTTTTCTACGTCATCGTTTTCTAGGTCGTCGTTTTCTAGGTCATCGTTTTCTAGGTCGTCGTTTTCTAAGTCATCGTTTTCTAGGTCATCGTTTTCAAAGTCAACGTTATCTAGGTCGTCGTTTTCTAGGTCGTCGTTTTCTAGGTCATCGTTTTCTAAGTCATCGTTTTCTAGGTCATCGTTTTCTAGGTCATCGTTTTCTAGGTCATCGTTTTCTAGGTCATCGTTTTCAAAGTCAACGTTATCTAGGTCGTCGTTTTCTAGGTCATCGTTTTCTAAGTTATCGTTTTCTAGGTCATCGTTTTCTAAGTCATCGTTTTCTAGGTCATCGTTTTCTAGGTCATCGTTTTCTAAGTCAACGTTATCTAGGTCGTCGTTTTCTAGGTAATCGTTTTCTAGGTCATCGTTTTCTAAGTGATCGTTTTCTACGTCATCGTTTTCTAGGTCGTCGTTTTCTAGGTCATCGTTTTCTAGGTCGTCGTTTTCTAAGTCATCGTTTTCTAGGTCATCGTTTTCAAAGTCAACGTTATCTAGGTCGTCGTTTTCTAGGTCGTCGTTTTCTAGGTCATCGTTTTCTAAGTCATCGTTTTCTAGGTCATCGTTTTCTAGGTCGTCGTTTTCTAGGTCATCGTTTTCTAGGTCGTCGTTTTCTAAGTCATCGTTTTCTAGGTCATCGTTTTCTAGGTCATCGTTTTCAAAGTCAACGTTATCTAGGTCGTCGTTTTCTAGGTCGTCGTTTTCTAGGTCATCGTTTTCTAAGTTATCGTTTTCTAGGTCATCGTTTTCTAAGTCATCGTTTTCTAGGTCATCGTTTTCTAGGTCGTCGTTTTCTAGGTCATCGTTTTCTAGGTCATCGTTTTCTAAGTCATCGTTTTCTAAGTCATCGTTTTCTAGGTCATCGTTTTCTAAGTCATCGTTTTCTAGGTCATCGTTTTCTAAGTCATCGTTTTCTAGGTCATCGTTTTCTAAGTCATCGTTTTCTAGGTCATCGTTTTCTAGGTCATCGTTTTCTAAGTCATCGTTTTCTAGGTCATCGTTATCTAGGTCATCGTTTTCTAGGTCATCGTTTTCTAGGTCGTCGTTTTCTAGGTCGTCGTTTTCTAGGTCATCGTTTTCTAGGTCATCGTTTTCTAAGTCATCGTTTTCTAAGTCATCGTTTTCTAGGTCATCGTTTTCTAGGTCATCGTTTTCTAAGTCATCGTTTTCTAGGTCATCGTTTTCTAGGTAATCGTTTTCTAGGTCATCGTTTTCTAAGTGATCGTTTTCTACGTCATCGTTTTCTAGGTCGTCGTTTTCTAGGTCATCGTTTTCTAGGTCGTCGTTTTCTAAGTCATCGTTTTCTAGGTCATCGTTTTCAAAGTCAACGTTATCTAGGTCGTCGTTTTCTAGGTCGTCGTTTTCTAGGTCATCGTTTTCTAAGTCATCGTTTTCTAGGTCATCGTTTTCTAAGTCATCGTTTTCTAGGTCATCGTTTTCTAGGTCATCGTTTTCTAAGTCAACGTTATCTAGGTCGTCGTTTTCTAGGTCATCGTTTTCTAAGTCAACGTTATCTAGGTCATCGTTTTCTAGGTCATCGTTTTCTAGGTCATCGTTTTGTAAGTCAACGTTTTCTAGGTCATCGGTTTCTAAGTCATCGTTTTCTAGGTCATCGTTTTCTAAGTCATCGTTTTCTAAGTCATCGTTTTCTAGGTCGTCGTTTTCTAAGTCATCGTTTTCTAGGTCATCGTTTTCTAGGTCATCGTTTTCGAAGTCATCGTTTTCTAGGTCATCGTTTTCTAAGTCATCGTTTTCTAAGTCATCGTTTTCTAGGTCGTCGTTTTCTAAGTCATCGTTTTCAAGGTCATCGTTTTCTAAGTCATCGTTTTCTAAGTCATCGTTTTCTAGGTCATCGTTTTCTAGGTCATCGTTTTCTAAGTCATCGTTTTCTAAGTCATCGTTTTCTAAGTCATCGTCTTCTAGGTCGTCGTTTTCTAAGTCATCGTTTTCTAGGTCGTCGTTTTCTAAGTCATCGTTTTCTAGGTCATCGTTTTCTAGGTCATCGTTTTCTAAGTCATCGTTTTCTAGGTCATCGTTTTCTAAGTCATCGTTTTCTAAGTCATCGTTTTCTAGGTCATCGTTTTCTAGGTCATCGTTTTCTAAGTCATCGTTTTCTAGGTCATCGTTTTCTAGGTCATCGTTATCTAGGTCATCGTTTTCTAAGGCATCGTTTTCTAGGTCGTCGTTTTCTAAGTCATCATTTTCTAGGTCATCGTTTTCTAGGCCATCGTTTTCTAAGTCATCGTTATCTAGGTCATCGTTTTCTAGGTCATCGTTTTCTAGGTCGTCGTTTTCTAGGTCATCGTTTTCTAGGTCATCGTTTTCTAAGTCTTCGTTTTCTAGGTCATCGTTTTCTAGGTCATCGTTTTCTAAGTCAACGTTATCTAGGTCGTCGTTTTCTAGGTCATCGTTTTCTAAGTCAACGTTATCTAGGTCATCGTTTTGTAAGTCAACGTTTTCTAGGTCATCGTTTTCTAAGTCATCGTTTTCTAGGTCATCGTTTTCTAAGTCATCGTTTTCTAGGTCATCGTTTTCTAAGTCATCGTTTTCTAGGTCATCGTTTTCTAAGTCATCGTTTTCTAGGTCATCGTTTTCTAGGTCATCGTTTTCTAAGTCATCGTTTTCTAGGTCATCGTTTTCTAGGTCATCGTTTTCTAAGTCATCGTTTTCTAGGTCATCGTTTTCTAGGTCATCGTTTTCTAGGTCATCGTTTTCTAAGTCATCGTTTTCTAGGTCATCGTTTTCTAGGTCATCGTTTTCTAAGTCATCGTTTTCTAGGTCATCGTTTTCTAGGTCGTCGTTTTCTAAGTCATCGTTTTCTAGGTCATCGTTTTCTAAGTCATCGTTTTCTAGGTCATCGTTTTCTAGGTCGTGGTTTTCTAGGTCGTCGTTTTCTAAGTCATCGTTTTCTAGGTCATCGTTTTCTAAGTCATCGTTTTCTAGGTCATCGTTTTCTAAGTCATCGTTTTCTAGGTCATCGTTTTCTAGGTCGTCGTTTTCTAGGTCATCGTTTTCTAGGTCATCGTTTTCTAGGTCATCGTTTTCTAAGTCATCGTTTTCTAGGTCATCGTTTTCTAGGTCATCGTTTTCTAAGTCATCGTTTTCTAAGTCATCGTTTTCTAAGTCATCGTTTTCTAGGTCGTCCTTTTCTAAGTCATCGTTTTCTAGGTCGTCGTTTTCTAAGTCATCGTTTTCTAGGTCATCGTTTTCTAGGTCATCGTTTTCTAAGTCATCGTTTTCTAGGTCATCGTTTTCTAAGTCATCGTTTTCTAAGTCATCGTTTTCTAGGTCGTCGTTTTCTAAGTCATCGTTTTCTAGGTCATCGTTTTCTAAGTCATCGTTTTCTAAGTCATCGTTTTCTAGGTCATCGTTTTCTAGGTCATCGTTTTCTAAGTCATCGTTTTCTAAGTCATCGTTTTCTAAGTCATCGTTTTCTAGGTCGTCCTTTTCTAAGTCATCGTTTTCTAGGTCGTCGTTTTCTAAGTCACTGTTTTCTAGGTCATCGTTTTCTAGGTCATCGTTTTCTACGTCATCGTTTTCTAGGTCATCGTTTTCTAAGTCATCGTTTTCTAGGTCATCGTTTTCTAAGTCATCGTTTTCTAGGTCATCGTTTTCTAAGTCATCGTTTTCTAGGTCATCGTTTTCTAGGTCGTCGTTTTCTAGGTCATCGTTTTCTAGGTCATCGTTTTCTAAGTCATCGTTTTCTAAGTCATCGTTTTCTAGGTCATCGTTTTCTAGGTCATCGTTTTCTAAGTCATCGTTTTCTAAGTCATCGTTTTCTAAGTCATCGTTTTCTAGGTCGTCCTTTTCTAAGTCATCGTTTTCTAGGTCGTCGTTTTCTAAGTCATCGTTTTCTAGGTCATCGTTTTCTAGGTCATCGTTTTCTAAGTCATCGTTTTCTAGGTCATCGTTTTCTAAGTCATCGTTTTCTAAGTCATCGTTTTCTAAGTCATCGTTTTCTAGGTCGTCGTTTTCTAAGTCATCGTTTTCTAGGTCATCGTTTTCTAAGTCATCGTTTTCTAAGTCATCGTTTTCTAGGTCATCGTTTTCTAGGTCATCGTTTTCTAAGTCATCGTTTTCTAAGTCATCGTTTTCTAAGTCATCGTTTTCTAGGTCGTCCTTTTCTAAGTCATCGTTTTCTAGGTCGTCGTTTTCTAAGTCACTGTTTTCTAGGTCATCGTTTTCTAGGTCATCGTTTTCTAAGTCATCGTTTTCTAAGTCATCGTTTTCTAGGTCGTCGTTTTCTAAGTCATCGTTTTCTAGGTCATCGTTTTCTGGGTCATCGTTTTCTAAGTCATCGTTTTCTGGGTCATCGTTTTCTAAGTCATCGTTTTCTAGGTCATCGTTTTCTAAGTCATCGTTTTCTAGGTCATCGTTTTCTAAGTCATCGTTTTCTAAGTCATCGTTTTCTAGGTCGTCGTTTTCTAAGTCATCGTTTTCTAGGTCATCGTTTTCTAGGTCATCGTTTTCTAAGTCATCGTTTTCTAGGTCATCGTTTTCTAAGTCATCGTTTTCTAGGTCATCGTTTTCTAAGTCATCGTTTTCTAAGTCATCGTTTTCTAGGTCATCGTTTTCTAGGTCATCGTTTTCTAGACACCCTTGTAGTAGTGGTTGATGGTTGTTCTTTTATTACGTCCTGCCGTGCGTGGTTACAGTAAAGAGTCGAGATCATAGCAAGAACATCAAGTTGTCTAAATATTTCTTTCGTGTGTAGATTGAAAGATGGCGATAAGCTCAGTGATGCGAAGTCGTCGTGTATTGACTGTTGTTCATTGTTTATGGCTGCTTTGCCCTGGGACCGTTGCAAAAATACTACCTTCGATTTTATGGAATCCAGAAAACCCTTGGTGAGTATTTCAACATCTTTGTCTAAGCATTTCCTTTTACTGCGATCGTTCCTTGTCGCTGCTTTGCCGGTTGCTTTAAAGCGCGTTACTTGAGACTTGTAAGCTTAGGTTTACATACTACAGAAAAGCCCAAAATTTCATCACTTTGTAATGACTAGTAAATTGTTTTTATGGTTACACTTAAATCTCATCTTTCCTTTGTTTCCGTGGTGTAAATAAAAATGGATTCATTGGCTCTTTTCTTAGTATGTGCATTACTTTAGGTTTAGTAGCTTCACGTGGAGGGCTTTTACTTCGGGTAGAAAGCACAGAACGCGTCATCAAAATGGAAAGGGCAAAAGAGTAACATTATCGTTAATTTATGACAAATGTGTGCAGCAGTAGTCGTAATAAAGACAAACTTATGCATTGACATAAAAGCACTACAATGTCTTGTAACGGTAGAATCGAGTACTTTTAGTTGCTAATTTTGGAAGTGTGGAAATGTGGAAATGTGTCTCCATTGTCTCTATGTGTCTTGGTTGTCTTTATCTAGTAACTCTGGAAGTGTGGAAATGTGGAACTATTTCTTCATTGTCTTATTTTATCTAATAACTCTGGAAGTGTGGAAGTGTGGGATTTTTGCCATTTGAAAGTACAATGCGGAGCTACTGGCAGTTTACCGTGCTATTCTCATTTTTCGTTACAACATATTCTGCTTCCACGGATGATTTAAAGGAATGCATACAAAAAAGCGATGGCTACTCCTGGTATGCCTGAAAGGATCTCTTTCTGCCAAACCCTGCCAAACCCTGTCCAGAATTCCCTCTCTTAAAGGCTTCCTCAAATGCTCAAGAGAAGCATGTTCAGGAAAAACAGCTTCCTTAGGGTCGTCGGGTGGAAAGATTAAGATGGAAAGACCGGTAGGAATAATCCTCGTCGACTGTATGGCCTGACATGTCCTGTTATCAGGAGCACCCAACGAGGATATAGTTCAAAACCACTTAACATAGCATTGTTGACCATATTTTAGTATTCAAACGGTAGATATAGGCATATTTTTATCCCCTAAAAACTTTTCATCTGTTCGGATTTCCTAGCTGAAAGTCTAGTGATCCGAAAATCATAGGGATAAAAACTTACCTTCTCGAAAATTTCAGCCAGGAAAAGGCTCCCGAAAATTCTAGGTGACCTTCTTTAGGGTCAAAATGCGTTAAAAATGGGTACTTATACCATTTTGTAGATGTTCGAAAATCCTAGGAGAGGCAGGCAAGCAAGAAATTTTACAACAAATGCTCCGAAAATTCTAGATCTCAAATCGTCTTCCGAACAGATATTTTCCCGAAAATTGCCGTTGGGTGCCCCTGTGTTATGCTAGTGAGCCGGGTATATCGTTGTCAGTTGCACAATCATGAGATTATGGAGTTCTGAAACAGCTACTTGACGTAGACAGATATTCATAACCATTTATATTGTCACATTTAACCGCAGACACTGAAAATATTTTGAGACAACACTTGTGGAACAGTCTCGCAGAGCGATGCAAAACACATAATTTGCATTTTCAAAATTCGAAAAAGCTCTTCTCTTAGCAGCTAAAAGTACTCGATTCTACCGTTACAAGACATTGTAGTGTTTTCATGTCAATGCATACGTTTGTCTTTGTTACGACTACTGTTGCATACATTTGTCATAAATTAACGATAATGTTACTCTTTTGCCCATCCATTTTGATGACGCGTTCTGTGCTCTTCTACCCGAAGTAAAAGCCACGTGGAGTGAAACTGAGCTGCGTTTTTTCTCTTTAAAGGAAACTGCTTCTCTTAAATTTTCATCCACAAGAATGGAAACGTTTTTGCTATTAACTTTACTGCCATGTTTTATTAGCAAACAAAAAGTGTTTGGAAACAAATAATAGTGGCAAACTGCCCAGTGCTTTCAAGACTGAGTGAGCGGAATGTTTGTGCATGTTCTAAAAGCAAATACGTAAGCTTATATGAGCCTTAATGCATCAATCAATTCCACCTGCGCCCAGCCCCCCCCCGGTTACTGCAGGGCATTTGCCCGCCTTGTCAGTCCCGGGGATGGGGCATTTGAAATTTTACACTGCCCAGGGGCCGGGCATTTGCCAACCCCGCGGCCATTCCCAAGCTTTTGACACGCACGCGGTTTCCTATAAGAATATAACTACACAGAAGGTTTTACTGGAAAAAAAGGCATATTCGCTCATCTGTCAAGGACAGGAATAAATTGAAGAGGTTTGTAAAGGCATGTTCTCGATTTTATGCATGCATTTCTTCATTGCTTATCAAGCCAGAATTACATCGCGAAATTGGAGCAGGTGGAATTGACAGATACATAACTTTTAAGTCATAACTTTTATCACATGAATGTTACTGAAAACATAAAGCTTAATTAAACTTACTTGGTCAACCATAAACAGTGTTTGTTGCCTAAAAAACTGTTACAAAATTGATTAAGTTCTTGAGTGACAAGTTTTCTTGATCTCACTTTATTTTTCTCTCTGTACATGCAATCGCAAACATCCGATGAGACATGCTTTTGTATTTTTCTGTTTTAGGTTTAGCCACCTTAACAATACTGCAAGGAAGGTTTTGCTATTTGACAAACTGTCACTAAGGTGTCCGAACTTGATGGACTATCCCACTGAAAGAGACAATGTTTATTCCAAAGACAAACTTTATGAGAATTTGTTTATGGTTGATAAAAAAGGTTTTGACAGCTGCAATGCAACCTTGGGGCTTAAACTTTTGTCCTGTGATAATCCTGATGTGCCAGGAAGACATGTAACAGTTGTGTTTCAACCACAGAGTGCAAATGAAAATGACCCTAAATTTGTGGAAGGAGAAGAATACTACTTTATAAGTAAGTGTTTTTTGGTAGACATATTTCTTCAGCTCAATATAATATACATGAACAAATTTCTTGAATCTGATTGGCTTACAAAAGCAATGGATTTTTTAGTAAACACAATGCAAAATCAACAAAATATAACGCAAAAAGGAAAATTAATAAAACAAATATCTCACAGAATAGAACACTGTGATTGGCTAATAAAGAATAGGAATACACTGTAAGAACCAATCAGGTGCCATAATCTTTATTGGCCACTTTATTAACCCATTGGCTCCTGGAGATTTTGCCGAAAAATGCGTTTTGAAGCTAGTGGAGTGGTTTTCTGGTCACTGTCGTGCTATAAAGAGCTAAAACTTACCACAAACCGGTTTACACTTCGCGGCCTTCTGATCCAGATGCAAAATATGAGCTTGCGAAGTTCGGGCATGCGCAGAAAGCAAAATTTCGAGAGCTTTTGGGTTTAAAACTGAGACAGCAGTCTTGACTTTTACTTTTCGCTTTCTCTCCTCCCTTCTTTTTTCGCTTTTCTTGCCTCATTTTTTTTTTTCTCTTGCTGGGCATTTAGCAGGCTTCATTTTGGTGGGAAGAGTTTTTAGGAAAGCTTTTAGGATCTTAGGATTAGGTGAAAGGAAAGGTAGGTGAGCAATGCAACAAGATTTTCATGGAGATTTTCAGGTCA
>OZ037993.1:17705261-17710261 GCA_964035705.1 Porites rus
CTGTCATTATACAGCATTCTTGTTCAGCACGCGTGCAATGACCACGCTTGGCTGACTTCCGAATGCTCACCGAGATATTCCCGTCACGACTTGGTTTAATTATTGGCTTGCATTAAACCTATGAAAAAATGATATTTTTTTAATAGTAAGTAGATTTAGTATGTAGCACTTCTTGATTTTTTTGCAAAGGCACAAGAAGCACGAGAATTGATTAAAAATTGTGACTTAAACCTCTATGTATCACGCGATGGCCTGTCTCACTGTACCAAAATTATTATATCTCGGTGAGCATTCGGGAAGTCAGCCAAGCGCGGTCTTTGCACGCGTGCTGAACAAGAATGCTGTATAATGACAGACTAGAAACAATAAACAACTCCCAAAGCACAAACTCAGCCAAAATGCTAAAAATCTTCAATGTTTACTCAAGTTTGGGCTTATAGAAGATAATGTCACAGTTTTTCAATGACCATGAAATTCAGAGTCCGGGTAGTTAGTTAATCAATTGTGGCCCTGAAAAAATTTGAAGGAAAAAAAACTACGAATTTTTAAGAAAATGCTTTTTTCGTGAGAAGGACTCTTAAACGCTGACAAACGTCAACAAATAGCGAAAACTATAATTTCTATATGTTTGCTTTGCTTGAAATCGCGTGCATTTACAAGGCCCTAAAACGTTTTGCTGACTTGCAAGGACCCATCTGTTATAACGATGCCCAAAATAAAGAGATGAATCTCATAGTTTATTAGATATAATCCGTGCAAAGTTTGCTTATCATTTTCGCATAAATTATGACCTAAATTTGGAAACCGCTGAATTTCTCGAATTGGGTCTTTGCGATTTTGGTGAAACTCTGTTCAGCGCAAGGCACTAATGCGCACTATCTGTAGCCGAGAGATTTTCACGAAAAAATGCCAGCAACAGCAGATTTTCGACTCAGACCTCAAAGGGGCGTGGCATTATAACCACGTGACATTTACTCCGATCGCCAAAAATTTTATGTTATATTGTAGATTGATCTATATGTTATCCATTCTATGTGTTAGACTTATGATAAAAGTAAAGGTGGGGATACCAGAGAGCTTCAAAGTAGGGTGGTACCCCCCCAAAAAAACTGGGTCGAGTCACCCTAAAACAATTATTCTTTTCAATCTCGGTGAATAGTGGCTTTGGGAATATTTAGCCACTATTCACCTCGATTTCAAAGAATAATTGTTAATTAAACAATTTATTTGCAAAAATTCCTGTGTTTTCCAAAAAGCTCAAATGGGCTTGTGCAATTTTGCGCTCTGACATTTTTACAGTTACCAGGTGATGATAGTATGTGTATGAAAATGATACAATTTCCTGTTTATGGTTAGATTTCAACCTTAAAATAAAATACAATAACATTGTAACCAAAGATCAGAGAAGAAAAGGGACAGTGTGTTTACGTGCAGGCGTTGCATTGCTGTTTGTTTTATTTCAAATAATACTGTATTGTGTATGTGACTGACAAATACCATATTTAGTGTTGCTTCTGATAAAGTATCAAAACACTTAAAACTGTCAGTAGTTAAAAGTGATATTATTAAGCTAAGGTGACCCTAATGAATTGGAACCTTCTCAAATGTTGACACTTTCCTGTGACCCTTCCATGTCCAAACAGATTCATCTGTAATGACTACATGTAACATTTTGATTATGTAATTTATTAAATTAAAATAAGCAACTTTTACATATAGTACACAGTGATCACTGTAACTCAGTTTAAAATATGAACTGTATCATCTCATTTACAGATACAGCATCTGGATTAATTACCTCATTAACAAACTTGGAAGGCGGACGTTGCAAAGACAACCAGATGAAAATGACAATTTATGTATGCAAGGAGGGGAATTCGAATGACCCTAAGTGCCCACATGGAAATAAAGGTAAATTGTAGGAACATTTTTGTTGCTTGCAAGTTGAATTTTTCAGTGGAATATTCAGCTTATGTGTGTATTAAAACAGTGTTATAAATTAATATGCACATGCAAGCAAACAAAGTAAAGAGGAGTTAAAAGATTAAGAATGTTAGTATTAAAAAAAATGTACTAAGAACTGCATGTTAGGCAAGATATCTCCGGAAGAACTTCTCCTATGTTCTTTTGTTGTTCTAAATTAAAGCACTTGATGGGGTTGGGCTTGTTGGGTCCCTATAAATGAATCCTTTCTGCTAATTGTTGTGGCATGGAATATTAAAACAAAAACAATTAGCAAAATAGCCAAAAAGTTAAGTTGTATTGTTTTATTCTTTTGTTTCTTTTCTCAGTAATAATATTATAATCTGCCACGACTGTGCCAGCCATTGCAGAAGGAAATGGATTTGTCAGGTTCTGAAACTTTGGCTGGTTTGGCTTTGAACCAAATCAATTTTTGCTATGCTTATGGGTGCGGCTGGCTCAACCATAAAAATGATGGGTCGAGTGCTTGACACGAAAATTAATTTGTAATCACCCAGTGATTTTGTTAGAAATAGTTATGGTGAGTCCTGGGACTCATCTTATGAAAAATCATGAGTCCTAGTCAAGAACCATTGAGTGCCAGGTCACAAAACAATGAGTTCTAAATTGGAAAAGCTTGGGTCTTTATGTAACCAGGCAGTTACTGAATCTAAACACAGACTCCAAAACTCTTTATCACAGTTTACTGAAATTAAAATATAGTCCTTCTTAATTTAAACAAAAAAAATGAGGGGACTAGAATAAATATGTATCAGTCGTTAAACAACAACCACATTAACAGCCACAGAAATCACATGAACAGGATTTTCTACAAAAACATCTTCAGATCGCTTAATCTTTGTGTACTACAGACACATCCAGTGAATTATTTTGCATCTTTGGGAATTTTTATGCATGAGGGATGCTGGATTCAGAGGTAATAAAACAAAATCACTGAAACTCCCCTGAAAAATTATGTGCCAGAATCTCAGGTTCTTGCACCCTTCACCAATTCAAAAACGACAAATAAAGCTGGTGCTCACAATAAATTTGTAAAAGCAAGAAAAATGACAAACAGGATCCAGCCGTTTGTAAAATAATTTTTCCATTCAGTTCCAATCTTACCTTTGATTAACCGCCCTGGGTGCTTATTAAATTTTTGGACCTTGAGAGTGGGTGCTTATTCGAGGTGTGCGCTTATTCGAGGCTGGGCGCTTATTAAATTTTCAGCATTTTCAGCAAGTGTAGTATGTTTATTTTGCAACAAAACAATAAATGGTAATGACAAAACGCGAAGATGTAATAAAGCAAGGTTCCTGTAAAATACTTTGAAGAAAACTCTGTCTTCGGGGAAGTCTCTTATTAGTACTTATTCAATTTTTGGGGGGTGGGGTAGGGGTGGTCGCTTATTTGAGTTTAAGTGGGAGTGGGAGAGAGGTGGGGTGGGGTGGGCACTTATTTGAGGTTGGGCGCTTATTAACTTTTTCTGCCTTTAGGATGGGCGCTTATTCGAGGTGGGCGCTAATTTGAGTTTGGGCGCTTATTCGAATAAATACGGTGATTCTCTGTTCTTCTGTTGTATAATTGTACATAATTAAGGGATTGTACTGTAATGTTGGGTATTTTTCCACTGTAGTTGTGCATGGTGGTTGGTCTGACTGGAGTGAGTGTACAGGTGGTGGCCTTCAGAGTCGCAAATGTAACAGCCCTTATCCAGAGAATGGCGGATTACCTTGCATTGGTGATGCTGAAAGAGCCTGCACAACAAAAGCTTCTCAAGTGTTGGGCTGCAGGGGCAACTCATGTGAGTAGCAATTGCAAACGTTCTTGTAGGTACAGCAGTGTACTACTGAGGATCAGGTGTTTTATTTACTAGGAAATTTAGAGAACTGTTATAAACCCATTACATTGTATTTCTGGCATGTATTGCAAGGAAAGTCGCCAATCAGGTGTAAGAAAACTTAACTGCAAGCATGAAGTCTGCTGATAGGTTCTGATCTTTTTTGAGAATTGTGGCCAAAACAATCAGCAGTCCTTGAATATTTCAATCAGATGTTCACAGTGTTCCGATCAATTTTGATAGTAATACTAAAGGTACAATGTTAGAATGCTCTGGTTGGACCAGCATTTTTAGCCTAAAATCACTAATAATATGGGATGGGCTTAATGTAGGTTTTTGGCATTTTTTGTCGGTCTGTTTTAATTTCACAATTTTTTTCTTTACTTTTTTACATGTAGGTTCTACTGTTACAACTAAAGGAGAGCCAGGTACTTATTCATATTAATAAGGCTTATATCTTTGGTCCTTCAACTTACAAACATAGAATTCTCAGTGGTCATGCAAGATTTGCTCTGAGAAAAATGGCAAAATTAATAGCTATAGGTGTGGTTCAAAGATCTGAGTTGTCTAGCTACAATGAGCCTGGGAATCCAGTATCCTTAGTTAATTTCCATTTTTGAAAGAGCAAGGAAACTTTTCTTGTTGTTCAAAAGCAAAAACTATTAGTTGCCTGAGGCCAGCAGTTATGACTGCTAGAAGGCAGCCCTGCTTGATGCTTTGAATAATGATTTCTTATGTATTTTCACATTATTCTTACTAGCACAGTCTGTAATCCTTAAGTTGGTGGCTGAAACTGTTTTTTTCTTCTTCTTTGCTCCACCAGAATTCCCTTCCAAAGAAAGCACAACAGGAGTTATGCATTTTTTGATGTTAAAATAAATAAATAAATAAATCATTAGGCGTATTATTAATAATGGTTTGTTAAGCATTAGACAAGATAAAACAGATGATAATAATATAAATTTGACATTTAAGAGTCTGTTTATTGAGTTTATTGGGGTGATTGTATTGTCAGATCTTGCTGAGGTCACAGGTGTTGGGGAGATAACATTGTTTGTTGATTTTTATGTGTACGGTTGCTGAGCAAGTAGCCCAGAGTAGTGAGTTTTTCTCGTAAAATGCATGTGATTACCGTATTTATTCGATTAACCGCCCTGGGCGCTTATTAAATTTTTGGACCTTGAGAGTGGGCGCTTAT
>OZ037993.1:17715261-17807761 GCA_964035705.1 Porites rus
AGAAAAACAATGGAACTACATAATTTTTTATGAAGGATAAAATCGACCCCAACATGTACCAGGCAAATGTTTACATGCAAAGTAAGTCATGGGTGGCACCTTGGGACAGGTTCTGTTATACCTGCTTTAATTCCCTCAACAAAGTGTTTACTGTGTGAATTGAGCAGAATTTTTCAAATCTCACGGTATTTCACCTGCAGTTGCCCACTTTTCGAGTAAACATTCACATGACCTATTCATGACAAACAGACTGTAGTTCAAATCTGGACTTTTGATTCCAATCATACAACAACATTAATCCACAACTAACAACTAGTAAAGTTACTGAAAACAAGGAACAGTGATTAGCAAATTGGGTTAGTGCGCAGCCTTCTGTGCAGGAGAAGTCTCAATTTCAATTCCCAGGCATAATCTCAAAATCCTTGTTTTGACTTCTTTCCTTTCCGTGTAACTTTAACTAGCTTTAAATACCCGTAAAATGGAGCACTGATGAGAGGGGGGTAAACTGATTGCAGCCTCAGCCTTAGGTTTGTCAGTCTAATATGTACTGTTACAAGTTACTGACCTTTACCTTGTACCTCTAACATACATGTACTTTATTAACAAGGACTTGTTTACAGTAATAAATGTACATCTTTAGCCAGTAGTTAGTATTTTATAGAGTGACATAATTGTTAATGCACTTATAGCATTAATGTGTTTTAAAGACTGATCCTTTTGCTTGGGTCATCCATTAAGTCAAAGTGACTTGTGTTGCTCAACCACGCTAACTTGTGGGAGTCTAAGTTTTGAAAACACAATATTGAAGCACAAGAGTACATGAAATTGTTTTCTTTGAGAAAGGTCTAAATATTATGATATTATTATTGTTAATATTAACATTATTATAAAACTTGGAAAAAGTGCAATCCTCTACTTTTCAAATTAGGAGTGATGGTGCAGGCACTGTTTCTGTTAACATACTAAAGTTAATTAGAACTTCTAGAGTCCAACACATGTATCATTAATTTTCTAATACTAGCTGTAGCAAAAACTTCCATTTCTCTTAATTTTCAAACACGGCTTTTGAAATTTCTCCACTACGTTGTATTTCCAAAGCTGCAGTGAACTCCTGCAAATGAAATGTGCGCATGCCTAATTTTTCAAAGGTCAAGTATTTTTCTCCCATGTCCTGAATTATTTGCATGGCTGAAGTGAAGGTAAAAGGATTAATCCTTGAAGCAATTATCTTAAGTTCCTTGAGACACACTTCATGGGGATCTATTTTTGCTACTGACCCAGCGGGTGATATACCAAAAAGAAGAAATTTACCACCTTGACGCAACCATTTTATCCCTTGTTCGAGTGAATTTGGGTCTCCTGAACAGTCAATGACAATGTCAAAACCCCAGTCATCATCCCCTTCATTTTTTGCATTTCTAGCTTCAGAAACCAAAATTTCAGGGTGCACAACTTGGAAGCCGAAATTGAGCTTTTGTGCTATCCTTTGACGTCCTTTTAACAGCTCCGTGACAACAACCTCTCGGTAGCCTCTGAAATGCAATAAGCACATGAAGAGAAGACCTACAGACCCAGCACCACAAATTAAGATTTCTGCATCAGCTGAAATTGGCTGCAGGCGATCCCATCCATGGACGACACACGACATTGGCTCTATCAATAAACCAAGCTCAAAAGATAGCTGATGGGGTAATGGAATTGTATTCTTAGCTGGTAATCGACAATATTGGGCCCATCCTCCATTCCGCCTTATCCCAATAGTGGCCTTGACGCCTTCAAATTTGCAGAAATGAGGCAGTCCTTTTGAACAGTTGTCACACATTCCACAGCTTGTGTTGGGGTTAATGACAACACTGTCAAATAAACAAAACACAATCAACCAGGTTGCAAAATGAATTATGCAGGGCTTCAAATAATTTTGCAGCTGGCCCTGTAAGTTGATGGGACAAACTTACATTTTGGCTCATCCAAACCCATTTTTGGCCGGACAAAATAATATTTAGAACATCATATTATTTCTATACAATAAAGTTTTCTATTGGAAGTGTCCAGTCATCCAAGGATTTGACTGGACAACGCATACTATTCACTGGACATTGTCTGTTGACCAGCCATTACAGTGTATTTCAATCCCTTTTATGCATCCAGGACCAAAACATTGAGCCAACTCCAATTATTACAATGGGTGATAAAAACTCAGCCCTCCCAAAGATGTACCTTGATCTGTATATATATCTAGAGCCCAGATTTGACTAGAATTGTCAGTAAATTTTGCATTGCTTAAGAGTTATGTTACATTAACAATAGCTGATTGAAAATGAGGGTAATCAATTGCAACCGCTATTATTTTTGCATGATATTGGTAAGTTGTTTGTCTGTCAGAAATTTCCGCAACATGTCTGGAGATAAACCTAATGGTTAAGTGAACCAATTATGAACTACTCCCTGTTTTTTTCTTAAATCAATCCTTGTGTAACTAAATTGGACATGGTGTAAAAGGAAAAGGGACAAAAGAAAGCTTTTAGAGTTGTGTTGAAGCAAAATATGTGCTCAATGTGAAACTAGGTAGATCGTGATTATCAGAATCAAATGTGAAAATCTAACTAATTGCGACTTTTGTTGGAGAATACTGTTTTTGGAGGATAACAATTATTCTTCAAAGAATCTTATATTCTGCATATACCATGGCCATTTTGAAAACAAGAAGGGAACTGTCCAGCAATAACTTCCTGGGATGGTTACTAGGGACATGCCAGCCAGCTATACAATGTAGGCCAATTTTTTCCCCCGTACCCTAATAACAGTCCCTGAAGTATGAAAGGTTTGAACCCAGGAGTCATTTCATAAGTAGGTTGAGTATTATCCTGTGGGTGAATATACTAGTCCTGAATAGGACAGTTGTTGTTGTTGGCAGTGACTGATTCACTGAATTGTAGTCAACAGTTACCAGTTACCGGCACTGTACAACTGACATATTGATGGCATCAGGCAAAATTGACTACAAGAGAATAACTAGACAACTGACAATTTGACTAACAATAAACGACTGTTTAACTGTGATGACAGGCCTATAGAAACGCAACAATGACACTACAAGTCTTCATAGCCAATAACATCATGGCTTAACTGACAGATGACCAATAACATTGTGACTCGATTGACCAATCAGGTCAATAACCAGAGTCTAAGACCATCAACTGACGTGATACAACTCACTTTGACTGTGAAGATGACTACTGCACGGGTTGTCCAAACATCAGTCACTGTCAACAACAACAGTCCTATTCAGAATTAACTTCACCCGGATGATCATACTCAGCCTACTTAGTCCTTGAAGTCTTTGTGAAAGTCAGCTCAGTCCAGTTTCCTTTTCATTTCTAAAGTGGTGAACATGAAACAACACAGCTGCAATAATACTTTTATTAAAATATTGAATAATGTTCTTGATTTTTTGTAAGCACTACCAAAAGACAATATTTATGAACTACCCTTTTACTTTACAGAACCAAGTTACATGTAGGACAGGTTGATTTGTCACTTGGAAATCTGTAAATGAAATCCTGTGGTGTTTATTCCATTCAAATAAAACCTCTTTGCACGAACTTTGCATTGAGCAAATTTATTTCTTTGAATTCTACAAATAGAAACTGGGTAAGATTTTTTGGAGGGGGTGTGGGTGTTGGGCACAGGTGCTATGCATAAATGTACAAGCTTGTATCCTACATTGTATGGCTACTACATTTATCAAGACTCATAAAAATGATCAGTTTTTTTAATAATCACCGGTGTAATAATAATTTTATGTTACTCTTCTGTATCTTCTTGGTGCAGATTTAAGACTTTCTAAGCAATTAGCTCAAGTTGAATGTTGAATTCTGTTACCATTCAACAATTACAGTCGCCTCCGAATGACTTGAACTCTTTGTAACTTGAACCAAAACCAATTTCCCCTTGATTTCCTCCTTGCATTTACTGTAATTTTACTCTCAATTTCTCGAACCCTCCATAACTCAAACCTCCTGCTAACTCGAAATAATATTTGTTTCCCTGCAGATCATTATTTTAAACAATTATTGGATGAGGTTTTTGTGATAATTTTTATCCGGAATAATCAAGGTCGAGGTAAGTGTTATCAGCCGAAGCCGAAGGTTGAGGCTGATAACACTAACCGAGACCTTGATTATTCCGAATATCACAAAAACCGAATCTAACGATTGTTTTATTATACAAGCCATTCTTATTTTTTTATTATAGAAGCCATTCTTACTTCGCTGTCTGCGAACTTGACATTGCTGTCTGTGCACTTGACATTGCTTTTGGAAATCATGCATTGCGCGTGCAACCTACAGATTATTCACTAATCTGTAGGTACAGATTAGTGAATAATCTGTAGGTTGCACTGTTTCCCAGAATTAACTGTAGGCTTTTAGCCAATGAGAAGACGGATGGTGACTACAATGTATAATAATCTATATAATTTTACCCTCAATAACTCAAACCTTGTTTAAGTGCATGACATGTCAAAAGAAAATTGTACTGAAGTCTGAACCATTGAATTTATTGATCCAATTTATAAGGTGGTCAGTATAAAACACAGACTTTGGACTATTGTTTTAACCATGCACATGAGTAGGTAACAACAACAGTCATAGTTTTCTAACCCTAAAAACAATAGTCCCAGTCAGTCCACAGTCTGCATGTTACACTGCCCCCTTATTAGGTTTCTGGAAAACTGCCTGCCTAGCCCTCCCCTAATGTATTTAAGGCAAAATGTTTGCTTAAGGAAGGGGTAACTGGGCAGTTTCCCACAAACCTACATTGATCCATTTATCAAAACAACTATGTGCTCGACTCTTTATATTCCTTTTAAAAAATATCAATATATCTCTTGCTACCCTTGAAGTGAAGTGTGCATGATGCTTGCATTCCTTCCACATCTCATTTCCTTATTTCTGGGTATTTGCTCCAAGCTCCCGATATGGATAATTGGAACTTTTTTCGAGTTCGAGTTATGAGTTTGAGTTATCGGGTATCGACTGTATCACGATTGCTGTGAGCTTTTAAGTAATCAATGAGTATAGGACACTTACCGATCACCAACAGACACATTTTTAACTTCACTTCCGGCTTCTTTGACAACACCAACAAATTCATGCCCCATAATAACGGATTTCTCACAAGGAAACTTGCCTTCCAGGATCTTCAGATCTGTACCACAAACCGCCGAGTATGTGATTTTAACGACAACATCGGTCGGGTTTTGAACATGAGGAACAGGCCTTGTGATCACAGAAAGATGTCCGTCCCATAACTGAACCGCGTTGTTCATTATTTTGCAGAAGAGACAAGAGAAAAAACAAAAAAGCCAAAACTTTAGAGCATGTGAGCAACACTGCTATTTTGCCCTTGATACTCTGCCCTTGATGGTTGATGTTGTTGGACGTGAGAGACTAGGGCGAGAAACATTCGTAACCCGATGACCCCTCCCCGCTCCAAAAAGAAAGACAATCCACCTGGCAATGCTCGTACTAACGGTCAATATTTTCTCGAGTCTACGTTTGAAAGAGGAGGATATGGAAGGTAGAATGATTTAATCTTGAGCTATAAGGGTGGATTAGTAAAATGGTCTGGTAAAATACCCATCTACCCCTCCTCCCTTAACACACCATTTTTCAGATTTTTGCTCCAAGTGAGAAGTGGCTTCATGTTAACATTACGTCAGGGGAGGGGTAATAAGGCACGGCAGTTTCCATAAACCTTTATATGATCTGAAAGAGGAAAGGGGAGTGTGACTGAGTCACAAAACCCCACTCCTCGCCCCAAACAGAAGCTCTGCCCTTTTGACCTGAAGTATTCCTTTTTTTCAGAGGCCCGTTTTGTATACCTTCCACTAAAAAATGATGGATTTCCCAAACCTTTCAGGCAGAGCTGTAAAGACCATTGTAGCCTTTCCCCACCCCCTCTTCCACCCGCCAAGCTTAAGTTCCCTCAAAGGACCTGTAAATAGCCCGCAGGGCACAGTGGCGGATCCTCCTAGTTTTAGACCAAGTGAGGCCCGAAGGTCTGAAAAATTTTTTTTTGAAGACCGGACCCCCCTTATCTAAGGATCTGGATGACTGCCCCCCCCCCCCCACTTATCTCAAGGTTTGGATCTGACACTGGAGCAGGCATTTTTTTTTAACAAAAGTGTGACTCAGAGCTACATTGATCACAGCCGCCATCATGAAAGCAAATGGAATGAAATTATTTTCTTTGTTTGACTCGCACCAACTGTTTGTCAGTTTCAATGTTCAAATTGTTTGTACTGCAAAATGCGCCTGCTTTGCAGGCTAACCTATAAAGGGATTGTCTGTCATCCATTTTCCCCTCCAACAGGTTATCTTCATTTGACGTGTGTTGCAAAAGAATCTGCAAGTTGGTATTTTGTTGTCTTATTGTCTAAACTCCACCCACCTTTTTTAAACTTAAACTTCATTGACTTTTTAAAATATTCAGTAGCTAATTTGACCTGCCCAAGCAGGCCCTTAAAATTGCACTTTGCCATACATGTGGTACAAAACCACTAGTTGGTGAGCAAGGGATGCCCTGGGAGAAGACAAAAAATTTATACCGGCACATGAGTGACCAGCTGCAAAGGGCCTATCTCAGATCTGGACTCCCTGGCAAGGTTAGCAAAACTTGTTAGCTGCCTGGGTGCAACCTGAGCCTGTCATGCTTCAAAAAACATTGCAGAGATTTTTATAAGAATAAGACAAGGGGCTTTAATCCTGATCGCCCATGTGTAACTTGGGCATGAAATCATACAGCAATTGACATTATTATTTATATGTGTTACTTTTTCTGACAATTTCTTTTTCTTTTTTATAATGTAATCTAATTTTAAATTGGGTAGACTAGCCTCTATGGTTTTCCGGTTCCCTTCCAGTCCTTCCCTGCTGCTAACTTGTGTCTGTCAGGGGCGGATCCAGGATTTTTTTTAGGAGGGGGTGCACTCGTCTCTTGCTCTACTTCAACACCAATAAACCACGTTTTTTTTTTTTGCAGAATACCAGTTGTGTAAGAAAACCTCAGGTCATCTCAGGGGGGGGGGGGGGTGTGCACCCCCTGCACCCTCCCCCTAGATCCGCCCCTGTCTGTATATTTATTATATATTTGTATGCAGCAAAAAGGATTTTAAATTAATTAAATTGAAATTAACATAAGCATGCAAAAGCTTCTCTATTATGGCCCCAGGATTGTACTCGAGTATTCAGTATTTTTCTTAATAGGAGTACTGGTATATCTTCACTACTGGCTGGAATTGCAGGCACAGATCTAGGATAAATACTGACTGATTTCCTAAACGAGCGTTGCGGGTGCAAGCTTCTAGAGGGGTCCAGGGCAAGCTCTCCCTGGACATTTGTTGGATTTTAACTCCCTTAAGTCTTCTTTTCTGGGTTTCTGAGTCATTCAGACAAGATATTGGCCAGTTCCATTCTCCCCGGATGAAACCTTACCGGCAATTTGGCAGATTTAATATTTCATCAAGGTCAATTTTTAAGTTGTAGTGGACAGAACAAGGCGAGCCCTGACAATCTGCAGATTTACATTTGGAAAGTTTTTTTATTACTATCAAAAATATGTTTATTATGAAAAATCTGACTGATTTCTGTAAAACGGTGGAAACTGGTGTGGATCCGCGCCCGAATTGATTTGAGATTTGTGTGTCCAGTTTACTCTAGGATTGAAAATAGAGACACCATATCATTAAATTGCCCAGTTCTCCCACCCCCAGCTAAAAAATCTTACAGTTTGACCATCGCCCTTTTCTATCTTATGTCACCCTTAAATATTCTGTCAAAGCACAACCTCAGACACAAAAAACTATACTTAAGACCTTGCAGGACAAATTATTCACAAATATTAATTTTGTTTATTTATATTGTTTTTAGGATAAACAAATATGTTACTGGAACAATGACTTTAAGCCAGGAGCAGCTCTAAAACCAAATTGACATAAGGACTTAAAGAGTAAGAAATAAACTGCATGTAAAACAACATTAATTTTAGTTTATGACATGATCAAATTTCAATGTGTATTATTTTTTTGTTTATTTATGGTGTACTTGGTGTATTCTCTTACATCTGAAATACAGCTTTGGAAATCTCACCTCTAGTCAAGGCATCAAGAGCTGACTGGTAGCTTGGCAAATCAAAAACAGCAATACCTAGCTTATCATATTTCAAGTACTTCTCAGACATATCTTTCACTAACTGAATAGCTTTAGGAAAAGTAAAAGGATTAATAAGTGTCCCGATGATTTTCAATTCCTTAGCATAAACTTCATGAGGATCAATTTTGATTGATGACTCTTTTGGACAGCACCCAAAGACAATCATCTTTCCAGCACAACATAACCATTTTATGGCTTGTTCAATTGCAGCTGGAACCCCAGTGCAGTCAATGACAGCATCAAATCCCCATCCATCATCGCCATTAAGTTTTGCCATGTTATACCTATCCACGAGAGCATCTGGATGTACAACATGGTAGCCCAGGTCTAGTCCAGCTGCAAGGCTTCTCCGACTCTCAGAGACCTCACTAATGGTAACTTCCCTGTAGCCATGAAAGTGAAATAAACAGGCAAATAAAAGTCCAATAATTCCTGAACCACAGATAAGAATGTCCGATGAGGTTGTTAATGGCATTAACAGGTCAAATCCATGAGCGATGCAAGAGAACGGCTCACAAAGGGCAGCCTGTCGCAGCGGTATCAGAGGAGGAACAAGGTGAATAGCTTCTGCAGAAACCCGACAATACTGAGACCACCCTCCATTACGCCAAATTCCAACACTTGAACGGATGCCGCCAGTCTTACAGAAGTGTGGTTGGCCTTTCTGACAAAACTTGCAACTACCACAATTACTGTTTGGGTTGATCACTACCCTGAAACACAGATGACATCAAGAAAAATACAATAACTCATTTTTTCCTAGTGATATTAGCTGCTAGAGGTTAAGGCTATCTCTGGCCATTTCATTTAAAATACCACATCCCTCCATCCCCAATGGATGAGGCAAGTTGACTCTTGCCCCTAAAAAAAAAAAGATCAAAAGTACTGACATAGTAACACCCCCCACCACCAGCACAAATAGAAACATTTTCTCGTACCCCTCAGAATACTCCAGTGATCAAAGGTGCCAACACAGCCACCTACATCAGAGCTTTACAAAAAATCCCATCCATAGAGGGGAAGGGGGAGGGGTTGATATCAAATGGAGTAGCCTCTTTTGTGAAACACGTGTGGTATTTTTTTCTGCAGATGCTATAATTTTCAAAACAAAAGAAACGAAAATATTAGGGTTGAAAGTAAGAAATACAATTTTCTCGGTTGAAATGAAAGGTTTTTCTACAAGGAAAGAGATATTACGTTAATTTTGTATTCATGCTCGCAATGTACACATGACCAAAAGACTCTTTCTTGCACCTGGATAATAATAGAGACAAAATAACAATTCTTTGAATATATTATACGAAAAAAATTCGCCGTCATAAGTATTTTACTCAAGCCTTAGTCCTATCCCTGCCTTCTAAATTATTAATTTTACACAGTTTATCTAGCTTGTTAATCCTATTTTCTTGTTCCCCAAAGGAATTCGTTACGTTTTTGTTGTCCGTAAACTTCATTAGACCTCAAACCCTCTCATGGCGTGTTTATTATTTAGAGGTAAATAAACATCGAAGCTGTGAAAACGCGAGAAAAGCGCGTAGAGTTAAGAAATGACTGAACGCGGAGATTTGTAAGAAATTATATACTCAATAATTCTCACCGATCTCCGACAGAAATGCCTTTTACTTCTGTTCCAATCTCGCTCACAACTCCCGCGAATTCATGTCCCAAGATCACGCACTTGGCAGACGGAAACTCGCCTGCGAGTATGTGAAGATCTGTTCCACATATTCCAGAGAACGCTACCTTGACAAGAACTTCAGTTGGGGATGAAACATGAGGAATTGGAGTACTGATTAAAGAAAGTTGCCCATCCCAGAGTTGTACCGCCGTGTTCATCTTGTGATCAGTTGTGATCATCGACTGACACAAAGCAAGAAGGAAGACACAATTCAGCGAGTAGACTGGGAACTAAACTTAAGGGCGCGCCCTGCCCTCTCCCCGGTGCAACTCCCAATCCTTTAAGCAAAGTACCAAGCTTTTTGAAAAAAATCCACTTTTCAGCATAAAACTACCAAATCTGTCTATTTCATGTAAAATCAGGTGAAAAAGTTGTTAAAAGGCCATTTTTAGGTTTTTTGATTAACGCATTCGCCCCTGAACCGCCCGCGCGGATCCAGGTCCTTTCTACCCTTTGTGACGTCATCAGTTTTAACGTTCAAGGACAACTTTCTTCGGTAACTTGTGCAGAGTGAAGAGATCTTTCAAACCATACCAGAATGAGCACAATTCAGTCAAGGACACCGGAGAAAGAAGCAAAAAACCACATGACATTGAGCTGAAAATCTCCATGAAAATCTTGTTCCATTGCTCACCTACCTTTGCTTTCACCTAATCCTAAGATCCTAAAAGCTTTCCTAAAAACTCTTCCCACCAAAATGAAGCCTACTAAATGCCCAGCAAGAGAAAAAAAATGAGGCAAAAAAAGCGAAAAAAGAAGGGAGGAGAGAAAGCGAAAAGTAAAAGTCAAGACTGCTCGAAACTTTACTTTCTGCGCATGCCCGAACTTCGCAAGCTGATATTCTGCATCTGGATCAGAAGGCCGCGAAGTGTACGACCTGTAAACCGGTTTGTGGTAAGTTTTAGCTCTTTATAGCACGACAGTGACCAGAAAACCACTCGACTAGCTTCAAAACGCGTTTTTCGGCAAAATCTCCAGGAGCGAATGGGTTAAGCCATTCCCCGAGGCAAATAGCCTGCTCCAGGCTTCAACAGTCCGAGTTAGTGAAGGCTCGAGTTATGGGGTCGATTGCAAAGGTTAAAAATTGATAGTCACTGATTTCTGGGGGGATTTGACTTTTTTCAAAAATTTGCAATCAAATTCCCTGCCCACGGGCAAATTATTCCAGTCAAATCCAACCAAATTTCCCCACCCCGGGCTGCACATTGCGCTGTCAAATATCCCAAGGCTGGACCCAAGAAAGGCACAATAAAAATATCTCCAATTACGTTGCTGCATCACCAAAGATACATGTTCCTGTTACAGCTGCAATTATACGTTTTAACCATAATCCGTGTTACACTGCGTAGAATACAGAGATCTTTAGGAGAAAGTCCACATTTTGTAAGTTTAAATATACCGTTCTTAGTAAAGGTCGAGTAAAGGGTACAAAGAAAGTCATTTTTATAAGCTTACAATACCACAGTATCTTAAGAGGTTCAGTTGATCAAAAACACGCTAAAACAAACGAAATTTGAAGACAAAACAGTGAAATCCACCCAGCTTTCGCTTGTTCTCGTTGGCCTCCATGATTTCCAGATCTTTCCAGACCGTACCGTGCATGCGTGAAGCGTGGAAGCGGGAAACATGTCTTCCGGTCTCAGTCTTTTTCGTCCGAGTCGGCAGGCAAATATCCCCACGTTGGGCGAAGAAAGATTCAAATATCCCCTCCCCTGGGAGAACAAGATCAGTCAAATGCCCTTCTCCAGGGCCAACAAAGACCATCAAATCCCCACCCCATGCCCTGCCTCCCCCCCCCCCCCCCCGCGGCATAACATTGATAAGTGCATTATTTCATCAGAGACGATAACATGATTACGCATTTTTTTTGTGATAAAACGCTGAAACGTGATCTTTTAATTGCACAAATTAAAATCAAACTGCTGTAGTGGTGACCAGTGTTAGTTTTAGTGTTATTACCCTTATACCTCCTTAAACAACAAGAAGAGAAAATGGGATGGCAGCCGAGTGAGGTTACTAGAACCAGAATTCGAGTGATAGGTGTACATTTGCCACCTTTTTTAATTTTTAACTATGTAAAGAAATCATTGGGGAACCTTAAAAAAGCTCATTAGAGCTTGCTGAGTTTCCTTTTGCCTTCTCTCTCTATATATATATATTTTGTAACTACAAGATTATTACGATGTATGAAGTTTGGCAATAAATAAAAATAAATAAAAATAAAATTTTTCCATGAATTTTTGATCAAGCGAAAGGAAATTTAGTTCGAGGTAGCGGGGAATTCGACCCTGGATTAGAGTTATCCCGAGTTCGACGGCGCTAACCGAGTAAAAATAACTGAAAAGTGGTGTGAAATCCAAGGGAAATTGGACTTAGTTCGAGTTGGCGGGAAGTTCGGGTTATCGGCCCGGGGTTGTACTTTACCTGAGAGCCTAGCACAGGGGTTGATGACTAAAACAACAACTTTGCACCTGCATGATGCTTTTTTGTACATTTGTTTGCCATCCTTGCACGAGTTCCACCTGAAACTTCATATTTTCAAGTTTTATGGAGGACTTGAACACAAGACAACAACTTTATTTTTCTTTTCCTGAACTTAGACTCCATTTTCGCGGTTCCAGACAAATTTTTGAACGGACAAAAACTTGCACAGACTGATCCGCCTTTCGTTTACACCAAACCCGCGGAACCGTGCAAGTTTTTGACCAGCAAAAAGAAATGCAATCTGTATTAAACAGAAGTTGTAAGGTTCTATGTAAATGAGCTCCTGACGGGTTGCATAGATAAAAAATTTGTCCGTTTAAAAATTTGTCCGGACCCTAGTAAACTAGACTGCTCGCAGTCCGCCTTTTCTCTTAAAATCCGTCTAGTTCTTATCTCAGCCAGCGCAATTTCAAACCACCACGTTATGTTAAAATAAGGGATCACGGTTTCGCCGATCGCGTGCTTGGGTTTCTCGTGCAGTAACTTTGCAAAGAAACATAAGAGACTGCTCGCAGTCTACTTGTAAACGGGGATCTCAGGCAGAACCCTGAGTATCCAACGTACAAAAAGAGGGAGGGGTGCTGCGCTAGCGACACGAAAAACGGCTGCGCAGGACAATGCAGCAAGGCCACCTGGTCACGCCGCAGCAAGAATTTTATGAAATATCTTTATAAACTGGTATGTCGCTTGGTTTATTTTTGGTAGTTCAAACTCAAGTATAAGTCTCAAATGCGCTTGCGGTTGAATGAATTAAAGACCGCACAGCGTATCAAGGCTCTAATCAAAGCAGATCTGCTGTCCATAGCAGTTTGTGATCTGCTCATCATTCGCTTGAGTTCTGACTGTATTTCTCATCACGTTATTGTCATTATTATTTTATATTATTTTAAAAATGTGCTGCAGTCATAGATTAGTCAGCCTCCTCTTAACACAGTGACTCGACATTCAACACGGAATAGCCTCCTAGCTCCAGACCTGCCAGTCCTCTTTTAAGCTGCAGAAGTTTGGGCACCAGTACCATATGGCCATGCGTCTAAAAATGGGTTTCACATGACGTCACGGCGGCCATGTTGGTGTTCCAAACCAATCCTGTGGGAGTTGATCTCTTTTCTTATGTAAACAGTTTCTTTTGTTCCCATAAATTTGCATAGATGCTGGTCTCGTGAGTGAAAACCCTTTTAGCTTGTATGTTTTGTTTTCCCAGTAGAGGTCCCAGGGGAACTTGACCCATTGTCTTTTCATAAACTATGCGTAGATATGTACGTTAATAAGATGTAATCTGAAAGAAACGGTTCCCTAAAGTGTTATCACGTGACCGGTATTGGGAAAACAAAACATACAAGCTAAAGAGGTCTATAGCGTTGTAAATTGTAACGAATAATTTTCAAGTTAATGGTTGCGTCTTGAAGTTTATCCCCTCCTGTTCAGAAGCAGAGATTGTACTTTTTGGTAAAGAAAAACTCGGCGTTTTGGTCTGATGACATAAAGATTACGGGAATGCGCAGCTATGAGGCTGGGTAAGCTATAACCCCAACAATAATTTCGCGGGGATTTCTTTCTTTCTTTTTTGAATTTACAAAAGTATACTTCTCATCTCTCTGCTTAAAACAAACACAATTTTCTATGATAAATGTACTTTTTTGTGCAGAAAACTAAGAGAATGGTGATCAAAATATGACAAAATTTTCTCAGGACTCAAAGAAATATTTAAACACGTTTGCGGTGATTTCAGATGGTCCAAAGTTCCAATTATCCCCAGACCCCCGAGATAACCTCCTTCTACACGCGAGATTCTACAGGTTGTTCTAAGAGCATTTCAAGAAAAGAGCCATGCAAGGCATATCAAGAGGAGGCTGACTTTATCCCATTCTCAAAAGCTTTCTTAGGAAGAATCTTGTGTGCATTGTTTTATCAATTTTTCGATGTCTTCAGTGATTTCTTTGGGTTCGACCACGGGAGAGTAGCGGCGATATGGCTGGCCATTGTGGTTCACAAGAAATTTCTCAAAGTTCCATGTTATATCGTCGTTTCTGACCGGCGACCATTTGATCTTATCGAGATCATCAATAAAGTTGTCAGGCGCTGGACATCGGTTCTGTCAAAAGGAAAGCAAGCAACGGTACGGTTACTACAACTTCATTGTCAGGTTTTCAAAGAACTGCAGCACTACGTTCCCAGGGTCTCTCTCCCTTTTGCCTCCGTTGGAGAGAAGCAATGAAAGGAAAGGCCTGGGAACAATGAGAGTGAGAGTAGGTCTCAAATGCAGCAGCACGTGGGTAGAGTGGGATAGATGGCGCACGGGGAATGAATGAACCACATTTGTATTACAAAATTGTCTACTGTACCCCTCCTACATTACGTCCTACATGACTTTTGTTTCAGGTGACACCTGTTTGAATTATCGTAAACCTTCAGCGTGAAAAACTTGCCTTCCACTGGGACTATGACTGCCAATTTGCTCTACGAAGAATGAAATTTCTCCCTGGTATAGAAGGGAATAGTTACACTTCTAGCGAAGTATGTAGGCACACGTTTATCATTCAGGAGCTACCGAGAGCTATGTTACAAGAATCATTGCTAATAATGGCAACATAATACTTGATTATATTAATCTGATCCTTATTTTCCCTTTGAATTTCTGTTCTGCAATTGTGGTAGACTCTTGCACTGCTGTTAAATTACAAAAAAAAAAAAAAAACTGCACCGCGTGCTACTATTTTACCGAGTAATTCAAGAGTCAATTTTCGAAACACTGCACAAGACCAGTGGTTCCCACTAATAAATACAAAAATTTAACGTCAATCCAAAGCTAGGAACTCTTTTCACTATTTCCCCCAACTGAACAATTTTTTAGGAAAACAATTTCTTGCTTCTTGTTAATTGATCATCAAGGATAACTTAAGGAGTTCATTATCAGAACGAAACATTTCAGTCAAGAAATCCCACAACGTATTGTTGTCATTGTTCTCGAGAGTTAATAAATAAGACTGTCTTTCTTCAAGCTGCACAATGTTTCACGAGTTTTTTCAGGCTCGCATGAAGCGTCTTGTTCAAATACCACCTGGTGCGACTTGTCAAGAAACAACCAGTAATGAAAGGGATTAAAATAAACCATTCTTTACAGCGTAAAATATACATGGGATTTTCAGAGATGTCTTTCCTTGACTCTAAAAAATATCCAGGAAGGAACCCCTTCCAGAACGCAAGAAACTGACTCGCTTTTATTGGGAAATTCGTGTTTGAATAACAATTTTGGGATTTCATTTTTCTTTTGCTATAAATCTCTTCGGTGGATTGAACTACAATTCTAGATTTGCCTGCCCGAAATTAGATTTTAAAATCCAAAACCCGATTTCCTAATCGAAAAAAAAAACATTAATGGGGGAAAATTTTCCAATTATCACTATTCTACTGTTCAACTAATCATATTGTAAATTTCATTAATATTAATTACCTTGAGAAATGTGAACATTTTGTTTTCATTTTTCCCGTTGACTTCGGTTTTCTCTAGCAACTTTATATTGTGATTCAACGTAAACCCATGACCAGGACGAACATATTTCAACCCGTTCAAAATCTCGTACGCATTCTCTCCTGGTTCTTGAAGTCCAAACTGATTGCACGGTACGGCTAGTACTTTAAAGCTGCACTTCGCATCATCGTCCTTATCCTTGTTATATTTTTCAAGTAATTCATTCAATTGAAGATACTGCATGGTTAATCCTCAGAAGGTCGCCACGTTCATAACCAAAGTGACTTGATTTTTGTAAAACTTCTCATCTAGTTTAACACCATGGATGTCGTTCACTGTGTAATCGTACAGAGAACCTTTACTGGCATCCTTACAGGGACTAAAGGACTTCTTCCTTTCGGTTGAAAAACAGCCTTGAAAGTATACTGCAACGAAGGCGAGCAGCTTCACAGCGTCCATGATTATGGCGCGCCGAAAAAGCAACTACTTTCTCTGATCTCAGTCACTTCGCTCGGCCCTGTGGGTCGGTGTTTATCATTCGCTGTTGTTTTTAACCAATCAGAGCGTATTAAACCTGTAATCTTACATGTGGCTTATTGAAAACATGAATCGTGTACGAGACAATCACAAGATATTGATTTTGACCAATAATTATTACACACATGATAGAACTCTTTTACCCTGATACAGTGGAACCTCGATATAACGAACCTTTTACGGGTCTTAAAGTTAACACTCTAAGGAGTCTTAAAGTGAAGACTTTAAGGATTAAGTTAGTATAGGTAACAGCATGATTTGTAGTGATATTTGGCATAAATACCACGAGTGATATTTCGAATTTGTTACACGTAATTTCACGAGCCGTCAGGCGAGTGAAATTTGTGACAATTTTGAAATATCACGAGTGGTATCTATGCCAAATATCACGTACAAATCATGCAATTATTTGTTTATACTACTACCCAAAAAAGGTTTGTAATTTTCACATGTAGGTATTTCAAATTAAGCTGAAATACCATTGCTCTAAGCCAATCAAATTGCAGAAATTTCTCATGTAGTAGTATAACAGCTGAAATATATCCACCACCTGGATCCGATGGCGATGTTAAACATGTTCCACAAAGTTTCCTTGGTTTTAAAACTGAACCATCACTTGAAGCGTATAATTAACACGAAAACAAAACAGTGATTATATAACATGAAAATCAAATATTTAAGAATCAAAAGCAAATATGCACGAAACTAATCTTCGCAACGCTACAAGCAGTACTCACCAACCATCACAAGGGAGGCGCGAACAGTAGGTTATCCTGGTCAATTGTGGTGTCTAAAAACAATCTCTGCCTATTAGGCGCTGGTCTACATAATGCACTACGTTTTGAAAAAAACCTATTTGTTTGAAATAATGTAACAACGTAAAAAAGCTAGCTAGCTAGTTTCCAGCCACTTCAAGTGTAGGTCTTTTTTTCAGATCAGTAACCAGAGGAACGCACGGATCAGAAGTCCTGTAAATTCGGGTTCAGACTTGATCTGAGGAATCCTTTCGGGCATGGCTTTATGCTCAAAATCCATTTTAGGATTCTCTGTTTTTTCCCAGTGACGGAAGACTCGTCTTTGGATTCAAGAGTCCGGATTTGAATTTTCTCAAAGAAACACACCCTCCGTTTTGTATAAAATCCTCCAACCTGTCTTGCATAACGTGTCTGCAGAGAGTACGGAGGGCTTAACTAAGATGGGGCATAACTTTGTTATTGGTCTTTTGCAACAATACAATAAAACTGGTTTTTGAAAAATATCCCTGCTCTTTAATGAATATTCTGTACTACTGATCACAACAATTCTGATAAAAAAATAATTTCGCTAAGAATTGTCACTTTCTCTGGGTCAATAAACTAAGCCATTTTGCCTTACGCAATTCAAATAAAACCCAGCTCATTTACATTATTTATTTAACTGTGCTACAAAAAATAATTTCTCGGTTTTCTCAAATCCATTGTTTTATGTTTGATTTTTCCCTATCTGTGGAATCTATCGGGCATGTTGACACCTAACAGCCATTGTAACAGCTGTCACGCGTCACGCTACTCTTGTCACAATTTTGGGCGGTGAAGGAAGTTAGTCTTGTTTCTTGTTCTTGTTACATTTGTCGTGTTTTGTGTGTTGCTGGACTTTCTGAAACAAGCGTCTGCCAGAATGACGCACAAAACTGGACGATTTATCGAGGAAATGTTCGCCTTTGTCTGTAGTGGATCCAGCGATGATTACTGCCTTTTTCATTCTCAACTCTTTGCAGGAGCATCTGCTAGGAATAGACAAACGTGCCTGTTATTGGATGAAACGCTAAAACCTTACAAACTATAATACCAACTGGCCAAACAAACCTGGTAGAACTATTTACAAGAATACGTTAAAGGGGCCATGTCTCGGTTTTTGGTATCCTTTTAAAAACCTAAAAAAATTTTTCGCATCAATTAGATTCCAAAAAAAAAAAGGATTCAGTTTTGTTATTTTAGACTTAATTTAGGCATTGACACTGTTTCCTGTTGTCTGTTGCCACGGATGGCAACGATGGACATGGATTGGAACTTAAAAAGATTGGGCCAACTCTTTCAAGTTTTAATGCTATGCCTGTAAAAATTGCCGAAACAATCATTACGTTTAGGGCCCCCTGATGAAATTTGTTTGATATCTACTTCATGTATGCTCGTGACAGCGCCCCTTTAAGTAACGTTATGTGATTGGCTGAAAAAATCTCCCGTAACTTTCTCGACCGATAGGGATTAAAATTCAACTGGCTGAGCGTAACTGTCTTTCCTAAGCGTGGGATTACATGGTAGTGGAGGTGGTGGTGGTGGTGATAACTGTGTGTGTGTGTGTGTGTGGGAGGGGGGGGGGGGGGCGGAAGTGGGGACGTCCATGGAGTATGCCAGGCATGCTAGTCGCAACATTGTAATGTACCGATCTGGATTTGACTCAAGCTTAGTTATTTGAACCCTAAGAGATACTAAACCCGAGACAGCTAGAAGAAAACTTACCTGTTCAGATTTTCAGCGAATTTGATCTTGATGACTTTGTTTTGTATTGATTCCGGTCCTTTGAACATCGTGGTCACTTTTACCATCAAGACCGAAGAGTCTTCTTCATCTTCAGTGCTTCGGATCTCCTCAAGCGTGCCTTCAATAACTGCATCAAACATCAAAAGCATTCAGTTAAGTCATCATAACAAACAATGCGAGGAATGAGGAACTTTTTCGGATCAACCTACTTTACCGCTAAACCCTCTCAAATAAAGACACGAGTGGTAATCCAGGTTCCCTAACCGTTCTTTGTAACAAACATATGCCTTGAAGCTTACGTTAGTGGTGCTAAAATATTGGCGAATTCAGTGGCTGAATGCTTTAGGAAAAAAGACTGACTATATAGACCAGTACAGTCTTTTCTATATAACATGGACGGTAATAACGTTAACTTACCAAAATCGCTCTCGCAGAAATGTTTAAGGACGTGAGAGCGTGCGGGGCAGGAGTTGCACTTCAGCCTTCTTGTAGCTGTTGAAAGTGAAGAACTGTAAGTAAAGTTTGCGAACACAACGGTCAAAAACATTCTCCCACTAATATAATCGTGTGATATTAACAAGCAAATAAAGTGCAACAAAAGTAGTAAAAACGTGAAATGTCCTATGGACAAACAAAGGTTGCAAGACTACACAACGTTTTCCAACGGTGCGCAACAGCTTTGTGTCTGGAAATAAACAAATGTCGCCCCATCGAAACTAGTTAAAACTGCTGAGATCTCCACCAAAACACAGAGAAAGACGTTGTACCATTTTCGAGCTTCAACTCTTCTGGCCAAGTTAAATAACGCTATCCACCGAACAAATCACTATCCAGCGGATAAGTATTAGGGAAACCAATTTGGTTATCCACTGGATGGAGATTTATCCGCTGGATAGCGTTATCCACCTTTTAAACAACTGGCGAAGAATGATTTTCGAACTTACCACACTTTTTAGGGCTACCAACCACCCGTACCGCAGTCTTGGCTTGGCAAGCCTGTGACTTAAGAACGCATTCACTCGAGTAGTTCTTTCCGTCTGAGCCGCAAACAGGGTCATAAATGTCTGGGCATTCTGTGACGCATTGACACACAGGATCACCAGCTTGAGATATCTGGCAGACACCATGGAATGGACACTTGACTGACAGACAGGGATCGTCAGAATGCTCTGTTTACAACAAAATAAAGGTAAACATGAGGTGATATTTACGCCACAGGACAGCCAACCATTCGAAACAAAATCAAGTTACGGGGCAACTTCTGGACGAAAACATTTTTGTTGCATGATGCACAATAACAGAGTAACGCATATATCAGACGTTAAAGAGCAACTCATGATATTCAGTGTCATTTATTGGGCCCGGGCTTTAGCCTCTGTGACTTGTTTTTCATAAGCGCATTTAAAATGTCATGATTATTAGAAAAATGTTTTCTTCCTGGTTGTATGGTGTGTACAGTGATAACTCTTATTTGGTTGTTGAATGGCAGACAGGCAAGATAGTAAAAAAGTTGTGAATCACTGAAAAAACAAACAAACAATAAAACAGCAAGATTTTTATCAAATGATTTAAAACAACATGCACTTAAGCAGTCTCGGAAGAGAAGGACAAAGAAATATTACAGAACCCAACAAAACACTTGATAAAGACAAACAAAATTTTAAAACATCTTTGTTGTTCTTATTCCTTTCCTTCTGACAACCTAGAAACGCAAACACTTGCCGAGTTTTAATTCTTTTTCATGTACTTAAGACCATGTTCTTTTGTTTAAGACCTCGTTCATTTGTTGTTACTCTATTTGTAGATCACGTAAGGATAATGTATTTCGCACCTTAAAAGAGAATATCTCCGTGAATAAACAAAATGATCTACACTGGGACGACAGAAAATAATGGCGAAAAAGGTTTTCTGAAATATCGAGCAATGAATACAAGTAAATCTCTTTCGTCATACTAACCTCCACACTCTCCCGGATGTACAATTGTTAAGGATACTCCACTTTCACACGCAGCCAATTGCAGAGTGCAATTGTTAGAGTATGTATTGCCGTCCGATGCACAGTATGGCTCTAATTCTCTTGTACATACTTTATTACAAACACACGCAGCCTTGCCGTGCTTTACAACACAACTTTCGCCCTGGTGACTGCATACAAATCCTTCACACGGGTTGACACTCAAGCCTAACAATGAACAAAAAAGTAAACAAAATAATCAACAAAAACAGAAATAAATAAATAAATAAACGACACGTTTGAATTAGAAATTCCGACCCTTTGTCTTTTTAGTTTTCTGAGCAGGTAAATTTGAAAAACGAGCGACATTGACAAGTTCTACACGCATGTTTGTTTTTAGTAGATTCACCCTGCTATCATGAGCATCCACTAGCTTTTTTTTTAATTCGATTTTTTAAAATTTTCAATTGGCGAGATTATGTGTTAACAGAAAGTTTACCGTTTACCAATGGCCACTAGTACGAGCAGAAGTAAGAAGCTACTAAGCATGCGCAAATTCTCATATCTATAATGGACTTAGCTGGTTGTAACACGCATTAAGTTCTGAATTTATCGTCTACTTCTGTTTTAAAATTTCATAGTCCAGTTTCGAGTTCGCTTTGACTGCTGAATGTAATCAATCAAGTCGCAATTTTACTGGACAGGGCTGGCCTCCATCTGAAATGAATATATGGTACTCACAAATTTCGAATTCCAAAGCCGACCTGTTTTTTACAACACTGTCTATTATTCATTCCACATTTTAGGCACCTTCCTGCCGGTATTTGTGTCATTGGCTTTTTCATTAAGCAGTAATTTAACATATGACTGAAAAAGGACTATTCTCTTTAATAGTTTTTTTTTACGTCTTGTTCGCGTTCTCGATACGTATGTTCAAAAGTGATGTTACACAAGACAATTCGCAACGACGATTTTTAGCGCAACACAGCGTTGCAACATTGTTGCGACATTGTTTCGAATAGTGACAACACTGTTCCAACATTGCAACGCTGTGTTGCGCTAAAAATCGTCGTTGCGACTCGTCCCGTGTAACATCACCTTAAGGGGGCTCCCTAGAGTATTTACTAATAACCCTAGCTATCTAGCATACGTTACAGAAGGAAATCTAGTTACTTTGTCTATGCGATTTGTCTTTGGAAAGTTTCTGCTTCGTTTATACAGACAATTTACTCTCAGATGGAGATCGATAATGACTTGTAACCGGTGTAACATTGTCTCCTCTCATAAATGTTTGACCTACACTAACCAACCTTTTTGCACAATGAGCTTCAACAGCAAGTCAATAAAGTTTTTTAGGGGAAATATTTCGAAACTGAGAGACCATGCCTGTTTTATTTTTGCGTGGACGTCGCGCGGATTTTAAAGTTCGCACTATTCTAGTGCTCAGGCTGCGCACGGCCAACTCATTCTTTGGAGCCACCTTAACAATGTACTGTCAAGTAAAAAGAAGAGTACGAGGAAGAGCACGAGAAGGTCTCGCACATGTTCGCGTGGTCATTGTTGATGATAAAACTCGTAATCACGCCGGAAACGCCTTACCCCGCTCGACTGAACGTTACGTTGCTGTTTCTTGTATAAGTAACTTACATTCTCCAAGGTGTTTCAGTCCCAGTTTAAAATGTTTAGTATGACAGGCAGCAGCTTCTAGACCACACATGTTTGAATACGTCTTGCCGTCTGTTCCACAAACTGGACGGTAGTCCGCTGTGCAGATGACGGGACACCTACAAACAGGCAAACCTTCTTCTAATTCACAGCGCGTGCGAGGATAGGGGCACCTGTAATTCTTGCACGGACCTGTCGAAAGAGATAATGAGACCATAAGACTGCTTCTCCTTAGGAGGCGCTTCTACAAATAGACTACTATTACCGCCAAGGGTGGAATGGAAAGGTTTTTTCACAACACGGTCGAACTTCCCGTTTAAACCTTCGCGATTACATGAAGTCAGTTCTGCGACAACAGCAAAAGACAAATTACTTCGTAGATTGTAATAATTTCTTTACTCACTTATACACTTGTCCTCGCAGCTTTGAACGGTTTCAAAGTTGTTGCCGTTTCCTCGGCAACCCCCGTAAATGAATCTCTCGCATCGTTTTTTGGTGGCATTGAAGAAGTATCGTGGCATGTAACCAAAGCACGGCCCTCCAACAGGAGGCAGATCACAAACTGATGAGTGGAGAAAAATAAATTCATAAAAGTTTCTTTAACATAACTGAGGGGATAAGTCACAGAAGTGTTATCCTTTCCATTTAGTATTAACAGTTACTAGGGACAGTGTAACAGTTTTTATGTGGGTGTTGGTATGGGGGTACAGTCCTCCATTCACCTCTAAACAGTGCTACAGTCAAACAGACAAAACCGTGGACACCATAAATCAAATTTCTGGAATGTACGTTATATTGCAAGAACAAAGCTAATCAAGCGTCAGTAAACCAAACAGCAAGCAGCAACGTTAATACGCTTATGATTTTTTGACTTGCTCGCGTGTCCTGATCTTTGTTTTGACCACTCGTAATACAATAAACATTCCTGAAATACTTTCAGTTCATTTGCCTTACTCGCTGTAAAACTTGATGTTAGCTTCATTTTGTGCAACACGACAAGCAGTTTTCAAAACGTTTGAGAGATAATTTGGTATTGAGGTAGTGAAGGTTAACAGGAGCTGTTTACAAGAAAGGAAAGGAAGAACCCATGTAGCCACAGGTAGCCCAAGCTTACTATGAGAGCCCTGAACAACATTATCCTGCTTAGCTAATCGAGAGAACCGTTCTCTTCTCTCTACTGTCATCTGGGTGAAAAACTGTCGCTCAAAAAAAGGCATTAAACAGTGCCTAGGAGGTCTGAAACGCAGTCAGAATACAAAGAAACACAAGAAGACGCTAAAGGTAAGCTTCAAAGCGATATTCAATTTACATTTTGCTAATTTAGTGAGCAAAGAATATTTCTCCATACAACGTCTTATAATTTTCTTGCTGTATGAATAATTAATTAGCTTGATGGGTAGTGTTGTTTTCGGGTTCTTGGCATCCTAAGAGGCCTGAAACGCAGTCAACACACAAATAAATGTAACAAAATACTAAAAGAAAAAATTTAATGCACGTTTCGCTCAATTATGGAGAAACAGGATAATTTTCATACAACGTCTTACAACCGTTGTCGATTAGCTAAGCAGGATAATGTTGTTCAGGGCTCTCATAGAAAGCTTGGGCTACCTGTGATGTAGCAAGGTTGTCTAAACTTTAAACAACTTTCGACTACCGCCTACGGCTAGCTTGTCACATTGTTTGTTCTCACCCCAATTGTCGTCACCTATGATCTATCACTGAACAAGCGCGCGGTAACATGGAATCGTTTTGTTAGATATTCCGTAGCTTACTCCCATTACTTACCACACGGTCCAGGGTGTTTAACCTTTAAGGTACGAATGTTCTCTGGTTTGCATGCTTCCACTTCTAATTGGCACTTGTTGCTATAGTTACGTCCATCCGTGCCACAGACTGGTGCAAATTCCCGAGTGCAAAATTGTGGACACAAGCATTCCGCTGTGCCATTCTTATCCCTTGAACAAAAGGTCTTTGGGAACTTGCATTTTTTACATGGGTCTTTAGCAGGGGGAACTTTGTGTAATCGGTGAGGAACCATTCCTTCAATAAACAAGCACGTTATAACGTGATTATAATCTGTCGCACAGGGTACAGCTCGTTAACCCTTTTTAAGTGAACGATTTTCATCACGTGACCTAGATATTTGACACCCCCAGGAAACGTAAGTGCCAGTTTGACTCTTACCAAGGGGCTTTCTTGGGATTGCAAAATAAGTATTGGTGCTTTGACCTTCAAGAGAGTTAGTTCAACAGTTAGGGTTAGTCCTAGCCTCGGGCTGGGGTTTGCGCTTCAAAACGTCACGTGACAAGTATTTTCATCCACGCTGCAACACTCTAGGGAGACTAGCTATACACTGCTGTGTATGTTGAATTCAAAATAATTCGCACTTAGTCTTTACTTTCAAAAATCGCCATCCCCTTACTTAGTGTCTTGCGCTTTGGCTTAACATGGAGCTCTTCGAGGCTTGTAACAACTAACCTCCCCATCTTAGTCCTTAAATTTTGCTTCGGGTGACACAAAACTTTATTATACTACAATATTATTCTTACTGCAAATTATCGTTAGTTCGCAGAGTTTACCATATTGAAATGTCAACTTATGGACAAAAAGCAATTTTAACTGAAGTCCCAAGAGTAACAATCACCAATTTTATTTCAACAATATCCACATATCATTAAGAGAAAAAGGTGATGAGAATCAATGAAATGGTCAACAAAGGGAAAAATGTTTGATCTTTCATCAATTCTCCCAACTAATAATTCAAGGAAATGTATGGAAATCAGTGAGGAGAATCTGTATGTTGATATTGGGGCTTAAAGGGTTAAATAGGTTCCTACTGATACAGTACACCCCGCGTATAAGAACCTAGTGGACTCCTGGCAGAAATTTGCCACTTTAATACCCAAAAATACAAGAATCTGTTTAACCAAGCAAGATCAAGCAGGTTCTTATTTATGGGTTTCAGTTAAATTATGTAAAACATCTTAACGAATGAGTTGACTTTATATAACAAGAAAATACTGTAACAAACTGTAATAACTAATAAAAGTGTTACTGTTATTCCTACAACAAAAACAAGTTAATATGAAGTACAGACTGTAATTGTCTTCATGGGCCTTGCATAAAGGAGGTTTGTAATGAACAGTTTTGAATAATTACTGTATATTTATGAACCAAACTCAAGTTTCTTTATTTTTCTGGTAGTCAACAACTACATCTCCTTCATAGAAATGAAGGACCCACTTAGCCTAAATTGCCAATACGTATCCCAAAATACAAGAACCAATTTTGTTGTTACAGGCGGGTGTTTACTGCACACACTATACTACTTACGTGGTAGAGCCGGTCGGGGAGGGCCACGCCTTGGTACCGATAAAGGTCTGATACAGTTCTTCTTGCAGCCATCATAACAACACTTTTCATCTGCGTCACAGCTTGCGTCATCAAAACATTCATCTTCATGACCATCCCAGCACACCCGTGGGTCAACAGAAGGACAGAAGCCTGGGTTGTCTGTGATGAAAAAGGAGAAGAAGAAGAAGAAGTGTGAGAAGTAGCCAACTGTGTAGATTTCCTAGCAAACCATATGGCTGGCGGCACGTCAATAGATAATACAATTGTTTCAACACAATTCCCATGTCTTCTTGTAATTAATTGTAGGAGCAGACAGCTTATAAGGGCACTCTTACGAGTATGGAAAAAACTAAAGATACCGTAAAATTCCGAAAATAAGCCCCGGGGCTTATATTTTTCAAAGGCCCTTTTTGAGGGGCTTATTTTTGGAGGAGCTTATATTCGGAGGGGCTTATCTACGGAGGGAAATTTGCGTTTCAAAATCGATTGGGCTAGCCTTATAGTTGGAAGTAAATTTACCCTTTTACTTTGTATTTGAGGGCAATTTTCCAAGTACAACCCCCGGGGGGCTTATATTTGGAGGGGCGATTTAACGGAGGGTTTTTTGCGTTACCGGTTTAGAGGGCTTATATTTGGAGGGGCTTATTTTCGGAATTTTACGGTATATTAATTATTTGCAGGTATTTAAACAAAACTACAATACTCCTGTTCTGTTTACAAGAACTGTATATAAGTGCTATTAAACTATCTAGGAGAAAGACAAGAGAAAGGATTGTAACGTGAGAAAACACCCGAGATTTTGGCGACGCCACCGACGCGAAATGACGTCTGAGAAAAGAGCGTAAAAATTCCAAACTGATGACGCGTCACTACCCAGATCTGGGTAGTACATCTGATTGTTTGAAGCAAATTTTGAACCAGTCAGAAGCACTACCCATATCTGAATAGTGACGCGTCATCAGTATGGAATTTTTGTACTCGTTTCTCAGTCGTTATTTTGTGGGGAAACCACTCGTGGCGTCGCGAAATGTCAGGTGTTTTCTCAGGCTAAGAAGATTGCAACTTGAAACTTCACGCCACGTGTTTATGCCTCCGAAAAATTGCAAAAAGTAATTCGGTTTTGATTTCTTTCCACTGATTCACTCGAATACTACGTTTTAATGTTGGAGGTGCCGCTCGGGAGAGTGAAAATTACTCGCTCATAGTTTGCCAAGCTCACGACAAGACTAAGTGGCATCTTCAAAGTAAAAAACAGACCTCGCACTTCGTTAACAATAGTATGATTCAGGGGTGTCACTAAGGGCCCCTAGCAACTATGAGCACGACTCTCGGCTGCTTGGAGAGGAAACAAAAAGAAAAAAAATGAAGCTAGCTGTTCAATGTCCCGCCTATAAATTGCATATACCCAGAAACTTAAAATCTTAATGACAACCCTGATGATTTGCTGGGCTCAAACGACTTTTTTTAGTTTTGTAGATGAAGCGATTCCTGGCTGAGAAACATGGTTTGCGTCTCAAAGATTCACAACAATTTCACAATGTTATGACTCAAGTGATCATCAGTAAGAGGACAAACACATAAAAAACTGGCATCAGTTTGTTAATTTTCTCTCAGCTAGAGTGCAAAAATCCAACTCTTACTTTTACATTTTCCCCTGGATTTGATTTTTATCATCATTCCATGGCTGCAGGCTGCGACTCGCATTTGACATTCATTGCTGTACGTCTGACCATCAGTTCCACACACTGGATTGTAATCTGCTGTGCAGATCTGTGGACACGAACACTGACGCTCTCCAGAGACAGAAATACTGCAGCGGGCATACGGATCAGGGCAAGGCTTCAAATCACACACATTCAAGGCTGAAAATAAGATAAGCATGCGTAATCAAATAGTGACGAGTGAAATAAAGGAATAAGTTTCGCGCGCGTTTTGTCTAAATCCTAACAATTTCCCTAGCCTTTACTGTTATAGCATGGGTGACAAATTACCCTCACAATCGTGGGTTTTTGATTTGTTTATCGAATTCAGAACTCTACTCACTGACAAACTGAAAAGTTTAGAGCGTACGTTTTGACTTAAGTTCATAATTTTCCGACAAAATATCTGTGAATTGATCCTTCTTGCTTTTCCGTGTGTTTAGGTTTTGTGGAGCGTCTTTTAATGCGCTGGCATTTTCATTCATTACAATTTTAAACATTGACGCCATCTTGGCACGAAGACATAGGGAACTTTGCAAAAGTAATTTTGTACTTTTTACATGTGAAGTTATGAATTAACGCTGAAATTTTGCGCCAAAATTAAGGAGATTTTCTCACTCATGATAGTATGGAATATTTTTCGTCCTTCAAAGCAACATTGCATAGTTTGAACTCTGTGGAACGACAACGATACAAATCGAACTGTTGATGCACTGGGACTATAAGTATGCCGACTGAAATGCAAATTAACGTTCACCTTAAGTCCAAATATTTTTCCCAGCTAACTTACATCCACAGTAGTCTTGGCATTCCTCCTCGTTGTCAAATCTGTTGGCATTTCCTTCACAGCCACCGAATCTAAACTCTTCACATTTGCGTGAGGTTGCATTAAAGAAGAATCGTTTCATTGAAGCTCGACAGCGACCTGTTTCAGGTGGAAGACTGCAGATCTGGGCCACTGTTAACGGAACAAAATAAAAGGAAAACCATTATGAATTAATTCAATCTTACAAGAAATGTATGAAATACTTTGGCCTTCTGCAGTGTTGGGAAGGAAAAGCTTTTAACGAGTACACTTACAAAGTGAATTAAGGAGAAGCCGAGATAGTATGCAATTGTACCTAAATTTAGATACAACATTCTGAACTCAGGAATTCACTGTACACGTGACTTAAGGAAAAGAACCGGGAGATAACTGATAGCCTTGAGTACAATCACAATGTAAGCTAATGTTTGTTGATTAAACAGTTATATCAGGGGCTTGCTTTGAATCGTTCACTTCGATCGTTTTATTAGACTGGTTTCATCGCCGCGTGTGTTGAAGTGTCCCCAAGACTGGACTGGACAGTTTTAAAACGGAGATATACAATCCTTTGAGAGAACCAGTTTTTGAAGTATGTGCGAGATCCGCCACAATTCCTACCTGTACAGTTTCCATTAGCAAGGTAAGTTAGTTTTCCAGCTGGCATGCCTGTGTCCTCCAATAAACAAGCAGTCAATTCCAGCAAACACATGTTGTTGTATGTTTCCCCATTTGAAGCACACACTGGATCGTAATGTCTCGGGCATTTCTTTCGGCACTGGCACGTAGCTTTCTTTCCAACGGCCTTGCAGACTGGACGAGGATATCTGCACATTGAAAACTTGCAAGGATTCTCTGAAGCTAAGGAAGACAAAAATAAAGTGGCTACTTAAGTTTGGGTTTCGCTTTATGGAAACGACTATGAGTCACCAATGCCGAATGGCAAGGGCATCGGCCTTGCCAGATGGATTCCCTAGGTTCATGTCCGCTCTAGCCTGCGTGGAAGGCGCTTGGAAGTAGTGGGCACAGGAAAAAACGGGCGCGCGAGAAGGAGACACGCCTCGCGTGTCTCCCTCGCGCGCGCCCGTTCTCTCTTTCGCCCACTATTTCCAAGCGCCTGCTACGCAGGCTATGTCCGCTCTGATCAGACCTTTACCTGACAAGCGGCTAGTCCTTCTGTGGTGTGGATAGCGCTGAGCACGTAGAAATGACGGTCCCATCTCAAAGTAGGAGACGTTAAAAACAGTGCCCTCAATTAGCACTTCCGTGTAAATACATTGACACTTGAATAAACTGCGTTTTTTGTCTGACTACGGCTTGAAAGGTAACGCCCCGTGCCACAACAGTTCTGTCTACTTTGTGAAGTTTTGTTTCACTCAGCTAAGAGGCCAGTTTCTAGCGGCTAACTGCCCAAACTGAGTGACACATGACCATTAACCCTTTAACTCCTAGAAATGATTGACATTTAACTTCTCCTTACAATATCCAATAGATTGCCGAGTAGAAAGGCGATGAGAGTAGGCAAAATGAGCAGCCATATGATAACTTATTGATATTATCCCGAATTCTCTTAGTTATTGTTCACTAAAATGTATAGCAGAAAGAAAGGCGAATTATTAAACAGATCCTGAGAGATGCTATTTAACACACATCAACCCACCTCTCTTTTCCGTCAGAAACCCAGAAGAGCATTTTTTAGTACATCCATCGGAACAACACTTAAGATCACCAGCGCAGTCCCAGTCGGTGGTGCACTCATCAGGCTTGAGAATCAAAGGACAAGGTAACCGCTTGATGACGGGGCACTTTCCTGGTTTGGCCTTAGCAACACAAGTTCGAACACAGTCTCGTCCCAAGCAGCATTTTTCACCCTCTTGACATTCTGAGTGATTTGAGCAGCCAGTGACCGAAGCACACATGGGGGTGGGGTTCAGAACAGGGCACTGGTCTTCATGTTTCTCTGGAGATGAAGATTAGCACATTCTGCTAAGAAGCTGAAAACTAACCTTTATGGAGTAACACTATTACATGTACTGGTAAACTAATAGCTTTCATTGTGGCTCACAAGGTTAAAGGGGCTGTGTCACGACAGTGCAGTTCATTTTCTTTTATTTTGCCAATTACTCGCCCTCAATCGCTATGGAACTTAAAGTAGGAAAACAAATTACATGTAAATGACACAATCAGAGATTAGAGACAAATAAACATGTCCCCTGAGCATTATTTTTGAAGCTGCAAACACTGAGCAGAGATAAACTTTGAAAAACTGTTAGGCTGAGCAGTTTTCAAAAACCCTGATTTCAATCCGTTTCAATCTTCTTCAGTTTTGCCCATCCGTGGCAGCTGTTGTATCTCTTGTGTTATTTTAACCTTCCTTTTATGTTTTAAGCGGTTATTTTTATGTTTCTTTCAATGTAACGGGCATCTTACAATAACCTAATTTGGCTGAATTTTCTGACACAGCTCCTTTAAGAGTTCCAACTGGCCGCAGGCAGATCAGTTGCCTGTTTACAACGGTGACCGAGGAATTGATCTCGGGACCCAGCCACAGGTTAGGGCGCAACCTCATTCCCAGGGTTCTCTCCTACGGGTAGAAGAGAACCCTGGGAACGAGGTTGGTTAGGGCGGGGATTGAATTCGGGGCCTCCGGATTACAACTGTAGCGCACTAACCGTTCGGCCACGCTGCCTCAGTTGCCGTGTGTTTGACGGTACAGAGACAGGCAAGAGATTAAGAATCAAGTTAATAGGGCAAACGGGGAACATGAGATTAACGTTGACAATTTCTTAAATAAGAAATTGAGTACATTAAAACTAACAAAAAGAGACATTAGGAGGACGAGGAGACGGGCAAGAAAGTTAAAAAACAGCGTTTGGCTGAAGTGTCCCAACTACTTTTGTCTGAGGCTGTAGGGATTCTTGTGTAGATATACATGTAGTAAACAGTAAAAGAGTATAAAAAGAAAAAAATTAATAAAAATGATAGTACAAATCAACCTTTGTAGCCGTGAACGTGGTTCTAAATCTCTCTTTTTTCTAGACATACTGTTCGATCTACACCTTGTGTATAATAAAAAGTTAATTTCCCATGAAACTTCTCTGGTCACGTTTGAGAAATAAGGAATACACAGCTTCCTTAGCAAAAGGTATATGAGTAGACGAGCCATAAACGCGTAACAAATCAAACAACCTTGTCTAACGGATGAATGGAACGGATTTGACCAACACGAAAGCTTCAGCTACTTTGGTCACTATGCACATATCAACAAACCTGTATATTATGTTTACCTTTCATTTATTTGTTAACCTACTGATTCTGTAAGCCATCTTATACTATATCAACTTGAGTAGTGCGAAATAAACGAGAACTTGAACTTAGTATTTGTTATTTGAGTCTTCTTACTCGACGTAAGGTCAAGCCAACAAAACCTCAGCACTTTCAACAGTCTAAGCAACCATGCATTGATGTTTATTGCACTACAAGTCGCTATCTAAGAAAGAATTACAAGCAATACAGACCTTCCTTACACTTTCCTGAATGCTTGAACCTAACATCAGTGCCCTTTTTACAAACCAAATACATCCGCATACATTCGGTACTATACGTGACTCCATCTGTACCGCACACGGGGCTGTATATCCTTGGACAAGCTCTGGCACAAGAACAAGTGTATTTTCCATTGACCTTTACGCAGTTTCCATAAGGATGACACGGTGGATTACAATTGCCCTTTTTTGGTTTGCCCGTATTCGCTAAGCTGAAAATCCCTAGACGAATTTTAAAATAAACAAGAAAACATTCAATAAATAAGTGACGAGCCGAAATAAATATTTACGCACATTCCTGTTCGCACTACAGTTCGAAAATAAACTTTTTCTAAGTATCTTCTCTTGATAGAAAATGAAATCGGAGTTACTGTTACACGTGCGGAAACCTAGAAACTATTTTACTGATTTTATCACATGACTTCTTTACTTTGCAAACAATGTATCCACGAGTCCCCCATAGTTTTCACTTCGATTTTTTTGGGGGGAGACAACAAAAACTTGAATTGAGAATCCCGCCATCGGTATATTTTTTTCCACGTACTTACCATGTGGACGCATGGGCCGGATTCGAGGAGCAACAACCTTGACACATTTCTTGGTGCAGTTTGATTGAAGGCAGCATCTCTCTCCAAGATTACAAATACCATCCGACACACAGCCATTCACTGCTGCACATCCTGGTATTGGATTCACCATTGGACATTCACCTGGTCTACTGCCTAAAGTAAACAATAAACAAATTAGTAAAAACTTTAGAAGCAACAAAACTCCAAAAGCGATTCTGGAATTGCTTACCCTTAATTAATCAGTCAACCAAACGTTTTAAAGCCCCTCACAAAATTACACCTTTCCACGTCTTTCAAAAAGCAACATCCAATTTCAAAGTCAAAAGGGTCACAATGTTCAAGGAACAAAAATATTTGTTTGCCAACTTACCATCGGGTAAAGCAGGGTCGACACACTTATGAGTACAATCATGATCAAGACAACAAGCCTTTCCACCACCACACTTAGGTCCACCTGTAAAACAGTTGGGTTTGGAAGGCCGTGCGCAGCCAGGCATTGGATCAATGAGAGGGCAGGTCAACTTACCAGCTGAAAATATGACAAAATAACACTTTAATTTTAGGCAAGGTTGAGTTCCAGCAATATAGGAGATATTACGATCGGTAGTAAAATATTCCTCTGCATACGTCTTTCCCTGTCATGGGAAACAAAGTTATGGAAAGTAACCACAATCGACCGGCCAATAGGCATGCTGATTATTGTGGAAATGAGACGTCAACCGCCACCAGTGGAGGTGGGGTGGGGGCGGGGACTTTGATGCTACTTCCACTGAACTCCGTTGTACTGACCAGGACGGGATTAAAACCATGAAGTTTAAAGGAGGGGATGTTATGTATTATGTCCCTAGCACAAAGGTCCGAGTAGACGAAGATTAAACGAGTTTCTTCTCTCGGAGTTTCGGTATGCACTTCATTCCGAAAATTTACTATCTGGACGTATGTTTGTCTTATTTTTAAGTCTCTCCCCACCCCCAGCCAAAAAACGGACTGAAATAGAAAGCATGCCATAGTTTCTACTCACCGGGTTTGGGTTTGGGACGTGGTGGGGGTGGTGGTGGAACAACAGCCTTGACACATTTCTTGGTGCAGTTTGATTGAAGGCAGCATCTCTCTCCAAGATTACAAATACCTTCCGACACGCAGCCATTCACTGCTGCACATCCTGGTATTGGATTTAGCATTGGACATTCACCTGGTCTACTGCCTAAAGTAAACAATAAACAAATCTATAAAAAACTTTGACTCCTAGGATTGCCTACCCCCAACTAATCAGTATACGAAACGTTTAAAAGCTCCTCACAAAATTATACCTTTCCGAGACTTTCGAAAAGAAAATTCAATTTCAAAGTTAAACGTCCGCGATTTTCAAGGAACCAAAATATTTGTTGTACCAACTTACCATTGGGTAAAGCAGGGTCGACACACTTATGAGTACAGTCATGATCAAGACAACAAGCCTTTCCACCACCACACTTAGGTCCACCTGTAAAACAGTTGGGTTTGGAAGACGGTGCACAAACAGGCGTAGGATCAATACGAGGGCAGGTTAACTTTTCTACTGAAATGCAAAGACAAAGAACTGATTAAGCTCTTTCACTTCAAGAAGTTTCCCCTAAAATGTTAAATGTTCCCTTTATTAAATGCAGAAAAAATAGTACGATGTAACAGTACTACCGAAGAGTTTCATTTGAATGGTGAGGATTCCCTCCACTGACACGAAAAGTTAGAAGTACTTGCTAAATAAATGGAATCATGCGAAAGTACTGTTAAAGAAGTTTTATTTAAATGACCACACCTTAGGATAGACCACTGTTAAGTAGATTAGGCATATAAAATATCACTGAAATCAGCAAATTACAGTTGAGTCAACTTTAAATATTTATCCGGCGACCCAGACCTAATTAGACCTAATACGCTGCTGCTGTTTTTTGGAACAAAATACCTCCAATCATCACAATGCAGCATCTTTTTAACGTGGACAAGAACTAAAGAAATATCTACTAACAATCGACGCTTGAGACTGAATTCCTGCATAGTTATCTTGGAAAGTAAATAACATTTATTTTTTGTTTAAGCAGTTGACTGTACGAGGGAAATTTTGCATAGCGGATAAATTGAGTCTACAAGTAAAACAATCTGCGAAAAAGAAAGTTTACACCAATACTATTTTAACTGATATATTACCCCTACCACATTCACCAGAATGGACTTTCCTCAGTTTCTTGCCGGTTTTACAAGCTTCCACTTCCAGACTGCACTCATTTGGATACGTTTTACCATCCGATCCACAAACAGGACGCCAGTCAGACGTGCAGATCTCATCGCATACACAGCTTGCCGAACCGTTCATCACTCTACAATACTTTCTTGGATCGGGGCACACCGTGTTTGCACACTGATCTATTAAAGGAAAAAAAATCCAGCTCACTCAAAAGTTTGGCAGCGTAACAGAATGGGTGGGTCACAACATCAGCGATTGGCGCTAACCGTTAAAACGAAATCCTTCACTTCACTTTATTGAATTCGTTGCATGTTATTAGTTATTAGTATACACACAGTGATCTTGGTGATTCAAGCAATCTGATTGGTTCGCTATCTCGGACTATGACGTTATATTCACCGAGCTAGGCGGTGAATATAAAGCAAAACAAAATCGCTGTCGTGAACTGGGTGTTTTGCCAGGCAGAGTAAGAACTTTTTTAAAATACAAGAATATCCCAGAGTTGATGATTTTGAAGGTAAGAGAAGACTTCATGGTGTGTAAACAGCGTGATTTTATTGCGAAGTGATTTACTGTAGTTGACTTACATACGCTCCAAGCAATGTTTTTATTGACCACCATAGAGGAAAGGGAGGCCGCTTTGTCACTGTTTTGTGAACTCGGGATTTCCTCGCAAAACCAATTTTGCCTGGAAATAGAAGTTACTTTACGGAGGAGAGAAGGAAAGCAAATATTTTCTAAAACTGTACGTGCCAGCAAGTTAACATTGCAAGGAACACGCTCACCTCGATCATAGCTGCTGTTAACAGCATTTGCAAGAAGCGACAAAAAAACTGTCTCATTCACGGTGAGTTGACAGAAGCAAATAAAGCTCTGTGTTTCTTCCCAGAAAGGGGAGTTATTTAAACTTTCAACGCTTTCTTTTCAATCATTGATGCTAAAGTTTACAAAACAATTAAAAGTATGATTTGCCATGTTTGAAAATACTGTTGTTATGCATCTGCTGTTTACGGCTACATGTTCGCGCAAGAATTCACTCGTCAATCAAACTAATCGTTTTTTTAATGGTTTCCTTTCTGATTCTGTTGAGATCACTTCGTGTGTATATACTAAAACAATTATTCACCTCAGGCTCAGTTAATATTGTTGATTAATCCCCTCGACTTCGTCTCGGGGATTATTCAACAATATCAACTTCGCCTTGTTAATTGTTAAATATGAACACAAAAATATAAAATACGTTAGATAAAGAAAAACAAAGTAAAGTAAAATAAAATAAATGAATATTGCAACTGGAGCAGGAGACAGGGCAATGTACCAGTTGATATCTTGCCCCAAAAACCAAATGAAATACCATAAATAACAGACCCTCCCCCACCCCAACCTTAACCGCCGTTTGCCCTCCTCCTGACGAGTACTCATTTTCTGCCAACGCAGAGGTCATGACCATGGGTGCCAACCACTAATTTAGCATCCAGAAAGTCAAATAAAATGTACGCTAAACTTAAGAAACTCGAACTAACAAATACAAATATTACCAGCCACGAAACTCTAAAGGCCTATCTACACGCTATACCTTAGACGCATGCGATGTTCTTCAATTAGCTCATAACGAGAACGGTGTCGCCTTAATCAAACCGTACAATGACAGATAACTGTTGTACGTCTGATTTACATGATGCGACTCGTGCTGCAAGTTGATCGTATGTTTCGCCATTAACTATGGTTTCGCTTTGCACTCCCAGAGTGAATAATACAGTCTTGTAAGGTGCATCTAACTTGAAATCCCGTGGTGTGACCCTTAAAAAAAAACGTCTTTTTCCGTGCTTTCAAACTTGTTTTTTAGCAATTTACAAGATGAAATGTGAAAATATGTCTAATTTTGACTTAGGCAACATTTAGGAGTGATGGGATTGGGAATAATGTAAATACGATAACTTATTTTTACCGCATTCTCCCATTGCAACCACGGTAAGTTTTTTGCCAGTCAAGCATGCTTCAATCTCAAGAGAGCAGTTATTCGGGTATGTCTGGCCATCAGATCCACAGACAGGCATCAAGATAAGCGGGCAGATTTCATTGCAGACACAGGTTGCCATGCCATCCACCACCTGGCATTGATGCCGAGAATGACTACATAGCGAAATGTCACAAGGGTCTGTTGGAACTATTGTAAATGGAAAAGTAATTCTAATTAGCCTCATCAATACCAAAATATAGCAAAGTTAAGTCCGAAATCTACAATATATTCCGTTGCCAATTGTTCAGTGCAAACTTAACAAAGAAGACATAACATTAATTCTACAGCAAAACTAACAAAACCAGGATACAAAACGCGAAAAAAATTTCTTATGAGAGTCCGAGAAAATAAATGACAAATTTCACCAGAATTGTAAAAACAGAGGTAAAACTCTGAAAATGTCATGTGTAAGATGTCATTTTGCGATATTTGACATCTATTTTCTACGGCTCCCATAAGACATTTTCTTTGGTGTTTCTACAGATGACTAATTACGTCTTTAGCCCTTGAAAATGTACAAAAGAATGCGATATGCTTTAAGTGGGTACAAGGCTTTTGTCCACTGAAAATTAAAATTACTCAATTTCCTGACGGATTCTGTCTTAAAACGTTAACATCTGTTATTATTCATTTAAAATATTTCCCCAATTCTGATTGGCTAAAAGCACACGCATAATTCACCATAACCAGTTACTGATGATCAAATTTGGATGAATTTTGTGTTTAAAGAGGAAATGAAAAAAAAATGCAGCCCGCTACAGGTTAAGGTACCGTTATCGAGAAGACCTGGGGACGAGGTTGAGTTGTTTTGGTTGTGAAAAAAAATGGCGGACATTTCACTCGTTTCAAGAGTAAGAACTACAGCTGGAACTAGGCGAAATAATAGTAAAAACATGGCAAAAACAGCAAGAAGAAAACTCGGAGGGCGACATCTGCTATTTGGAGAATATTTGCGGAGCAGGACAAACCTAAACGTACACTATCGAAGATGAACTTAACATCGACGCGGGTGAGCATGTTTTAGCTATGTTTTTACACTAGGAAATATTTTGAATGAATAAAAAAATGTGTTGATAACACCCTCCGCGATCTGCTTAATTCTTCATATCCTACTCAGCCTCATCCATTAATTGCTAAATAACCGGTTTTCTTCATTGCGACACTAAAATAGTGGAATGACTACGGCTACCACGCTTTCCCGCCAAAATGACACTGGTTTATGCGCGCACTACTTAGTATATGAGACAATCTCGTTCTCGCAGTCGTTGCCTTAGAATCGTCTTAGAATCTCTAATCTTGCGGCCAGAAAACCAGTTGGCCTAGGAGAGGTATCCGCTCAAAGAAGGTTAGGACTCACCAATGCACTCCCCCTCATACTGTACGTCAACGATTCTGTTCGCCAGACAGCTCATGCTTTCGAGTGCTTTTGCATTAGGGTATGTCTGTCCATCAGAGCCACACACTGGCGCCAGGTTTGCAGGAATAATCATTGGACACATACACACTGCTTTGGTACCCACCAATTGACACTGGTGATAGGGGTGTGTACACAGAGATGGCACGTCACAGGGGTCTGAAATTAAAACAGTACAGTACACAACACGGCTTAGCAAATATCATAGGTGTTAGGTCGGGCTCGTAACTACTAGCAGAAAAGGTGGCGGCGTTTGAACAGGGTTCTTTTGTTACGCATATTACAGGTTTCCAGAATAACTACTGCAGTCGATCGCAAACTTTACGCAAGTCAATTAGCGGCTCGAGCAAAAGTCTATAAACAACTGCTACCGTAAGAAGTTGTTACCGAAAAGTTTCCTCCACAATTTGAACGTATTGTCATCAATAGCTGCTTACTTGTGTCATTTGTGTTGCACTCTCCCTGACTTGCCAGAGTGATGTTTTGACTGTTTTCACAAGCCGTTACCCTCATCACACAACTGTTAGGATATGTTTTACCGTCTGAGCCACACACAGGTACAAACTCCAGTGTGCATGGTGTTGGGGGACACACGCACACAGCTCCTATCGATGTCTCCATACATGTATGTTGTGGGTGACTACACTTGGATTTCTTGCATGGATCTGGTTCTGTTGAGTGTAATACATATTTATCACATGTTTTAAAGGGGCTGTGTCGCGCTAAAAAAAACGCCGCGAAGAAGAACCTAGATTTTTTGAAGTTTGGCAAAATAGATTCTTATAGTTTGGAGTACTTATTGGAAGTTTAGGCTAAATAGGTTCTTCATTAGGTTCTTAATTTTTTATAAAGAAGGATACTGTTGTTGATTACAGGAAATTGCTATAAATAATATTTGTCCCGGCTTCATAATAGGAATTTATTTACCAAAAATCTAACAAAACTAGGTTAACAGCTAGAAGATATGCAGTTTTCAACAATGGTTGTAACATTATACATTTATTAAATATATTATATGTAGTAAGCTCTGAATAACTAACTAACTAACTAACTAACTAACTAACTGACTGAATAAATAAACTAGAAATAATAATAAACTTTTGCTCAAAATGTTTATGAAAAATAGTCTAACCCCACATATAAGAACCTGTTGATTTTTCTTCGCTAAACTGGTTCTTATATTTTGGAGTATTAAAATGACAAATTTCTGCCAGCAGGTTCTTAAATCCTAGGTTCTTCTTCGCGGCGTTTTACTGTATTTGATATCTCAAACAGGCTAGACCGTGTCTTCGCACCAATTGAATTCCAAAAATGGTGCTCCAGTTTTGTTATTTATATCCTGGCATTGAAACTGTTTCTTCTCGTCTATTGCTATGGATGTCAAGGATAGGCATGGATTGGAACGTGAAAAATGGGGCTTATTTTTCACGTTTAATGTTATGCCTGCATAAATCACCAAAACATTCTAAGCTTGGTCCTCCCCGATAGAATTTGTTAGATATCTTAAAACAATGACTTAAGCACAGAATTGACCTAATACAACAGTATCCTTGTAACACAGCCGCTTTAACGTAACAATAAGTAAAACAGGAATAATCGTCTTCATATAAGGAATTGCTGGGTTGCATGGTATTCATCAAATTTAAAAATGGAAACGTTTCATCAGTCATTAGGCGAGCTGCTTAATACTTTTAGTTCGTTAGGCTTCATTGTTTTGGAGCATGTTTGAACCTCAGCCTTGGCATAACGCGACATTGAAATGGTTGCAAGGAGGCTGATCACCCATAAGTAAAAGTGACTTTTGAGATTTTGCTTTCTGAAAATTGTTTGAATTTCGAGACGCCAGTGATGATTAGTAAGGTAGGAAAAAAAATTCTTTAAAAACCTCAAACATATAAAGACCGTACAGACCTCAAACTGAGAGAATTCTTTTTTTTACCCTGAGATCACCTTCCACTTTCACTACTATATCTACTGAATGGTTTCGATTATATTTGAGATAGTATGACGGTTAACCCTTTAAGTCCCAATATCCACATACAAATTCTCCAAACTGATCTCTATATATTTCCTTTAAGTTTTAGTTAAGAGAATTAGATAAAAGATCAAAGTATTTTCTTTTAGGTGATCATTTTATTAATTCTCATAACCTTATCTCATGACAATGTATGGATATCGTTAGGAGAAAATTGCTGTTGGTCACTATTGGGACTTAAAGGGTTAAACCTACTAAAAATGCTTGGACAATATTTATGCGTACTTACTGCACGTTTCTTTGCTGGCAAATGTGATCTTTTTCTGTTGCTTACATGATGCGACTCTCATCAGACAGTCGTTGTCATACACATTTCCATCGGATCCACACACGGGCGCAAAAATTTTTGGACACACCTCTGGGCAGACACATTTACCTACGCCATTAACATTGTTACAATGGGCATAATGGTCGCATTTCTTCACACTGCAAGGATCAGCTACAATACCAGCAAAACAAGTATGTTAATTTGATTTCGTGACTGTGCAAGTTTTGACTGGATAGGAGGTGAAGAACACAGGGCGAATACAGTTGAACCCCATTAAGCGGCCATCCTCGGAGTACTAGCAAGTGGCAGCTTGGCAGCACAAAAGTGGTTCGTCAACAAATTAGCATAACATGAGCATAACCTTTAGCAGAAACATCTCTTCATTTTGAAACAAACACGCGACGGGGGCAGCATTACTGGTCCACAGTCGGTCGTCAACTTCTATCTCGGACTGTATATATCTTCTTCATATTCTTGATATAAAGCCGAAATAAGTGGATTAAGCGCTTGATGGCCGCTTAATAGAGGTGACAACAATGACAGAACTCTCGCTGGGAAGACCAAAAGGTGGCCGTTTAATAGGGGTTTAAGTTTTCATTCTTTTCTACAATTAATTCGGGACTTCGATTAATGCCGCTTAATGGAGGCTCAACTGTAGTCCGTGATTTTCCCCGGAAATGCTAGAACGAGAACAATACCCGAGCGCGCGTAAAAGGAGGAAGGACGGAAGACATTGCCACCTGTCCTCCCGTTTTCGCAAATGTTCCAGTGGAAAATAAATTACCACAACTCTCAGTCTATTTTTCAGCCAATCACAAAGCGCGTGGAGTCTTTAACAGTTCACAATCAATTTAGAATCGTTTTAATCACGCTGAACGTGTTTCAACCGAAATCTAACAACGCCATATATAATCGTGGGAGCATTGTTTTGAGTTTTCGTGAAAGTGCACCCCCAATGCCCTACACCTGGAAAGATTTGAAATCCACACAAGGACAAACCAAACGTACTAAATTTCATTACAACCAAACTGTACATAGCTATAATATTACATACAAGGTTGAGCAATTCAACCGTACAGAGAACAATGAAAGTGGGCCAACAATACAGAGATAAGACTTGCCTTAGAAAAACTGCAATATTTTAAGAATGATCAACATGTAGTGACCAATGACACAAAAAAAAGAAAAAGAAAAAAGAATATGCAAGCAAAGCACAACGTTCTGATGGGCTTTTTCTTTGGAGCACAATATCACTCCAAAATTTGAGGTGTTCACGGTTTTCTGAGGGTACGTTCTTTTTGGATGATGCGAATCAGGATCAATGATCCAACATCACTCAGACCAGAATGCATCAAAGGAACCGCTAAATCCCATCTGGAGAAGGAGGATTCATTAGTTCCTTTCATGCATCATGATCCGCGTGATCTTGGGAACGAGAACGGTACTGGAGACGAAATGCTTCCCGCCATTGTTTGTGGGATCGTTACTGGGGACGCAAACAGTCCCAGAAGTCTCTGGGTCATTTGACTCGTCCCAGTTCCCTTCTCGTTTCTAAAGTGGCACCTTGAGTTTAACAGTAAATGATACGCATTAATAAACCCTTTACACAGAGACGATCCACCTGAACACTCTATTCCATCCCCTACAAATCCAGGATTGCAAACACATCGTCGGCCGCCAAACACCAGCTCTACGCACCGGCCATTAGGGTGGCACTTTTGAGGGCATTTTAGTTTACCTACAAAAGAAGTTAATCATGATTACTCCTGGGACCAGTTGCATAAATCCAATTGTTATACAGCTGGAAATTTTTTCCCACCAGCGCGCGCTCTCATTGGTTACCTCGAGGTCACATGACATCTAACAATGAAACTGTTTCCCGCTAAAATCTCTGAACAGTGCCCTGCTACCCACGAATGTTGACCGACGACCGCCGTTACAGCGAGGTTTAATGAATTTCCAGCTTCATCATTTCCAGCTATATGACAAAATTAATAACTTAAAGACTGGTCCCTCGGGAAACAGGTAATTGTGTTTCCCTCGAATCTTGAGATTCTCGGCTAACGTTTGACGTTCAACCCAGTCAAACTCCAGCTTCTTCAATAGGCCAATAGGTCGATAGGCCCCTTGCAGCAGTCACATCGGACAACAACGAATTACTGGCGAGCATGAAACGCAGTCGGGCAACAAAACAAAGATGACGTTACTGTTTTGCACTCCCTCAAGGTGTTTTTATACACTGTGATTGCATTGTTTAGCTGCAGAGGGCTCATAAGGGGACTCTGGGCTAAGAAAGCGATCGCCTATAATTAACCTTTAACTGAGCCGTATAACTAAATAGCATCATATTTGTGCTCATGACCTTACATTTTTATATGGCGGGATCATGGACGCGCGGGAATGGTGGGAACATGTGTTCACTTTAGGCATCATCATGTCACTTTTTTTTGTAAATTTTGCCTCGTGGAGTTCCGGATGGAATTTAACGGTAGTCCCCGAGTACAGCTCAAAATATGGCAACGGCGCATTAAAAAGAGAGCAGCTCAAAAGTCGACACAAAAAACGCTGCAGAAAGACAAGTCCAAATATTTACACGGATGGACAAACCAAACCCATGAGATGCACTCGAGTAAACTTAAAACAGCGGTCGGACACGGCTTTTCTTCCAGTTTCACTTTGCCTGAATTTGTATGAAAACGTCATTCATAACACTCACGAATCACCTTTACGTAGCCGAGAATTTGAAAACAAAAGACGTTCTGCTCGGCTAATAAGTTCTCCGGTGCTCCTATTAACAAACAAAATGTCCAAGACCATCAATTTTACCACGACCCAGCCCATTTAACTCACCAAACTGAACACAGTCTCTCTGGCAGCCATTGAAGCAGCATTTTCCTCCTCCTTGTTGATCACAATCAGCGTTACTCCGGCAAGTATCTCCCCTACGATCACAGATTCCATCTAGACCCTTCCATGGACTGGGGCAGATGTCAGGTTTGTTTCTAGTCATTCCACCTGTGAAACAAAGCAAAAACATTGACGCCAGTGAAAAGACCCATTAAGGCGGCGTAATCCGCTTTACAGAGTGCGACACTTCTTCCTAGCCGTCCAACTAAGCTTTTTTTCAAACACACAGTTGTCTTCTAAGAAAGTGCCTACCCTGGCCTAGGCGTTTAGACAGCGGGTAAGAAATGAAGTCGACGAGGTAAATAGCGCGCATTGAAGGGGCCAGCAAAATATGGGGCTAGGAGTTTAGACAGCAGGGACGAAATGAAGTCGAATGGGAAACAGAACGCAAAAGAAGGGCGAGGAAAAAGTAAAGTGACAAACGAAACTTTTTGACAAGGCGCGAGAAACGTGTCATAATAGTCGCGCTCATTATCGTTTACCATTTACTTCATTTGGAGTTTAAAATGCGAGTGACAAATAATCTGGGATTCTGAGAAGGAAAAACAAGTTTTTGGCTCAGAAAAACCTCTCACATATGCACCATGTTCAACTACGCAAGAACGATTTTTGCAACAAATATATTATCTGTGACGAGCAAACTCTGCTTCAAAGCTTTTAGGGTGGCGACGGAAAGATGAATTCCACTGCAATGGCCAGAAGAGTACAACAACATGTACACGCCATTGATGTCCATTAATGAGGCAAAATTCTATTTAACAGCCAGAACAAGAAACAAACATATACCAATGCATCATGTAGACTGTGACCCTTCAGGATCAGATATACTTATGTTATTGGCACTTCTCTTCCCAATTGAGGGATATCGTGAAGTCACGCGCGAAAGACGTGCGAGAGGAGATGCGAGCAAAGGAATGGGGGGAAGGGGGATGGGGGATGTCCTTTTTTTTTTACCTCCGGCCCGCTCGCTCGCGCGTCCTCGTGAGTCTCGCTCTGTTCGCCACTCGAAAAGGAAAGCTTGCTCGCAGACTAACATGTTACTGAGATAAAACCCTGAGTATCTACCTACCACATCTTCCACCTTTTACGACTCTGAGGCGTTCACCACTCTCGCATGCAGCGACTTCCATAGCACACTTGTTAGGGTAGGTCTCGTTATTAGAAGCACAAACAGGAGCGTACTCAAGAGTGCAAGCCATGTTACAAATACACACAGCTGTACCATTTTGGACCTCACATCTGTGACGCTTGTGACTGCAAAAGCTGATGGCACATGGGTCAAATACCTTGGAACCTGAAACACACAGATTAACCAAACAACAATCATGTCACAGTCATACCATGCACTATCCCTGTAAACTATTGTAGCTATACTACAATTTGAGTAGCGTTTGAACGCAAACGTATCTCCGTCGCTTCACTCCAGGTATCGACTTGTTGGCACTACTTTATAACCCCGAAAACACATTGGAATCAAAGAAAACCTTAAAATAATGGCTTAAAATTCCTATAATACTATCAAGGGAACCTTTAAGGGCAATTTTGATTTGAAACAAATGTAAAGTAGGATACTGAGGCAACAAATACAAAAACCAGCTAAGCCACATTAAAGCCAACTTTAGAACTCTGCCGTTCGCGTGCAAATGTTAGTATCATACAAATTGTTGAAAAGTTGAAGCTTAGCAAATGCAGCTCATGCCACGATCCTCCCTGAATACGACACTACACTGGCCAATGGTGTAACTACAAAGGCCTATCAAACTCCTCAACAAGGATGAGCGTGGGGGGAGAGGGTGGTAGAGTCACACACTACAGCTGATGCAATGCATAACCATGAAACCATGACAACCCTGAGTGGCATCACTGTCGCTCGGGTTCGAGTCCTGGAGTTCACGCCATATGTGGGTTGAGTTTGTTTTTTGTTGTTTGAACTCTCCTTTGCTCCGATAGGTTTTACTCCGATACTCCGGTTTTTTCCTCTCCTCAAAAACCAACACTTCCGAATTCCAATTCATTCTGGAACGCAAGGATCCATTCAAAGAGTTCTTAAGAATTCCTAAGAGCTTAGTGGGTAAACAAATTACAGTTTAGCCACGTTTAATACTTACATTCTCCATTCTCGACCTTTTTAACGGCGCCTCCGCTGTTACAGCTAGCAATATTCAAGGCACCTATGTTCGGGTAGGTCACTCCGTCTGATCCGCATACAGGGAAGTATTCCAGTGTGTTGATCACAGGGCAAACACATGTTGCCGTCCCATTTACCACTTCACAGGTTGCAAAGGGATTACTGCAGTTAATGTTGGAGCAAAAATCCTCAACGGCAGCAGCTGAAATTATGAGAGCAGTCTTAGTGCGTATAGTAGGCTGATTTAGCAACAGGACGGGAACGTCAGTTGACGACGGGAAAGCATGCGGAAACGATTCAACACGACTTCCGGTGCTCAATTTGCCGCTCTGCCATTGGTCAAGCCAGTTGTTTGATGTGCGCGAGCCGTCGTCGACTGACGTTCCCGTTCTGTTGCTAAATCAGCCTAGTAAAAGATTAAGTGAACATGCTAGGATTAAAAAAGGTACCGATCGCACTGTCAAACTCCGTTAATACGGACACTGGTGGGGCCAAAGAAAATGTCCAGATTAAGCGGGTAGACTTAACAGAAAATGTAAGGACTTTCTTTACCCAGGGACAAAGCAAACTGTCCGTAATAATAAGGTTTCTGCATTATTAGTGACCAACATCAATTTTCTCCTAACATTATCCATACATTTTCAAGAGATAAGGTTAGGAGAATTAATAAAATGATCACTAAAGAGAAAATGCCTTGATCTTTCATTACATTCTCTCAACTAATTCTTAAAGGAAATGTATGTAGATCACTTTGGAGAATTTGTAACTGTATATTAGGGCTTAAAGGGTTAAGTGGGTGTCCATAAAGCGGGGTTTGACGGTATTTGAAAGCATATTTTAAACAAGAGAATGCACAAAAAATATGATAAATCATTACAAATAAAATCAAATATGAAATTAAAGGTTGATTTGTGCGTTTTATTTCACATGCTCTGCCCGGCCAAATTTCTTTTCTGATACATTTGAAGTGACAGCCGGGGTTCAAATCTCAAAGGTGACGCGTTTTAAGGGCAGAATTCACTGTTGGCTCTCGTCCTTGTTTCGGGAGCTGTTTTTTTTTTTTTAAAGTAATCCAGTTTTTTCTTCTCCCCAAAAATCAACATCTCCAGTAAATATTTTTGTTCACAAATTTGGCAGACGAAGATCAATTTTCTGCACGTGATAATAAATGACTGTTAAACTGTGACACAAGACGGATCGAAACGCACCGATGACATTTAGAGTCTTAACAGCCAATAACATCAAGGCTTAACTGATAGACGACCCATAACATCGCGACTTAATTGATCAATCAGATAGGTCAATTGGTTGTCTTTACACTAGACTGTTAAGCAAAACTTAAGAGCTGCTAAGTTTTACTTAACTAAAAATTCGTGTGTGAAGGCCTAAGTAAAATCTCAAGTAACTTTACTTTGCATCTCATTAAAGTCAAAAGTTGAAACGATTCAAGATAGTTTCAAGCGACTTGAAAACCATCCTTAAAACCGACTTAGCTGACTTGCTGTTACTTGCCGTTTCTTGAGCTTTGAGAAAGACGAAACATGTCAATCAATCTTAATTACGTTGAGTGGGAAAATAGCCTGAAGTTAACCAAAAGTAAAAAAGAATCGGTTGCGTGTGAAGCTTTATTTTACTTGAAGTAATTAGAATTTACTTGTCTTGAAATATTTCTTAGTTTATTTAGGCTCTAGTGTAAAGACTACCAATAACCAGAGTTTAATACCATCAACTGACGTGATACAACTCAGTTTGACTCTGAAGATGACTACCGCACAGGTTGTCGAAACGTCAGTCACTGTCAACAACAGCAGTCCTATTCAGGACTACGTTAACCCATCAATCCTCCTCATCTATTTCAGTTGTATTTATTTGTAATAATCGTGATCATCAAATACAAAGAAGAAGAAGTACATATTCTTACCAGCTGTCTCTAAACTTTTATTACATTCTCCTTTGTACTCCACAGAGACGATCTTGCCTGCCCGACATGACTGCAAATCCATCATGCATGTGGTAGAGTAAGTCTGGTCATCTGTCGCACACACTGGGTCGTAGTCAAGAGCACAGTAAGATGGACACTCACAAACAGGCTTGCCCTCTTCTGATCCTATGCATTCCATTGATGGATGACCACAGGTGATACCACTACACGGGTCCTCTGTGAATTAAAAAAAAATCAGCAACAATTTTACGATAATTTTGTACGTTACTTCTTTAAGGAATTTAAGCCTCCATTTACCACTTTACAAGTGAGAGAGAACCTGGGCCTAGTTATCTTTCGCAAGGACTTTTGGGATCTTACCGGGGACAGGGAAAAAATTTGCCACTACAACAATTTCGATATGTTAAAATTCATACTTGGCTCCGAGGCTTGGTGAATAAAACAAAAGAAATCTTACCACACTTTCCTAGCAAAGAAGGAGTAATCATCATCTGCTGTACGCAAGACGCATTCTTCAAATGACAGATATTATCATAAATTACTCCATCACTGCCGCAAACAGGATCCTTTTCACTACTACAGTTGGGACGACTTCCTGAACCTGGACATACGCAAGTCACGCTACCATTCATGATATCACACTCAGAATAGAAGCCACATTTTACTGAAGCACATGAATCAACTGAAAAAAAAAAGAAAGAAAAGAATTAGCTAGCATTGAAAAAAGCAATGACTTATACGCTGACATCAACCGCCTAGCTATGAGTGGTAGCGGTGGTTGAAGGAGCTATGTCACATTTTTGTATCGTTTTGCAAAGCTAAAACGTGCCTTTGCTTCAACTGAATACTAAAAATAATGGTCTGGATTGAGCTTCGCGTGGCTTGGATGACCACGTAAAATGGCAGTCCCGTCCCCAGCAGAGGACGTAAAAATAGTGTCCTCAATTAAGACTTTCTTGCTAAATACAATGATACTCAAATAAAGTGTATCTTTAAGTCTAAGGTATTGTACCTCATAAATATTCTACACTTACCTTCTTCGCATTCCCCCTCGTAATCCACAGCGATGTTTTTCTTTTGCACACATGCTGTACTTCTCATTACACACTCATTAGCATACGTTTTCCCATCTGTTCCACACACTGGATCATAAATGAAGGTGCAAGCAATATTGCACTTGCATTCAACTGATTTACGGTCTGCACTGCGAACACACTGACCGTAGTAAGGACAAGTGGTTGAAAGGCATGGATCTACAAAAAAGTCAAAGCAGATCATTTTTTTTAAATAGGAGGTAGCATGTCCGAGCGATTAGGGCGCTGGGATTGTAATCCAAGTTTTGAGTTCAACTCCTTGGTCACGCTTGCCAATAGCCAACTGATTCGCCTGCGGCCAGTTGGGATTCTCAACCTTGTGGGCCACAATGAAAACTACAAGTTAACCAGTAAACTCAGTATTGACTCAAGTGAAGTCAGAACAAAAAGAAGACTTGGATACATTTACTAGTACCACCATGGATGAACTTTCAAGCGATTATAAGCAAACACTATTTGGATCCGCAAACTTCAAATACGATTATCCGTTGAGTCAGGCGCGTCGGAAGTTTGGTAAGCAGGTTTAACGTTCAAATCGCGTCGTTACTACAGGTAACTTACTCCGTTTTAGTGGCAACTTGTCGGCCTTTAACGTCATTAGCAGCAAAGCACGCAATTCAAATTGTGAGGGATTACTTTTCCCTGTAGCTCTTCTACAATGGTTATTGGCCAGAACCTCTTTAGAACCTCTAATTTGATAGGTTCTTGTTGGCCCGAAGCTCTATTCTTTCAGAGTTGGGGTTGATTGTTGATTGTTTTGTTTGGGTTACGGCTATCTATTCTTTTCTAAACCAATCCTGTGAGCCGTTCTTAGAGCTTCCGGCCCACCCAATTTCAAGACAGTCTTGGATTCTGGATTCCTTATTGTGGATTTCGGATTCCAGGTATTGCATTCCGGATAAGCTGAATCACCAGGATTCCGGATTCTACAAACAGAAATTTCCCCGATTCCAGAATCCGTGTTCCCTTACATGGAACGAATGGTGCTTTTTAGCAATTTCAAGAGAGCTGTTGCTAATGACGTCAAAGGCAAACAGGTGGCTAATGAAAGTAGAGCAACATGCCCGTCACGGAGTGACCACAAAAAAATTGTTAAGACCTGGCGCGCCTTAGTTAACTGTAACCGTAGAAAATGACTCGTGTAAAAGCATTACAGCAGAGCTTGAAGCATTCTCAACACTGACCCATGTACTTCATGTGCATTCGTTACCTCTAATAAGCAAATCTGCGATGATAAGCTGGGCTGTACTCTAGCAGCGCCCGGTGGCCTGTGGCGCCTAACTTTGCTCTTGGGCTACTAGAAAATCTTACCTGTGTTGGGCGCCCTGGATTTCACAATTTCAGGGCACTGGCCTCCATTCAATTTCTCTTAGAGCGCAGCCTTGATAACATAGGTTACATGTATGTAAGTGTTACCTGGAGCAGTACAATTAGGCCTTCCCCTGGTTCGAGTTCCAAGCAGTTCAGTACCATAACTGTCAACACACCAACAGTGACCGGTTGAAGGATGACACTGCCTTTCTTGAAATCTTCCATCGTCCTTGCAGCTTGGAACAAAACGACCCAATGGTGGGAAAAGAAATGATTCTTCAAACCTTTTCTGGCAGGTAGACAAACCTGGATTCAAAGAAAAAAAATAAGTATGCTCGCCAGAAAATCAGAATTAACAAGGTACATGTTGAAAATACGTCTAGTAATGTATCTCATCTGACATGTGCAGGATAAAAAACTGTGAGTTCTTTATAGGATCGAATTCCGGCGCTAATGTCACTTTTTGAGAAAAAGTGTAACATTTAACAGGAAAATCGAATGTTTCTTTCCGTAGAAACCTAGTTTGTGTGTATCCGGTACATATATGTTGCTTTCGACTTCCTGTGGCCACTAGGTTCTTGCTTGATTTTGAAGCTAGGCATTTATATGAGCATTAATGGTACCAAAATATCGAAAAGATCTTCCTAAAACACTAGTTTATGTAAAGGCCATAGGACAAAGAAACAATTCCGAATCACACAGCACTCTTGAGAGCAAATTCTCAAAACCATGAACTTGTACAACCCAGAGACATATTAAAACTAAGCAAATTCATGTACATGAAGGAACTTGCTCACTGACACTAGGCTCGATTTCCGCCGCACGGTTCTTCCTGAGAAGAGGAAGAGGCGCACGGGCTCATTGCCCGAACAGCTGCTGGTAATCGAGCCCGAAATGACACATGAAACGACAAAACATATCTTGCGCTGCAACGAGTATGACACTGAGTATAGCTCTTTTTCTCTCACATACATTAAGCTTGACAATACAGTTTCTTTTCTAATAGCCATGCACAGCTGTCGCGTAAGTGCAGATAAATAGCGCTGCAAAGTCTTTTCATTTTATGACCTTTAGGTGATATCACAACTTAATCATCTCTGTGATTGGCTGCGAAAAAACTTAGTAACCTACTTTAATACTAAAACCAACAAATCTTGCGGCGCTAAGAGCACCCTTCCCCAAATCTGCAATTTGTGAACATCACCTTTATGATCTGCCGTAGAGTAATGTCTTCAAAAGGAGAGTGGGAGTTGTTGCGTCCGTTTGCACGGGGCTAAAAGTTTGATCGGTCTCAAACTTTGGGCAACAACTCCCAACAACACGAGACAGGGTGTGCAAACGGACGCAACATGTAACATCCAACAATGTTGGGAGTTGTTGGCCAACAATATTGCGTCCGTTTATACGTACATGTAGCATTAAGTAATGAACTTGTTTCTTCACTAACCAGGGTTAACGCAGTCCAGTTGGCATCCATTAAAACAACATAACTGGCCACCCTGGCAGTCGACATCTTTACTGCACATATCACCACGGCGATCACATAAACCCTCCTGACCCAGCCAAGGCTTTGGGCACTGTCCTGGTTTTGTTTGAGCTTTCTTGTGAGCCTCTGTTGTGTTCACACACATGCGTTGACAGCCACTGAAACAGCATTTCTCATTTTCCGCGCAGTGATAGTCCATTCCACATTCGTCACCCATCTTGTCGCAGAAACCAGTCAGACCCTTCCACTGCTTAGGACAAGTTCCATTCTTTCCAGCTCCTGCATTCATTTCTAAATAACCACAACATTATTAGAACAATCAATCAATCAAAATACAGAGATTCATGGGTTAAAATTTGAACAGTAACTAACCAACGAATTGCCTAAAATTTCCACTACAAGTTTCAAATTTCTTCAGAGGAAGTTAACGGACAGCAGTCGTTCAGCTCCACAGCTAGTCTGTTAGCTTCTGTTCCACAGTCTTCGCGCACTAAACATAAATGAGCGCTGTCCATATGACTGTACCCTTGGTAAAATCAAATTTAGAGTGCAGTTTCGTGTTTGCCTGGAATGGGCTGTGCTGAAAACTTCTCAGCGATGAAGCTTCGCCTTAAAGACCATCCTCGTTTTTATCCACGCCATTCGGTCGTCTATTGGTACAATCACCAGGTTTAACAGGTGTACGGAGCACAACAACTATGTAATCGCACGTACATTCTTTGCCGCCCTACACCACTACAATGGGACATTTTCTTGTGTCACTACGACATTGTGTGGACGACACGAACTAATGACAATGTATTTTCCTTTCTCTTTTAGTTTAAAACTTTACCTTCAAAAGAATTCACTTACAGTTACATATGACAAATTGAGCACGTTGTAACAATCACTATGTAGCTATTGATGAAATGACGTCCGCATTGCATTTCGATCTACTTTAACAACGTTAGTCGTGAAAAAGAAATCCGAGAAAGAAATCCGCCAAAAAAAGTGTGCAGCGCGTTCAGAGTTAACCCTTTTCCAGGAACAATTCTAGATATGTGAAGATTTCGTTAAAAAATCGACGACTGATTGAAAACGCGCGACAAAAACGACGTTCGCATAGAGGCTCACTATGAAGTGCGAATGAACGCATTGTAAGTAACATTTTCCCAGCCTTTCTTACCTGGATGCGAGCAGTTAAGCTCTCCTCGTGTCCGCGTTCCCTCCAGTTCATTACCAAACTTGTCTACACACCAACAGAACCCTGTTGAGCCATGACACTGGATTTCTTCATAGTCTCCATTTACTTTGCAGCTGGGACCAAAGGCACCAATTAAAGGAAGTTCATTACCAGATGCACCATTGGCCTTCTTGTGCTTCTTGCAAAGTTTAATACCCACTGAAACATGAAAAGATCTAATGAGTTGGATTTCGATTACGAAGAGCCTCAAAAACTCCATAATAATCCATAAAGAAAAAACAAAAGAACTTAACGTGTGATGGGTGTCTTTATCTCTGATACAAACACAGCTTAACTTTATGTCTAACGTTTTGGACCTTGAACTTATACAAATACAATACTGTACCGTACAAGATATCTTTAGCGACGAACCATTCGCGCACTGTGCAGTTTCATTAAAGTATTGATTTATATGAAAAGACTCTGAGTGGTCGCTTGCGAGAGCTTAAAAACAAAGGAAAAGTCCAGTTGGGTAATCCCAAAGTGGCTGCGGTCTCTTGCAAGAGCTTTTCATTACAAAGTTTAAGCAACAGTTCAAACGGGGTTCCACAAAAGTGGTCGTGACTAGAGCTGGTCGCTTACGAGGGTGGTTACAAGGCGGGCTTCGACTGCATTTGTTTTCGAGGCCCAAAAAAGTTACCGAAATAGGCCCCTGGCCTAAGTAAAAAAAGTGACACCCATGAAATAACTACCTTTAATGTGACCCTTAGGCTTGATTACCACCCGCTGTTCGGGGGAGGAGTGCGGGCTCGTTTCCCAGACAGCAGCTGAAATCGAGCCCATGTGGCCCCTTGGTTTCGTTCCTTTGGTATCTGAATCAAAGGGCTTTAACTGTATTATATTCCCTTCTCTTGAAGAAATTCCTTATATTCCACTTACCGGGAGGTACACAGTCATTTTGGCATCCATTGAAGCAGCATCTGTCATCTCCACTGCAATCAGAATCCTGAAGGCACATGTCACCACGGTAATCACAGATTCCATTTTGGCCTTTCCATGGTTTTGGACATTTACCTTGTTTGTCTATAAAGGAATTATTTCACACAAAATGAAGAGGTTAGGACAAGTAGCTGCATAATGTGCCCAAAACAAAATAAATTCTCAGAGGATTACCGGCAACATATGTCCTGATATAAAACAATAATGTTTCATAATACTACACCTGCGTGTAAAGGGTAATTTTCCACTGGCTGAGTAGCCTGTTCCAAGCGTTCAGATAGTGGAGAGCGGTGCGAAGTAAAGAAAGCGATGAAAAGTAGAGGGGCACTGGGGAGAGAGATGCTCCTCCCTCGCTTTTCTTTTTTTCGCGCTCCTTTCTACTTCGCACCGCTCCTCACTATCTGAACGCCTGGAACAGGCTACTGGCTGAGTGTAACGAAACAACTGGAAAATCTTTTTCTCACACACTGCTTGGGGCCTGGGTATAGGTCATGTGATCGAAAGGCGGGCCGTTATGTCCGATACCCCAGGGCTGGTGGATGTTGGTATTACAGGGTTGTCACTAAGATTTCAAGTTGCAGGGTAAATACAACAAGTAGGCGGGGAATCAAATAGCTAGGGGTTTCTTTTGGTTCTATTTTTCTTTTATTTTCCATAGAAAGTAGCCGGGGCCATGTTCATAGTAGCCGGAGGAAATCCCCGGCTCCCGCCTCTTAATGACAGCCCTGCTTGGCCAATGGGCAAGTTAAGTGTTTTGGGAAATTCAAACTATTGTAGAAAAACTTAAATCAATGCTCATCAAAAACCATTTTTTTCTAGCTAGCTAGGTGAAACGCCTTTCAGGCTAGTACATGGGTGGGGATGGAGGTGGGGTGGGGTGGGGTGAGGAAGTTGGGGTCATTATTTTTGTACCTTGTGGTAAGCAGACGGCTGAGCCCCACACTGCTGAGCCTGGAATTTTGTTGCCATCTTTGTCCACACACCAGCAGCGTAATTCATGACACTGTTGGACTTCATACTCTCCATCTGGTTTACATCTTGGCACAAAAACACCCAGAAGGGGAGGGTCTAATGCCAGTTTGTCCAAGGCTTTGATGGTTTCTTCCTGGCACTTTGTTAGGTTCACTAATCATTTAAAAGAAAGGTAATTACAAGGTTTTTTTTTGCAAACCGATTTCCAAGTTTAGGGCCATAAAAATCAGTTATTTTAACAAGTTGGTTCTGTATTAATAACTTTTTTACATAGGTTGCAGGCCAGGGCCCGGTTGCATAAAACACCCATGACAATTACCGGTATACACCTACGTGTACAGTAAAACCCCGTGAAAAAGAACCTGGATTTTAAGAAAATATTACGCTAAAATTTGCCAGTTAAGCCCCCTCTATTAAATAAGAACCTGTTTAGCCTAAAATTTGAAACAGGTTCTTATTTTCTAAAATCTATGAAAAATTTCTAAAGTCAGAACACTTTGGTAAATGAGGTAAGACAACATTCAGAATCCTCTTTGGAGACATTGAAGCCTTATCACTCCAAATGTAATGTAATGGTATGCAGGATTTATAATTAGGAATAAGTTGAACCGTTAAATAATCTTACCTATATTGTACTTTTTTTTTCCTTAGAAAATAAGAACCTACTTAAAAACCTAAATAGGCTAAACTTGTGCTAACTACCATTTATATAAGAACCTGTTAAGACTAACTTGGAAAGATCCAGGTTCTTAGTTGCGGGGTTTTACTGTACCTGTAACAGAGCCCTAAAAGTGTTCGAAACCTTTAGACACTTTCTTTACACTCGCCCATGGTCAAAAAAGTAAAAAAGAATGGGTCATTAATAAAGTACTATAACAAAGGTACGTGTGCCCTTAACTGAGCCCGTAAGTTATCATGTAAAACAGAAACTGAGTGCTAAGTGCGTACCATGCAACCCCTGTAAGTGTACCCAAAACGGATTTGTAAGTGACCTACTTAAATGCAGGTTTTATGCAACCGGGCCCAGACCCCAATGCATGCATAAGACCCAAAAAGAAAGCATGCTCAGAGAGTACAAAGTGATAGCACCTTAAGTGTGACAAAATTATTTACCCCCCGAGAAACAAACATGAGCCACTAATAGTTCCAATGTAAACTAAAGGCAACTGAGATGAAATCTTCGAAAAAAAAAAGCCTGGAGTCAAAGCATCCAGTATCCTTTATTGAGCTGTACATGCAACAGCTGTGGTTGGTGGCCACTATGAGCTTATGCATTAATTGAACCTTCCACATTTTTTTCCTAAGTTTTGACAGACATGTGTATGGTATTTTAAGGTGTGATTTTCCAGCCGTGTTAACTGGTCCCAGAAAAAAATTGAAAAATTCATAAGGGTCTATTCTCTAACCTGGTTTGACACAATCTTTCTGACAACCATTATGGCAGCATTTGTTTCCAGCTGAATCTCCACAATCGTCATCTGTATCACACATATCTCCTCTCCTGTCACAAGGTTGTTCTTTCCATGGGCTGGGACACTGACTAGGCCTTTTAGATAAATCCCTCGTACGGGGCTTCACACAGTCACGCTGACAACCATTGAAGCAACACTTCTCGGAGTCTTCACAGTCAATGTCAACACTGCACATGTCTCCACGACGATCACAAATGCCATCTTGCCCTTTCCATGGTTTTGGACAAGACCCTATCTTATAAACAGGTATGGGTTCGATACAGTCTTTTTGGCATCCATTGAAGCAGCACTTTGTTGTTTCATTGCAATTGTTATCATCATCACACATATCTCCACGACGATCACATACACCATCTCGCCCTTTCCATGGTTTTGGGCAGCGGCCAACTACATGTACAAAGGTGCTATTTATTTCTGGCCTTCCCTTGGGTGGTGTCACACACTCCTGTATACAGCCAGTTGCACAGCATTTATCCCTGCCTTTACAATCATTATCATACTCGCATTCATCTTCAGTCGCTGTGCACGACTCAGGGGAGATGAAATTCACTAGAGGGCACTCCCCAGGCTTAACTTCAATTGGTGGAGTGATGCATTCTTTAATGCAGCCAGTATCACAGCACTTGTCTCTTCCATCGCAATCAGAATCTTCCTCACACTCATCTTCAGTTACCTCACAATCTTCAGGATTAATGTAGTCTAAAATAGGGCACATACCAGGCTTCTTTACAGCTGGAGGGGTTACGCACTCCTTCAGACACCCAGTCGCACAACACTTATCTCTGCCTTGACATTGTGTGTCATCCATGCACTTGTCCTCTGTATCTGAACAGTTCTCAGGAGGGATGTAGTCGGTAATTGGACACACGCCTGGCTTTGGGCGTGGCTGAGGCCTCTTCATACACTCACTGAAACATCCATTAAAGCAGCACTTGAGGTGACCAAAGCAGTCATCATCCATTTTGCACTCATCTTTTGTAGTTTTACACAGATTAGGATTGATAGCATTCATGGCAGGGCAGACACCAGGTTTTATTCTTTTCGGTGCCTCTGGTACTCTGCAATCTCTCTGACAGCCATTGAAACAACACTTGCGATTCCCTGGGCAGTCTGTATCTCTATCACACATGTCTCCTTTTCTGTCACAGTCCTTGTCACCTTGTGGCACCCTTGGGCACTTGCCAGGCTTGTTTGTAGTCAGTGGCATCATGCATGACAATCCACATCCCGATTGGCAGCACTTCTTATCATCATCACATTCATCATCTGACTGGCAAGTATCCTTTGACATTATGCAAAACATAGGGATGCCTGGAATTCCCCAGGGACAGCGACCTGGTTTTTCTAAAAAAAATTCACCACAAGTAAAGTTCAGGGTTCTCAATAGAAGGCGGCACCCGGCGATTGATCACCGCTTACTTTGGGATTTAGAGCCGCTTACTTTGTGTTTAGGTCGCTTTTCTTTGCTTTGTTTTGACGCCTCTGGCTTTGCTGAAGAGCCTCCTACTTTATCAGTGATCACCTCCTACTTAAAAATCTATTGAGAACCCTGAAAGTTCATGATTTCTTGAATCCACCATGGGAAGGAATAACAAAAAAAACAACAACTACTCGTCACAAAATGATCAACAATCATTTGGTCTTTCAACACATAAATCTAGAGCCACAAACATACTAGTACCTTTTCTGTCTTTAGGGGTACGATTGGAAACTGAAACATAAAATTAAAAATAAATGATCAGTTAATAAGAAACATTAACAACAAAGCAATCCTTCTGTATGTGCTATACTTCTATTTCAAGAAGTTTAAGGCCTGGATAAATAGCTTTTAAAAAGAAACAAATTTTCCAAAAACTGTTGGTGACATCTCTGGCAGACAACTCAAGATAGACTGAGCTGAAATACATTAGAAATAGAGAAAGGCCTTTTTATCTGAAAGAGAAATTACATATAACTGTAGTTTTGTACATGAAAGTCACGACAGTGGCAGATCCAGGGGAGAGGCCCCTTTTTTTAGACCAAACTGAGGCCCAAAGGGCCAAAGAAAATTTTTTTCAGACTGCCCTATCTCATGGTCTGGATGCCCCCCCCTCCCCGCCCCCCTCATCTGAAGGTCTGGATTCACCACTGCATGAAACCATCAAGGCATCACTAAGGTTTTCACTAGGGGATGCTTGGAGGTTCCTAAGGGTATTAAATGACTGTCCAGCAAAATTTTAGTCAATTCTGCATATCTTGACAGACCCACCCCGTCATGGCTCCAATTGCTTACTGGCTGAGAACTCTGAGACTTCCAAGATTAAAAAAATGGAGAATAAAATGGGAAGAGGAGGGATTGAAACAAATGGAAGTAAAGAAAGAAAAAGGTAGAAATCAAGGGCCATTGAAATTTTTTTGTCCAAAAACAAATTTTCCTTTTTAGGGTATGCAGGCGTGGATCCATACCGGTTGTGGTAAATGACATTGCGAACTGAGCTATGAACTAGGAACATTCGAACTGCGAGTTTTGTGATAATTCGTGTAGTGTATATGAAGTGAGATTTGTCCTTATATAAGAGCCTGCAATCCTCGTGGTTGTAGTTTTACCGCCATATTGCATGGAATGAGATTTGGTGATTAAAGCCTGATTTTCCGGCAAACGTCTTCCTTAGTTCACTACAATTTAATCACCAGTCTCAATGGACAAAGTACTCAGACCGGAGCGCTTGGAAACGGACCCTAACAGTGGCGAAGCTTCGAAAGAATGGCTACATTGGAAACAAACGTTCGATAACTTCTTGGCTGTCCTACCGCAGGATGACCTCGATAAGCTTTCGGTATTGGCGAACTTTGTGTCTCCCTCAATTTTTCAACACATCGAGGAGTGCACAGAGTATGAAGCAGCGGTGGGAATATTACAAGCACTTTTTGTGAAGCCTCGGAATGAAACATTTGCCCGCCATTTACTTGCGACGAGGTGCCAACAACCTCACGAAACGCTGGATGAATTTCTTCAATCTCTGAAGACACTTAGCAAGGATTGCAATTTCCAAAGTGTTACTGCCTCTAAATACCGCGAGGAAAGCATCCGGGACGCTTTCATTACTGGGCTACGTTCACCTTCGATACGCCAGAGGTTATTGGAGAACAATACGCTAGATTTAAAGACTATGTTTGATCAAGCTCGGTCTCTAGAGTTGGCTATGCGTAATTCCGAATCCTACGCTAGTCCTCCTTTGTCTGTAAATGCAGCAGTTCCACTCACCGCTACGGAGGATCAGGAGCAGATAGATTCTGGCACACTAGCTGCAGTAGGATCAGATGCCTCTACTTGTTTCTTCTGTGGAAACAGTAACCACCCTCGTTCAAGATGTCCTGCCCGAGATGCAGTTTGCTCTAAATGTCAGAAAAAGGGCCATTTTGCAAAAGTTTGCCGTTCGAGGAAGATCAGCAAGAACAAAGTTTCGGCTGCAGCCTGGTCTCCCACACTTGCCACAGTGGGTGCCCCTGAATCCCTGTCAAAGTCTTTGGGAACTGTTACTGTCGAAGGTTTGGAAGTCAAAGCCCTATTTGACAGTGGCAGCACTGAAAGTTTTATTCATCCAAGGTTGGTGGAGAAGGCCGCTCTCACCATTCATCCTTCATCTGGTACAGTATCTATGGCTACCTCAGTGTCTAGTACAGTCAGTATCACTGGTACGTGTACCGCTAACCTCACCTACCAAGGACGTGAATATGCAGGTTACCGTCTGTCCGTCTTGCCTGGACTTTGTGCCGACCTAATCCTTGGTCTTGATTTCCAATCCCAGCACTCGAGTGTCACTTTCCATTACGGGGGCTCCGAACCACCTTTGGCCATCTGTGGTTTTAGCACGTTGAATATAGATCCACCTGAGCCGTTTGCGAATCTGGCGGCAAACTGCCATCCAATTGCCTCGAAGTCTCGAAGATATAGTCAGGAGGATTCCGCCTTTATTGATGAAGAAGTGAAACGACTACTCAAAGAAGGCATCATAGAGCCGAGCCTTTCACCATGGCGTGCTCAGGTCGTTGTGACTAAGGATGAAAATCACAGGAAGAGGCTAGCAATCGACTACTCACAAACAATTAACCGATTCACACTTCTAGATGCTTTCCCATTGCCCAGAATAACCGACATGGTCAACAAGATCGCCCAGTACAGAGTCTTCAGCACCATTGATCTTCGAAGTGCGTATCATCAAGTGCCGCTCAAGGAAGAAGACAAGCCTTACACGGCCTTTGAAGCTCGAGGCAACCTCTATCAGTTCACTCGCCTGCCCTTCGGGGTTACCAATGGAGTAGCCTGTTTTCAGAGGGAGATGATGAAGTTTGTAGATGAGAATGGTCTTGAGGCGAGCTTCCCCTACCTTGACAACGTTACTATTTGCGGCAAGGACCAAGAGGATCATGACGCTAACTTGAAACAGTTCCTTGAAGCTGCTGAACGCAAGAACCTCTGTTATAACACTGAAAAGTGTATTTTCTCAACCCGGTGTCTTCCCATCTTTGGATACATCATCGAAGAGGGTACCATACAGCCAGATCCTGATCGTTTACGACCCCTTCGAGAACTCCCCATTCCACACGACCCAAGGTCCATGAGCAGGTGTCTCGGATTATTCTGCTATTATTCACAATGGATCCCAAAGTTCTCGGATCGAATCAAGCCAATTGCCTCTTGCAAGACATTCCCTTTGCCCCCACCAGCTGTTGAAGCATTCGAGAGCCTCAAGAAGACGATAGAAGACGCTGTTGTCACTGCTATTGACGAGACTATTCCCTTTGAGGTTGAAACCGATGCTTCCGAGGTAGCATTAGCGGCCACTCTTAACCAGAATGGAAAACCTGTTGCCTTCTTCTCACAAACTCTTCAAGGCAGTGAACTGAAGCATGCATCCATAGAGAAGGAGGCCCAGGCCATAATAGAAGCGGTGAGGCATTGGAGACATTTCCTTGCTGGAAGGCACTTCATCCTGAAAACTGACCAGAAATCAGTGTCTTACATGTTCGACAAGCAACACCGAGGGAAGATAAAGAACGAGAAATTCCTGCGTTGGAGATTGGAACTCTCCTGCTTCAGCTTTGATATCGTCTATCGGCCAGGTAGAGATAATGTCCCAGCAGATACACTATCCAGGGCTATGTGTGCCATGGCCACTGAAGATTCCCTCTTCAAGCTTCATGAGGCTCTCTGCCATCCAGGCATCACCAGACTAAATCACTTCGTGAGAACCAAGAACTTACCTTACTCCCTTGAGGAGATTAAGAAGATGACAAGCCGGTGCCCTGTATGCTGTGAATGCAGACCTCAGTTCCATCGCCCAGAGAAGGTTCCCCTTATCAAAGCCACTCAGCCATTCGAGAGAATCAACATCGACTTCAAAGGCCCCCTTCCCACTAATAACGGAAACAAGTACTTCCTTATGGTTGTTGATGAGTACTCCAGGTTCCCGTTTGTTTTCCCATGCCCTGATGTGTCTACGAACACAGTTATTAAGTGCCTTACATCGCTGTTCTCACTTGTTGGAATGCCAGCATATGTCCATTCAGACCGCGGAGCTTCATTTATGAGCAGAGAGTTGCGCGAATTCCTGACTTCGAAAGGGGTGGCTTCAAGTCGAACTACCAGTTACAACCCAGAAGGAAATGGTCAAGCGGAGAGATGCAATGGTGTGATATGGAAAGCAGTTACTATGAGTTTGAAATCCAAGAACCTACCTATCAGGAACTGGCAAGATGTCCTCCCGGATGTGCTACACTCCGTCCGCTCTCTTTTGTGTACTGCCACCAATGAAACTCCACATGAGCGATTCTTTGGTTTCTCACGCCGATCGTCCGCTGGCGCCTCCATTCCTACCTGGCTAGCGACACCTGGGCCACTGTACATGAAACGTCAGGTACGCACAAGTAAGATGGACCCTCTGGTGGAAGAGGTGGAACTACTCCAAGCAAACCCTCACTACGCGCATGTGCGTTATCCTGATGGTAGGGAGACAACAGTAGCCACGAAGCACCTTGCGCCGAAGGGCCAAGTTGTTGAGACCCTGCCAGCACCAGAATGTATTCCTGTGGAAGCAGAGAACTTGCCAGTTGACACATCTGTGGGTGTTTTGCTTGATGCAGAACCATCGTCTGTGCCCGAACCTCCACCTGAACCTCAACCTGAACTTACACCTGCACGGAATGTGGAACCTGCACCTGTTCGTCGCTCCCAACGAATTCGTCGTCCAGTAGTTAAACTCAATCTTTAAGGGCAGGGTGAATGTGGTAAATGACATTGCGAACTGAGCTATGAACTAGGAACATTCGAACTGCGAGTTTTGTGATAATTCATGTAGTGTATATGAAGTGAGATTTGTCCTTATATAAGAGCCTGCAATCCTCGTGGTTGTAGTTTTACCGCCATATTGCATGGAATGAGATTTGGTGATTAAAGCCTGATTTTCCGGCAAACGTCTTCCTTAGTTCACTACACCGGTTTCCACCGTTTTACGGAAATTGGTCAGATTTTTCATTATAACTATATTTAAAGTAAAAAAACTTTAAACTTTCCAAGTTAAAATCTGGAAAATGGTTTGTATAGTCAGTAAATTTCCTGTCTGAATGACTCAGAAACCCAGAAAAGGGGACTTTGGGGAGTTAAAATCCAAAAAAAATTCCCGGGGAAGCATGCCCCAGACCTCCGTAGAAGTAGGAAATCGGTCAGTATTTATCCTAGATCCGCGCCTGGTATGCCCTAACTTCAACAGCTGTAAGTTGTAAACAATGCTTTGTGCGGCCAGACAGTGGCCAGATATAGCTCAACAAGCTACTATAGTGTTTTCAGCAAAATTTCCAGGGACAAATGGGTTACTTATGCTGTGTTGTAATGAAAAAAAAAAAAATTTGATGATGGTCATATTCTCACCTGTTTGACACTTCTCCTGACAAATCTCAAAAGTTGGAAAGTTGTTGCTGTTTCCTTGACAGCCCCCATAAATAAACTTATCACATTGTCCTGAAGTTTGATTATAAAAATATCGCGGCATATATGCCTTACAAGGACCAGTCTCAGGGGTTAAGCTACAAATACGGCTGGCTGAAAGACAAGAAGAAAAGAAAAAAGATGGCATGCACTAAGACTTAGAGATGACAGAAAGAATGGAGTCTTTTTTGTTATGACCGTTAAATCTCTTACTGTAACTGTAAGCAAGTGAGACTGGCATCTAAATGGTGACACATGTAGCCTACATTCCAGTCAGGAGTACAATTAAGGCAATTGCACTAGGAATGAAGACCTAACTAGCACCAACCAGTGTCTCCCGTATCTACCACAATTCATGTATGAATGTAGGAGAGCTGAATGCACTAACTTCTGTTAAATTAACAAGAGCATCATCATAGGTGACCTGTACCCTGACCTGTGGAATTTAGCTTATATTCAGACCAGTCTTCAGACCTCTTGCAACCAACCACCAACAGGACAATTGGCCCAGAACTGGACAACTACAGCTAGGCAACCACACAGGGTGGAAATTTAAGTGGTCATTCTAGGCAAAGTTCAATCATGTCAAGTAATACACTATGTATGTCATTAATGTATGTCTTATTTTGGATCATTTATTTCTTATACCTGAACAAGTTTCCTCACACTTGTCCTTGGTCTTGAAGTTGTTTGCATTTGCCATACATCCACCGTAAATAAAAGGTTCACATTTTCCTTTGTTTGTGTCATAATACCAACGTGGAAAATATGCCATACACAAACCAGGTTTCTTGGGAAGACTGCAGACGTCACCAGCTAAAAGGAAATAAATGCATTAAGTAATTTATTGGGCATGTATAAAAAGAAAGATTCATAACAAAGCTGTAAACAAATGATGGCAGGTTAGTCTAGAGGACATGCAGCAGATTACCATACAAAGTGCTACAATCAGATATCCTTAAAAATACTTGTCTTTTGAAACCATGGGAATCTCAGAGGGAATAGGGACACCTAAGTTAACCCTAACCTTATTGGGCGGAGCTAGGAACTGGGTGGGTGATCTCTGTGTGTGTCAATGTGCTACAGATGAATAAACAGGACAATATCAGAGCTTAGGAAAGTGCGTTTGATATATTTGTTAGCTTTTTAGATAATTAATAGGTGTACAGGTGATAGTGCATGGGACTAAACCAATAAGTAAAGTACATGTAAGCTTAAACAACAGGTCAAACACTGACTCTGATACTCGGGATATTCTTTTTCAATGTAGGATGGTTAAAAAGTCATCTGAAAAGTTTATTGATTGAGATGTCAAAGTGTCGCATGTCTTTTTAAACCCTCGTTGTGTGACACTGTAGGTTAACAAGAATCACCTACTTCGTACTTTTTCAAATACAAAACCACCTGTTCCCGGGTGAGAAAAACTGTTGCCAATGCAGCACCAACAATCAAGAAAGAGATGAACAATGCTTTTAATACAAAGACGATGAAGAAAAAGATGAACAATGCTTTTAAAGCCTTGTTCATACTAATACGAAGACAGGAATGCAAGTCCATGAATCACCACGCGAGTTTGAGCGTCAAAGTGAGGCACAACATATGCTAGCGTCTCAAAGCAAGGCAAATGTGTGTCAACAAAAATGCAATCTCAATGGCACAGGACAACCATCAGAAATTAGGGGTTGTGTTCTCATACCTCAATCGCAATTAATAGTACCTTTTGGCACTATTAAATCACTATCAAAAATGCTTATGAGATCAAGCAAAACTATTTCAAGACTAAGATACCTAGTGGCAAAACATTAGCCCAATACTCCATAACCTATGGAACATGACTTGCACAGGTCATACCATGGTAGCATCATGGTGCTATGACTGCAGTCATTAAAACTCTTATTCGGTGTGGAACTGGTGTTTATTTTACCACACTCACTATCATCGTGCAGCAATGACCAGTCACACAACAATCTTGATATGACTATAACACGACATTTGTCCATGTACTTACCAGCATGGGAGCACTTCCGTAAACACAAAATCTTGCTGTCAAAGTTGTTTTCATTTCCCCCAACACCACTGTATGGGAATGGTTGACACATTCCATTTTTGCTATCAAAATACCATCTTGTTGAAAAATTTGTACCAGTACCAATGAGCTTTTCCAAATGGCATACATGTGGTGAGGCCACATTACTGTCAACTTCTCTGGGATCTGAAATGCGACAAAATACATGCACTTCAAGATGAAACAGAAATATAGAACACAAACAACGAAAAGAAAATCAACTAAAATGAAGAAATGATCGTCAAAGTGAACACAATTTATGCAATTGTGTAAAGAAGCCTGAAAAAAAATTCAGGACTTCAACGGGGTTTGAACCCGTGACCTCGCGATTACCGGTGCGATGCTCTACCAACTGAGCTATGGAGCCACTAATGTTGGGAGCAGGTCAATCGCGAGGTCACTGGTTCAACCCCCATTGAAGTCCTGGATTTTTTTTTTCAGGCTCCTTTATGCAATTGCATAAATTGCATTCACTGCGACAATCATTTCTTCATTTTCACTTCATTTCCACAGTTCATATATGATTTATTTCATATATCATTAATGAAAAGAAAATCATGACTCACTTACACAGGACACCCACCAAAATAAAAATAAGAGCAAAGCATATAACAATATACCTGTTATTGCGACAACGACAGTAGCTTCAACAATAGAACTGCCTGAATAGGCACGGCACTTATATGTCCCAGCATCTTCTGCATGGACCCGGCGGAAGCGTAGAGTCTTTGAGTTTGATGACAACACTCTCCCATAAGGAAGGTTATGCGACATACCGACTTTTTTCCATAACACTTGGGCTGCATTCCCTTCAAATTCACAATGGATTTCGCCTCTTCTACCAGAAACCAGGGTTTGCTTTGACTGGTGAGCCGCACTGAGCTTTAAATTATCTGAAAAGAACACAAAAAGTTGTACATTAGCGTACACACAGACATTATATTCACACAAATACATTTACCTGGAGTTATGAAACATTAAAACACACACAGTCATACCTTTACATCTATTTGAATCCACTGTAATGTCAGTGCCCAGCTTACAAGATGTCCTTTCTAGTATACAGCGACTTTTGTAAGTGATGCCATCAGATCCACATACTCTTTCCTGGTGTCCAGGTCTTGGACATGATTCACGACATTGGCAAACAGCTTGATTATGATTCTTTACAACACATATTTGGCCCTTACCGGTACACCTCTTTGCACTACATAAGTCTTGACCTTCAAACAACAGTCATACAAGAAACATCAGTTTCAGTTTCACTGTAACATGTAAAAAACTCAACCAAGTTTAATTTTTCATGAAGCTTATAAAGCCCCTTCTCAAAGACAACTATCAGCACACCCTTAGGAAAGAGAGATCTGATAAAACTATAAATCACAAATGTTATGGCACTAGTAGATTTTTTTCTCAGAGAAGTTTGACAGGCACAAGCCTATCAAGCTTTGATTTTTCAGAAACAAGTCATGTCAATCTTCTACAAGAGTACCTTAATGGAGGGAGGGGAGGGTGTGTTGAAGTGTTTTTGAATAGTGGAAGCTCAATAGGGGGACATAGCTATACTTTTCTTTCAAAGGATCTTTTCATAGGATGTTTGGTATACTTTAATTTAGCTGTCTACAATATACTGTGCCATTAATGAGCTTAATTTTTAGATGTCAAAACCGGTGCATTATACACCAGGATTCAACCTACAAACCAGAGTGAGGAACTTCCATGTGCTTGTCTCATGGCATTTTAACCAACAGTTAGCAAAACCTAACTATTTTTGACCTTTTTTGTTTACATGTAGTTTTCCACTTTCAAATCTTATACTTAAACCGTGCTCACACACATAGAAGAGTGCTTTAATTTTTGTTGGAAAAATTTCACTGCTCTAAGATGTATCTAAGATAAACCATCCTGTGAAAATATTGGGGCATAGGCCTTCTATGGGAAATGCACACTCCAAGTTATGGGCTCCTGGCATTACCCATGAATGAGCTAGTTCTGTAAAATTCCACTTCATGTAGAGTTTATGTGAAGTGCAATGTTCTTTTAATTGAGCTGTTCTGGTGTGCCTAAGCAAATTAGCCCCACACCTAATAAAGGCCTTTTCCAATGTTCGTTCCCTTTAAGTCCCAATAGTGACTAGCGTCAATTTTCTCCTGATATCCATACAATGTCAAGAGATTAGGCTATGAATAAAATGCCTTGATCTTTTATCAAATTCTCACCAGTCATTCATGAAGGAAATGTATGGAGATCAGTTTGGAGAATTTTTATGTGGATATTAGAGGGGCTTAAAGGGTTAAGTCAGTCATGAAATAAAGTTAGTCAAGAAATAAACTCCTGCTCTTACGGTCTTTCATCAATGAGGGCATTAACTCATAGTTCAGACAATGTCTGCAATGATAGGAGTCTTTGACTAGACAAAAAGAAAAATGTATAAAAACAGGACACCCAACAATTACAAACACAGGTACCCCAAGCAGCAGATTATAAACAACTGGTTTGAAGTTTGTGGTTGTGGTAGCTTTTCCACCAAGAACAATAATAATTATCTCCACGCTCAAGATGGCCTTATGCATACATTAACTTTGAAATTACAAACTGTAAATACAGATTTTCAAACAATGGAATATGTTCACTGGTACTTTTATTCATTTTTGTAACTTGAATTTTTTGTTATATATGTTGTTTTGTTTAATGCCTTCAACTAAATTCCCAAAATTTAATGAAAAACCTACAAAAATATGAATAGTTTCTTAGAAAATTGTTTGGGGTAAATTTTGTGTTTATAACACGCCTTTATAAGTAATAATCCGGAGTAAGAAGGGAAGCTGATTTCTTTTGTTATGGCACATTATGCTTTCCTCATATAGGAATGTTTTTAATTTTACACATTTAGTGCATAAACCTACAAAAAGGCAGTCTACGAATTAAAATATATTTTAACTCCATTTTTAAAGGGTGTTGTTATGTGTGAAAAAATATTTAACCAGTCATAAGACTTGCAAACAATAACAACAAAAAAGTTAAACGTTGAAATGTTCCTCACATAGGATTTCTGTGTTACTTAGACTCAGACCAGATTTGTTATAAGGAAGTTGGTTAGAAAAATAGGGATTAATATACATGCTGCATTGCGGGGATTTCAAAAAATTTGATGTTTTAACCAATCAGAAGTGTACTAGAGACAACAGAAAGGATAGGTGTTCATTGCGTTTGGCTCTTTCCTTCTTATCTGGACTCTTACTTAATAGTTTATAAAACAAACACAGTATTTATTTGAAAACCTTGTCCATTATTAAAGGCAACATTTTATTGCCCACTTTTTGTAATCTGATGGCCAGGCTGCTTAGAGGCCGAATGCAGAAAATATTCATGATTACTCCCGGTAGAGCCACAAAGCTACTTTGTTGTCTACATCCTGTTTTTCCATTTACATTTATTTCGGGACATTACAATGGACCAGGCTTTTAACAGGCTGATTTTGATAAATTATTATATTAAGGTTAGGTTTTCAGGAATAAAACAACAGGAATGATGTTCATAATGATGCTTATGGTAATAATGTTCTGGAATGACAGCCACTTTATTTCTTTATTTTGTACTACTAATCCTCAATCTTATAGTGCCACATGTAAATTTTACTATCATGAAACTATCGTTAAGGGATATTTAAAGAGTTGGTCCTTACCATTCATAGCAATTTATTGACTATCTAAAGGGTTGAAACCTCCCTTTACATAGAGCTGGTACCTTGACTGATGTCTATCTTAAGACACTATAGACAGCGTTGAGTTGTTTATCGAATATAGGTTATTTTGGACAGATTTGTTGGGGCAAGTACACTATAGTTTTTATACTTGAGCAAGAGCTATAGGGCAAACTTTTGGCTAGATACATTTTGTTTCATTTATTACGATTCCAGATATTGTCCAATAATGTCTAATTAACATTGGGTTTTGATAAGTATTAGAGTTGGTGCTGCACATATGCGGTAAAAACATTCTTTGACATTTGTTTCAGCAATTAACAGTTTATATTAATTGGGGCTGTTAAGATAGCCAGCACCTACTATGCACTAATCCGGGTAAATATTTACATAGTGTATTGTAAAAGCAGATGGACTGGATGAATTTGTCTTCACATGTCAAGTGTTCATTTGAGAATCAGCATTTTTAATTTTTTATTCTAATGCTAGGCTTGGGGGATGGTGAGTCAGGTGAAGGACAAAATTCACTAAAAATGATAATTTTTTACTGCATACTCCAACACAGCAGGAGTGACCTACTGTTCAGAGAGACTGTACTCTGTTATATTAATTTTTTCACCACTGCATACATTTCCATATCCTCTCTTTCTGGTCTCTCGGTGTTCATTGGAGCTTCAACGATTTTTACTCAACTCACAGGAGATAACCGACGATCTCAAAAGAAGGCAGCTTAAGTTTGAAGAGGTTTATTTTTGTAACTTAACCCTGCTGTCCGTAAATAAACAAACCTTAATGTAAAAGAATTCCAGAACAGACTAAAAGGTCATGTCTGGGGCAGTTTTCCATGGCGTATTAATATACTAAAATGAAAACTAATAATCTGGATGACGATTAAGAACTTAAACCTTCTACTATGTGAATTAATATCAACAACGGAGTGAACGTAAGCTCTTTTCGAAATTTTGAATTAAACGCATGTTAAATACCCTAATACCAGTATAAAGAAAAATTAATGCAAAACAGAGGCTCACATAAGAATTACTCTGACAATTAGGATCAACCTTCCACTCGCTTTAATTAAGCTTAATATGTACCCATACAACAGCTGAGAGCAGACAAAGACGAAATCCGTGTTGAGAGCACCACGGTTCTTTCGTCGTAGCATATTTTATCCGTGATTCTGTGCAGCTTGAAATTTTAAGGTAAAACAACGATGGGTCATAAAACAAGCGCAACTTGCACATGTTGGGCTCTTTGCGGAGAAATTTTGAATGAGAAAGAACAAAGCTTTGCTTTAATAAAAGCAACGTCGCACCGACTAGCTGTGAATGAAAAAAATACGCTGTGCATGGTAGGAAACCTCGGATGCGACGTGCATTTTCTGCCACAAAAAAGATGCAGATAAAAAGCCTTCGAAGGAATTCACGTGCTTGGGCGACGACAATAGAATACGCAAAATGCAAATTACCGCATCTTTCCTCAACTTCAGGGTTTATACAAACTGTACGTACCTTGACTCGACGTAGAAAAAATTCCCAACAAAAGTACTAACACGCAGAAATACCCCTTCATCCTGCACGACGAAGGCTCTCTCCGCGAAGACCTCTGCAAGTTAAAATCGCTGTCTTTTGCCACCAACCCCGCACTTCCGCTTGCCAATCACTTTGATTAGCTTTCCTTGGGTTTAATTGGCTTGTCAGGGATTTTTTCTTTCCTGTGAAAATAGGCGCGGTTTACAATTGCGAAATACCAAAAATAACTCGATGCTTTTCCTGTGTTTTTTAACAAAAAATGAATTACATCGTAGACAGCATTTGTTATTCTCATTGACGAAGGTTACGCAAAGTAATTTAATGAAGTACCTTGTTTATACTTGCCAAGTGGCGAATTTGGTAGACAACTCTTGACACTCTAAATTTTTCTCGCAATCTACAGTTCAGTAGGTTTCTGTACCCTGTGACCTGTGGTGTAATTGTTTTTTTTTTTAATCGCTATGGCGGAGTCAGTCAAAAATTGTCTAAATTTCGAGACTTTGTCAAGAAAGAATATACCCGTCCTGTTGTTTTGTTAGAGTCATTATGCGCGTTGTTGATGGGAAATTTTTTTTTTCTTTTCAGAGTCAAAACTAGATGGAAGCAAATCGGTAAAACTAGCATAGTACGGATGTACCTCATGATTACGTAGGGAACGCGTGCATTCCTCAGAGTGAAAGATCCATAGCCATGAGCAAAAACGTGACATGCACGTGAAGTGAGTAGTCATTGTTTTTCAAAAGAAAGAGGAAAGAGATAGAGAGCAGCACTCTACATACATGCTCTACTCAGCTTTACATTAAAGAAAAAGTAACCTGTCGTTTCGCTTTCAGAGCCGGATCCAGACCTTGAGATGGGGGGGGGGGGGGGGGGGAGGGGGGCAGGAAATCCGGCAGGACCCTGATCCGGGAAATGTTTGCTTGTGGATTCCAGAATCCTGGTCTTTGGAATCCGGACTCCAAGACTCTGTTGGGCTCTGCTGAATCCCCTAAATTACATGGGGGGATTTGTAAGTGAAATTTTGGCGAAACGAAACAAAAAAGAAAGCCAATTTTAGAAGGACCACACCCTCGAAATTAGCCTCTTCTGAGTCTCCAAGCCAGCAAAAAAATTCAGCAGCTTACCGTTTTTCTTCAATTAAAAGCTGGGTAGAGTGCTGCTCTTTTTATCTCTCTTTCCCTCTTTCTTTCGAAAAACAACAACTCTCACGTGCATTGACTATTTTCCAATTCCCCATAATACACTCTGTCTGCCCCCCAAATTTTGCATAACTTATTGTCTTAAAATGCTCTTGGGAAAATGCAATACTCCCAGGAGCATTTAAAAACAATGGTTTATGCAAAATTTGGGGGGCAAACAGAGTGTATTATGGGGAATTGGAAAATAGAGAATATCATGTTTTTGCGAAGGTACCTGAGATCAGGCTCTATTTTCATTTCGCTTGGTAAAAATCATTCCGGCGGACATGGCGATTAGCGGTGGCCGTTAGAGAGAACGTATGAGAACCGCTCAAATTGGGCCTGATCTCAGGTTATTGCGAAGGTCTCAATGGGGTTTATCGTCAGACGTACCCTGGGTGCCAGAGGCTTTTCGTGCGCGGTTTGCAGTTTCGGTCAAGTCTTAAGCCTGTGGCCGACGAAAACGAAGCTCCCCGTCGCACGCGAGAAAAACCTCAGGCCCCAGTTGTTCAAAAGGTTGATAGCGCTATCCATCGGATAAATCTCTATCCAGTGGATAGTGCAATTGGTTTCCCTGATACTTATCCACTGGATATTGATTTATCCGGTGGATAGTGCTATCCAGCTTTTGAACAACTGTGGCCTGGTACCTAGGGTACGTCAGCCGTCAAATGGCCTAGAACTTAGCCGTCAACCGTCAAAAACTTCAAAGTATTTCAAATCTCTCTATTTCAGCTGATCTTCACGGCATTCGGTTCCTGAAGAATTTTACAGGGGCACCCAACGACTGTTTTCTGTAAAATATCTGTTCGGAGAAGCAAATATTGCCTAGAATTTTCTAATACTCTAGGATGGCTAAAACTTTCTCGTTGACCGTTCTATTCATGTACAATTTTCGAAGCTCATCTAATAAATTCCCAACGATTTTCAGACGTTTAATTTTTCACATTTCACGCCCCATGCTAAGCTATTTTTCGTAGAAAAAAAGGAAACCTAAAATTTTCGGGTTAAAAAATGAGATGGAGAGAGGAATCAGAAAAATTCTCGTTTTCGTAATACGTTAAATTGCATCTAAAAATTTCGGGAAAATAATATACTGAGGCCCTTGAAATTTTGAAGAGACTCAAGTTTCCCTAGGATGACCGAACAAATACAAGCTTTATAGGGCCGCTTAGAAAGCATTTCTAGAGATCTAAAAGTACTCTGTATACTCTTATAAAGTGTTTTCAATGAATTTATAAGGAAACCGTCGTTGGGTACCCCTGAAAAAACCGGTTCCCATGTTCTCAAAGACACTCTTTCTAGACACTCTTTCTAAACATTTGTACGGAATTATATACCATTTGTACGGAAATTTCGGTGAAAGCATTTCCGTCAAATGGTAGTCTAATTATTTTTTTTTTTTGCACCGAAAACAGGAACCGGATTGAGTTGTATCATTTACAAAATCCGGTAATTTTTTTTTGCTTTCTCAACATGAACTGCCTGGCACTAGTAATCCGAACAAATGGTACGGTCGTTTCGGTAAAAATGGGAAAAAGGAAAAATACCTCCAAAGGTATTACCTTTTTTCTGGAAAATTTCCATCGGATGAATCGTTCCATTTGAATTTTTCCCGGAATTTCCGGGTTTCCTATACAAATGATAAGCGCTCATTACCTTACTGACCTCCTTAAGTCTGAAAATATTTCGGAAATTTATAAGTGAAAACTAAGGCCAAGACAACCTCCAAAAAAAAAAGAAGTTAATATTTGCTTTAACTTTTAGACTAAATTTTCACTTAACAACCGTCAACCACCAAAACTTCTAAAACTTGACCGTCAGCCGTCAAAATTGGAAAAAATAAACCGTCAACCGTCAAAGCTACCACCCCAATTATTGAGACCCTCCTTTGTTAATAATCAGAATGATGTTTTTGCCGTTACTACCATCACTTCCCGCGAAATGACGTCTGAGAATAACCAGAAATTCATTACTGATGACGTGTCACTACACAGATCTGGGACGTCCTTCTAACTGGTTGAAGCAAGTTTCCCTCGCGGCCACGTGGCTCGAATAATAAGCTCTGGGTTGTGTCACGTGACACGTCATAAGTATGGAATTTTTGCGGCCGTTCCTCAGACGTCATTTCCCGGGGACTGACCAGTGGTGACGTTGCGAAATGTCCGCTATTTTCTAAGGTTACTCTCTTGCACTATGAAGTGGAATTCTCTGAAGGGGCCAGTTTTATTTTCCTTTCTCTTGACCAACCCGGAAGTATTAACTACTTTGGCCACTGCGCACATCTTAATTCTTTAATTTCTGGTTATCTTTATTTCTGACATTGTTCCGCAAGGTACTTATACAAATCAAAATTCCAATGCAATCAATATGTAAATAGTGCAAAAACAATAAATCTGAAAATCTGAATCTTTCTGAACTTTAAAAAATGGATATGCTCTCTTTGCCACTTAGTCAAAACAGCGCACACAAACTGATTTGGACATATGACATAGCCTTGTAGCTATATAGAAGAATACACACAGGCAGGAAGTAATCGGCTCCTGACAAAGGTTTATTCTGTTCACTATAAAATACTGTATACTGTAAATCAAATAACCTGGTAGCTCAGTTCTGCTCTACCTTAGGGATTTTAGTTTGACTCTGATGCCGCGTTAATTCAGTAACACTATATACGTAGCGCTGAGTGGAAGGCAAAACACTAACACTGTTATGTGTCCTAATTTGCATATTCTTTTGTTGCTGTTTATAGCCCTGAATCCTCGAAATATTCACCATTGAGTAGGTCTGGAAAGTCCCAGCTGGGTTGATAGCTCATCTGTAAAAGCAACGCATCTGTATCGCATTAGGTGTTACGGGACCGAAATTCCGCAATAGACTGACTATTATTTTTTCCCCTCAGGCAGCTCAGGCTTTCCTTTCTCAACTCCTTTAGCCTGGGACCGGGCTCCGCAGTGGGGGAAAAAGGTAAAAAACCATTAACGGGGTCAAATAGAGCAGTAGTCTGGGGAGGGGGAAGGGCGGCGCCCCCTTTCCCCTCCCCAGACTTCCTCTCGGCTCGCTTCGCTCGCCCATTTTTTTTCTCTCTTCTCCCCCAATGCGGAGCCTGGTCCAAGGCTACAACTCCTTATGTTGCTTATATTTCACGTGTTGGTTAAATCTATCTCCCGCAGCTCAAACATATAAAGTGATTTTACTCAACCCGCGAAATAGATAGTAGACTACAATCTGATGTCATTGTTTTGTTTCACCTGTAACCATCTGCCACCTTATTTTCATTGCAGTTCACAGCTCGCAGCCCATTCACAGCTCGCTCTTTTTCAGCCCGCTTATTCCCCAATCCCCAGGCCAAATCTAAAGAAACTCAACGTAGTTCAGTGAAGTAAAGTGTAAAATACAAGTCTTTTCCGTTTTAATTTTCTTTTTTACGCACGTTTGATTTAACCTGTGTAGCAGGCGTTGGTTTTTTCAGGGCGAAGAAGGAAATCTCGAGGAAATGCGCGGTTTGTAAAAAACTAATAACCGACGCCAGCGGCGAGTGCTACGCAGGCTACATTTGATTATGGTTTAATTAAAGCCCTATGCAAACGGAAGCAACATTGTCGGCCAGCAACTCCCAACATTGTTCGATTCGGTTCGATGTTACGTGTTGCGTCCGTTTGCACACCCTATTGCATGTTGTTGCGTGTTGTTGGTAGTTGTTACGCAAAGTTTGAAACCGGTCAAACTTTTAGCCCCGTGGAAACGGACGCAAGAACTCCCCATATTGTTGGGCCAACAATGTTCGGAGCTGTTGCGTCCGTTTACATGTAGCTTAAGAACAAAGGATAACGATCGTAATAGAAAAAATCTCGGGAGAAAAACGAGTGACACTCTTCTCCGAAACCTTTTCCTTAGTACAAGACAGTCTATTCAGACTGTTTAACGGAAGTAGATAGACCTTATGAACCACTTAAATATCTTAAAATCAAACCATTACAGATGGTTTCCTTGCTACGTCTGTTTTTTCCGTAAAAAAGTTCAAGACAGTAGAAATTCTATTTCTATAGTTCATATTTTGCAAATAGGCCACAAATTGAGTTAATGATGACATGTCGATGAAGAACAATCTTTCACAGTAATCCCTCAAAACTCTCGTAATCATCCATGGCTAAAATAAGAGCTGTCTACAAATCCATTGCTTCTCCTTCTTCTTCTCTTGACTTGGAATGAGTCAACTCGCGACGAACTTCAGCTGTTATCTACGACAAAAACGCAGACGTAAATAAATTACTTTTTTGAGATAAGAAGTTACCGGTGAATAACACTTTTGCATTTCCAGTAAGTTACCAATCTTCATCCTTGATGACTTGGCTCTAACCTAAAGGAATAGAGCCAAGTACCTGCTTTACAGAGTTGTCCGCATTAGGGAGTTGGTAGAGATTGTACAAAGATTGGTACGTTTGGGACAAAGAGAACTGTCCGTAGTTGAGAGGTTCTGTATCACAGAGGTCTGAGATACTGTATTAAAAGATCGGTACTTTTGGGACCAAGGGAACTGTCCATAGTAGAGAGGTATCTGTATTATGGAGGTCGAGATTGTATGAAGATGGGTATCTTTAGGACCAAGAGAACTGTCCTTAATAGAGTGGTGCCTGTATTATAGAGGCAGAGCCGATTGTACAAAGTTTGGTATCCCTGGGACCAAGAGAACTGTCCATAGTAGACAGATATCTATATAATAGAGGTCGAGACTGTTTGAAGATAGGTATCTTCAGGACAGAGGAACTGTTCGTGGTAGAGGGGTGCCTGTAGCTCAGAGGTTGAGACTGTATTAAAAGATTGGTACTTTTGAGACCAAGGGAACTGACAACCGGGTCCATCTAAAGCAATATTAAGCCCTCGGTAATAACTTACCTGTGCATGGACGTGAACTCTACATAATTCCATCAGAGCATCCTTTTGTTCAGTGGAAATATCCTCCTTATACCTGTTCAAAAATAATTGTACAAACTTGAGATATTTCTCACAAAAAGCCTTTTCAGACAGGTCCTTAAACATATAAAAGTGGAGGTTACCTTCTACAAAAATAATTCAAAACGTTTGGCATACATCCAACCGGGTTGAATGCCTTTGCTTTAATTTCTAGACATTACTTACCACGCACTAAGACTGCCGAAGAGCCGTAGTGGTCTTGAATGTGGAAATTTTTTGGTCTTACGCCGAAATGGGCGGGTCAAAGACAACTGCCACAAACATCAAGAAGCTTCAAGCTGCTCAGAATTTCGCGTGCAGAATCATCACAAAAACCAAGAAATTTGAGCAAATAACACCTGCGTTACGTGAGATCAAATGGCTACCGGTAAATGAGCATCTCAACTACAGAGACACTGTAATGACGTTTAGGTGCATGAAGGGCCCGGGGCCTAGCTCCCACATACTTGTGTGAGTCTCCCCGAAGACGCAAGTCTATTCACTATCATAACACTAGAAACAGAGAATCCCTTGATATTCCTCCAAGTAAGACAAAGTCAGGACAGCGACGTTTCCTCCATAGAGCAGTCAACATTTGGAACAATTTGGACAAAGACTTTAAGCAGTTATCTTTACCATCATTTAAAAAAAAAGTTGAAAACGCACACGCTAGAGAATTATTTTAACTACTGACCGCTTTTTATAATTTTATTCGTTTTTTATTATAATGTTCTTTGCTGTTAAATATTAAAAAGCCTCCTGGGGAATACTAATAAAGTATTTTTTTTTTAATTCGAAGCAATGTGAGGCGATGGCAATGTGAGGCGAGCCAATATAATATAGCCAATACAGTGTTTTCACATGACGTCACGGTGGCCATAATGGTGTCCCAAAACAATGACAGGGCGGCCATGTTGGTGTCCCAAACCAGTCTTGTGGGAGTTGAACTCTTTTCTTATGCAAACGCTTTCTTTTGTTCCAATAAATTTGCACAGACGCTGGCCACGTGAGTGAAAACACACTATATGCTTCTGATAGTACGCATTCGCTACTTCGGAGACGAGAAGAAGACTGGAACACAGCAATTGTTTCTGGGATGGTTACTAGGGACGCGCTGGTCAGCTATTGGCCAATTTGTTTTCCCTGCCCCTAGTAACAGTCCCAGAAGTCTATGCGAAAGCTAACTCGGCCCAGTTTTAATAGTCCAGTTTCGAGTTCGCTATGACCGCTGAATTAAAGAAGTGAAGACGCATTTTTTACAGCCTTAGCCTCCATCTGAAGTAATATATTCACAAATTCCAACGAGAAAAAGACCTGTTTACTACTCTGTCTATTGTGTACATTAAAATTTCAAACACTTACTTGCCGAAATTTCTGAATATTTTACTTTATGTCGAGGCTAACCCTGTATGAATTTGCCGTTAATGTTTGTATTCAGCGGTAATTTTTAATTCTAAACTGGACAATTTCGTTTCCAAAGTATCCTGCGTAACAGGAATTGAAAGGGGTAGGGGATAGGGAGGAAGGAAAAAAGGCAGGGGATTGATTCCCTTTTCCCCGTTTTCGCGCTTTTCTCCCTCCCCCTCCCCCTTTTGTGCCTGCCACGCAGGTTATTTATAAGTGGCGAATTGTCCTGCCGAGTTTTGTCCCTGCCCGTTAAGTAACATCACTCACCTTTGTACAAAAGTAAGCAAACTTTGATGCCAAAGCACTGGAAGGGAACGCTGATCAGATAAAAATCTAAAACCACAATGCAAGAGATTAAGGATAACCGGAGGAGGATCATTAGTTTTTTCCTTGAATGAGATCAGTGAAACACAAAACACAATCAGCAATAGCCGACAGCAAAAAAAACATAGATTGCTATTATGGTAACTAACAGATGAAAAAAAGGTAAAGCTTTAAGACTGTTCAAAGTCTCCTATTTTTCCGTAAGATCGTCTAGATCGAGCGCTCATCATCATCTTTAGGCTAGAAGCGGTCAGATGACCGCCTGTAGCGCTAGTTCTCGTTACGGAAAAGTCGGGGACTCATGAACAGCCTATTGAACTTAAAACATTTGACACAGTCATAAGTCATAAATAAAAAGAAAAAACTTAAGGTCAACTCACCGTAAAAAGTGATATACTACAGCATCGATCACTCTGTAGGGTAATGCATATTTTTTGTCGAAAAAGTGCCGCAGGAAAATACTGTTTGCACCTGAAATAAACAAAAATCAAATCCATTAATAACCTGGTGAGGCTTTAAACTAGCTGATGCTATTTTAGTTGATCAGTGAAACAGGAAGCAAGTTGATAAAATAAAAACTGCAGTAACAAATTCTGAAAGTTCTTTTATAAAAATTTAGGACCACTATTGTTTCTTCAGGGTTGTGACAAAGGGCGATCTCTCAAAACATCAGCTTCCATGACGGGAAAAAATTACATATTTTTAATTGAGTCTGTGGATGAAATTCTGTGGTGTGACCATTCAAATGAAACCTCTTCAATAATACCTTAACCTGATACTATTAACTCTTACTATGCCTTAACAGTCCCAACTTTGAGTCTACAGACGAAATCCTAGAGTGTGACCATTGTTTGACATTACTTCCATAAGCAAGGTGCTATTATATAATATTTCACATGATGAAATTTTCATAGCTAGGTATCTTTTATTTTGCTACATGTATTAGGGACCTTACGATCCCACAACGGCAACGTCCATGAAAACATCCCTGAAAAATAGACTCCGCATCCTTTCAAACCATTTCGCGATTATCCAAAGTCGCCCAGTTACTTAAAAGAAGGGAATTTATGTTGGGGAGGAAGAGAGGGAGCCACGCCTGAGTTCAGACAGAGATGGTAGAATTTATCGCCTTGCCGTTCCCGTCCTTAAAAAAACTTAAAATTTGGTCATTTCACGTCGTAGTCGTCCAGGTCGGCAAAGAAATGTACAAAAAAGCGTGATGCACGTGCAAAGCTGTTGTTTTGCTAACTAAACCTATTGCTTTTCTGCCGTTCCCATTGTCGACGCCGTCGTTGTTTCGTAAGGTGCCTACTATGGCAGCACTGGGGACGAAAAGGGTGAAGAAATTACAAAAAATTAGTTCAGTGGTGCAAAATACCTGAATAGTCCATCTCAGCAATCTTGAGCATGGCAGCACTTGCATGAAGAACTGGAATACTGGTCTTGGAGATTAGACTTCCTATGATTATAGCCTCACGAAGGGTACATGTTCTAGACTGCTCATTAAAGTTTAAAAACAAGAAAGCCAATGAACAGTATTTAATTCTCTCTGTCTTGAAAACTCACTGAAACAATTCTAAAAATATCAGAGACTGCAGAGTTAAAGGTTTCCAGTCAACCCTTTAAGTCCCAATAGTGACCAACAGCAATTTTCTCCTAACAATGTCCATACATTGTCAAAAGATAAGGTTGTAAGAATATAAAAAATGATCACGAAAGAGAAAATGCCTTGATGTTTTATTAAATTCTCTCAACTAATTCTTAAAGGAAATGTATAGAGATCAGTTTGGAGAATTTGTATGTGGATACTGGGGCTTAAAGGGTTAAGAGAGAAACAGCTTCTTAAAATTACAAATCCTTGCAAAAAAATTATCACTACATCACAACTTTGCTTTAATTTACTTAAAGAATATTAATGTGTTTGTAATTTTTTAATAAAAATAAAAATACACAGGTAAATTGAGACACTTGGTGTGAAACTATTGTAACTGAATATTAGGGTTTTCTGTCTGTTAAAGACAAATTTCATCGTCGATTTAATACCTTTTTTCTTCGTTTTTGTTGCATATGGTGACCAGATATGTAAGTAACATGTTACTGATATCATGTATAGCGTTATTTAAATAGACTTAAAAACGATTTGTGTTCTTAAACTGAGGGCTATCAATCATGACAAATACATGGACAGATTTAGGGAAGAGGTTGATGGGACCACAGTGCCCTACTCACCCCAAACCACCACCACTCACCACCACATTTTAAAGAATTGTGAGTATAAAGGAAGACTTGCAAACAATTCTGTGTTCCAAAACTGAGGGGCATCACGAATAATGGATACAAGGGTGGATTAAGGGCTGGGCTGGGCAACCCTTCCCCCCAACTGTATCTAAAGCTGGCTAGTGTCCTAGGTCCCCGCGATCTGAATATTCTGGATCTGCCTGAGATATTTTGAATCCATAACATGTCACATACCTCACACAACGGCAACAAAACTCCCTTGAAGAAGGCAGCCGGTTTGAACAGAGCTTTTTTCAGAGACTGAAAGACAAAGATAAAGAGAATGGGATTGAAATAGAATCTCTAAAAATAATCAATTAATGTTTCCTACAGTTAAGATAGTTTTCAGTTGAATGTCAAATGGCATTACAGCAGTGATGTAACTAGTAAATCTTATCTTTGTGGTATTACAACTCTGAGTGTCTTACCATGTAAAGATGATAGTTTAACCGCTTATACTCTGTAATGTCATCCCTCACTCTTGGGAGTAAAACTAAATTAAAAAACCTAAGAGGAGAGAAAAAAAAAAAAATTATTCAAATCAGCTCACTTAATTGAAAAAATAACTTCTGAACTTTTCTTATTTCCATGTTTATTATTATTTACAAACCTTTGAGCCATTTTAACATTGAGATTGGACACAAATGTCCTTGTTGCCTGGAACATAGCTGCTGCACTCCAATTATCAGGTTCTGTTAAATACAGGACCTAGAAGGAAGTTTAGAAGGAAAAGTTGTTAAACATTACTTTCAAATCTCTATAGAATGGCAACTCTCAGAGGGGAACAAGCGGTCACTAAATAATGGTTCCGTTTAACGGTTTTTCAATAAGGTTTTAAGTAGGTGGCAAAAGCTTTGGAGTTGGCAGAGATGGAAAAAACTCACACCAAGGCAAAAGTTTCTAGGGGGGTCAAATCTGGGCCTCGTACCATGCATTTCCAGCATTCTGGAGCAAAAATTAGAGTTTTTGAACAGAACACAGACATCATTCAATTTGGCTTTTTTACTTAGCGACAGCACATGATTCCTCTATTTTTTAAATTTATTTCTTTTTGCCATTAGCTATGAACCATTGGTTGTTTCAGTATCTGTTTTAAATCAAGTTGTTTGTAAAAAACTGGGGTAATTTCCAAAGAAAAGTGGGCAGCGAGTTCACGTGAAATAGCTGGTGAATTTCGCACACTGCCAGTTCTTATTGAAAACCCTGTGTTTACAGCAATTTACTGACAATTTTGTCTCTCAGGATCCTGGAAAGTGGCTGCTAAAGGGAGGATGGCAGCTAACTAGGAAGTTTCCTACCATAGGTTTTACTGTACATAAAAGATACTCTGGCAACAGAGCATTTATAGGGGAACTAGTAGGAAGCAAACTAAGTACACAACTTACATCTTCCCAGTTTGCAAGAGATGGAATCACCTTGAAAGCCTTGGGAAGCTTTCCCGATCTGTATTTGGCCAAGATCTGCCCTACACTATGAAGCATTAAACAAACAAAAAATCATTCAAGTGCAAAAACACAGATCTGAAAATTGTCTACCATTTACATGTATCACACTAGATCACAAATCCAGTCAAATAGCTAAAATAACAAAAATGACAATATTGATGCTCTGCATCTCCATGATTATAAAGGAAACAGAAAAGACAGGTAATGTACATCATATTAATGTCAGGTTGGTTTATGACCAAGAGCTAAGACAGTACTGTTACTTTTGGCGCTTTATGAGCTGCACTGGCTGCCAGTTTCTTTGCGTATTGATTATAAGATGTTACTTTTGACTTTCAAATGTATTTATGGCCTAGCGCCAACTTAACTTAGCGATCTTATTAGTATAAAATCGAATTCATTATATAATCTTAGGTCTACTGGTAAGCTCTTATTGGACCATCCCAAGGGAAAGATGCTTACAACATTGCGAGCAAGATCATTCTCAGCAGCAGCTCCGAAACTCTGGAATGAGCTACCTGTGGAGCTTCATCAAGCAACATCACTTAACAGTTTTAAATCTCGACTTAAAACCTATCTTTTTAAGAAGTATTTTTATAGTTTGTAACTTATTTTATTTTATTCTCACGGTAATGTATTTTCGTTTTCTTTTAAACATATGATTGTAAAGCGCTATTGATCAGCACATGTAAATACGCGCTATATAAATTGGTAAATTATTATTATGACTGGCAAGCTGTCCACAATAATACCAGTAATTATTATTAGAGACATATATTTTAAAGTCATGTTTATGGCGAAAGACAAACATCAGATTTAAGTTGAGAAATTCTCAAAATAGAAAATGAGTTAATAAAAACAGAGACAAACAATTCTGATGGATAGAACTTTAAATGGGAAACTAGTAAAACTGATTTTATTTGTGCAGTGTCATGAGCAGTAATTGACGAGTGAAGGCCAAACTTGGTCATGTGGTACAACTCATGTTTGCCTTTGGTGTAAACGTGACTCTAGATGGCTCTATTGTAGACACCACCATAAATTTGATACGTAATCCAACATACTAATGGGTAGCCTCAAAATATTATTTTTGGGACAATTAAGGGATTTATTTGCTTTTAAATTGCATTAGATGTTTGTTCGTTAACTTCATGAGAAACAAGTCTGAATGTTTAGTAAATGTGTAGTGATATACAATGCAAGGGATGTTTTGAATCTTTTAATAAAATATACATCTACCCTTTAAAAACTTCAACTAGTCTCTCATCCATCTGTGGAGCTGATGTTCTTTCTGTTGAAGAGAAAAATAATGATAATAGAAAAAATGTGAGCAAACTTGAACTTTGAGGAACTAAATGCAATCTGTTTTTAAGGGCAAAATTTTGTGACTGTTGAAAAAAAGATAAATTAAGCTGAAGAGATAGAAGATTCCAGTCAAAATCAGAACAAAAAAGTATTAGATAGGTGAATATTTTTATTCCCTTAACCATGCAAGAAATTAGGAGTATTGATAAGTCACTTTCCCTGGATCCAATTTTATACATGCGAACCTATCACAAGGCCACATCACCCTCATCCATGCCCCAATTTTTGACTTGCCAGTTCAACATTACTAGCACCCTTTAACCCCAGTGAGTAGCATCTGTGTTCGATGCCAATATCCTTGTTCTGCCCCTATGGACTCAACGTATTTCTGGAAATATGTCTCAAATTTCCCTTCAATGTGATTGGCAAATTGGCAATGGCATTTTTAATAGGCCAATCATGGTTTGTACTCAAATCCCAGTACACAGGTTGGGGCCTAGAACAAGGATTTTGACACTGTTTCGCAGACGAACTTAACCGGAAATTCAGCTCCATTGGTCGCACAGGCTAACCAAATATGTGACCTACAGAAAATTAATAACATGCTAAACCTTGCAAGATAACTTAAATCATACCCGACATCTGACTCTCTATTTCTGTCTTCTTGTCCTTAATTTTTTCCATGATCACATCCGCAAGGGTTCTCCTAGCTGGGGTATCTTTTGACATAAATGCTTCAAACGCTTGTTCATCTTCTTCATCAACCTCCTACAATGATTGAAAAGAATTAAGTAGTGGCTGTAGAAGGAAGACTTGAGAAGATGTATAATTTTAGGGGTAAATGTACCAGTTTTGCTTATGAATTTTTCAGTGGGGCTTTGGGGCTCATTTTTGCCAAGGGAAATGGGAATTTTCAGGACTCAATTCTCAAACTCAAAATACCTGGGGGGAGGGCACGCTTAAGTTTCAGATTGACTGGTACATAATACATACAATGTTCTCATAGAATTGTTCACTAGCCACAGATGCAGCATCATCATCATTGTCAGATTCAATTTCTTCTGCATCAAGGCCTTGCAATTCAGGGGGGGTTAGCAGTGTCTGTGCTTTCTTCAGAGATTTTCTTGATCCAGATGCCACTCCAAACTCAGCCTCTAGTTCATCTTGTTGTTTCTTTGCTTGTTCTAGGATCCTTCTTGAGAGTTTTTCTTCAACATACTAAAGGCAGTTGACAAAAAGTATTTTGATTTAAAGATGGATTATACATGTATTGTTACATGTAATTAAAGCTGTAATCCTCAGTTTGAGGAAGACCCAATTCTTACAACCTTATTGAACAATTATTAATAAAAAGGAACGCGTGTAAAAATGCTCCAATGAGTGACTTTATTACAAGTTTTGATATTATTCTCAATCCTCCTTTTTAAGAGCCTTATGTTTGCTAGTGGAAGAAAAAGGAAAATTTCACGTGTAATCACATTTTACTGTAAAGGCCATTTTCCAGGCATCCTTTTGACTTACTCCCAACAGGTTCCCTCAAAATAACAATTCAAGCTGATCCACATTTTAATATCCAGCTAAACTTCAGAATACCCAGCCACTGAAATATTCCCAACCACTCCTGCTACTGTGGTCTGTGGTCTGCAGTGCTATACATGTATGTACTAAACAATTATTGGATGATGTTTTTGTGATATCTGGAACGATCAAGGTCGAGGTGAATGTTCTCAGCCGAACCAAAGGCCGAAGTTGATAACACTAACGGAGACTTTGATTTAATATTTGGGATATCGCAAAAAATCGAATCTAATAATTGTTTTATTATACATTGTTTTGAAGAAAAAAATGACAAACACACTGTCGCAAGGAACTTGAATTGATGTTGTTATTGGAAGTCATACTTTGTGTGCACAACCTACAGATAAGTCAGTTATCCACTAGCAGACAATTAACTAATCTGAAGGTTGCACTGATTTCCAATATTAGCTGTAGGCTCTTAGCCAATGAGAAAACAGATAGTGAGTACAATGTATAATAATAATAATAATAATATATACCTCATTCTTTAATCCACAAATCCCAACTAAGCCAGTTTAAAATAAAGCAACCATTCTACTGAGCTTAATATTCGTCGACTTGGGACTGAGGACCGCGGCAATGGTACATCAGTACATTAACACACTCAATTTCAATTTCACGGACTATGGGACTACAGACCAGGTAGCAGTAAATTTACTCACCAACTTTCTTTTCATTGCTGCAGAATGCAATCACAGAATATTTGACACAAAAATTTGAGGCTTGGTATTATGAAATCGCTCCCAAAATTCGGCTCATTTTCAATAGATTTGTGTTTGAACCATCTCAATAAAATATATATTGTGCCATCTCTAGCAATCCCCTAAAAAACCCTGCTTCCAACCAATTGACAAACTACAAACAGAATAGAGGGCCACTCAATCGTTAAAAGGCTAAATTAAGTTTATTAAAGCTGTTTATTATTATGACAAAGTGTCGATCGGTAATTGGTATTATTAAAAACCTTGGAGCCTTGTTAACAAGCCGTTTATCGGCCCTGAGCTCTTAATGTTTGGTAATTACCTGATCCAGATCATGATCTTACCGTATCATCTGATTCACCTTGCCGCTCTCTCCGTTGTTTGAGCCTTCCAGAAGGCTTTACAGTCTTTGATTCGAGAATATCCTCTGTCAGACCGACTGAACGTTTCTTTGTCTTTTTATCTTTGCCCATAGTGGCTAAAAAAGCTTCAAAATGACTTCTAGCTCTAATACTTTACAGCCGCCATGATGAAACCCACGTGGACAAACGCGAAAACAGTCCAGCGGACAATGAATACTCTGTATAAGAAGATTTCAAAACTATACTCGTTCCGCCTCGTTCCAGGATCCTCTCTTTTCTGCCAAAAAGAGATCAGCCTCCCACGTACCCTCCCTTTTTTTCCCATCCCACCGCCTCCCCCACCCACGCAGAAAGACGCTATTTTTTCCAAAAAATTAGCGCCTGTTCTGCAGGCTAAAATCCTTACTAAAAATACGTTTATCGCAAAACCTCACGAGGCTGTAAGGGCAAGCAGTACGAATTTTGAATCCAGAATCCAATACTGTTTTGGACAGTACCTTACGTGGGTTTGCTGGAAAATCACTGAGGAGCGGGGATCGACCCTTGATCTTTCTGGTTTTCCAGGGAAGCCCTAACATGTGGTGAAAACTCGTCTGCGAGATGGGACGTACTGACAAATATTCTTTTATCTCCTGTCTGTGAACAACTGCCCGGCCGCCCTTCCCCTAATAAAAAAATCAAGGGAGGAGGCAACTCGATCCTAAAACTTTCGCAAAAGCCAACGGGACACCCTCGGGAAAAGCTCTAGTGTCCGCTTAATTCTAGGTTTCCGCTTTATACAGGTTTTGATAGAGAACGTCAAGAGGGGTCAAGTATGACGTTATACGTTTGCATTGGACTAATTATTGGAAATCATTGCAGGCCACCATTCACGCGTTGTGCGCGCGACAGATTTATAAACCTCGGCTCCACGTAGCCTGAATTTCATGCGATTACGTCGAGTCGTTATTACTCCTTCAAATGATCATGAACTTCAGGTTAGGCTTCACGAGGAATAAACAGATCATACTCTAAATCTCTTTACGGAAAGTCGAATACGGTGCTGAGGTTTGTTCAACAAATTGACAACAATGGCGAAGGGTGAATAAGATTCAGACCAAGTAATTCCACTAGCCGATAACCAATTTTTCCCACTTTTTTAACATTCGAATACTGACTTTATAAGCCATTTACGAGCTCCAAAAATTCCCACTTTCAAAACGAGGCTAAGTGCAAAACCTTGAGAAAGTGAGTTTATTTGCGTGGGAATAAAAACATCATTTTATCAATGGCTTCTTACTTCGCCTCGCTTTGAAAGAAAGGCTTGGGGAAACTCGGAAATGGCCATTAAATTGCTTTGGATGATTAGCTTCATTCGTCCAAAGATTTTTCAACGCTAGCACAACAATTGTCTTCAATCGTCCAATATTATTTTTTAAAAACAGATAAATCATTGGACGGACAACATCTCCGTGTTTTGCTTTAAAAAGAATGAGACCACGAAAAACCTGCATAACAGACAAAATAAATTGAGTGAATTATTTAACGCGGCGATTCTATTGGTCAGTAAGTTCAAAGTGATACAAATACTATTGAACGATGCGCATGGTCAAGTCTAAAAGAGTTTACAACGAATATAACAAAGGAGTCTGATGGGAGTCTTTATCAACGCACTTTTTAATTATTAACTATGGTCTTTTCCAATGACCGCTATTATTTATTTATTTTTTTTACAATAAGTCTGCTATCTAAAGCTTGTAATTTTATCCACAAATTGGAGTTCCATTGGAACCATTAAAACGTACCCTTGTAAAACCTCACACAAAAAGCAAGAGGAGTGAATACGAACGACATAATTTCAAACGCAAATTCCAAATCATGAAATGCCGTGGAAAAACATGGTCTCTTAGATAAAAACGATATAACACCATACTAATAAGGTTTACGTGAATATTATTATAATTTCTATTACGGTGTTAAAAAATTTTAAACTAAGCATTGACAACATTGTCAAGAAGGTCTTAAACAATTTTAGTAAAATGATTTTGATTACACATCCAAGGCTCAATATGAATGCACCTTTACATTAACTGTAACATAAGCTCAGTTGTATTATACAAATATAAACAAAGTGTGAAATCTTTAAATGTCCTAAGAAACAAAAGTTACAAGTATTTCCATTACTTGTTTTCATTTCTGGGAACAAACAAAACCTTTCTCAGGCTTTAAAATTGGCCTTACTGTTACAACTGAATATTTGTATGCAAACTGAACAGCATTATTTATTTGTTAGTAAACACAAAACCATGCTTTGAGAGCACAAGGCAAAGACTGCATCAAGATGGGCGTTGTTCAGCTAAGTGCAGTTGGTGGACCAAAATACCTTGCTAGAGACCATGAGATGTGGTGGGACAAGAAAAACAAAAAGCTTACGGCATATAAAAAAACACACTTTCTTTTTTTTGCAAAGTTCCACCACACCGTCACACCATCCAGGAAGGTGTTTTGTATGAGACTATTTAGGTACAAAGGGACCATTTCCAGCTTGCAACTATTAATATATTGTTGAGTAACACTACTTTTATCAGCTCCCTCGTAAGAAATTTTGTGTGCAACATCACAACCAACATCTAAGCTAGGTAGGTGAGTATTGAGTACCGAGTTTTAAGGTGTAGAGGTCTATCCTACAACTTTGTTGGTATTTTTGAGCACATAGCCTGTGCCAGGCTCTTTGATCAGTGCAGATGAGCAAAAAAAGTTAGCAAGCAGCAAAAAAAGGAACAAGGGAAAATACCGAGGGAAGAGAGAAGTGGAGGGACTGGAAGTATCTTTTAAATACCTCAGTCTACCCACTACCCCCCTAGCCTCCCACACTGGGGTTTTTAGGGGTGGGGAGGGACGAGATACGAGCTCCCCTAAAAACGCCTGCATGGGAGGCTACTACCCCCCATCCACTTCCCAAAAAACAGAATCTTGCATTGAAAAGGCAAATGTCTAAATGTGTGATGCACAGGTGGAAGCCAAACTGATCAATGTTAGTGTTGACATAAACTGTCAAAATTCCCCAGTCACAGGGTATATAAGGAGGTGGTATACGCATGCTGAAATGAGGTCTTGAAAACAATGCTAACAGGCTCCGATTCCCCCGTCTCACCAGCCCCCACATGGTTTTTGCCCAGCTTTTCTTGATATGCTTTCCCTAATCTCTTGGAGCCTGGACAGGCTAGTGTAAACAGTGTTACCAGACAAGCGCTCATAGACAAATTTGCACCTCTTGGAAATTCTGCATAAATCCTAACATTATTCCCACATCCTATGAGCCTATTTACACTGTGTCAGTAGTGCAATACTTAACTACTGGCTATAAAAATAATTACTGTTGTGTGGTCTGGAAAATATCCATACCCCTCACCCCTCACTCTTTGATTTGCACCCCTAAGCCCCCAGAATTTCCAATGATCTTCTGTGGGGGGTATGGATATTTTCTGGAACCACACGTTACCTTTTAAATATTATTTATTTCTTTACATTGTTTTCACATTATCTAAGCCATCATCCTCCGTCTGTGGATTCAGTTTGATACTCTCACTAAATGATTTCTTGCCAGTTTTACGGCGACTGCTTAATAGAAGGAAATGAGCAAGAATGGTGTTAGATAGTGACTGAAAACAACTTAAGGCGAGCATGAACCCATTCCCACCATATAAAGTAACCTTATGTGCTAGGCATTTGCTACCAAATAAACTGAATCTAACTATGGCCAGTTGATGTGATGCAAATACTGCAATGTGTGGTCAGGATATTTACATGACTGAATTAAACGTACTTCTGTATGTAGCATTTAGCCTATATTAGGCTCTTATTCAGTGCAGATGAGAGAAAAAATCAAGTAAGCAGCGAAAAATTGAGTGAACGAAAAATGGTTGAAAAAGAGAAGGGGAGAGCCTTTAATTAAGCACCTTTTTAAATACCTCAGTCAACCAGATAAAAAAGTATCTCCTTTAAAAATCACTTACCGATCAGATTTGTGGTAGAGTTCACACTAGCTCACAAATAAAAACCATTTTAAAGCCATTTAAATCCAGCATAAAACCAGTTTTTCTGCTGCTGATTTAAATTTTGTTAAACCTGGTTTATTAACACCTGCCTCCCCTTTGGTGATGCTGCTCTCGGCAAGAGGGTCTGAACCCAGCTGAGATGATTCTGGAAAAACTGTTTATTGGCCTTGAAGGATTTAGTATGGTCTAGTGATGAAGAGGAGGCCATTTCCATGGAAAAATGATATTCTTTTTTTTTTTTTACTGTTATAGAATAAACAGCAAAATGTGAATTCCTTACCAAACAATGAATAAGCATATGCTGTGAATCACTAAAGAACAAGCAATGCACACTGCTAATATGATTGCCAGTAGCTGCCAAGTGTCTATAAAGTAACCAAACAAACAATTTAGGCTGCATGAACTCAAAATCATGACATGCACAGAGATTTTGTTACCTCTGTGTCCTGAATACCTGATGCATAAGAATCCCCCATTCATGGCATACACTGTAGGTCCCATAGGATGCAAAGATTGATGAATCAATCTGAAGATGTGTTTGTAGAATATCCTGTTTGTGTGATTTCTGTGGCTATTATTATGACTGTTGTTTTTTGAACTGGGGCCATTGGTTCTGGACTGGGACTCATGATTTTTCACAAGATGAGTCCCAGGACTCACCATCTATTGGTAACAAAAACACTGGATGCAATGTACTGAGAAACTCAGATGTAAAGATGCCAACTACCATACCTCTGGCATGGATCCATCTCACACCAACTCATGCCTGTGAAATAATAATTATCCCACCTAGCAGGTTTGAACTTTCACAGCCTTAAATAGCCCACCTCTAATATATTGAAATTCTAACCATAAGGTTTTAGTTTTTTTTTTGGTAATTTCACTGTCAATTGGGTCGCACTTGATGCATTATTGGTGGTAAACTAAGTGTACATGTATAGTAATTAACTAACCAATTGGAAATGATCTCCTTGCAGCTTGTGTAGCTGGCCCTGGTTTGTTTGTGGTCCCATTGGTAAATATCACAGTCCCAGGAGTTGGAGGATCTGTCTTTACACTGGTACATGCAGGATCTATAAGGATTTTAAAAAAAACAGTGAGTTTAGCTGTTGAATAAAGTCGCTCTCATGCAGGTTGTGGCACATTCATTTTGTTCAATACGTATGTTACTTTACTCCAATTACCCAAATCCTTGTATTGAGAATAAAGAGCAAGGTTAGTTATTTCATTGATTCTGTGGAGATCTAGATCCCTTGTTATTCATAAAAATATTCAAACCTTTCTCATTGTGGCAAATATAAATTAGCATCCTCATCGAAATCCCACTTGCTGTGTCACTGCAATGGCCTCCTGAAGTTCTACTCAAGGACAACATTGACCCATCACTGGTAGCTGCACGAATAATAAAGAAAAAATTTTACAATTCAGACTCTAACATCCACCTACAAATTCTCCACGACTGATCTTCAAATCTCCTTAGTTGAGATAATTTCATAAAAAATCAAAGCATTTTTCATTTTTAATTTTATACAGCCTCCTGCACAGGCCTCTGCCAGCCTAAATAAACCTTCTGTGAATTCCTTCTGTGAGCCAGCCCTGAAATCCTTGTTCTACAATACTCGTCACAAATCATTAAAACAGGAGCCATTTGTCTTGAATTTTTTCCAAGTTTCTTACATTCACTCTTCACATCTTTGTTCTCACTCAAATGTGCCCCTCTCCTTTTCCAATGTTGAGCCGAGCGTATTTTGGAGCACTGAAATGACTGCAAACCCAAATCAACATTAGGGAGTGGAAAATCACACAAGTGTTTCAAGATTTGTGACGAGGATTGTAGGTCCTCAGCTGTGTACCAGGATTTGAGTACACACCATGATTGGCCTGTTAAAAAAGCTTGTGTTTGACTGACTAATCAGGTTTAAAAGAAATTCAAAACACACTTCCAGTAATTTGTTGAGTCCACTAGGGGTCTAGAAGAATTAAGAATGTTGTGATCATTTGGCAGAAGCTGCTAGCCAGGGTTATATTATATCTGGGATGAAGGCTAGCTTCTGACGTTAGAAACAAGAATAAGAGAATTCCAATGTAAGGTTCTCAACGACATTAATTTCACTAATGAAAAGTTATTAAGATTGAGAGGATTGATTCACCACAATGTACCTTGTACAAAAAGGAGATTTAATCCCTTGAGCATCTTTTTTACAATTGTAAAATAAAAGGATCCTTCTGGGTAGCTCTCCGTTCTTGACTTATGAAATATAATAGATAGATTAAGATTCATGTTTATGCCAAATGGCATACGTCTGATTCAAGTTGAGAATTTCTCAGAATAGAAAATAAGCACATAAAAACTGTCCGCTACAATTCGTATGTGTAAAACTGGCATGAAACTACTTATTTTTTAGTTGAAATAATAAACAGTTAATGACATTATAGGGAAAAACTTGGTCACATGGTACATATTCATGTTTGCTGTTTGGTGTTAACGTGAATCTTAATCTCTCTAACATCAAATTAGAACCTTTGTCAGTTGTCAATGTTTTATTTTATGCAGGAGAAGATTTTGTCATTGTAAATCACCTAATTCTAGTGGCAAAGTTTTATAATGATTGCTGTGAATTAAATGGTGTTTTAAAAAACAGTAATGCAGGTCTTAAAAACAAAAATGTGAGCAATACACAATATAGAAGGTAGAATAGCATTTATGTGGAATAAGGCAGAATATCGGAACAAAATTAAAAAGAAA
>OZ037993.1:17820261-17857761 GCA_964035705.1 Porites rus
CATCCCTGAGGACACTAGTTAATTTTATCTTCTGAGAACTAAAAATCAGAGTTTCTTGAGGCAGTGCAAAACAGACTGCAAAACAGTCGGTTTTCTCAAAATCAGTAAAGAAATCGGTAAAGCGTGGCGTAAGAGTCTTACGCGTGTGACGCGTGAGAAAAAGTATTTTTAAAGTATCTCCCCAGTCTCACTCTCTGTTTTCAGCCTCGTTCTTTGTTTGACTGCTCACACGTACTTGAAAACGAAAAAATATGAACCGTTTTGCAGTCTATGAAGGACACATTAAGGTTTGAAGGAAATAAAATCAACTTTTTCTCTCATATTACTGGGGCCTGAAATGAGTTAAAATTGCATAAAAAAAATGCATAAATGCATCGCATAATATGGGCCAAGTTAAGTTTCACAAAGACAGTCAAGACTGTTACTGGGGCCAGGGAGAATACAATTGGCCAATAGCTGACTGGCGCATCCCCAGTAACGATTCCAGAAGTCTCTGCACCAGTTAACATGGCCCAGTTTCCTTCTTAAGTAGCAAATTGACCAAACACGAGATCAAGATTGCTGGATACTGGCCAAGCTCTCTTTTCGGGTTTTATGGAGCAGGGGGAAGTCGAGGTCAACAAAGGTGCGAAAAAGAATGAGGCCAATATCCAGCCATCTTGACCAAACAAGCTTGGTCAACAAAGAATTTATTATATGGCCAAAAAGAGAACTTTTTCTTGCAGTACCAACATGGGCATTTAACTCATGTACCGGACACAGATAATGTAAAACAAAAGAAAAACAACAATGAAACAATACCAAACAGATTTTACCCTGAACCAATGTGGGAGTGGCCCATCTTACACTCTTAGGTATCAAATCAGAACACAGAATTTGCTTCGTCTTGTCTACTTGAAGTTTGAGCCATATAATAAATCACTACTAGTTACTAGTACTATTACTGGTGATAAGATTCAATAAAATTATTACACAGAACTTGGCATTAAAGGGCCACGACTGTCTCCTCTTTCGTAAGAAGTTTTCTTGCTCTTTGGCTTTCTTTTATTTTTCCTAAAAAGTGAACAGCAATAATATGTTTATTAATCAAAAAGCAGAGCAATACAGAATATCACTGTTGTGAAGTGACCTCTCTGAATGAAGACTGTTATTTTTATAACATTAATTTTTTTTCAAATATTCCACCAAAACCAGTTTTATATTCCCCTTTCCATTAAGACCTAACCAGTTATTCATCCAGTCTTAATGAAAGCATTGCAAGAAGCATGTTTCCTAGTTTGGTTGCAGCATCAAAAAATGTGTCATTGCACAGGTAAATAGACAGAAATGCAAGCAAAAATGAACGATAGAAAGAGAGAAAATTAATAACAGCTGAATGTGTCTCCTAATGTGAATCTACTTCCAGTTGCGTTACTTTCAGTGCCATAATTTAATTAATACAGCACTTTTATCATTTATCAATCATTAAGTCATTGAGCAGAAATGTAAAACTAATAGTTCAGGGTGGCAAATAATTTTTTTTCCTTGAAAGGTCATAATTAAGAACAAAAAGGTATAAAGGTTTAAAGGCTTGTTTATAGTGGAAAGTGCAATTAGCTTATCCAGCTAGTTTACAGGCACTCCACTCAATAATACTTAGAAACAAATAATTTAAATACAACATAAAAGGATTAAAAACCCCAACTGGCAGGAGACAACCAGTTCGCTATTCACAAGCGTGACCGAGGATTTGAACTCGGACCACAAGGAAAAAATCCAGCAAGTGGCCAGAGCGGGACTTGACCCGGGACTGCCGGATTGCAAGTCCAACAAACTGACCACTCAACCACGCTGCCTCCTTAATTGACCTTCTAAGACACCATCTTGTTTGGACATCACCAAAAAAAGGTTGAACTTTATTGGGTAAAACAGAGGACATATTATGCGAATGTACAGGTCAGGAAATTTCATTCAGTTCATTACCCAATTCAATGTTGTTTCATGAATTTGAGATCATCCTTACAATTTTAAAATGATTTACGACAAAAAATTCTCCGAACATACTGTAATGTCTAAACACAGGTGGGATTTCGTCAGACACTAGCAAATTTGGTCGGCCAATGTTCGATGACCGGCTGTTATTTGCAGCCCTGTAATTCTGTCATATAAGACCTTCTTTATGCTCAATTAATATGACATAATTATCTATTGAAATCCCAGTATAGTTGCACAAATCAACTAGAAGAATGATCGAATTGACAAAAAAATAACATTAATGATCAATATTGCCTACTCCATTTTATTAACATGAAAAAGCATCTTTTGATATTTTAAGGAATTCTTTTCTAAGCTAAGCTCTGGTACATACACAAAGATTATAGTGAAAAATTCTGTATCTCCAAGTAGCCATGTCATGTTCTATTCATTATAAAAACATCAATGAAATACCATTTCTCTTTGACGTTTTTTTTTTTGCTGCAAAAGGTGCGACTTATTATAATGTAGTGATCATAGCAAAGGAGGTCTTTTCACATGTGAAGAAGAAACCATGTTATAATTTTCATTTGTGAAGATATCATGTTTTTGCACAAAAGCTCAGCTAGTATTTCATTGGTGTTAATATAATAAAATGAACTTGCTTTCCTTATTCTGTGTGTGTGTTCAGTGGTGGTATGTTACATGCACAGGGATGGTGGTTTGAGGTTTTACAATAACGTTCATACTCACTTAAAGAAATAAACGTTCATTCCCACGGAGACAGCAAGCAGTGCTCCTAATACTACTAAAGGTACTATCAACAGAGACACTACAAGAAGAAAGTAATTCATGATTAGTTATATGAAAAAAAATATTAATCAGATACATGTACGCATGTTGGCAATAAAGTCAGAATAGTCCCCCAATTTTCCTCAGGGATAGTAGAGTGAGCGAAACGTGAGTGTGCATGAAAATCACCCCACATGAGAAAAGGCGACATGCAGCGGGGAGAGAGAAAAATGAGGGACTACAGACAAAGCCCAAGCTTTTGACCCTTCATGGCTGACTTGGAGTGTGAAGCGGGCCCCTCTCTTTTAGGCTTCGTCTCCCCAATATTATTATTCACTGATAAAAATAGACTGTATTAATCAATCGCGACTGTCAGGAGTCTACTGTGACCGTATAACTTTGTGTGGACTGATCCAGGATGATATTTTATTCACCAGCTGGAAGTTCGGATTTGTTTTTAACCGCATTTGCATGACCTCCAACTTCTTGTACTTGAGCTTTAATTCCACTAAATGCATTCTAGTTCTTTAGGGAGAATTGATACCATCTTCTTTGCTAAATTAAATAAGCCTTCCATCTCTATTAAGGCCCCCCCCCCCCCCTCAAATATGTTTGAAATAAATAAGCCCCTCCCCCCCCCACCCCAGGAGCTTAATAGAGGATTTATGGTAGTTGTAAAGAGATAAAATAATGATGAATTATTGGTAATTAATTCCTACATAATTAGATGTACATGTATACAAAAATTGCTGCATGTACGTAGCACTATATCCCAAGCATTGCTGAACCGGTGGCAATTTGGCTGCAGTAAATCATGTTGAAACTGCCAACTGTTTTATACACATGTGGTTTAGGTTTGAAACATTATGGCTGTTGCCTTACAGAAAATCATACAATAAAATTGCACATGATCATCTGAACTAAAAAGTGAGAAACAGTCAGGGTTCACCTCAGTGTAAAAACCTGTGAAGTTTTTCTTTGTTTTCTAGCTATTATTTTCCTTGGCTCTATTTTGTTGACTTCTCAGTAGCTTCTTTGTATTCATTGTTTTACATCATTCGTGATTTTCACAGGTTTTTACACCGAGGATGAGCCAACAGTCAGGTTAGTGTATTCCTACGTGTACATTGTATAGTGTGCATGGCAGTGATGAATTTTTGGTCAAAACTCTCAAAGAAAAACCTATTTCGTGATCAAATTGGCTGGTCCATTCACTCACAGGTTCTAACTTAACATGTGTTAAGACATTGAGGTTGTTAGTAAAATCTGAAATACTACGTACCACCTGTTGATAGAGGTTTATCCCTTTTGGATGCCCCTACATCTGCTGGTTCCTGGGGAGGGGGGTGAGTGCTGTTTTGGTTCACCGGCAGGGTAGATGTTTCTGTGGTTGATGGAGCTGTAGAAGCTGGAGCCGTTGTACTGCTTACAACTGGTGATAATGTGGATGACGAATTTGTATCTGCTACCAAGTGAAATGCAGCTGCAGAGGTGGTTGGTGGTATTGACGTGGCTTCAGCACAACGTACATCTAAAAATAATGCCTAAGATGTTAATGACTCCAATCTCATTCACAACAAGAATGCTCTTTTCAAAAAGAATAATACAAGTCGAGCTTGCTTGAAGATTACATGTATATACGAACTGAGTAGGGGATTAATTCTACACAAAAAAAGGATTTCCTTGGTTAAAGTTTTTCAAGTCCCACTTTATCGATATTTGAGTATTATTTATTTCTTCAATAAATCCAGTTCAATTTATAGTTGGTCAGAAAAGCAAACATTACCTTGTTTATCTCGGCATATATATACTTCCAATTTCATGTTATTGGTCTTACAATGTCCTCCACTTGTCTGATCCAGTGAACTCTTACCACCATCAGAAGTAGCTAACGCCAGGAAATATTAATAGTTAAAAATATACAACTGGTAGAAAATATTCCTAAACCAATATTAATTAACCTATCCACTCCTTGTCTGGGTTATGGAAGTCAATGAAGTATACCTACAGCTGGAGATGAATTAAGGTGCCAAGGAAGACGCCATATCCAACATGGAGGATACACTGTTACAGTTATAATATTGAAAAGGAAGAATGAAAGAAAAAAGCTCTCAAAAACTAATGTTAAAAGATGAATGCAAGAGAAAAACTCATTGTGTGGTTCCAAAAATTATCCATAACTCCTTCACAGAAGGGATGTTTCCTTAAAGCCCCCACCTCTCTGGAAATTCCAGTCAAGCTTCATACATTTACTTAAATCTTTGGGGCTTTGAGAACCCCCCACCCCCAGGAATTTCCAATCCCTTCCGTGGGGGGAGTATGGATATTTTCTGGAACTACACATTAAAAGAACAACACACCCAAGACAATACCATTGCTAAAGAAACACTCATGCTTGATCATACTCATGCCAAACACAGTAGCTGTAACACATGAGCACAATGAAATGCTAGCACCCCTGAAGTGTCATTGACTACAACCAGAAACTCATAAGGGGTTGAAATGTGTAACTCGCGTTCAATGCTCGTGAATATTCACTTTTACCATATTTGGAAACCTTAGTGACAGATATCCATTTTCAACACAATGGCTGCCACGCGATCACCATGCAGATGTTTTAAGACAAGAGTTCTGCATTTCAGGCTTAAAAATACACCTTTAAAAGACAAAAAAATGGAAAGAGAAAGTTAAAAAGAATGCTCGGCTTTCTTTTTGTGGAGGAAGAGAAGCTTTTCATCAAGAAATCGTCCTTCGAGGAATTCAACCTTGTTTTCTTCACGAAGGATCTCTAGTTTGTTTTGACATGCAACCAAGGCAGTGAAGTTTTTCCTGAATTTTCAGGTACGTTTTGCACTCTATGGCCAAGACAATTACCTTTTTGAAAGGGAATTCATGTATTTTTAATGTTTCATAGACGTTTTATAAATTTTTCTCTTTAGCGCTAAAGAAAAATTACAAAATGTGCCCTGATTTGAGATGGATTTTGTGTTGAATTTTGCCATGTGCTCAGCCACTTGCGTGAACGGATCCACGATCGAGATAGTGTTTTCCGAATTGCTTTAAAGAATTAACTTTTTGGATTTTGAATAAAAATTTTCAAGAAACAGCTTCTCTGTCTATTGTCTTGAGTTTGTTCATTCATAAAATTAGCTCAAAACATGATCGTGACTACAACATTCAAGCTGAATTTAAGCTTAAATGCTTCTCACATTCATTACACGCATCACTTTTTGCAAAGATGTCAGGTTCAGGTTTTGGAGACTTTTCGATACGCAGCTAATCAATTTTTTTCGAAAATATTTTTTACTGTTTATTCTAGACTTTTAATATAAGAATTTTAAAACCCTATATGCATTATAAGTTTACTGTGCAGAGGGTCAACGAGGCATTGTTTTTTGAAGTGACTGAACTTCAAGAAGCTGCGAATACGTCAAAGGGTTTCATAATGTTATGTTTGGCTCGGGTGGTAAGGCAACAATATCCTGCTCAGTGTTTTGGTAAGATTCCTGGTTTCTACCTTTGAAAGCTTTCTCGGCTTTCGCGAGTTTTTCCCCGTTTGTCAGCCATTTTTTTAAGCGGGCACAGGAACCTCAAGTAAAACTACATCGGACAAAGCAAACCTATGAGAGTTACATCTTTCAACCCCTTATGAGTTTCTGCTACAATGGAAGACATGCTCCTTTCTGTTGACTCCATTTAATAGCATATAACTGCATTTACTGATAAAAGAGCTCAAATTGGTGCAAGTTTTATTAGGGACTCTTTACATGGAGGGAGGAAGATCCTGGGAGACAGATCATCTTACAGCCCTGTAGCACCATATGTTTTCGGTATTTGGTTTGCATACAAAGTGTTGTCTCTGTCCCTAGCACTACGATCCCTAGCACCAGCTAAACTGCCTTCACTGGGAAGATCCTTAGCTGGTACTATAAAGGACAAACCAGACAAAAATGGCAGTGTTTCATTCAGCGGCTAATCATGGCAATAAAGGCTGACAATTTTGTTTAGCGATACCATGAGCTGAAAATTGTGATAATTATGCTGAAAGGTAGTTATTAAGGCCAGCAAAGAGAGCAAAAGAACCCAAACTACATTATTGTTTTTATCACCCACCATTTTTAATTCATTCTAGATCTTTTTCTGCTTTAATTAAGGCATCACACAGACCAAAATTTCTGCATGTAAACACAACGAAAAGTTGTTCGGCCTTCTAGGATCCTCCTCCTCCCACGTGAACAACCCATACACGTAATTATGTAAGTTCAGGTACTCACAGATGTAATAGTATGTCTCTCCTGGATTATAACCAGCATCCCCAGAGGGAGTAAGTGGTAAAAACAACAGTTTTGTCCAATGAAGTTTTGACGGTTGGTCACAGTTCAACAGTTTCTTGTTGCTTGCAATACTAGTATTGATGTTACATGAGTGGTAACTTAAACTGTCCACCATCCATACATTTTCATACAATTGATTCTCGGTGGGGTCTGAATCTGTTTCTTTCAGAGCAACGTATTTGGTTGGACAAATAATGTTGACCTTTGAGTATGATAAAACATTTAACCGAATGCTTCCCTCCTGAAATCTGCAAAAGAATAAATGAGAAAACATACTAAACAATGTACATTTCAAGATGAATTTGATTGATATTTTAATAACTTCTCCTACTAGCACTGTAGGAAATTAGATGTAAATGGGTTGCAAATGACAATATCAGTTTTGATATTCGGGTTATTTAAAGGGTTAATCTTGGCATTGAACCCATGCCAAGATAACAAATCTAATCATGCTAAAGTTTTATTTCAAAGATGTCAAGCACATCAGTAAGAGTAAGTCTGACATGACCTTGAAACAGTGAAATAAGTCAAGTGAAACAGCGACTAACAACGCAAAGATGGGTTGAGACTGTGACAGCGATGAAGAAAAGGGCAAAATAGTAGTAAAATGCTGACAGGGACAATGCTTCCTCCTCAGTCAGTGGAAGGACACGTTTTGAAATTCAGCCAATGCCGTAAGTCTGGCCCTATAAAAAGGTCCTCAACAAAGATCAACATCCTTGTGGCATTTAATGTTTCCCAACCCTTTCACTCCTAGAATATTCATGAATTCAAAGCTCTGGTGAGGTGCATTTCAACATGTATGTCATTCTGTCCTTTGCATCTGTGGATAAAATTCTCTGGTGTAGGCAGGTGTTCACAACCATCTCTCAACTGAAATCTTTTCAACAGTAATCTTGCATGATTCTATGAGTTTTTAACAAATCACCAAGCCTTTGGCAGTTTAGAATTTGTCTTGTTTTGACTTTGACCACAACTGAGAGTAAATAAATCAGAGATAACTAATTTGCACTGACGTCATCTTTTACCACTTTAAACCAAAGCAGATGCATCACAAAGTAGCAGCTATTTTTAATCTTGGCAATTCATTATTTCAAAATGTTAAACTCGCCTGCTTAATACGGACACCTCATTATTACGGACAGTTTGCTGTGTACCCGGGGAAGGAAACTCAATACATTTTCTCTTAATTCAACCAGCTTGATACGGACACCCCTCGTTAATACCGACACTTTCTACGCCTCCCTCAGTGTCCGTATTAAGGGGGTTTGACTGTAAGTTATAATAAGAATAGCTGCTGTGCTTAGTTGAGATCCCCATTTAGGGACCAGTCATTATTTATGTGGGGGGGGTGGGGGGGAATTTTTTTGTTTTAGCATGAAAGAAAAAACGTGACCCACCCCTTTAAGCCCATTAGTTAATTCTTGACCCACCCTCATATAACTTTATATAAGAGGTGACCCACCCCCAACCCCCTTCAATCTATACCTCTATAAGGAGTTCCTGTTCACTGAACGAAATCAGCATATCTTGTGGACCAGTGTCCTACTCTGCGGCCACTTCTTGTTGATGTGCCTTCTTGTATTGTTACAGTATGACTGTCATCATCTGATTCACTTTCGCTTTCACTTTCATCACACAAAACAAGGTCATTGTCACTGTCACTCTCATCACTGTCGTCACCAACACTGACGCTTGAAGGAAATGTAGATTCCTTTGAAGTTTCATAATAGTGTACTGTGATTCGCTTGATTTCGTCAATTTTCTTTCCGTTCTTGCTAAGTTTATTATGTTCAATGTATTTGTCCAACTCGGGGACTTTCAGAGTGTCAAGCTCCCCCTTCTCTACGAGTGTTTTCCAGTCATAGCAATGTACATCTTTTAAGGCTCAAACTTGCTTTTCTTTTCTTCGCTCTTGCTTACGGATCTTATTGACACTTTGCAGTTGCGACAAGTGCTCAATGTAATTCTTCACCAGTTTTTCGTCTATGATGAACTTGGAGGAAAATTCTGTGATACGATCCGATGCATTAATTGACAACTTCCCTTGCTCGAAGAGCTTCTTAATATTTGATCGTGGCTGCCAATCATCGGGAATACGCTTCTTGCCATTTTCATCATTATTGGAAGAAGTATGAACGCTCAAGTATTTGGTCTGGAATTGGTCTTGGTATTCTTTCAGTTGCTGGTCCAGTCCAGGCTATCTCCTCAGATCCATCTGTTACACAGCAGTGCTTGCACAATGAGCCGTCTTTTTCTTTACATAATCCTTTTAAAAATTCGACATAAAGCTCCCCTGACTCGACATGCTTTTCATTGAATTCCAAGATTTTACGGATATACGCTGATCCAATCATATCATTTCTGTTGTTAACTGATTTTTTCATGTATTCTGAAAGGTATTCACCCACCCCCAATCATCGTGAAATTCTCTTTTGGCCCACCCCTTTTCTCTAAAAAAATAGGCCTGGCCCACCCCATGATTTTTTCCCCCCACCCCCCCACATAAATAATGACCGGTCCCTTAATAGTAACATGGCAGTTTAATGAGATTATATAACAATAACTTATCAATCCTCAAATATGGAACTTAATCTTTTCCTTCTTTACTAACCCACAATAAGCTGATTTTCATTAATGATAGTGACAAATTTAATCGGCATTTTAAATTTCCTCCATAATTCACAATCATACAATTGCTGGAAATGGCCTTTACCACACTGTTCTTAAAGTTGCCACCACACAAGAACAATCTTAACATGAAATCAGAGATAAGTTCTAAAAGTGCGGTCTATATTAAGTTATCATTTACACAGGATTTTTACTTCATGCATACTGTAACTTGCACACTTGCCTATTAATTAACTTAACAACCTTATAGAGGTTCAAATTTCATGGCTTGTCATAATAAACAGGCAAACAGTAAAGAACAAACTGAGCACAGATGTTATAATCCCAATATCGCCACCCTGAAACTTTAACAGACTATAACAAAACAAGCTGGGGAGAGTGTTTGGACAGAAGGGATAGTCTTATTTAATTTGGCCACACTTAAACAATGCAAAGAACACTTCAATAATCAATTCATTATGAAGGATAATAGAATCATTGCATGTTAAAGTCTTTGAATTTCTGACACTGGAAAGCACCTAATAAATGTTTTTCATCATAGATCCCAGGTAATGATGAAAATATAATTAAAAAAATGCAAAATTGGGTTTTTAGACCTGGTGAGGTCAAATTATTTGCAAGAATTATTTTGAGTGGGTTACTTTAAAAATGGGCATGCAGGGTTTTACTCTGGTAGGTTAAGACAGGTATAAAATCATTTCTCTAGAAATGTCATGATCCAGTAAAAATATATAATTTGGACAATAACACTTAGCTGCTTGAAAAGAAATTTACCTATTTCTTAGGGAATTTTGAAACATCTCTTTAAAATTAAGAGACAAAAAATATTCATGTACAAAGTCCAAGTAAAATCTACTATTCCAGCTGTGACTTGAGTATAAACAAAACAAAAAACTATGACTAAGATCATTCATACAAACAGCACTGATATCCAGAGAATTAAGAAAAAAGAGAGGGATTACATCATGTGCTTTGCAACCAAGTGGGCTAGAAAGCAGGAAAGATTTTTTTTGGTGTAATGTAGGCAGGTCTATAATGTGGGGGAGTTTATGACTGGAATTTTCCAGTAATACACAAGAACTTCCCCCCATTAAGACAGAGGCTTCAACATCTTTAAAAGCTGTTTAGTTAAAAATGGTACACTTTAATCGCAAATTTAGCGCAATTATGCAACATGTTCAGGTGCATTTGAATTCTGTGTAAATGCCTGTGTTCTAGTTTACTATTACTGTTTTTCATTGTTTAAAACAACCAGTTTATTAAACATGTTAAGTTGGCTTTGATGGGCATTAGCCTTATGAATTGGTGTGAGGTTATAATAAGCTCTGAACGGGAATTCAAATGGTGGATCTAGAAATTTCACAAAGAGGGGGGTAGGAGCTATGCCAACTACGAATTACTACACTTTTATTTACCTACATGTGCTGGTTATTATATAAAGAACTTAAAAATATAATTATAATACGTAAACAAAATTTCAGACAAAAGGGGGCTCTGTGGATCAGATCATCTATAGATAGATTCATGAAGTTTATATTCACTAACATGTACAATTACAACTCCCGCTTGAAAGTTAAGGCAATAATCTAGACTTATCATACCATGTCCGGCTTCACCACAACAGTGAAGGAAAAGATTAGAAAAGGTAATAACTTTGCAATAAACACTAATCTTTATTTTTCAGCTGCTTAAGTTCTTAACTCTTCTAATTATGGTAACATATCACACCAGCAGCAAAGAACAAGGAAAAATTTTTGCTCAGTTGGTTTACTTTTTTGGTGATAATAAAACAAAAAACCATTGGTCATAAAGCCTTGTACATGTACAACAATGTTTTAGGTAAAATATGTTCTCAGGTTAAACCAGAATTTCTGTTGTCTCCTTGAGTGTATGAAATTAGGGCTAGGGGAAAAAATAACTGAATCAAACCAGGTTGAACACCAGTTTTCACCTCACGAGATCGTCCAATTTTACCAACAACATATACCTGTGAATAAATTCATGATAAAACAGCAGAATTTTTATGAAAAAAAATTCCTTTTTGATATTGAAAATCAATGCCATAAACTTCCGATTATAAGCCCTGGCCTTATACAACTTCATAATGGGTTTTAGGAGAGCTTATATATGGGGGTCATTCGGGAGGGCTTACAACCAGACTAAAAAAAGTGTTTCAAAACAACCTACACAGCAGTGCTGATAAAATACTTTCTGAATTTGATCACTTTTTTTTAAGCTTCAAAATGTCGTAAAAAGTTGAATTCATTTCATATACATGCTAGAGGGGAGCTTATATTCGGAAGAGGGAGGGGGGGGGGACTTTTAACTGGATGTATTGTTTTGTTTACAGGTAGATGGGCCTATTAATGGGGGGCGCTTATAAGTGGGGGGGAGCTTATAATCGGAAGTTTACGGTATAACAAACAAATCCTTACATCACAAATAATTATATTGAAGGGCTCCATGTGATATCCAGCAATAAGAAGCATAAAAAACAAGGTGTGGTCAAGTTTTTTAAACCAACTTTTTGGTGTCTGGATATAGGGCCGGATGGAATATGGTGCATGTATTGGGTGTGTGATATAGCTTTTTGAATTATCAACAATTCTTCAAGTAACTACACTATGCAAAATTTTCTTATGGCTATTAATAAAATTATCCATTGTACATTTGTATAAACCTTCTTTGTAGTAATGAAATCTTCTGTTTTCTAAGCTTTGAGTTTTAGAAAAATATTAACAAACTACTAGATACTATAGATTGCACAGAGAGTTAGAAACACTGATCCATACTTAAACAACTATCATCAACCCAGTTTTCGTGATAATGTTATTTTATATTGTTTATGTACTGCGCCATTAAGCAACCAATACATTTAATTCCACCAAGTTTGATATTACGTGACTGAAATCAAAATTTGCATAGATGGGGTCTAATATTATTTAATTTGACTTAAATTGATGATGTATGGATGACTTCTGGCTTTTTACTTAAACGATGAATTAATGCATTCCTGTCATAAATATAAGCCAAATCCTGGTACTGAAAAACGTTGTGGCAAGGAACTCACATATCACAGAATAAAAATATGTAAATATTATTGTGTAGTAAACTGTCTCTAGGAAAGATATTGTTGAGATCGGCACTTAATGTCTTCTCATCTCACAAAAGTGTGACCACCTTATTGGAGTCAAAGAAAATGGCTGAAGAATGGCAAGGACAAACTCTAATGGGCAGGGTGCCCTCAACCTATGTCCGATCATGTGGGACAGGTAGAAATTTAGTTCAGAACATGTAAACCTTTGACATGATTTGTCCATGGGACAAGAACATTTTTAATCAGAAAAAAATACAGAAACAGTTGAATATTGACTTCAAATTATTATTACCATAGAATTACTTCTGTTATGATGTAACTTATTCCGAGGCTCAAAATGCAAGTTGGTAAATGGCAGAATTCACAAAAGTCCACAAATTACAGTCTTCATTGTTAGTTTTTCTTTCAAAGCAACCAATAAAAGAAAAAATCTTGGATGCTAGGAAAGAAGTAGGTGAATTATGAAAAAATCATTAAATGCCAAAGGTTTTGAGCAAAACTTTTTGCACAAGAACTCTTGGGTTTCGGACAGCCAAATTTAATATAGTGCTTGTCCAAAGGACAAGTGGATAAGAAAACTTTTCTCTTACTCTGGCAGGGTTATAAGTCCCATCCAGCAGACCGGGAAAAGTAAATTTTCTTACTGAGCAACTAACTTTTAAATTAAAAGCTCATCTGTCCAGTGGGCAAGGGTCCTGAGAAGTCATCCTCTAACAAATACTAAGAAGAGCAAGAAGTGGCCCAAGGCAAGCAAAAAGTTATGTGAGAGCTACTTTCCCAAAGGACAAACTGAAATTTAATTTTTTTAGCCCTGCTATTTTGTCATAGAAAGGTGTTTGTCTTGTAGAGGTATGTATTTAAACAGGGCTGGCTGCATCCAAAACTTTAGAATGATTGGAAAATTGAGCAGATTTGTAGTAAAGGTTTAGGCATCAGTTGCATACACGTAACTCCATATGTCTAGTTTTGAAGGGGTATGAATGGACTGACGTCAAAAATTACAAACTGGCCCTGGGATTCTCACATTTTGTGTTTTATCAGATTTATTATTCCGCCTCAAGCCAAAGGGCAACAGTTTGTGCTGCAGGGTTTAATTTTCTAGAACAATCAACCATCTAACGAAAGTTTACTTTGTAAACCTTTTTGTCTTAGGGGCAGGAGCAATGATACACGAAACTATGGTGGGTAGGGCTGACTATTTCAACACATTTCAACCAGCTGTTCTGAACCAACAAAATAATATGACTTTCTTAAGCTGTTACAAAAACCCCGAGATCCCGCAACCTTACAGTGAAGATGTGCTGAAAAACAGGTCTTGATCTATCAAGCTAATTTTATCGTAATTAATATATCAGCAGACTGAGAACAAAAGAAAGACAATAGCCAAGTACGGACATCTGATGCGGCGTCTACAATAAGCTTAGTCTCTCGTGATTTTCTAAGAAAACAGTTTGATATAATGGTGTCGTAGTCAACTCTGTAGAAACACATTATGGCTTCTAAGAAACCTGACGTGACTGGCAATTTCTCTTCCAGCTGAAACCCGGGCGTTAAAACGCTACCGCTTCATTGATTCATTTTATATAGCCATGCACTCAAGAGTGTCGTAGTATACTTAATTTGCATATGCATACATTGGTCGGGCGAGTAACTTTTAAGAGTAGTTTGTCATCCATTCTTCCGAACAAAACACACAACACATTGCCTAATAGTTTTTAACATTGAATCACTTTCATTCTGCTATATTCGAAGTCGATTAAACACGTAAGGCTTTAATGAAAGAGAAAATTAGTCGCAAAAACGGATGCTGTATATGTTTCAGAGTTAAACATGTGGTTTATGCTAACGGAAAGTTCTAAATTTTAAAAACATTTACTCACCGCGGATTTTGAAAGCTCCACTGTATTGAAGGTAAAGTTTTTGAGCCATTCACGAGGGCAAAAAGCCCCAAATAACCATAAAAGAAAGTTAAAATATGCACGTAAAAACGTCCTTTCCAATTGCGTGCTTTCATTGATGTTGTTTACAGACGGCCGATGCAAAGTGGACGTGTAAATAGTTTCCTCTTCACGAGACTTCAAAGAAAATGTAAAGGACAAAGGCGAAATACGAAGTGTTCCTCTTTCTTGGATTCAAGGGTCAAAATGTAATCAACTGATCTGCTTAGAATGATGTCACGACAAGAATCGATCACATTTCCTCAGGAGAAACGACTTTACGATGGTGGGCGAAGGTATCGAGTATGTCATTTGATTGACAATGAAATCTATTTTCTGCTTGGCGCCAAACCGGTACTTCCGCTGCAAACAGTGTTTTCTATTTCCGGTCTGAAATTTTCAACATCTCCATATCGCTTTTTTTTCATAAGGCCCAATCGAACTTCACACAACAAAAGAAAGGATAGAAATTGGTAAAATTTATCCTCCCACAAACTCGACCTCGCTAAATCGACTATTAGAATCGTGACCGTCATACACCCGCTACCGGTTGTGGTAATAGAAATGTCGTAATGTCTAAAACCAGAACTGAAACCGACTTCATCACTTTTCGACCACACCATGCAGCCTATTTGTTTCGCCAAAAAACAATTATTGTGATCTTCTAGCTGTCTCATGACACACCTTTCTTGCCCACATGGGCGTCTGTATGGAAATTATCTGTTAGGTAGAAAAGACAGTCAAAACTATTAAAATTGATAGGATGTTGTAGTTAATTTTTTATGTGAGGTTATTTTTGTTTTTCTTTTGTTTTTGGGTATGGTAATGTTGATAATGAAGTTGAACATAGGAAAAATAAAAATTATGTGAGTAGACTAGTCAGCTTCCTTTGTCACTGGCATACGTACAGTTGACAAAGGCTGAGTTTTTTGAGCTGAAAAAGTTTGGGCCTCATATCAATTTCTAGCCCAAGCATATTTTCTGTCATTTCACGTCAAAATAGATCATGATTCCATAATGAGCGAGAGTTTGTGATGTACAGTGGGAAAAATTGCACAATAAATTTAGAACATTTCAGAGGCTATTTTGGTGTCTCGAACGATGGATAATAAGTCACGAATTCAGTACCCAAATTTATATTTGTAACAGAATTTTTCGCTTTTGAATCTGAAAGCAGTTGATTTAGCTTACTAGTATTTGAACAGAAATTTTAGATGGATAGAAATTTGCCACTTATTTTTTCTCACGTACTCCTTTAATAATAAAGTTGGAAACAAGCCCATGAAAGCTGATGTTTTCTTGAACTAAAGCTGGTGGGCCAAGCAACTCACATCATGTAGCCAATAGGCAATTTGGATATTTTTTGCGGTCATAGTGCTGTCAAATGAAAAATGCGCGTGGTTTCTATTCTTTCTGTAGCACAAAGCTCAGAAATAGATATTATATTTCCCGTTTGCTTTAGACTGCAAAACAGTCGGGTTTTTTTCTCAAAATCTGTTTAACGTAGCGTAAGAATAGCATTAGAGTCTCACGGTCGAGCATCTTCGGTTTGAATGTTCGCGCATACTTGAATACGCAAAAATACGGAGTGTTTTGCAGTCTACGTTTGCTTCGGCGTTCTTACTTGAGCATGGGACAAAAGAAGGGAAAATGAAGCACAGGAACAGCGAAACGGGGGAAGCAGCCATGACAGCAACTGAATACCCTACTGACGATATAAAGTAAAGATAAGCCAGCCTCATCTTCATCTGTTTTGTTTTGGTACTGAGCGAGCTGGCTTTGAAACTCCTAAAAATTCTATTCAGTTTGTTTCTTCTGTTTTTTACTTTGCTTCGGTGGGAGCTCATTTTATTATCTTTTCTGTACTAGCTAGAGGATACAGTGGAAATTGAAGAAAGCCCTTTGTCTCTCGTTGGAATATCTGTGGAAAACTTTTAATGGTTTCTTTGAACTTATCCCTAATTACCACTAATGCCTTTTTGTGGTGAACCACAAAAGAATCTCCGAAAATAGTTTTGTGAAACAGAGCTGCTAAACAACACGGCGCGGTTTACCATTTTTAAAAGCCTTAGTTCTTTGGAGTCGTGTATGTGTAAATTCGAATAGCAGGTTTGAAGAACTGACAGACAGGGAGTTTTACTGCAAGAACAACCTGACAAGTGCCACAGATTCTGAAGCCCACACAAGATCTATGTGTAACCATTTGTTCTGAAGAAAATGAGATCAGGACACTAGATTTACCACAAATTTCACTTTATCGCTAAACGATCGCGAAAAGTTAATTTATCTGCCCAGGTTAGGCTAATCTGTGCTAATCCAAGTGTCTTTTAGAAATCCTGAGTTCCTTCAGTTTCTGGCGATAAATTAACGGCGATAACAGCGCGGTATCACTGGTACTAGCTAGACTGTTCCAGGCTCTCAGATAGGATGGTGTAAAGCACGCGTAAAAGGGGGCGGCGAAGGGCGGCGGCCGGAAAATTAAGGAAGCCCTTCCTCTCCCCAGTTCTCTACCGTTTTATCTTCATTTTCGCGTTTCAGTCTCAATTTCGCGAACCCGACTATCTCGAAGCCTGGAACAGGCTACACTGGTACTCATACCAAATAAGGGTAGGTCATTGATGGGCTCCTGGGTAGGTAGAATCCTCTTGTGGGCAGTGGCCACGTAATCATCTTTTCACTCAACATCCGGTATTTTCTCTACATAACTAAAAAAAACCCCTTTGTTTAATCAAACTATCGAGACCGTTGCGCAGATATGACCCATGTCATATAGTCATCTAGTCCGTTATTGTGGACACCATAGTATAGGGGCCGTGAGTTAGTTTCCTCATTAGGGAGCTTAAGCAACTACGACGGCGGACGGCTAGAACTGTCTCTTAAAAAGGAATTCGCGCTGTTTCAGACTTCATCGCTCTTATTCCAACTCTTTTAATTTGTCAAATGTTGACGATTTCTTCAGAAGTTGATTTCTAAAGAACCGCATCTAAGTACACAAAAAGAAAAAAATCGTTGTCTTGTGTTTGTTTTCGTCGTCGTCGTGCAACCACGGCAAAGAAATGTACAAAAAAGCGTATGATACACGAGCAAAGTTGTTGTTTTGCTATAAATCTAAACCTATTATTACTTTTTGGCCGTTCTCGTTTCCGTCGCCGTCGCCGTCGTCGTTGCCTACGCCGGGTCTCGTCACGACATAAAAAAATTAATATCCGAAAACTGTTCGATAGATAAATTCTAGAATCTGAGAAAGAAAAAGGGGTAATTATACAGGGGCCCTCGTCGAGTTTCAGGTAAGTGCAGTTTTTAATATGCGAGGTATTTGGAGAAATTATTTGCCCATATTTATACCAGAGCTTGTATGGAGCCCGAGCCATGTTGGTACCCATCCGGATGGGCACAGTCCGCACTATGGGCAACAACATGCCAACATGCCGACCGGAACCCACAGAAACATCTGTTACTGAGTTTGTTAAGAATGCGTGGATTCATCTCTTGAGGAACTCGATCGTAAACATTACATCGACATTAAAGTAGTACTTTTTGTAATACAATAACGGTTTAGATAGCAAATTTCCCTCAAATAAGTCACTTTTATATCCTACGTGACAGCTCTCTCGGCCGCCATGTAAATGCTTTAGCACGCAAAAGCTTAGAAATTCAAGCGTACTTTATCACGCACAAAAAAAGACCGTTTCGAAGTGAAAATGCGTAGAAATATTTGTTTTTGGCTGCTCTAATACTTCCCCAAAGTAAAAAGTCAGGAGGTTCGATAATTCTTTAGTTTGATTGATGACATGATGACATGAAAACCAGCATGAAAGTCCTGGAAGTCTGGCATGCGTAGCAGGCGTCGAAAGGGTTAGGCGATAGGGAGGAAGGAGAAAAGGGAGGGGGATTGGGGAGAGAAAATAAGTATTGAGCAACAGAAGAAATAGAGAATACTTCATGGAAAGTGCTGGCGTACGGTATTTACGCACGAGTTGTTGACGTATCAGAAATCGAACGAGTGAGCGCAGCGAACGAGTAAGATTTCTGATACAAAAACAACGAGTGCGTAAATACCGTACAAAGCACTTTCCATGTGGTATTGTGTTTATTATATACATACTGAGACATTCATCATTTTGGCGGCCGTTTTATTTTAAATCTTTCAAAAATGCTAAAATTTGCCGCTACACACTTACCGCAAAATGAAACGAAAACGAAGTATCAGCTTTTTAGTAAAAACGTTTGTTAAAAACATAAATTACGGTGAGGATATGAGGTAATCCAAGAACTATAAGTAATCTTAACTGTTTGTTCTCAATGCACAATAGAAAATGAGTGAATTTAAGTAAAATGGCCGGTTTCAATATAGGCTTAAGCTTAAATGAAAGGCAAAGTAGCTCCCACAAAAAGCACAACAAAAGCTTACGTCTCGTTCTGTTTATCCGTTTCCGCTGTTGTTTCGCCGGCTCTCTACCGTTTTCTTTATCGACAGTGAAACAAATGAAACTATTCCACTCCATTTCCGAAATGTTTTTCACTTTTTTAGCGAGAAAAACTCTTGGAGTAAAACTTTTCTTGTTGAATGGGTGCGAAGCGGCGCTCCAACCTGCAATAAAAGGCGGGAATTTTGGCGCGAAACTCACACACCTCTGTGGTTTCTGATTGGACGTATCATTTTTCTCACACGTGAAAAAACATCGTTCGCGATTCTGATTGGACGTATCATTTTTTTCACGTGTGACAACCATCGTTCGCTCCTCTGATTGGCTAGAACTAGTTTGCGTACGAAAATTTACGACAAAGCTTTTTGGTGAGTATTTCTCAGTATGTATATAATAAAGTTCAGGCTTTGACTCTATCAAAGGACTATGTTGATAAAGAGTAGTGAGGCTTAAAGGGAACCTCCACTCTTAAAGGACTCTTAAAGAAAATATTGCCCAAAATGCTCTTAAAGATCCCAAAAGGAGAATAATCGCACAGAAAAATGTTCGTTTACCTAAAATTTTTCAAACAAGGCAAGTGTTAAACAATAAAAATGGAAGCGATGGAAAATGTTCGCAGTGCGCATGTATTTGACTTAAAATTATTAAAGGAATTTTATTTGGTGTTTGGGATTTATTGCAAAATTCATTCGTTTCGGGAAATATCTATGGGTTAAGGGAAATATCATGAAAAAACAATTTGACTCGTTTTACTTGGTGTTAACTCTTACGCATCAGCACTCATCAAACGACATCCTCTCCCGAAATGAGAAAATGATTTATGTTGATTCATTCTCCTTGGTCTTGCTGAAGGAAAATGTTGATTGAAGAGTTACGTTAGCCTAGAGGAGTTGTTGTAAGCGTTCTTGTTGATTGCTTTGAGTAAGCTACTTCACTACTTGTAGGTTTGGTTTCTAAGTTAATTGATGATCGATAGAAAGTTTCTCCTAACATAAATTCGGTGCAAGGAAGATGTACCAATTTGGTGCATCTCCGCTGTAACACTTCTGTTCATGAGATATGTTTAATTAGTTTAAGCCTTTGAAAGATGACAAAGCCTTGTTTATTTTGAGTATTTTGTCTAGTTTAACATTTTTGACCTTAGCCTGGTCTTCCTTCGATATTTACCAGGAACTGACTACCCTTCTTGTTTTTAACAGTTTTGAGCGTGTTTCTTTGACTTTTTAACCGAATTCTTGGCAGTGGATAACTTTAATTAGGCTTAGTGATTTTATAGGTGTTTTTGTAGTTAAACAACTATTGTTTGAACTGCATTTTTAATTTACCCTGTAAGTTTGCGATCACGTTCGTGGTTAATTTATGGAAAAATTGTAGCCAATCATCTTCGATGAAGAAGCTTAACACCTTCTGTAAATTGACAACAACCTTGGATTATCAAACTGTAATTTTAGTACTTTCCTATCTGTTAGTATGAAAAGTCTGTTTACTGGTATATACCTTGTAGTTTTTATATTGTTCTCCTAGTTTTATATTGGCCAGTTGACTTGAGCTTGATAGTGAAAACTTCGGCTGAAGAGTCATTTCGACAAAGCAATTATCTCGAAGGTTTCATGCTAATGAGACTGTTCTAACCAATCGGATTAGACTCACGTCAGCATTCGGTTTGCACTAAGCAGCTGGTTTCCTGGCTGATATAAAATGCGTGTAACACTGATTTAGCAGAGAATTGTAAAATACGAGTTGCGCTAACTTCGTGTCACCTGACTAAAGAATTAAAAGAAGTCAATTGAACAAGTACTCGTCTGTTTGTTGTGAGAACCAGCTAGTTACCCCAGAAAGGTTCCTCAACATAAGTTAAAAGTTAAAAGAAGCGTTTGAATCCTGACGGCAGCGTTCAAGAGTTTAAAATGCTTGGCTGTAACGCCCAAATTTCTTATTTACAATACGGAATCCTGTAAGGAAGCTGCAGTTGCAAATTTCCATATTAGCCATATAAGGTATGAGACACAACTTCAAATGAGAATGCGACATTGGGTGGAGAGGACCGAACGTGACTTCAGGCACTTAGTTTGCCGCTCTGCGATTGGTGTTTAAGGTCGTAACACACTATGCGACAAGTCGCGGCGAAAAATCACTCCGTGTGTACAGATCAGGCGACTAGTTGCAGCAATACGTTGAGGCGACACATCGGAGGGACAAATCGCTTCATGTGTACTAGAGAATTTTTGTGAAAGTCTCTGTATCTGCAACAGAATTTTTTTCACCGCAGCAAGTCGCACAAATTCTGTCTGATTTGATTTTATTGCGACATGTTGCTGCGACAAAATTCTGTTGCAAAAACAAAGATTTTCTCAAAAATTCTCCAGTGGACATGAAGCGATTTGTCGCTGCGACGTGTCGCCGTGTCGCCGCGACATGGTCCTGCAACTTGTCGCCTAGTGTGTACCGACCTTTAGACATGCGAACGTGTCGTCAATTTCGTCAGCTTCTTCTTTTTTCAAGCTTCCATTTCACTCGAAAGAGTACCGTCCCAAAGTAAGCACCACAAAAGCTCCAACCGCCCTCTCTCGTTTATCTTCATTATCACCATTATTATTATTATTATTATTATTATTATTATGATCATTATCATTATTATCAATTTTTCCAGTGTTGATGCTGATGATTATTGATTTTGCTGTTACGTCATTTACTTGGGGACCTTGGGTCTGGAAAGGGACATATGCACCTTCAAATCTTTTTAGCATATCTTTATTCCTCCTACGCTATAGTTCTACTGTAATTCACAAGCTTTATGTAAGCGCCACATCGATAACTTCAAAAATTAGGCAGCAAGGCACTCTTTCGACTAGAAGTGTTTGTTCCCGGACCTTTTAAGAAGCAGTTAATCAACAACACGTGGAGGACTGAAAAACCGAGAACCAGTTTTTTACGATGAGAATAAGCTATAAACAATCGTACATGTACGATCCGTGTTAGTATAAGACGCACTGCTATAAAAAGAAACATTATTTAAGTTTTTTCCTTTTGAAGAGCTGTTATAAGGTCTTTTCAGTGTCACAAAAATCTGATTTCTAACACAATCCTTGGGCAATGATTCCGCTAATATTTTGTTGCAATGGGGAATAATTCACTGCATTTCCCGCCGACAGCGTGCGTAAACTAAACACTTTCCAGCAGTGGTTTATCTTACACAGACTGCACATAATAATGGCCTGGGAATAAGCTGCGTGGTCCATCCGATCGCTGCAGAGCTGCTTGTCGGGTTCCTTGGCGTCAAAGAAGCGCAAGCTGGGATTTTTGTATTTGGAGATGTTTGGTGAGCTAAATGCACTCAGCGTGAAGAACAGCTTGTCCACGGAAGAAGGTAAACTTTTCAGCTTCACATTTATGGTATGATGACCGAGACGCTTGGCGTGGTCCATTACATCACCAGAGTGAGAAACACCGCTAAAACCATGATGACGATAATCGACTAGACCTTGAAACCAGCTACCACTGTAAATAAGAACGGACGCGTCCAAGAAGTCACAGCCTTTAGCAGGATAACCCCAAAACAAGTCGAAAATCACGTGATCAAGAGACTCGGAAATCTCATACAACACCACTATAAGATGTAGCGTACTGAATGGCTGGACACCGTAATCTTGTAAAGTGGCTAATTTACTAGCACTGGTGTGCGTCTGGAAAAGAGAGAGTTTGTATATAATGTAAGAGCGTCGTACGTACTGTTGTTCTCTCATCCTCGAGATTACGATTAACATCACCATTACATACCAAACAGAGGCACTTTACAAAGTAGTTGAGAATAAAGTTGTATGATATAGACTGCGCATGGAGCAATGCCGAAAGACAAACATCAGGTCAATTTCGTGGCTAAAATTAAAAAAATTGCCGAAAATCTAAAGATGATCATAGCCTTTGCCTATTTTAAGACTTCAAAAAGTAGGGCTCATAACACTCGTTCGCTTGCGAATACTGCACCCTATCCCAGAGGCGAGTAGTTATTAGAGGCAGCTCTATTTGTAGACTAAAAAGACGTCACTGAATGTTTCCTACATTTTGCATGACAACAACCTGCAAATGAAGAACGAGCAATCTGTAAAAAACTACTTTCAGGCTCCCTTAAAAAAGGCTCTTATTAATTACGGCTAAGCACAATTGTTAACTATTTTGTTGAAAAAGTGAGTGTGTTATGTCTCTTCGTTGTTCCTATACCTTGAGCTCTTGTTCTTTGTACAGTAAGCGTTGTTTTTCTGGTTCTGGACCAAGCCTGCTTTTTATGAAGGCTTTCAGCGCTAGAATGGTCATATGCGGCTGGTACTCTAATACAGTATTGTCCCCGCCCAACATTACAACAGATATCGTCTTGTCGTCTCCCGTGGATGGCCACTCGGCATCTTCCGGGGCAGAGGACACATCAATTTTTGGAAACAGAATCTCGAGCGTGGCCAAGCATTTAAGATAACGTGGGTTGTCGGTGTTCACGACTTGTGTACACTGAGAACACTTGTTGAAATCCTGAACATGCTTTGTTACACACTGAAAGGAAATATGTTTCTCAATTACGTCGCTATTGCAAAATCAAAATAAAACTGAGGAGAGAGATTCTTTCTTGGTAACTAAGGGACGTACCATTAGAAAACTTATGGGGGGGGGGGGGTGGCAAAGTGAAAAAAAATATTCGCGCAAGGGAAAATTAAATGAAAAAACATTCATGCACGCCAATTAATCCTAAAAAATATTCATGCTATGGCCCCCCCCCAAAAAAATTCCTGCGGCTAGAAAATTCCCCTCCCCCCCCATAACTTTTCTAATGGTCCGTCCCTAATGAGTTCAGTTTGAGCAATTATTATATTCACAATGGTAGCATCTAATTACCCTTCAAGGCACAGATACTTAGACACGCCATCTCTTTAGTTTCTATTTTGCGCGAAAATTGGTTTTTAAACCATTAAACCATGAAATATGTCGCATAGGCAAGCACCAAGTAATCCAGATTCTTAAGTGTGCGCCGTTAAAGAGCACACTTTCCCCGCGGTTATCTTAACTTTTCATTAACACGCGGCTTCGAATTATGTATAAGGTAAAATATCACATACTCACCCTTAGGCAATGTAGAGGGGCATGTTCACATTCATCAGTAAGAGCGTCTGTGGGAAACTCTCTGTGAAGCTTTCTGGTTTCGCACTTGTCACAGAACATGTTTAAAAAGTCTGATACCCTAAAGACCCTACACAAAACTGCTGGTTTAGTCATGATTTACCACTAATGAGAAGAAATTATTTACCATGAATCATTATGTCACGAGTGTGGGACAGGAACTCAGGAACTTTTTGGTCTTCATTTTCTTGTAGTAGACAAGGGCTACAGAAATAGTTGCTACCGTATTTATTCGAATAAGCGCCCATCCTAAAGGCCGAAAAAGTTAATAAGCGCCCAGCCTCGAATAAGCGCCCACCCCCTCCTCCTCCCAGTCAAACTCAAATAAGCACTCACCCCCCACCCCACCCACTTGAGTGAATAAATTCTAATCAGAGACTTTCCCGAGGACGGAGTTTTCTTCAAAGTATTTTACAGAAACCTTGCTTTGTTACTTCTTCGCGTTTTGTTATTGGCATTTATTGTTTTGTTGTAAAATAAACATACTTCGAAAATTTAATAAGCGCCCAGGGCGGTTAATCGAATACATACGATATTTAAAGTAGCGCGTTGAAAACTGTGAGTGGGAAGAGAGAGATGTTTTGAACCTCGTGGAATTTTGATGCTGTTTATTCGGATCGCTCTTTTTTTCGCAATTTATAAAAAAATCACTGATCAAAGCTGACGTGATAAGTCTTTGCAGTTAGCAAAACCTTTATATTCAACTGAAGTTTTTGCTTCATTAAGTTTGAAAGAATCATACATAAACTAAGAAATCCTCATAAAATGGAGTCCTATATAATATTTAACAATTATTGTTTGAAATTGAGGTAAACATTCCTATTAAAAGCCACTATTCACACCGACATTGTAAGGAATAATTGTTTTAAATAAAATGAAGATATATACACACGAGGTGATTTCAACAGAGTCAGAAACTGAAAAGAATTGGATTGACAGGTTAATTCATGCATGAAAAATACGTATGAAGCGCACACTGGCCAAACTTAGATCGTTACGGAATTTATAAACATCGGGCAAATCATACGTTCACTCCTTTCGCAAACTATAGCGTCAACGCTAAAATCTGGAATCGTCAGAACTTTATATTGCTACCCCGCTGTAATGAAATATCCAGCTTTGTTTGCTTTGGTCACTTTTGCCAAGGCTCATTTACATTACACTTATCATAGCTGGTTAAGCTGGCTTGATAAAAATGCGTATTATGCGAGTCTTAAATAAGTAAAAAGACATGGATTACCAAATGGATCATTAACTACATACAGGCAAAAACGAGTCGTTGAAGATGGAAAATCTACAGAGTTTATTAGTGTTAACAGGGTTGTTCCTCAAGGGGTTGTATTGAGGCCTATTCTGATTTTTTCTCTATCATGGTTAACGATATTACCGCACTTGACCCTTAGCATTCCAATCATCTCATCAGCTCTCAACTCTCCGATCTTGCCATTGAAGAGGTTAGAAATATCCAACAATGGGCCAGTAAGAACACTGAGGATGGAACCCAGTGTAAGGAAGTAAGCAATTAAGACCGTGTATCTGGGACACTCATTTTGGCTTACTGCTACGTATAACTACTGTAGTTGTATATATTACAAGAGCTTGTAAATTATCGCAAGAAGATTTAGCAGCTCTTTTTATTATTTTTCTGATTTAATAGCTTAATTGTGTCGTTATTTTTTAACGCCATTGAAGTTTGGGAAAAGTGCATTGGAATATAAATATCATAGTCGCCTGGGGGATTGATAAGTGCTGCAAGTATGGTTATCTAAGCATGCAGTTACACCCATTAAACACATACTGCATGCAAGCGATAATCGTTATGGGAACAGATCACTATTGACCCTGGTCACTGTCTACGTGGTCTACTTCCCATGCAGAAGGGACGGTTCCTCCATTCTCGTATCCGCAGTATCATTTTACCTTGCATTCGAACTGAACAATTTAAGCGATTTTTTTTGTCTCTCTACTCTTAATTAATGAAATTACAATTACCGCAGTACTATTTTTAGAATATTTGTTAAGGCTACCTTCCTTCTTCCCTTCCTTCTCTCCTTACTTTCTTCCTTCCTTCCTCCCTCCCTCGCACTCTCGCTCGCTCGCTCCCTTCCTTCCTTTCTTCATTCATTGTATTTTGATAGAACGGGAAATGGGGGCTGGGCAATTGCGAATGGACAATTGGAAGATGAGATAGTGGTCAGCGTTCATACCATTAAATATCAGTTGCCGTTATTTAAACGGCGCAACGGTGAACCGCGTAACTAGGTTTAACCTGTATTTACTTTTATTTCTGTAAATTATCGTAAAAATGTCTGTTTAGGTAATTAAGACCGTCAGCCAGACTCATCGATTAACGTAGCGAAAAGATTCGCCGGTTCTTTGTAATATGCTCATAAATAAAAGCTGTTTGCTGGACTTAAAACAATTTGTGATAATTCTTTGATGTATTAAAAAACCAATTAATGTTAAGAAGGAAGGAAACCAAAAAAGGTAAAATATCAGCACTGGTATTAAAAGAACGGCTTTAAGCAAAAGTCTCGCCTCGAGGTACGTTCATTTAGTTTGCGGCATTCAAGAACGCCAACGGAGCCGGATGCCAAAAAAAAAAAAAAACAGACACAATTAAAGAAGTCAAAGTTTCAAAGGGTTTTTAGAAACAGTTCAGACATACTAATTCTTCAACCGAGTTTTTGTGTAACGTTTATAATTTGTGGTCTAAAATTTCATTGCACATTTCTCAGTGAATTTGCATGCACTGCTGAACATGAATCGCACAGTTGATTTACGTGTATATTTTTAAAGAATTCATAGTTCAATGCTAGTAGCCGAAATCGTTAAATAAATTATTTGCTGTTCTAGGTCTGCCCCTCAAGAAAACAAACGGTACAGTATAATAAATTTTTTTTTAGATACTGCGATGCAAGCTGATGAATAAATGTAAAGGCTGATTTACACATAACTGTTATTCCCGGCCCGATAAACCTTTGGGCCCGATATAAGGAAAACGTAAGCATAATAAGAATACAGCTAGCACCAAAGTTGTCCCGATTTTATTTTTAGTCTTTCCTTTAAACAGAAACGTAAACTGTAAATTGGCTGCTACTGATGAGTATTGTGCTTTACTGTAAAACGATCTTTTTCTTTATATCACCCAGCCCCTCCCTCAAAAGGAGGATTCTTTCCCAGGGGGTACTCAACAAATGCTTATACGGGGAGGTTCTGCCCCGAGGTCCAACCTCTTACCCTTTTAAATACCATTTTTCATGAAAAAGGTACCCTCTCTTGCTGCTGTAGATGCACTGTCTATTAAATAGGAGTGAAAATAAAAATAGAACGTTTTCTTTACTTTTTAAAGCCATAAAATTCATCTGTTAGCCCTTTTGGGCCCTTTTTCAGACCCTAATGACAGATTTCCCTACTCTTTTATATACTTTAACTAGTGAAATCCCTACCCTTTCGTATACCTGAGGCCTGAAAAAGGTGCCCCTTTCGGCGAAGCCTCCCTGTATAGGCCATCATAAGGAGTTTCCCCCGGGATTCTCTCTATTGGCTTAGAGCTTATTACATCTAAGTTAACTACTTTAAATTTATTATAAGTATATAAACAGAGGCTTCGCTTTCATCCCTGGCTAAATCTATATATTACAATGCACCCGAACTCTGGCACTGCTCTGAGAGAGGACAGAATGAACCTAAAGACGGAAAAGACAGGCAGTTTTGGTGTTAGGCGGCGTGTGAGCGAACAATATAGCGTCCCTGCCATCCTTCTGGTCCGGAGGGAATAGAGTGATTTTACTTGACCCGTGAAACAGATACTAACAACTAGTGAAAAATAGCAACATCTAAGCGAAAGAAGACAACGGAATTTGTATAATAGTGCGAAGTATTCTACTACCTATTTCACGGGTTGAGCAAAATCGCTCTAAAAGCTGGAAGAAGACTTAATACGACCGCCGTAAAAAATTACAGCTTTATCTCCGGCAAATGAATTCTCCTAACAGAGCAACTAAATATTTCATTTCCAAAAACCTTGAGATTTGAGGCTTTACACGGACCTGTGTGAAGGATTTGAACGGTTCTCTAACTACTGTCGCCTTTACCGCTGTGTGTCGTCTGGAAATGAAACCGGCAATAAACCTACCGTATATCTTCTATTAAGCCCCCATCTCTATAAAGCACCCCCTCCCCCTTCCATCCATCTTTATTCTTCACAAACAATTAACGTGGACTGATCAGTTATGGCTTATTCTGTCTGGAAATTCATATTGTTTTTGGTCTTCAGCCGAATGACCTCCAACTTCATGTGCTTAACTTTTTCAACTTTACGCTCTAGTCACTCTGTGGAGAATTGTTACCATTTTCTTATTGTTAGAAAAAGCCAACCTCGTCCCCAGGGCGCTTTTCCCTGGCTTTGGTGGGTGGGGCGTCGCTATTTTTCCTTCTTCCCTTCCCATGAGACCCCGCGTGCGCCTCAACCCAATCCCCAATCTTCTTAAATAGCGACTGGGTACGAGTCTGTAAAAGGAGTATTTTCGATTGTTTGAAATAACCACTGACGCAAACCTTTGCATGCATGGCTACCTGATAGATAAGCTGAAATTTATATTGACTTGGAGAAGAAAGTACGTAATACTTGAGATTTTGCTGCAGGAAAAAGCCAAGGTATGTGTCATGAATATGTGTTCCACTTCTCGTTTCGTTCCGTGATTTTGGAGAAAAGGTAAAAACACCGTTAAGTTATTTAATTTGCCAGAGTGATGCCATGATTGGTCTTTGGAAGTGCAGTACTGATAATCATATTTTCTTTTAAACAAAGTCTTCGTAAAATTATACTGTAAAAAGCCTGGCTCCAACTTTCGTTTCATGCTCAACTCACGAAAAGCTGTAGGGAATGCTTAGCACCTGCATATAAACACGAATAAATCGTTTCCAATCACGTGGTCAGCAGCTTTGCAAACTGCTTAGAATAAAAGAAAGTTTTAACATGTGAAGAGAGTTTAATTCCTACAGGATTTTTTTTGTACACAAACATGGCCGACGATTCATTGTTTTGTACACAAATATGGCCGCCTTGACGTCATGTGAAAACGATCTATACATGAGTTGTGTTTTATCATTAAACACAAGACTTATAACTTCAAACCTTATCGAGCAACTGATTATAACAATTGGGGTGGTTTTAAAATCTTAATAAAGAACGGCCATGCATAAAGAAAAACTTGTCCACCTGGTTTATGCAGGTCTGCCCTGATCATCTTCTTCTCTACGTGGGGAGGGGGTGGACAGGCCCTCCATACATAATGCAATGGCAATTAAAAATGCTCAAAGGGTTTACTATATCAACTGCATAATAAATCTTAAAAATCGTTTGTTAGAATTCGGCCTGTTTCTAGTAATTATTAAAAAATGGTATAATTCAAAATAAAACATCCATTTAAAACAGGGTTAAAACTTGGAGCCTGGATATTCATTGGTCATGATTGGTGTTACACGCCACCCAAAATTAAACCGACCTGAAATACAGGCATCCCCAGCTTTCTTTAAATGTGTTTTAAGGGGCAGTCTGGTTAAAAGCATTAGTGTTCGTTGATTCCCACCCTTAAACTAAGCCAAGATATTACTGATTCAATAAAAAAATGACTCCATTAAGTTGGAGTCCTTAAGAGAATTTTTGAATGATGTTTCGATTATGTTTTTAATGTATAAAAATGGAGGGAGGATGTTTAAAATTGTAGAAAAAATTGGAAAAAATTGGATTTGGGGGTTGATAAAAATTAAAATATAAAGTGAATAATTAGTAGACAATTACCAGATAGTCCACCACCACAACAAGGTGCCTCTGATCCCATCAGCGAACTAACTGGTTTATTTGCATCCCTTTTCTACCCTAATTTATTTCCTTCCCAAATCAACATCATTTCCCCCAAAAACCAACCGTAATGCCCCCTTGAAAGTTATCATCCAGAGTTATTCTTTTCCTTATCAAAAATGTTGTACACAGGCTAAAAAAGTGGCATTCAAACTTGTCCTGCTACTTGCCATGCATTTCTCATCGTGCGATCATTCTCCATCTTCCAACTCTTTTAGTAACATAATCTTTGAAGCTTTTTCCTCAAGGCCACGCTAGCGTTGATAGTACTCATGTAGTATTCGCATTTCAGGCTTCCTCGGTCTTCCTCCATCAGTCAACGCATCACCTGTGTAGGCATTACTTTCCTCTGCTTTATCCTTACTGTCCTTACTGGAATCATCAGTATCACCGTCAACTCTGCCATCTCAGCATGTTTAAACCTCGCTTAGGTCTAGAAACGTTTTTTTGGTGTGTTTTTCGTTTGTGTTTCAGTAAGACAACAAGAAAACGATAAAGGAGGAGTCGAGAAAAGGAATGCAGGGAGAACACCCCTGAGTCTGTTTAAGAAAATTATTGCTCATTTCGCTACCGCTCATCGCGACCCTTCACACGGTTAGTCCAAATAAGGGAGTCCCCCCCGGGGGTTCGCGATACTTTCGCTACGTTTTAAGAACTTAGAGTTTACGAGAAATATTTCACTCGTGTTGGTATCCTGGATCTAGTTTTTTTTTGTACAGCGCAGTGTAGTAGTTCGAGTGCATTGAGGTTTAACTGCAAATACAGGACAATATAGCACGTACCTGAAGGATTTGAACGGTTCTCCACTGACCACCGTCTTAAACGCTTCGTAGAGTCAGGAAATGAACCCGGCAATATACCTTTTATTACTTTGAGCATAAATGAGGAAGAGTTCACCAGCGGGTGAGTTCAGTATTATAAACGCTCATAGCAGTCTGCCTCCAACGAAACTCCATAAACACTGAAAAAGATGCAAGAAATTCGATTTTTGATCGTAAACACACTATAGCCCAGGGGGTCAGTGTTATACTTTGCAGCCTTTCAGTTTCTTAGAATGATCAACGTTCAAAGTACTTAAAATATCATATTTCCAAAGCCTATTTTGACCATAAAAGGTGTTCACCACGTGAATTTCTTAGAATCGCGTACCATAGATGGAGTGTCTTCGATTCTTAGAAATTACCCGTGTCATCAAGGTAGTTCAGGAGAAAGATCTCTTCGTTTCTATTTCCTAAGCAAAGCATTGCATGCATGGCTGCCTGATAAAGCTGAAAATTATATTGAATTGGAGCAGAAAGTACGCAATACTTTTATAGAGGTTTTTCGGCAGGAAAAAGGCAAGGTATGTGTCATAAATGTGTTCTACTTTTACGTTTTGTTCCGTGGTTAGAGAAAAGGTAGATTGAAACACCGCTGACGGCTAATAACTTATTTTCCATAGTGTTATGATGGTGGTTGATAGTGATGTACTGATAATCGTATTTCCTTTTAAACAAAGACTTCCTAACTTTTTAGGTAAATTTTATTTTCTGAAAAGCCGGACTCCAACATTCGTTTCATGTTACAAGTCACGAAAAGATGCACGGAATGCTTATCAGCTACATACAAACACGAATAATGTTGGTTGTGAGGTATTATTAAACAAAAGAATTATACCTTCATTTCCTATAAAACAACTGATTATAATAATGTGGGTGTCTATAAACTCTTAAAAGAGAACGGCCATTCTGAAAGAAAAAATTGTCCACCTGGTTTATTCAGGTTTGCCCTGATCAGCTTCTTCAGGTGGGAGGAAGTGGCGGGGGAGCGCAATAAATAATACTGTATTAGGTGCATAATAAATATGAAAAACGGTTTGTTAGAAGTTGACCTATTTCTGGTAGAGGGCATTATTTAAATAAAACATCCATGAAAAACAAGGTTAAAGCTTGAAGCCTGCATATTCATTGATGTTATACGCCACCCAAAATTAAACCGATCTGAATACAGGCATCCCCAGTTTTATATACTGAAATATGTGTTAAGAAAGTTATCACCAAGAGTTACCCTTTTCAGTGGCACATACCCGTCTACGCTAAGTAAGTGCCTCCCCCCGGGATGCTATACTATCGCCACATTTTAGGATTAAATTTTTCACTTGTGTTGGTTTCCTGTTTCTTGTTTGTTTGTTTGTACAGCGCAGTAACGGAGTTCGAGTACATTGCGGAGATTTGAGGCTGCAAATACAGGACGATAGCACGTACCTTTTTTAAGGATTGGAACAGTTCTCCAACTACTGTCGCGTACCGTTCCGTGTCGTCAGGAAATGAACCCGGCAATCTTGAGCCTAAATGAGAAGTGGTTACCTGCCGGTGAGTTCAGTATTGTAAACGCCCATTTAAGTCTACCTCCAACGAACTTCATAAAATGTTCCAAAGAACACGCAAGAAATTCGACCTTTATGTTCTGCATGCACCCTTTCAGTTTCAAGTTTCTCAGAATAGTCAATATTCAAATCAAAATTGCTAAAGCTCATCATATTTTGACCATATAAGGTATTCACCACGTGGGTTTCTTGGAATCGAGTGTTACAATAGGCGTAGCTTTTATCCCTTAAGGTCAATTTGCCTCCCAGTTCAAGAGAAGAACGTTCTGGTTATATTTACTATGCAAATGCTTCGTAATCACGGGCCTGGCAGCTGAAAGATATGGGTTAGAGAAGAGAAAACTTTCGTTTTATAGAGATTTCGCTACGGGAAAAGGGAAGGTACGTGTCGCCCCATAACTGCTTTTATCGTCTGGTTTTAAAGCCTAAAGGGTAAAGCAGTAGATTCAGTCGAGTGCCGTGAATTTAAGTGATACTGATGTAAGTGTATTTTGTACTATACCTGCGTGCAGACGTCTCCTCTATTTGCACACCGCTTGTTTGCATGCAACAAACGAAATAAGAGACGTCTTAGGCCAAATTCAGACGTCGTGCTTCTGCCGTGCCGAACTTAATTGTAATTTGGTTCGACTGTAGCACGGCAGGGAAACAACTTTCATTCAGACTTCGTGCCAGAGTCGAACCAAATTCAGGATTTACTGATGCCTCGTAACAATGGGGATTGGGTAGGAAATGTCTTCATTCTCAAAAGTTTTGCCGCATGTATGAACTGCATAATAAATACCTTTAACGGGTTGTTAGACTCAGTTAACCTATTTCCAGTAGAGAGTGTCATTTGAAATAAAGAGGGTTCTAACTTGGAGGCCATTTGTTCCGTTATACCCACCAAAAACCTACCTCAGTGCATCCCCCTTCTGTGTCAAGGAAGTTATCAGTAGAGTTAATTTTTTTTTTAACAAAATGAACGAAGACATCATTTGCAACCTGAAAGAAGTATCTAGATGGTTTTCACAGTGACATCATCAAATTGTAAAGTCAAAATGGCGAGGTTTTACGAATTCTTATTTACACTAGGTTGAAAATAAACAAAAAATAAATCTTTGTACTAGTTTCCATTCCCGTAGTATGTTTCATTTCGAAAATACAGCAATTTGAACTTCCGAGTTTTCACAATGCGTGACACCAAATAGGAATGCTGTCTCGTTGAAAAAAGCACAGTTTCTCCTTGATTTTCAGCAGTATAAGCATTTCAGGTATTAGAAGATATGTTTATACGCACGTGTGCTAGCTCTCGAGTGAAAAGTAAGTTAGAGCTTTATAGAAAAAGTGAACTCCAGCTGTTCTCTTGTGTTTCCCGCGGCCATATTGGTGCACCAAAACGGTACACCAATATGGCGTCTCCATAAAAAAGCTCCACAAAGGTGCGTGAAACGTTTCGGCAAATAACTCAGAAACTGTGAGCCACAAAAACCTGAGACTTGGACAAACTGTTTATATATTAGTCTTTTATAACACTTCATTTTCTTGGCTTCTTCCACTGGACGATTTCCTATTTATTTTTTTGTTTTGTGACAGTGAAAACGATCTATATTGATGGAGCTTTAAAATATTACCATATTTAAATTTCCTTTACTGTAGGAGACATACTGTATTGGGTTAAGAAATTTGCTTCCTCTAATTGCACTTTACTGCCATGCATGTAGAGTACCTACGTTTCCGTTTTAAAAGTATTTTTTCACTACATAAAGTACTTCTCAAGTGTCCTTTGACGGTTTCAAAGTGTCCGTTGTGCGTCACGGTCTTAAAGAGAGTACAGTAAAATGAGTGGAAAACGGCAGAGACCAACACCAGGTGTCCGTCTTATAGAAGTGTCCGTTAAGAAAGAGTTGACTGTGCATATTTTCTAAAATTGAACTTAATCTTTCCATTTACGTCAGAAAATGTCTAGCTAAAGCTAAGCGGCTTACTTAATTCTAAACCTGACAATCGCTACCGAGGCCGGAGGGAACCTTTCTTATTAATCTCGTACCCGGATCTCTCCGAAGGCGAGATTTAGGCGGTACGATTTTTGCATAGTTGCTCACGACTATTGCATGCGACAAGTATACGTCATGACTTCCAGATCTTGTCCTTAAGTTAATTAGTTCCAAGACATCCGCACAACCGATATTCACGATTGGCTAGATTGTGAGGGAATGACATAAAGCCTTCAGTTTTAATGAAGAAAATATTTTCGCTAAAGAAGTACAAATATTCCGTCTTTTTAAAGACTTTAAAACTCTCTCTCGGTTCAAAATAAAGACTTTTGAAAAGGATATGGTTAGAAAAAAAATCGCGTTGAAATTGACGCTTATGCACCTATCAATGTAAAGCCTGCGGGGGGAGTAGCGGCAGTAGGCGAGGATTTTACGTGAAAGCCATTCCCTGGGTGGGAGGTTTAATCGAGTACACCTGCTCGGGGCAAGGGCATTTGATTTTTTCGGCAGAGAGACTGTGAGGGAGTCGTGATTTTGGCTACAGAGCGTCGTCCTTTCTGGACGTGTATATACTGAAAATAGTTTTTGGCTATTTATTTCCTGGTTTGGTGACATTTAGTTGAGACAAGATCTTTATTATAATTTTTAGGAGAATGGCCCTATTTATAATTAACTATAATGAAATATTTTAATAGAAGTCCATAAATGAAATGAAATAAATGACACAAATATATCAGTAAAATGTTGTTATTTTCAATGTTTGCAACATTACTTTTTTATGGAGACAATTGCAACATGTCGGGAGATAAGTTAAATCAGGTTTGTGACATTCAATATATGGATTTATCCAGGGCTAAAAACAAAGCTCCAATTAATAAATTTATAATTTAAATTAAACAATAAACTTGTAATCCACAAGTCAGTTAACTTAAGGGCACATTCATCTGACTTTTGAGGGAAAGGCTGAGTTATGTTAGGGTGAAACATGATCTTACATCGAATTGATAGCCTTATATGTACACCAAAAAATAGCAAGCATCTTCGATCACATTGAAGATCACAGTAGATTAGGCCTCGAATACAAATTCTTGGAAAACAAATCAGGCCGAATTTTTTAGCGTTCGACAGGTTTACTTTACAAATTCTTGCCAACAAATCTGGGGGTTTGTAAACCAACTTTTTATAATTTCTACACATCACATCTGAGGTGAAACAGTACTATTTATCATACAGACCTCGGACAGAATGCAGTATTTCACAATTTTTCAAGACAAATTGCACTCAGTAATATTTAGGACGATCAATCGTTGGCTTTAAGCGAAAGCGTTCAAAAAATTTCCAAAATCACCCACACAGCCAGCCGGTTCTCATTTCTATAGTGCGAGCTGTCAGTGTGATTGAGTGTTTGAATGAACTTAATAGAGTTAAGCTTCAACATAATGGCGAATTTATTATTATGTGTAATATCATAGGTGACGAATTACTCCTTAATTTTGGCGCGAAGTTTCAGCGTTAATTTGTAATTTCACATGTGAAATTACAAGATTGCCATGGCAACCCTTCGTACGTCTTAGTGTCAAGATGGCAACGAAGTTTTAAAATGCCGTGAATGAAGATGTCAGGGCGCAAAAAGACGCATTAGAAAACCTGAACACACAAGAGAACATCAAGAAGGATTCTAACAGGTATTTTGCCGAAAAAGTCTGAAAAATTCTGAACTTTGTAAGCCAAACTTAAGATCTAAACATTTGAGAGAGTGGAGTTCTCGATCGATACGATCTAGGATAAACATGTCAAAAATCCAAGATTGCTAACGTAATTCGTCACCCATGATATTAATAGGTAATCAAATGGTATACTCGTGAAATTAGAGAATAATTTCACTTGCGTTTTTGTCTAAATCCTAATAATTTCCCGAGCCTTTAGGCATTTGATTACACATACTTATTATTTGTTATTTAATGGTTTCAGTTATAACGATGTGTTATCTCATAACGCGTTTCGTACGCGCGACATTCTTGAGTACACCTGCAAGCGATGTTCATGAACGATGAAAACAAACGGCACGGACAAGCGATTAATATTGCAAGAAAGACTACTAACAATCAATAAAAGATATGTAATTCGGTGAAACATTTACAGAGACAACAATTTTCATTCACGAAGACAAGTATTACAGCGTCTCTAAAAATCCTGAGTCTTTAAGAGTAAAGCTTAAGTCATGTTTTAAGCCGGCTTCTCGGCGCGGTGTTTACTGTTTTCAAGGATGAACTCCTTGAAGCAAGAGAATCGCTCAAAGTTTTCTTTCTACAGCCAAATTTATAACTAAATATTCTTCGGAACGTTTTCTCTCTATTTGCTGTTGTAACATTGAAACCTGTGGGGATCCCCCTTAGGGGCCCCTGACTGACTTACATGCGCACCCCGAAAACGGCGAACGCGTGCGTTGTGTTTTTGACAGGGCGGATAAAGGTTGGGCGGTGAAACGAGCGCGTCCGAGCAAAAAGGTGTGATGCAGTAGACTGGGATTCTGCTTAGAAATGTCGCTTGTTTTCAACTTCGGTCAGGGCTTGCGATGTGGTTTGTACATTAGACACTGCCGCTGTCACTGAATTATGGCAGCTTGATTTGTTTTCTTGCACTTCTTCCTCGTTCCTTTGTGCTGGTACGCTGTCTCCGAGAGGCAAATGTTGCTATTTTTTGCGGGAGGTTTAGTTGGAGTAGACAAACATCTCTTTCAAAGGGTTTCTTTTATTACTTCCATGACTCTACCACTGAATTATATTTTCGTTCTGCTGCTCACCAATGTCGATGTTATTCCAAAACAAAAACAACTAAGTACTGTCTAAAACACGAAGGAAAATTTCATCCATGTCATCCATGGCAAAACTAAAAGACCTAAAAGACAGCAGTAGATGACGTGTAATTTATAAATGCGTGCAGCTCGTGCACGGTGAAA